>OX415250.1:64879721-66079721 GCA_948329865.1 Linaria vulgaris
TATATCGGGTATTATGTCGAGCTCTATATCGCACGTATTCAAAATAGATGTACAATAATTGCAGATAATTAAAGACAGAAATGCAGGTATTTATAGGCCTCGGGACGCGGGGACAACTCATGTGGTAAACACGTGAGTTGTACTATGTCGAAGGTCACATTGGATATATATGTCGCGTATGATCCCAGACATAGGGAAAAGCATGGGCCTGGCCCATGGCCGACCCAATACGGAAAATACCCATATCACAATAATTATTGGCGACTGTATTCACTACAAGAATTGGGCCTCAATTGGGACCGCAAATTTGCAACCGCGTTGCGGTTGCTAAGTTTCTGAGACCGCAAAGCAACCGCATCGCGGTTGCTACCCAATTGGAACCGCAATGCGATCTCAATTGATCATCTGGACCAATTGGGACCGCATCGCAGTTCCAATTGTTTTCAGTGACTCAATTGGGACCGCGACGCGGTTCTAATTGTCTAAAGTTAAAATTAGGTTGTCATTGTTGGAAAGTTTGGTAGACAGTTGTCATTGTTGGAACGAAGTTTTGTTGTTTTTTGTGATCACTTTGTGATTAGTTTTGTTGTGACTGACTGCAAATGATTTGGTTCTATGAAATGACAATTTTTTACAAATTATTTATCATGTTGTTATTGTATGTCCTATTAATAGGTGCAAAATTAGGTGCAAAATTCTTGCAAAAAAGAAAAGCAAAACTCATCGATCACTTTTAACAAACAAAAAAATTAGGTGCAAAATTCTTGTAAAAAAAACCTGCAAAACTCATCGATCAATATTAACGTACAAAAAAAACTATAATGTCAAAAAACTAGAGCCGAAATGTAATTGGAAAAATAAACTCTAAAATATCAATACATCGTAATACAAATCTAATCTTCATCCGATGAATAATAATAAACATCCTCATCTGGAACCATCAGTCCCATGTCTTCATTTTCTTCTTCTCTACCCTCTTTCTCGTTTGCATCGAGCGTATTGATGACCTCAAACTCACCAACGCCCAAATGAATTGCCATATTAAACGGCGCAAAGTCTACAAATATATTGAGCCCCAAAGAGTCGTTCTCCTAAAGGATTGGTTCCTCCGGAACTGCTGCTTCAGTTTGACTAGAACCACTAACGGATGACATGTCAATGATGTGCCTAGCGGGAATGTGAGATACCGACAACCATCCCCTCTTCCTAGGCCTTCCATTCGGTAGATTCAGATAAGTCGCGTAGTAAGATTGTAGGGCTTGATTCGCATAAATAAATGGCTCGTTGGTTGAAAGTGATCGAAGTGGGTTGATATCAACCAGGTTGAACGTCCCGCGGACCTCCGTGTCACGTCTTGTGATATCATACCACTTACACTTGAAAAATACAATGTACAGTGGTTTTCCAGTTCTTCCTCCCCAGTATTCCACTTCTAAGATATCTTTCAAAGTCCCATAGAAGTTGGTGGAACTGGTGTCTCCCATGACACCCTTCACGTATCAACATGGAATCGAAACCCATTAATAATGTAGCCTTCGTACGTTAACGCCGAGTTGAGGGGACCATAAATTAACGGTACTACACGATCGCCCGATATGTACTTTCCACTTCTAAAGAAAAAAAGAAATCCGCGACTACTCGGCCAACTTCATCTCTATCCGCACAAGATTCGACGTACATGAATCCAGATCCTTTACTGGTTCCAAATGAAGAACTCAAGCTTTCGATTTACTTTGTGTTGTCCGTGGTGGAGGGATTGACTATTGGATTTCGTTCGAAAAAAGAGCTTTTTGCCATTCCCTAACCTAACTAAAATGCCTTTCTTTCTGGCTTATCGATTAATGACATTTATACTTTAATTTGTGAATCAAATCATAATAACAAAGCAACAAGGTGTATGTGATGGGAGTAGTTGATATATATAACATACAACATGTTCAACCCTAATGACTCGAACGATCATTTCACTTCCAATCTACTCTTACATTGCTCAATTACTTGTTTTGTAACCATTTATTAGTTCATTTCACATGTATTATTGATGTATATTGCTAAAAATCACAAACGCAATGAGATAGATCCATAAAATAACGATTTTGAAGTATGAATATTATTTGAGACTGCAACGCGGTCTCAAATAACTTCTATTGCAACCGCGATGCGGTCCCAAATAAGACCAATTGAGACCGCAACGCGGTCCCAAATAATATCCATAGTATTTGGGACCGCGACGCGGTCTCAAATAACATGTATTTGTAATTATCAAGCTTTTAGAGACCGAGCCGTGGTTGCAATTACCTCAAAAAATTAAAAAATTCCGGCAGGCAATGGGGGAAAACTCAATTTTTTTGCAAAAATTCAAATTTTCTCTCCATTTTCTATATATACCCACCACTATCCTTTCATTTTTTCAAAACTATCACCAACACAACTCTTCCCTCACCAAAACATCAAAAAAAACACACTCTTCTATTCTTTCTTTTTTTAAGTAAATAAAAAAAAATAACACCAAACACTGCTATTATTTTCTTTCTCAAATCAGAAAGTCTTAACTCTTCTTCTTAATTTCTCTTCTTCTTTTTTTCATTTCATTTTTTTTATCTTTCATTAGTTTTTTTCATTCATCTTTATTACATTTCTTTATATATTAATCTTTCATTTCATTATTTAATTTATTTGTTTTTTTTATATTGTTTTGGTGGCAGAGTTTGAATAATAACTGCAACCGCGTCGCCGTTTCAATAGGCCTTTCGAGCATTAGAGACCGCGATGCGGTTGTAGTTTGTTTTCAATATTCTGGAACCGCGACGCAGTTGCAGTTTGTTTTCAACATTCTGGAATCGCGACGCGGTCTCGATGTTCTTAAGATATCTGGGACCGCATTGCGATTCCAGATACTCGACGGATTATTGGGATCGCGTTGCGGTTCCTATTTGTATGTGCAACCGAGTTACGGTCCCAGAATAATTGAGTCGCAGTTGCCCTCTTCTGGGACCGCATCGCGGTCTCTGATGAGAAGCGACCGAGCTCAATTGGGACCGCGTAACTGGAACCGTGATGCGGTTGCAGAAAGGCTTCTGCGTCCGCATTTTGATTATCTGCAAAGGCATATGCGGTTGCACATGAGGAAATTTTCTTGTAGTGATTGCTGTTTTTCTTTTTCTTTTTCTATTCTATATCTTTTCTTTTTCCTTTTATTGTGCGCCAATTTTCGGTGTGTAAATATACAAAACAACAATATTTCTTATATTCAACCGAAGTTTTGGTTGCCAATATCCTTGTGTTCATTTACAACTGAATATTTTGTGGATAATAGTATTGGCGACCAAAAATCGGTTGCTAACGAGCAAAAAGACATTGACTAGTAAATTTGGGTCTGCTAATTTTGGTTGCAAGTGCACAGTTTCTTTTTTTTAATGTAAAAATCTCAAAAGACGACTTTTACTATTGTTGTCGCTGCCGTCTTTTTGTTGCTATATATTAGGGACGCATCAAGTTTTTTCTAACCTTCTTACATGTTTAATAAATGTTGGAACAAGACCTTCCTGTTTAAGTGAAGGATCAGTGCCCTAAAATATTGAACCTTAGTAGATAAAGATACATATTTCCTCTATGCCCTAAAATAATTTCACCTGTTTTTTGTTTTTTTAATAAATATCATTTCTATGAATATCTACTTTATACCTATAATTTTTTCATTTTTACTAAATTTTCTAAATTTTTTAGGTACAATATTATCGGTACTTAACTTGTCTTTTCCCTTTTGATTATAATTTGAAGTCAAATACTTCGCCAGAGGGAAAAATCCATACCAAAAATTTAAATAAGGGCCAACATCTACCTAAAATCTAGGTGTGAGTATGGTTAATATATACCTAAAAGTAGATACGAACAATACTTTTTGGACCAAATATTTTTAGAAACGAGGTTAGTGACAGAGTTTAGGTACACCATTTTTCTTCTCTATCGAACTGTTAGCAAGGACGGATTTTCACTTGTTTGGTACATATGTTTCGCTACATCTAATGTTCCTTTTAGTGTATAAAATTAAAACAACGTTAATATCATATATAATAATTAACCAAAAATGAAATAATTCATAAATGTATATTAAGAGGTACGTTATTATATTCTTGCGTCATGGTTAGTCATCTGTTTGTTTAGCATGTCCTAATTATTCATTGTCGTTGGACCAGTAATTGAGTGCACATCTCTTCGTTTTATTCAGTTTTTATAAACAAAACATATATCTACCTATAATGCCATAGTTGAGGAGTCCCACTCCCTTATGAATGTAGTCAATGGGGTCCGTGTAATAATATATTGCACTTCTAATAAACTCATGTCCAATATTTTAATATTTTTTCTTATCAATGAATATTATATGATAGGTTTGAATTTAATATATTGCTAAGTTTACCATATCAAATACGATTTGTGCATGCACAACACCACATTAATACACCAATAACTCCCAAATCCGACCAAGTTAATGGTAACTACTACAACCAAGGATAACTAATTAAAGGTCAACCTATAACCCCCCTCTTAATTGTTGAACTCAACAATATATTCTCATTTATTCATGACATCCTCTTAAACATCGGTTCTATCTAAAATCTAAATGCCAAACGCAAGCAAAAGCCAATCTGCTAACTACAATTTTTCGACATACATAGTTTTGGTTACTTGTTTGACGCCGAGAGTTTGATTTCCATCCCAACATACACAAACTCTCTTAACATCATCAAGAGTTGTCATGTCAGAATCTACCATCATTCAGTTAGACCCTTTGAAACGCTGGAAACATCTCTTTTTTTCTCTACCCACCACAAAACTCAATATCGTCAACTCAAACTTCATGAAAATCCTCTTAGCATTAACATTATGCATCTTCACCGCATTCTCCATATGTTATTTTTCCATTCTCAAAGAATTTAGTACTACTCAAACCTCTACACACACTTCTTTCAAAAAATTCATCTCACCACAACAAGAAGAAAAAACAAACCTATCTCACGTCCTATTCGGAATTGGCGGTGCGGCTGACATGTGGAGCCAGCGTCATCGCTACACCGAACTCTGGTGGAAACCGAATGTAACTCGGGGAAATGTATGGCTCGACGAGGAGCCCACCAACCTAACCGAGACTTATTGGCCCCCGTATAGAGTCTCATCCGACACCTCTTCGTTCAAGTACACGAGCTCGTACGGGTCGAGGTCAGCTGTGCGGATCGCGCGGATCATAAAAGAGAGTTTCGAGCTTGGATTAGAGAATGTGAGGTGGTTCGTGATGGGGGACGATGATACGGTTTTTTTCATGGAGAATTTGTTGTACGTGCTGAATAAGTATGATCATACGGAGATGTATTATATTGGTGGGAATTCAGAGAGCGTTGAGCAAGATGTGATACATTCTTATACAATGGGGTACGGTGGCGGAGGATTTGCTGTTAGTTATCCGTTGGCGGCGGCGCTGGTGAGGATATTGGACGGGTGCATTGATAGGTATGCGGAGCTTTATGGTTCGGATGAGAAGATTGGTGGCTGCATGGCTGAGATTGGCGTTCCTATTACAAGAGAACTTGGTTTTCATCAGGTAATTCAATTTAATTTTAATTTTGCTAACCATTTTCGAATTCTTATTTTACTATTGACTGGATTTGTTTCCCAATTCAAACCGTTCATTACTACTTTACTAAAATCATGCATAATCTTGTCTTGAAGATACAAATGCGTATCTATGCTTGGACACACAAATGAGAGTAATAATAGTGATTCTGACAATATAAATGAGAGTAATGGGTGTTGGTGTTTATTTCTTTGACTCTAACCGTATTTTCTGATGCAAACAAACTAAAAGTAATTAATATTTATTTTCTCAAGAATTTCCTTCTGATATAACTATAAGAGGATAAAATCTACCGTTGTAAGAAAAGTAGCAATAAAATAATTGTTATATATGTTAATATACATAACTTTGTGAAACTGAACTTTTTTTCGCATATAAAAGATAATCCACACGGGATATATTTTAAAATAACAAATCTTTATTTTCACTAAAATTTAACAAAGTAAAAGAATTAAATTAGGCACTTTTTTCATTAGTTATAAATATAATCAGACTTTGAAATTATATCGAAAATTTTAATGAAGAAGAAAAGAAGTCAGTCCCTCACCCCTAGCTAATTAATAAGCCCTTTCCCTGTAGATCTCGTTTTTTTCCTCTCTGTAATCCAAATTAAATGACAACCCAGTCAAACAGAGTACTGAGGCACCAATTCTAAAACTTATTAACGGATATTAGCTTTTTTTTATTAGAACAAATATTAAAATTAAATGACAACCCAGTACATTTACGTCTAAGTTAACTAGGAGGCCGGAGCTCTTTAAGATCACATAATATGTCATAACCAAGTCAAAAGGCCATTTAATTAATTAGTAAAAAGAAAATGTGTAAAGTCCTAAAAGTAAATCTTTTATTATTCCAATGCAGGTTGACATACGAGGAAGCCCATACGGCTTACTCTCCGCACATCCATTGGCACCTCTAGTCTCCCTCCACCATCTCGACTACGTCGAACCTTTATTTCCAAACACCGATCGAGTGGAATCCGTTCAAACTCTCATCAGCGCGTACAAATTCGACCCGAGTAGAACACTACAACACACTTTTTGTTACGAATTGAACCGAAGCTGGTCTATTTCAATTTCATGGGGCTACACCGTGCAACTATACCCGTTCCTAATGACCGCTAAAGATCTCAACACACCTTTGCAAACATTTTTAACGTGGAGGAGTTGGAGCCAAGAACCGTTTGCTTTTAATACTCGGCCAATTAGCTTAGATCCGTGTGAAAGGCCGGTTGTGTACATGTTTGATGGAGTTGAAGATGTTGGTAATGGAACTAATACGTTGACGAGGTACAAGAGGCATCATCCGGATGCAGATACTGTTCTTTGCGATAGGGATGATTATAGAGCAGCTTACATGGTCAAAGGGTTTGATGTCACCGCGCCCATCTTGGATCCACGATATTGGAACAAGGTACGGAATGTTTTTCTTTTTTAAAACTTTTTATTTTAATTGTTTCGCTTCAATATTACTTTGGTTTTTTCTCCAAAACTTACTTGGAATCGAGAATCTCTCTAATTTTCCATAATAAGGGGACATGGATTGTTCCTACCCCCCAAGATCCCCCTTAGGATATGATATGTAAGCGTAATATAGGGGCAAAAGCTAAGAACCATGTCGTGCGTTAAACGAAAAAAGGTAGTTAAAATAAATATTGAAGGGTTTTAACTTTATGTGTAAAAAATGTAAAAGGTGTTTTTTGATATTTTATAAAAAAAAAAAAAAAGTAAAATCACAGAGAAAAGTACTTCGCTTTTCCACATAAAAATTCTTTGCCAATCAATCAATCATAAACGTGGGGATCTTTGGCATTTTAAGTTTTTGCACCGGAACTATTTTATTATTACTAGTATATATTATGTATATACAAATGTATTTTTCCACTAGCGCAACGTGACATTTACATTGAGAGAGTAAATTTAATTACTAACTAGCCATTTAGGTGCAATAACAGATATAGTGTTATGCGTCATGTAATAACTAATATCATAGTTGCACGGCGTAATTGTACCGTAACGCAAAATTTAAAGCGAATTAGAGATAAATGTTTAGCTAGATGATCTTATATATATGATATATCTATATATACATATATATCTATATTAAACTTGAAAGTACTACAACCTAATAATGCTTTGCTGTTAGATAATTTTTTTTTTTTTGATAAGGAGCTGTTAGATAAAATTTATTTCCTCATTCTTTAATTTTTCATCGAATTCGTGGTGGAGTTGTAACTCGTGAGTTGTAACTTGTGACACACACGTTGGGCTAAATCATATTCCTGATAAATATTAAATTATTCGTGATAGGCACCACGAAGACAGTGCAGCGAAGTAATCAACGGCACAGAACTATATAACGGTGTTGTACAGGTCAAAATCAGAAGCTGCGATCAGTTTGAATCAGTAACGCCTCCATAGTTCATTACCGTTGACTCCGTTGTTTGCTTGCTAGTCTGTGCGCCAAATTGGCATGTCACGTGACTACTACTACTTCGGACACCTTATAGTGCTAGTGTTAATGTACAGCAGGATGCTAAATTTGTCGTCTCCGGACAATTTGTTTTTCAGTATAATTGCTTTCTGATTTTGACAATATATATTTTCTGATTCATGGCAATTATTATTGATTGACGGAATGTTTCTGTCCTTCTTGAGGTGGATAATTATAAGCTAATATGAGTTACTCATTTTTTGAAAATGAATATTTTCTTTTTTTAAAGATACAAAAAAAAGTTGTATATTAGGGTT
The DNA here is from genome assembly GCA_948329865.1 of Linaria vulgaris. Taxonomy (NCBI): domain Eukaryota; kingdom Viridiplantae; phylum Streptophyta; class Magnoliopsida; order Lamiales; family Plantaginaceae; genus Linaria; species Linaria vulgaris. The sequence continues at coordinate 64,888,107 of OX415250.1, forward strand.
AGTGAGCAAAGTATCAATGTGATTTCGTGAAGTATATAGAAAACAATAATTATCATGTTGAATGAAATGTCACTGTTGCTGCTAAGCAATCTACACCAACCCGTGATGATCAAGTAAAATTTTAATATAAATTGATGTGCAAATTTGACTTTGTGTCGTACGGGTACCGGTGTTTGTGTATTTATATTTACGGCCACTCTATATATTTTTCTAGCTAAGGTTTTCCCAAGTTGAACTCTTTAAAAAAAAAATTGCATATGACTAGCTCCTCACCTGCAGAGTTGTACTGCCTCTCTATGTGGCGGTTGTTGATCAAAATTAGGGCAATGATTCAAGCATTAGCAGCGTGCGACATGCGCGATTCAAGCATTAGCAGCGTGCGACATGCGCAAGTAGGACATGAACAGTTGATGTCTAAACACTGAAGTAAATAGGATACTGAAATTGCATTGTTTAGATAGTCATCATCCAACTTCTTAACACAGAAGTTTTGACCCACAACAAGGAAGACCAGAGAAAGGAGCTTTGGAATAACATTAGGAATATTGCACAACATATGAGAGGGCCATGGATGGTGGCAGGGGATCTTAACATTGTCCTAAGTAAAGAAGAGAAATGGAATGAAGATGAGACTAAGATCATAGTGGGAAATGAGCTGCAATAGGTGCTTGATGACACAGAACTTCATGATCACCAGTATGTGGGACCAATCTATACTTGGACTAACTCACACACTTATTGTAAGCTTGACAGGGTCTTGGTTAACCATGAGTGGACTATTTTCAACAAGGAATCTGTGGTACAGTTTCAAGCTCCTGGAATTTCAGACCACTCTCCCAGCATTACCAAGCTGTTTGCTGTGAATCAAAAAACTAGAATTCCTTTCAAATTCAAGAACATTTGGGCTAAAGAGGAGGACTTCTTGAATTTGGTTGCCAATGTGTGAGATAGTCAAATCCTAGGATGTAAGATGTTTCAATTAGTGACCAAGTTGAAAGCTCTCAAAGAAAGGTTCAAAGACTTAAACACCAGAAAGTTCCAGAACATGGAGGAAAGGGTACAGCAGACACAAAAAGAATTACAAGAGCTGCAAGAGAAACTTCTCATGAACCTGGGGAACAGTCAGCTCAAGCAAGAGATAAGTCAGAAGAAAGGGGAATACACTAACTTGCAACAGAACCTTAACCAACAACTAAGATAAAGAGCAAAATTGGAGTGGTTTGAAGAAGGGGATAACTGCAGCACGCTGTTTTTCTAGCATATTAAAGCAAGGAGGAGAGCAAACAATATCCTTTTACTTACAAAGCCTGATAGCACTACCTTGAACACTAAGACAGAAATTACTACTCACATTCTTGATTTTTATCATGACCTTTTTGGGGTAGAAAAACAGGTTAGCGTAGTAAACCAAAGAGTGTTTGAAGAAATGAAGAGGGGAATAACAAGCTGAGGCTACCTATTACTAAAGAGGAAGTGATAGTTGCACTTTTTAGCATGAGTGACAATAAAATTCCAGGTCCAGCTGATTGGAACGCATGCTTTTATAAGAAAAGTTGGCAGATTACAGGTAACCTTATATATGAGGCTATCAAGGAATTCCAAGAGAAAGGTAAAATTTTGAAACAAATTAATGCAACCTTTGTATGCCTGATACCTAGAGCTAAAAATGTATCTGCTATCTCTAATTTCAGACCCATTGCATGTTGTAACATTATTTACAAGATCATCACTAAGGTTTTAGCTAATAGGAACAAGAATATTTTCCGTGATCTGATTAACACTTGTCAAAATGCTTTTGTGGCTGGTAGAGACTTGTTCCAGAATGTTTTCCTTGCTCAAGAATTGATAAGATGGTACAATAGAAAGCACATGTCTTATAAGTGTATGCTTAATATAGATCTCAGAAAAGCTTATGACACAATAAATTGGGACTTTCTTCGCAAGGTACTAACTGGTTTTGGGTTTGATATAGGCTTAGTGCAATTGATTCTTACATGTATTTCAACAGCTAGCTTCTCCTTCTGCATTAATGGCAGTTTGGAAGGCCACATGCCTGGAAAGCAAAGATTAAGACAGGGAGATCCTATGTCCCCCTATCTTTTTGTGTTATGTACAGACTATCTTTCTAGATTTATAAAGCACAATGTGAAAGCCAATGAGAATTTTAATTGTCATCCTAAAACTAAGAAAACAAGTCTCATTCATATGTGCTTTGCATATGATTTGCTGCTCTTTGTAGAGGGGACAAAATGTCAATGAAGATACTGAAGAAATCCATGGATGACGTTCTCAGCCCAATCTGGGTTACAGATCGACAACACCAAAAGCTTTATATTCCTGGATGGAGTGAGGAATGAGGAGCGACAAGAACTAATGGGGATCTCAGAGTTTCCAGAGGGCAAGTTTTCTGTGAGATACCTAAGCATTCCACTGAGCCCAAGGAAACTAAAAGAAACTGAATATGACCCATTCACCAACAAGATAATTGCCAAAATCCAGAACTGGAGTGCAAAAAACTGAGCTATGCAGGCAAATTGCAATTAGTAAAAGTAATCATGAGAGCCATTCAAAGATTCTGGAGCTATATACTACCTATCCCTGTTGGAGTGGCACAGAAGATAGAAGGAATTTTTAAAAATTTCGTGTGGACAAGAAATGAGAAAGGAAAGAAAAATCTTGTAGGTTGGACAAAAGTATGTCAAGAATATGACCATGGAGGTTTGCAAATCAAGGAAGTTCTGAGCTGGAACAAAGCTCTATTATGCTCTCAGAAAGTGAACATAGATAGGCATTCAAGAAGCCCAACAATATGGGTAGCCTGGGTCAAAGAATATAAACTGAAGAAATATGAGATATGGAGAGTGTAAGTGAAACAAGGTGATTCTCCCTGGTGGAGGACTATTCTAAAGCTAAGAGATGAGATGACTAACCTAATACCTAAGCTCCTTAGTGCCTGGAGAAATGAGACACAACATCAGGTAATATCCATGTGTTATTAAGTGTTTCATACAGCAACATCTACTGATGACTGGAGTGCACAGGTATGGAACCATATTTCCCCTCCCAGAGTGGTTTTCATTAACTGGTTGATTATGCACAAAAGCTTAGCTACTAGGGATAGATTGGTGAAATTCAATTTGATAACTAATAGCCAATGCAACTTGTGTAATAATGTAGATGAATCAAATGATCATTTATATTTTCAATGTGCTTTGGTAAAACATGTTTTAAACACTTTGATGAGGGCTGTAGGAGTGTATGCTCGGGAGGAGCAGTTGATGAATTGGATTGAAATGTTTAGTCGAGCCACCAGGAAGAGGAAAGACGTATTTCAAGTGAGAGCGGCTATGTTTGGGAGTATTTTGGCAGGTATTTGGAGATGGATGAACCTCAAGGTCTTTGAAAACAAACTCTTGCCACTCTAGTCACTATGCAAAGAAATTGCTTATGAGGTTCAGGTCATAATCAGATATAAACTTGGTAAAAGACAAAACAGTTTCATAAAATGCATCCTGGGTAACCTTGATAGGATTTAGTCATGTTTTCTTGTTTACTAGTCTAGATTAAAGTTATCTTGTATATAGGAGTATTACACTTGTTCGTTGCAGGAATGGAAGGGAAAAGAAAATGCACCACTGGAAGCACAAAACTTGGTACCCAGAAGGTATACTGCCTTACTTCACTTCTCATCTCCCCCGAAAGAGTATGGTATCAGTCTGGAAGCAGCTATCCTTTTAGTAACCATGATCTGCGAGAGGTTACAGGAGAGTACATCCATAGGTCTGATTTGGAGCTAGAAATGAGTTGGGACTTCTTTAGAGATTTTTGACTAGGGTTGCAGTCATTGATTGTGGACATGGTATGAGGCTTTACAATAAGGTCATAGCCTAGGCTAGAACTTGTTGTATTACTTCGTTAGATGGTGCACTGATCTGAGCATCTGTTTGTAGAGTGTTCTTGCTTTAGCTTCATCTTGGGGCATGCCCCTCGTATCTTGTAATTAACACTCTTTCGGTTTCTATATATATTTACCTTTCGTGCAAAAAAAAAAAGTCTTGACCCTCTTCAGTGTACAAATGGAAAGGTTTCTTGTGCAATTATGATTTGCGCCATACTACTCGCATGACACATTAGATACGGGAAAAACAAACAAACATGTGAATGTTATTATGCTTGAAGTTAACAAAATATAATCCTCATTGTAATCTTATAGATGACATAAATTAAACATATTTCAGATAAACAAAATAGATTTAAGGTACAACAAATATTTGTGAAGTAAGTAGAACATATATAGGGTAAATGCATAATACATTTAAAGTAAACTAAAGATATTTGAGGTGAACATAATATGTTAGTTGTAACAGAATATATTTGATGTAAATAGACAATTGATGATGCAATACCATTCGACTCGTGGGGAGGGCAATTTTAGGATATTGATCGAGTGATTTTTCAGAATGCTGATCCCGAGCCACAGAGAAAGAGCGGTTATTTATTGATGTTTTCGAGAATGAGAAGGCTACAAGTGGTGGAACTCAGTTGAGGGAGGGGAAGCTATTACGAGGACAACTTAACAAGTACAAGTGTGCTTTTGCTAACAACTATGTGCCAAAGTGTTACTGAAATACTTGTTAAGGTGTGTGTGAGTGAGTGAGAGTAAAAGTTGAAGTGAAAAGTTAAAGTGAGCGAAAATGTTGTTCAAGTTGTTGTGAGAGTGCTAACAAGCCCCTACTTATAGGACTTCCATGGGGTTGATGGCCAATAATGTCCTGTCTTCTGCTGAGAGTAATTACATTGAATAAGTCACCCAATAGGGTAGGTCTACTTCGCCAATGAACATTTCTGATGGGGTCAATCTATGGCGAGGCTTTTTTTGCGCCAATGTGAGTCGTTGGCTGAAGGAGTAAATCAAGAGGTATGATTTTCGTCCAGTAGATGTCGTGGGTGTACTGAGGCAATGGGGGTCGCTACTTCTTGGTCCAATAGTTCATCTTCTGTGGGGAGTGACCAATCAGATTCGGTCATCTCCTTATTTATAGTAGGTAGCTGGGAGTTAGCGATTATATTTATACTGACTTCTTTCTCGTAGCCTCTCGTGTCTCTTGCGTACACATATCGCTGTCGCCCTCGTTGCTGCCAAGAGTTGAGAAAGTGAAGTGTTAGTGAAATATTTTTTAAACGTTGGTGACTCGAATCGGATATCATCAGAGGTCTTATTCGAGCTTATGAAAGGAAGTATATAGGACCGCTTAGGGTCATTCGAGATGGGCCTGTAGATTATCACTATAAAAAGACTCGAGGGAGTCATAGTTAGAGTGATTTGTGTGAGACTCGTGGGTCGAGTGTCGTGCTAAAATAAGACCAATAGTGGTACGCGTTGGTGACCTTAGAGGTCATAGTACCATAGAGGGGAGGGTGTAACGAGTGTTATCCGTGGAGAGAGGGCAGATCTTAGAAGGATATGTCTCATCGACTTTCTCAGACATGTCCCCCATGTCAGGTGGAGTCATAGAGTGTCACCAAGAGAGTGATATTCGTGGATGTTTCTGGTTAGAAGAGGATTGTGAGAGGCCCGATGGGCGTGATTCGATGTCTTCTAAAGTGTGTTGTCAAGCTTTCTCTGATCTAAAGCTTCGCAGAAAACACTCGGAACAAAAGTGTGTTGTCAAGCTTTCTCTGATCTAGGGTTTCATGTTGACCACATGGATCTTCGTATCACGCCTCTAGAGGCAAGGATTTGCTCTTTCTAGGGCTATAAATAGAAGGGTCGACTCTTTAGTGTTCATTCATTATCATCTGATTTCACTTTCCCTCTCTTTTCTTCTTTTGCAAATTTCAAAGCTTTTTCAGTTGCGATAATGGCTTCCGTAAATCACTCTAGCGATGTGAGTTCTCCAATGGTGGAAAAAAGGAATTTTCTGACAAGGGCGGAGGATTCGGCTCATGTGGTTCCTTCTCCAATGGCAGAAGTAGCGGGTCCTTCTCGTTATCGTCGCGCTCCTGGTGAAATTTCTAATATACCGACAAAAAAGTCGAGGAAGGCGGCAGTGACTCTATCTTTAGGGTTTCGGCAAATGAGATGCCAAGTACTATGCACTCTACGGGGGACGTTAAAGTTGTTCACCTGTTACAGGATAGATGATTCGCGAGTAGATATGAAGATCCCGAATGAGGATGAGAGGGGTACCTTGCCTCGTCCCACGTATATGATCGTATAGTACATGCATCTAAAAGCGGGATTATTGTCAGATGAACTCGTTTGTCAAAAGTTTTGGCCATTGCCATTTTAAAGGCAACCATTTTTTGACATGCGTGGTCTCTGATAGAACCAATCATGTCCAAGTCCATTTGGTGTAGCCTTACCAAATGTTCGGGATCATATTATGTGATCCGGTAGGTGGGCATTCGTATCTCTGCTGGGACAACTGTCTCTGAGTCATAGACCATTGCGTATGGTGCCTCGCCCGTAGAAGTGTGAGGCATCGTACAGTATGCCCAGAGGATAACCTAGAGTTCATCAATACAACTTTTTCCAGTGGTGCATACGCCTTTCGAAGCATTTTTAAGGGTTTTCTTAGTGGATTCCACCTGTGCGTTGGCCTGAGGGTGTGCTACTGCTGCGAAGTGTTGGTTAATTTTCAATTCCTTCCACCATTCCACAATTTCCTTTCCTTGGAACTGAGTTCCATTATCAGATACAACACTCTATGTAGGCGAAAACGACATATTATATTCTTCTAAATGAATTCTCTCATGTTCTTCTCAGTGACACCCTTTTGGTGAAATACTCCACCCCTACTAGAAAAAACGTTTTTTTGACCCTTTGCAATAGGCAAGGTCCTACGATGTCTCCATTGATCAAATGGGCAAGTAATCTCAAGTGGATGCATCGGCGCTGCAGGCCTGTGTAGCATTTGGCATGATTTCAACAAGTTTCATAGCTGCTATAAAATCTAGTTGCGTCATTTAGCAACTTAGGCTCATAATATCGTCGCCTCAGTCATAATATAGTCGACTTGATCTAGAGACAAAAAACCTAATTAAAGGTCCCTCAAATGATCGTTTGTAGAGCTCTCCTTGGTGGATAGTGACGATATATGCTCTGTATTTTAGACAACGTTGAGCGTTGGTGTCCTCGGTAATGTTCCATTCTGTAGGTATTAAAAAATCTCATCCTTCCAGCTTGGTGCTTCTTAGATTGGGAAGACAAACTCCACACTATTCCAAACTTTGCTAAAATCAGAGATTTCTATTGCTGGACTGCTAGTGGCCAGAAGAGTGACACATTTCACCAAAAACAATTCTAATGAACTTGCAAAGTGCATCTGCCTTGGTGTTCTCTAACCTTGGGATCTATGATAGATTAAATAACCAGAATTCCACCGCTAGCGCCTTGAGTTTTGCCAAGTATAGAACAATGGTCTCCTCTTTAGCCTCATAGATTCCTGAGAAATGATTGGCTACTAGCTGAGAGTTAGTGAAAACATCTATATTATAGGGAAGTTCAGGTTTATGCCAAAGCCAAGTTCTCTGCAGTCGGGAGAAATCAAATGTATTCGAGCTCCAGCTTTCAAGCTCTTGATTAATATGTCGTCTATGTAGACCTAAACATATTTACCGATAAGAGTATAGAACATCCTGGACAAAAGGTTGCCCCAACATTACCTTGTAGCAGTATATGCATGTATCTGTGACAAATGCAGTCTTGCTCTGATCATGAAGTGCCCTAAATGTTTTATGGAAGCCACTCTTGGCATCCATTAAACTGGGTAAAGTGCATCCAATGGTAGAATCCACTAGTAGATCAATCCTATGCAAGGGAAACGAATCCCTTTAACAATATTTGTTTAGATCAATGTAGTCGATACACATCCTTCAAGTTGCCTCCTTCTTGAGGGCCAATACGGTATTGCTGAGCCATTCTAAATAACGTATCTTGTAAATGCACCGAGCTTCCTATTTCTCAATCACTTTCTTCTCCATTGCTTTATTCTTTTCCTCGTTGAAGTTCATTTTCTCCTACCTTACTGGTTTAGCCATAGGGTCCACATTCAGTTTGTGCACTATGATCTTTGTATCTATCCCTTTCAAGCCTGAATCCGACCATGCAAAGATATCCACATTTTTTCTCTAAGAGTCTACTAATAGATTTCTGACTTCGGTGGACATGTCCAAGCCTTTCTGAACCATCCTCTCAGGGTTCCACGGGTCTAGACTAACAAAGATGAATTTTCCCAATGGTTCCATCTTGGACTCACCTTGAAAAGGCATAAATGTTTTTTTCCCCTTCTACTTGATTCCAAGTTTTCAAGGTCATTGGTTGGCTTGGACTTGACGGTCTTCTTCAACTTCTTCGGGCTTGTGGCATCATTGAGTTGCAATCTCTTCATGGTAGTGATATATTGTGACCATATCAAGAGAAATGATGTTCCCACAAATAACGCCACTAATTCGGTAAAAGTTGGTAAGGTAAATACTAAATAAAGAAATGTAGAAAGTAGATATGTAGAAAGTATCTAGCCCTTGGAATGCGGGACTATCCCCATATTTCACGGGATATGTAGAAAGTATGTTGGGCATAAGTGCTCGACGTGCTTCCATTCGAGTCTCGACCCTCGACATATTCCAAAACTTATTTGGACTAGTCTGGCCCAATGTTTGTTGGGCCAGCCCGACTATATCCCATATCACCCTGTTTGATATTGAATAGGTAACCGACAACTTTTAGGAAACAACGATCGCACGTGAACTGTCTAGCAAATAATTGACTGAGTTGTTCAAAGGTATAGATAGACCATGTGGGACACTATGAGAACCATGCTTGAGCTTGTCTAATGAGGGTGGTGCAGAAGACCCGACACAAGGCATAGTTGTGGGCTGACACCAAAACCATACATGCCATCAAGGAATAGTTGTGGGCTGACACCAAAACCATACATGCCATATGCTGGCTGATATGGTCGTGAGGATCTCAATCATTCTTGTCTCCTGCATAAGTGGGAAATCTAGGGGGTTTCATTCTGAGAGGTATCTAAGCTTGCTTAATTTATGAGTGGGTTAGAACGCCTTGCCCAAGTTCGAGAAAAATGAGATGCATAAAATGATCTTAATGTCCTCCTCCCTTTATTTATTTTCTCTCCCTTCTTTTATAAGAGTGGGGTGGTGTACAAGTGGCTTTTCTGCATGTGTATTTCTTGACAAGTGTCATATACATGCGATGTTAGGAGGTGAGTATCCCGCCTATGCCTTGTACATCTGTCTTCGGGGTGCTGCTCTTTGACATTTGTCTTCGGGGTGTTGACATTTGTCCTTGAGGTGCTGACAAGTGTTAATTTCCTGCTGCACATGCTCCGATACCCCTTCGGGTAAGGAATCTATATATTTTTGTCTTTAGGGGATGGAAGGTCCTATCGTGGATGTGGGTTCTACGACCCGTGGTGTAATAAATATGTACCGTATTATGATAGTACGACTACTAGAGCGTCGTATCCCTATGGGGTATTCGTGAAGTTATCTAAAATTTTCGATATCTCGCGCGGGAGTTATACTTTGTAAATCGTCATCTTGATTAGGAGAAAGAGTGGGGGTACCGTTTTACAAGCATCGAGTGCGACAACTAAGGCCATCGATAATGGGGTAAGTCTTCGTAATGCTTTGGCGGCATCATGAAGAAAAAAAGGCATGTGTTAACATAATTGATTGATTGATTGTAAGCATTATAAAGAAATATTGTTTAGAGGTCGGGTTTCACTAGGATCTCTTCCTATATTTAAGTTCTAGTCCTTGGTAGTTGCTTGATGGTGCACGCCTAATGGATTTGCGGCATATATCAGGAGTTATCCCAACCATACACCTATGAGTCTCTAATAACCTACCATGTTAACATAATCAACTCAATTATCGTTTGTTTATGCAGAGAGTTCAAATCTGCAACCTAATTATCTCATCAATCTCGCGTCAACAAAACCTACGTAATTAAGACATATATAATGTGATCTAGGTATTGCGCTCCAGCTGCTTTCGCAAATGCAAAGTCACAAATCAAATATATATATATATATATATATATATATATATATATGACAGTCCTTAGTGTTCTACACTCCTGGCAGCCCCACATGGGTGCTTCCATTTTATCCCAGCTGTCACACGGGTGCTTCCATTTTATCCCAACGACAGTAAGGTTAGTCACACAACATACTATTATTCTATATAAACATGCAAGAACACCAAGTACCCAACACATAAAATAACTATAATATACGAGTTACTCCCCTACTCAAAACAATGAGTAGGTTAGCTCCTTATAGTCACGAGTTCAACAATCACCAAAGAAGTAAACAACATAAACAAGACAAAATGGGTAAAGAGAAGGTTCTCAGATCTGGTGGAATTTCGTTGCTTTACTATTCTTCTTCTCTCTTTGATGACCTCTTCTTCTTCTAAACTTCTTTTTCTCACACAATGATTCTACTAAACTAAGATTTTGTGGTGCTCTTCTCTCTTCATCGGCTTTTAGGGTTTCTATGTTAGAAAGTTGTCGTGTCTCGTGATATGTGTCTTTGTCTCTCACCCTTATCACCTTTTCAGTTGCTGAACGAACCCTCTTATTTATAGTTTTTCTTCACATTCTGGGTTTATTCTAGGGTTTCTTTCGGTCTGGCCCACTTCCCATAGATGCGCGATCAGGGGATGCGCAATGTGTAATCACACAGCAGTTGCACGATCTGCTTTTCTAGTGCTCTTCTCATTGTACTGTTTCTTCAGCGCAATCCTCTGATGTCTGCTCTTCAATCGCACTACGCTCAAGTCTTTTTTCATTGAATCTCCAAATTAGTGATTTGACCCTTTGTATTGTAAAATCATCAATTTTGGTCCTTTTTAGCTTAGTTTCATCATAACTCCATAAAATCTTAAGAAAACACAAAACAATACAAAAACAAGTAAATATGCTATCAAAAGTAATCAAAAGTATAGGAAAATCGATACTTAAATCACGCTTAATAAACGCTTATCATTGGTGTAATCGAATTGGATATCGTCAGAGTTCATATCCGAGCTTATGAAAGGAAGTATATAGGACCGTTTGGGGTCGTTTGAGCGGGGCTCGTAGATTATCACAAAAGGAGGACTCATGGGAGCCAAAGTCTGAGTGATTCGAGTGAAAGTCATGGGTCAAATGTCTCTCTGAACTAAGATCAAGAGAGGTATACGTGGGCGACTTTAGAGGTTGTAGTCCTGTGGAGGGAAGGGTATAACGAGTGTTATCCTTGCGGAGAGGGCAGATCTCGGAAGGATAGGTCTCATCGGCTTACTCATATATGTCCCTCGTGTTGAGTGGAGTCATAGAAGTTTCCCGAAATATTGATCCTCGTGGACGTTGTCGGTTAGGAGATGATCGTGAGAGGCCCTAGGGGTGCGATTCGATGCTTTTCTGTTGGTGTGGTCTGTAGAGATGTTCTGAGGACCTTACCATAGCTGCTAGAATGTAGTTAGGGAAATAGAATTCAACATGTTACCCAAACTTCTTGGTGACCTGATGTCTTACATCTTTATGAGTTTTGGCCTCTAGTGTCTATGTAGTTGATGCCTCCACATATGATAAAAGCTCCACCGCTTCAAGGCCAATTATATCGCTCACTTCAGCTTTGATCGCCTTCCCATTGGGAGTATATGATCCCTTTCTAGTATGAGTCGTTGGTAGGTCGCCATTCTGTTGAGATTCTCGGCACTTGCAACAAACACGTAAACGTTAATTAAAGAACATATATACGTACTCAAATCAAGAACTAAATAATTAAGGAACTCACCATTTCCATGCGCAATTTGTACGTTTACACCAATGTAAATCAGATTAAAGCGGTTAGTCGAACCAGTTCATCCGGTGACCAGTTATTGGTCCTAGCTGGTTGACATCTTGAATTGCTAGTGGTAAAGAATCGCTTTGAATTGGTGAAACTCAGTCCAAAACCGCCAACCAGTAGACCCATCACCCGGCCGATCCACTAATCTTTTTCTTTTCTTTTTTGTTACCGACAAAAGAAACTTGATAATCATAAAGAAAAAATTGGTATGTTGATCATTTGTTGTTCTTTCTTTTTCATTTTGAATCGGGAGATGAGTTGAAACTTTTAGCACGGAGAGAAAAAATAAAATAATTAAACTTGTAGTCTTGTTTAACCATGCAAGTCAAATAAGCATATAAGACGTGATACATGAGCAAGACATAAAGGCTCATAAGAGTTCCAAGATCTGATGAAGAAAGTGTAGAACAAATATTGAAAGCATAGAAGTGAAATGAGTGCCGCAAGGCGTTAGAAAGAAGAACCATGTGGCAGTCCGCAGTAGTTGATGAGAGAATTATGCTTTTATTTCATTTGATAACTTCATATAATAACACAATAGGGACTATTACTCTTGCAAGTTACATTTGTGGTCTTTTCGACAAGGGATAAAAGCATCAAGCCCCCTGAACTAAGTTAGATGTGTTTTTAACAGTTGTAAGACTAAGTTATGTTTGTTTTATAAGACTCTTCATTTTAATGGTATTGTGTTGTATTATGTAACCTGTTGATTAATGTTATTAATTACTTATATTTTTGTTTTAGTTAAGAATCATGAAGTATCCTATGAATGTTGACATGACACTTCCTTAAATGAACACTACTCTTGGAGAATATGGGGAGAAGTTTCTTTTTGAGTTCTTGTGTAAGTGTGGAAGAACTCACTGTATTCAGAACGAAAAGACTTTAATGCGCGGACTGAAGCTTGTTATACCAACTCTAGAGAAGATTAGGGTCCACTGTCCAGTCTTGGTCAGATGTGCCAGATTGTGGGCAAGATGAGGTTGAAGTTGGAATTGTTCAACAACTCCCGATCCCTACATGGCGTTCATTGTTTGGACCGGATTTCATAGTCACTATTGGACCAGAGTTTTACACCAGAATCTGCTTCAGTATCTATATTAAATCCCTTCACACTTCTATTAAGATTAGACTTTCAAATGTGCAGATATTTCCTATCTAGAAAACTTGCCTTCATAATTCTTGATTTTTTTATAGCATGACAACCATGTGTGAACTTGAAACTGCTGATCCTGAAAGTGGATTCTTCTCCTTCAATATTCCTTGCAATCAATCTCCATTTTCACCTCTTGTCATTACACCGTGCATACATCCTTGTACTATTATATCTGGAAATGTGGACTAATCTTTGTTGATTAATAGCACCTACATGAATAGCATTCTTCAATTTAAACTTGGTTGTGAACCTCATCCCAAGTGTCAAATTGGGATTGAAAATATTCTTGACATCAAATAGCTCCCATGTCTTTACTTGTCTTTATTTATCTGATCGACACTCATTCTCCAACTCATTAGCAGACAGTACCAAATTCTCTGACCTTTCATCTGACAATGTCTCATATGGAGCCTCCATTTCTACTGTATCAACACAAAATGTCTTGTCTCTTTGTACAGAAGTAGGAACCTCCACTCCAGCGTCTTTGGTACTATCATTCTCTGCTCCCTTCTTCCCTTTACTTTTGCTAGCAGATTTCCTCATTCCATTCCCTTTCTTTTTAACCAGTTCTACATTTGGACTACAAACAACATTGTCTCAACAACACTCTCATTAACATCCTACCCCATTTTCTTGCCCCCTTCCACACCATAATCATTGTCACTAAAATACTCCAGATTATTTTCCTTATCCAATTCTCATGCCTCAACTCTTTCTTCAGCCTCCATGTTATCATTATCTTCTTCAACTACATTGCCTTCACCTTTTAAACATTGATTGTTGTTCTGTATTTATCCTACCTTCACAATATGCAAATAGAAGCATTGTCTACTCAATTGACTAGCCAGGAAGTAGGATGTGATGTCATGATCTTTATCGAGGAGAACATAACCAGATGGCTACTTCATATATATATATATATATATATATATATATATATATATATAGAGAGAGAGAGAGAGAGAGAGAGACTTGATAGTCAAAAATCCAAAATCTGAGCATACCTCTTGCATGCTATTAAAACTTATATGGGCTGGCCCCACGTAGTCTACAATAACCTTAGCATTGTCATAATTGTCCACTATACCCTCAGCTGTTACATTTCTACCATACTGGAATTGAGAAGTAACATACAAGGATCCACAATCTGTTGCAACTGGAAAAGGGATTTCATTAGTCAATGTACTTAAACTATTCACTTGAAACATCCCAAAAAATAATTAACATTACTTCATTAGGGTTTGCAACAGCATAGTGAGGGTTAGGGTTTGCAAAATTACGGTTCAACAATTGGGGGTTTCAAAAATTAGGGTTCAACAAATGGGCATTTCTATAATTAGGTTTTTTAAGGCCTGCACTCATGTTCTACGACTACAAACGTATGTAGTCACAATTATTTAAAAGGGGAAAACCAGCCCAGCTCAGCTTTATGGGCTTTTAATGGGGAAAACCAGCTCAACTCATTTCTCGGCCACCTAAAACACCCCATTCATATAGTCCTTTCAATTTGGGAGTCGGTCTTGATTTAAGAACACATGCCAAATTCTACACTTGATGCTCCTGTCGTGGATTTGGGCCTTGTCATATTTCAAAACATGCCCCAATTCGGTAGCTATATGGTGTTTGGCTTCAAACGATGCCCCCTATTTGGGATCCGTAATCCGGAGAATCGAGTGCCAAATAAATAATATTTGCATTCAAAATATGTCTCCCATTTGGGAGCATTAATCCAGAGGATCAAGTGCCAAATAAATACTATATGACTTCAAAATATGCCCCCTATTTGGGAGTCGTAATCCGGAGGATTGGGTGCCAAATAAATACAATTTGGCTTTTAAAGATGCCCCCAATTTGGGAGCCGTAACTCGGAGAATCGGGTGCCAAATAAATACTATATGGCTTCAAAATATGTCGTCCATTTGAGAGTCGTAATCCAGAGGATCGGATGCTCCGGTGATTTACTATTTTATATTTAAGGACGGTCGAACGGACATGTATTCGATTGTCCTATTGAGTATCAAACCCGGGGTAATTCGATCATTATGAGTTATATAAGTGTTACATTTTTTCGCAGCCTAAGTCTTTACCAATCTACTTTGTGTTCGATAGTTATCAACAATGTCGAATCTTGCATGATTTGATTGTTATGGAAGTGTCGAATCTTGAAGGATTCGATCGTTCTTGAAGTGTTGAATCATGGATGATTCGTTCGTTTTGTTCATGGGCCCTGTGGGCCAAGTTTGCTTTATATATAGGTGTACGGTTGGGAATAAACTCATTTGCAACTCCGTGCAAGTTTACGCGTTGTGGTTAAAAGTGTTGATCTAGTTCCTGTTTGACACTCTTTTGTATCGAACTGTCTGTTCGATTGTTCCTATGTTCGACAGTTTTACTTAGAAAGTTTTTTTGCAGCTATTTTCTAACTTTTTATTTATTATTTGCAATTTTATTTTTCGTCTAGTAGGTGTGCTTGGCAACATAGTTCCCAAGGTATTTTAATTGTGCTCCTCCTGTGTTAATTAATTAATTTTTTATACGCCCTTGTTTGTGTGCGTGTTGTAGAGATCAACGGACCTAGAATAGTCAACTTTTTGTTTTTATTTTTAGTTATGTAAGCAAGATGTCAGACCAAAGTGTTAGGGTGGACGTTGATGTCGGGAGTGACTGGAGTGACTCCTCTAGCATCGAGTCGAGTAGTTCGGTGAGGGCTCTCAATGCTGAGGTCTTGGATATGAATCCCGCCAGAGCAAAATCTCTAGACCGATGTGGTGACGATGATGGGGAAGATGACTCCGGAGGGGATCAAGGTCCTTCCGTGCAGCAGGGGCTGGGCGGTGAGCCTATATATGATGTCATCGACAATTATTTTGAAAGTGGTTTAGACGAGACAGAGGAGAGAGATGTGGATGAGTCCGATGATGATGCCGAGCCTGCGGATATGGTATATACCAACTATGTCTCATGTCTGCACCATAGTCGGGCACATTTGCATAGTACCTTCCGTATAGGTCAAAATTATAAAATCAAGATCCCACACGGAGAACAAATAGTCAATACCCCAGGGTTTCTCGCGATTTTTGTGGGGCAGTTGGTCAATGGTTAGCGGTTCCCCATGCCACCCGACGTCATGAACATATTTCAAATGGTAGGTTTGGTTCCCAGCCAACTTATGCCGAATTTGAATGGGCATATTATGGGTTTCTTGCTCACGATGAAAGGGATGGGTGTGCCTTGTGGCCTTAATGTATTTTGGGCTTAATTCAAAGTGGGCCTCAAGGGTAAATAGCTTTATCATGTGAAGGTCCTTAAAAGGATAAAGTTTTGTATGGGGAGCGCACGGGTTATAGGAAGAGCTGGAAGAAGAGGTATTTTCACGAGAGTTATAGCAAGGAATTTTCACCTCTTAAGAGGTAATGGATGGAAATTCCAAAAGTTTCAATCCCTCATGAGGTAGGAGGTGCAAGGTGGGGGAATAACTTTAGTGCCAACCTCGTGGTCAACCATAAGTTCGACGTGAATTTGAGTCTCAGATGATTGTCCCCGGTTGTGTATACAGGAACAAATATTATTGGTATTTATTGGCTAATTAGGTATTTGAATTGTGATTTGTTTAAGTTGTTATTGATGTACGCCGTTTGACTTTTGCAGAGTCATTTGTCATGAGTCACGCATAACCCAGTTGGCTACTAATGCTGGAGCAGCTCAAGTGACGGCGCCAACAACAATTCTTCACCCCAGAAAAAAAGACTAAGGTGAAAACTGGGAGTAAGAACTTACAGGCACATGTCGAGGCATCTGGCTAGACTGACGTGCCGTATGACCCATTTGAGGTCCCCAATCAGAGTTATCGTGAGTCATCACCTATTCGTGCGGGTGATGATACTGCTGGTGGTTTCGCCATGCCTGCTGTCGACAGTGTTGGAGGCGACGATGCTGCTAAGACCGCCGATGTGGCTAAGAGAAGACGGGTGCACCAGACTTGGTCACAAACTAGCAGAGTTGTGCATACTGGGGTGCAATCAGTGCCTGGAACTCGGACTCGGAGTGCTACCATTAGGTGCATGGTTGCCCCAGTGGAGGAAACTCTAAGGTTGCTGTCGCAGGAACCTCTCGGGTGCGGGTTCGCAGAATCTCCCAGTCAAAGGAAGACACGGTCGAGGCACTGCAGGTGTTGTTCCCAGTGCTTGCTACTCGATTCCCCACATCCCCCGAGGAGCGGGCTATGTTGGAGAGCATAGTGGTGGTGATCGTTAGCTCGGTAAGTAACGCAACCTATTGAATATATAATTCTCTTGGTATGGGACTTTTATCTTACACCTTTACCTTCGTTCTTTTTCAGCAAGACGATGTCGTTGATGCGATGGCACATGGTTTGGAGCAAGCATATGAGGACAAGAAGGATGGATTAGCGCAGATAAGGGCATAGTTCCAGGATAGCAATCTCGGTGCGCTGAAAGCTTCTCTAGATGAAAAAGACAAAGCCCTCAAGCTTGCTAAGGAGTCCTCTACGAGAGCTGGTGCTAATCGAGAAGCCGTGAGGGGTGCACAGGAGAAAGTCCGCAAGCTTCAAAAGGAGCTTGATAAGATGAGAGGAAAAAAGAGGGCATTGAAAGCTCGCGTTGGGGAGCTCGAGGAGCCAGTCGCGACACAAAAAGAGAAAGGGGCTCAGACGGAAGGCTTGGGATACTCTCACAGCCTAAACGAGGTTTGCATCATTTTTATTGTTACATTCTATGTCGTATTGTTATTCTTTGATGCTTATCCCGACTTGTCGTATGCAACCTCCCACTCCGGCACAGCGGTTGGCAATTGTCAAATATTTCACGCGGATTAACACCTTTCAAGTGATCAGTCTCCTCTACGGGATTGAGGATGCAAATAAGGCGCAAATACTGACTGTGTGTAAAATTCACAGCACGTGTTACTTGCGTGGTGGTTTTGATGCCAATTGGCTGAATCTAGCAATGGGTCTCAACTTGTAGCCCTTAACCAGGGTCTCCGATAGCGAAACTGCTACTCTGGACGAGTTTTGCAAGTTTGCTGGACAAAGAGGAGTTGATTACCTTTGGGATGTCGCCACCTTCTCCATTGCCTGCTCCATACTCCCTTACTGAAGATGACGAGGATGACACCGAGACTTGATTGTTTCACTTTAGTTTTTCCATTTTTATGAACATTTGCCTATTTTGATATTGGGTGTTGCGTTACCTTATCTTTGATTATGGATTTAACTTATTTTCATGTGCTCTTGTCTTTTGAACTCATTCCTCTCGCACCTCATGCACGGGTGTGCGTGAGGCGTATATTAGCCTTATGGGCCCGCTTATTATCTCTGTTTTATTGCTATTATGGTGACGTGCACTCTTGTGTGCTAGTTTCTTTTGAATATTTGTGTCGTCGGATTGTGGTACGTGAGATTGGTTTCTTGGATACTGCTCTTTGGGGATTTTGCCAAGTCGTTGGTGGCTCATATAGCCATGGTCGATGCGCGTCCCTGTTGGCTCGCGCGTATGTCTCTTCTAGTATCTCGAGTTTTTAGTCTTGCATTTTCTCTGTATTGGTGAAGCCTCCATTTCTTTCAGTGTTTTGAGACTTTTAGGTTTGCTCTTGCCTTAATATCAGCGATGTGTCCATCTTTTTCGTGCTCTGAGATCTTGGGTTTGCACTTGCCTTATATTGGTGAAGTGTCCATCTCTTTTTTGCTTCGATATTTTAGGTTTGCGCTTACCTTATATTGGCAAAGTGTCCATCTCGTTTGTGCATCGAGATTTTAGGTTTGCACTTGCCTCATATTGGTGAAGTGTCCATCTCTTTTGTGCTTTGAGATTTTGGGTTTGCACTTGGCTCATATTGAAGAAGTGTCCATCTCTTTCGTGCTTCGAAGTTTTAGGTTTGCAATAGACCTCTTCGGGTCTAATGTCTATCTAGTTATGTTGATAGCTTCCGGTTCTGGGCTGAGTAGTCGCTTTCCGGTACCTGTCATGAAACCCTTTTTTTGGGAATCGCAATACCAAGTAAACTCTTCATGAATAGATTTAACCAATCAGTTTAGGCTGGGGTCGTCTATCTTGTGACCACTCTGGTCTTGGGGTCGCATGACCCTTCCTGTATGTACCTGTCATAACACCCTTTTGGGCATCACGATTATAAACAAAGAATATATTTTAACAGATAGCGCCATGCAATCAAGGCTTAGGTAGCCTATCCTGTGACCACTCGGATCTTGGGTTCGCATGACCCTTCTCGTGTGTACCTGTTATGATCCCCTTTGCGTCATGACAGTGACAAAATAAGCCTCAATAAAGACAGATGTCTAAATAATGATAGGGCTAAGCCTAGCACATTGCCAGGTTGCCTACGTTCCCCGAGTGGTTTCCCGGGACTCAAGCGTCCGTAGTTCCTGTTTTAGACATAGGGAAATTCAGGAGACGAATAAACATTGTTTGAATGTACTAGGAAATGAAATAACTAGCAGAAACAACAAAAGTCGAGTTAGTTGATCTCTTATATCATTGCCGGCACAAACGCAACCGATGCCTCATTCTCTTCACGATGCTGCAATTTGAGTGATGCCATGTAGCAGAGCCACCCCTGTCTGTGATTGCCAATCACCTCGCTAGTTCCCCCCAAAGTTGGAAACTTAATCTTTGGGTAGTATGTTGATACCATAGCTCTAAAGGCGTTCAACGCGGGTCTCCCTAAGATAGCATTGTACGGGAACGATAAGCCACATATTGGGTCTTTACTGCCTCCATTTTGTTGTCACCTAATGCCATTTGTTGCCATGTGGAGGCGAAGAGCACATTGGCCAAGCTTCCACTATCAATTAATACTTTCATAACACCAAAGTTAGCTCTATCGACCATAACCGCCAAGGGACAATATAACTTACCGACTTGAATAGCCTGAAGGCTTAGCTTCATCAGGTCACCTTCGAGAAAGTGATCTTTTATGGGGCCATCTTCTAGATTCTAAGAAGGTCCGTGAAACCCACATAGTGTTTTGCGTATATTTCCCTCGTCCTCTCTTTCGTCCTTTGACTGAGTCAGCACCAATGGGGCCTCCCAAAATCATATGTATAATACCTTTTCGGGGTTGATTATCCATCAGCTCAGGATAGTCCAGAATATGCGGGTTGTCCGTGACCTTCTATTTATCTTTCCGCGCGATCGTAACCTATCCATGTTGGCCCTGTCCGCCTCATCTTTCAGGCTTCTGACATATTCGGCGAGTTTCCCATCCTTAATTAACTGTTCTATCTCATCTTTTAAATCTTTGCACTCCTCTATCGTGTGTCTGTTATTCTTGTGATATTTGCAATAGCGGGTTGAAAGCCTTGTTGCAGGCGAGTCTTTCATTTTTCTGGGCTTTTTCAACCATCCTTTCCTGTTCGCTACCCCATAGACCGTCATGATATCCGCATTCAGCAGGGTGTATCTTATGGGCGACGAGTGTCTATGCCTTTCATTCCTATTTTTGTTCCACCCTCGGTCCTCTCTTCCTTTATCCATTTCTCTAGAAGTGTGATGCCACTTGATATGCCAGATTGTGATGCCACGAGTGTCTATGCACCACTTGATATGCCAGATTGTTGATTTTTTCAATCGGCCTTGATTTTTCCTTTAGCAGTTCCGCGGAGAAGGTGGTGTTTCTGGTGGAATGAAAGATGATGTTTGAGACCATCTCACCTTTCGGGTCATCAATCTTTAACATCTTCGAATTGAACCTCCTAATAAAGTCTTTCAATGATTCCTTCTCTCCTTGCTTCACTAAATACAAGTGTGAATGGTCCATAACTATCCTCTTTTGGCTCGAGCTCTAGCTCTCGAATTGTTTTCTCAACTCCTCGTAGCTTGTTATTGTTCCTTCGAGGATTCCAGAAAACCAGTCAATGCCACTCCGGTCAATGTGGTGGCAAATATGTGCGCTTGCACATTGTCACTAAAGCCATGCAATGAGAGCAATCCATCAAGATAAAATATATGCTCCCAAGGATTTTGTTTTCCATCGTATGTCTTCAACTGTGGTATCTTCTCGCCATGCTCCAGTACTTCTGCCTCTATCGCGGCACTGAAAGCAGTGCTTCTCTGGGTCCTTCCATACAATGCCATTTTGTTCTCCACTTCGTTTTTCTCCGTATTCAGTCTTTTCAACCTTCTTGTGATCTCAGCTCGCTCCGCCTTCGAGTCGTCTGCATTACCTCGATTGGCTTCATGCCTTACTGCATCGTGGTGCCTCCTGGTCTAGACATCTATCGACTCTAACCTTGCTCTTCGACCCTCCATATGTCGCCTGCCTCTGGCCTCATCTACGGGGTGCCTAGTAGCTGATCTCGACTCTCGTGGGACCTCTCTGTTGCCCTCAACCGGTGACGGCACTTTTGGTTGAGTAGCGGGCAGGGCAACGGCCACTGCCGTGCGAATCATTGCCATGATCTCATCCTTGCAATCTGTCGGCAAACCAATAGCGGCGGTTGCTGCTATATCTGCGTTCGACGTCGGTTGATCCCTATTTTCGGCACTGGTTGATTTTGTTTGATTGGTGGAGGCATCCTTTCCGTTGTAGAAGAGGGCACCCTCACCCTCGGGGCTGACCGTGGCCCTATATGCGGTGCATTTCAGAAGTAGTGCTCTTTGCAGCTCTACTCTGTGATCGAGTTACTTTGAACATCTTACATATGGTATCGTGCTCGCGGTGTTCCCACATACTACAAAAATACAATATAAATGGGCCTCAAACTAACGAAAATATGCTAGACTTTTACATGTAATGGACCAGCTTTATCCGGAACGCCTAATACACGTTAATTAGCCTAGAATGACTAAAGTGACCTAGTACGGCCAAATCTACAGACAGTCGAATCGGTCACGGTTCGACTCTAAAATAATTCTTGAACTGTGGAACAATCGAACCAGCAATGGTTCGATGCTAATAGCTCTCGAACGGGTCACAATGCGCACTAAACAATAGAACTTGGACGTAAGACAGTCGAAGCGAATAACAGTCAAATAGTCAAACAGAGGAATTCGATTGATGTGGGTTGGTGAACAGTAATTAATGTGTGACGTGAATATCTGGGAACATGGTATATATTGATCTCGGTCTGTGGGACACGCTCTGCGAACGAGCAATATCAATCGAAGAAGGACATTCAATTGTCCCAAAACAATCGAACCAACTCGGTTCGATTCTCGTCTTTATGGGCTTTAAATGGGGGCAAGACAACCCAACTCATTTCTAGGCTACCTGAAACACCCCCACCATCATGTTTCAGCAACTCCCCGCTTTTTGGGGGCTTTTTAAAAAGGCCTGAATTGACGAAAAAGTGCTCAAAAAGTTGCACACATACACGACCCAGATTACGGCGCCAATTGACAGTTTCCTGCCAAAAGTATAAAAATGGAGAAAAAATAATTTATGTGAGACCATTACAAGAAATTTGCCCATCTCCAACGTCTTTTTTTTTTCCAGCACCTCTTGTAAGTGCTGGTAAAAAAGTTTGGCACACAATACACCAGCGACATGTTATTACAATAACCCAAAAAACAACGCTGGTGTATGGATCCTTAGCGCATTCAACACCAGCGCTAGGACAGTGCTGGTAAAGGGCAATAAGACGCTGGCAAATGCCTAATAATGTAGTATTTTCTCACAAAAATTGAAACTCCAAAATATTGGGGATTTAAATTTAAAAAAAAAACAATTATAATGGGACTATTTTAGAAAAATCTCCAAAAAGTTGATACGTACTTCGTGAGGATTGACAATGCATCAAAACTGGGGCCACCTTATCCTGCAAGATAGATAGTGAGTTCCAATAATATAGATTCCCAATCCATTTCTTGCCACAAAGCTCAGAGTCAAACTCTGGCAATTTCGTATTCAACAAAACTAAATGGCGTCCATTGTTCCCGCCGTGTTCTCCCCAGTAAATACAATCAAACAAGCCGCACCCTCAATCTGTAATAGCAAATTATTCTCACAGCAGAAGAGAAAGCCGCTGACGGTGGTTGGTGCCGTCGGCGATGTTTCAGCCGACGGAACAGTCTATCTTATTGCTGGCGCAGCCGCTGTGGCGTTGGTTGGAACTGCTTTCCCTATCCTCTTCTCTCGCAAGGACCTGTAAGTACCTATTCATATATATATATATATATATATTTTTGTTTTTTTATTTAGACCCTTTAATTTACTTAGTACATTCTCTCTGCTTTTTCACCACTTCTGTTACATGTACTTAATGATATTCCCATTGATTTTTAACATATTTATGTAACTGTTATTAATGATTCTTTTATGCAAGGCACATTCACATATTTTCCCTTTCGATTTGGTAATTGACTGTATTCTGATATTTGAAACTCTTTGATAATGTTCCTTAAATAATAGAAACATAACCAAAGTACTAATACCAATATTCTTCTTTATTTAGATAAAAATAAAACAAACGAACTTCTATGAAAATCAAATGTGACTCGACTTTGTACCATTTTGATGGGATATTTTAGGATTGGCCCAATATCATGTATTGGGCCGGCCCAGCAATACGATCCTGCTGAATAGTATGCGCATCGAACAGAGCCTGTTAGATGCGGAATGATTTTCAGAACTGCCAATAGGGCCCGCGAGACGGTGGTTATATATACCCCGTCCCCTGACAATCGGACCATGCATTGAAGACTAATTCAAACCTATCCAACATCAAACTTCGAGCATTCGATACGTACTTAGATCGAACTCAGTGCATTCAATACAACACCATATCGAAGACCTTGCATTCGACACTCAGCACCACATCGAATTAGGCCAATTCGATACACACCAGTTCGACACAGGATTACTACAGTATATTCAGTATCGAACGACCACGGTTCGATACACCTATATCGAACGCAACCGATTCAATGCATGACATTGACTTTGTAATTTACTTGTTTTACCTAGTAAGTTTGTATTAGGTGTTACGGACCAAGCTAGTCTGATTATTAATTGATTAACATTATTTTGGCTATTTGTACACTAATTGTTATATTTTACGGTGTTTTATTAACTGGACGAAATAAGACTAAAATATTGGCGCCGTTTGTGGGTACACCATATTTTACAAGTTTATTAGGCATTAATTCTAGAATTACCCGATCTCGCAGTAGAGTTGCAGAGGGCCAGAATGAGGAGGCCGAGCGGGCGACCCCCGACCAGACCATTCCGAACAATGAGAGACCATCGACAATACCCGCTGGAGTGCAAATGCCCGCAAGGCAAGAAATGTTGGGGCCCCAAGGCGAGGAGGCACCGATAGCTGAAGCAGGTGCAACTGGGGCTATAACAATTATTGTTTCGGTCCCAAATAACCTGAGAAACAAAATCATGGCAATGATTAAGGCCGAATTGGCAGAAGTGCTGACCCCCGCACCGCCCGTGCACACACCGCCACCTGTCGAGCATTCAGAGGCCATAAGGGAGCAAGGTTCTGCGGCCAGGGCTCCAAGAGGAGCGGACAAGGAGAAGTCGCGGCACGACGACAGAAGGAGCAAACCTGCATCAGGAGAACAATAGAACAAAGAAAAGTCGGCCCGCGATAATCAGAGAGGAATGCTGAAGTCAATCGAGCTGCAATCGAGAAGGCACCACGAGACAATAAGGAAAGAAAAGGGAGGAAATCAAAAGGATGAATCGAGAAGGAGAGAGGATAAAGACGACAAAAGAGGTGCGGAGAGTCATGACCCCATAAGGGAACATGATGAAATGACCTCCACGTAATCATCAAACTCCCTATTGATAAGCTCCATATCCTCATCGGCCTCACTAGAGGCACGGTTATCCTCAGACAAAGATGTTTGCGAGTCATTATCTTCACCCCGAGAGAATGACTGTCCAACGGCAACGCCAAAAATTATCCATGGGTGAACCGACAAAATCTATGTCGAACCAGCAGAATCTATGTCGATAGGATTGCAGTCGCCTCCTAGGGCAATACCCGAACCCACGAGAGCACTGGAAGGGCCCACCACAGAGTTCGTTGAACCAGAGCTCGAGCCGCTACTCGATTCGCTCCCATAAATTGACTCATAATTCACCATCTTGATTGAGAAAAACTGAAATAAAATAAAAAAGAAAAAGTTGACTACGAGCGAATACGTCACTCTCGGCTCTCGCAACACTAACGCGACATATCTAAAACGACTAGGCGATTATAAATAAACCTCATAAGTAAGCACGTAATAAATTACCTTAATTAGCGGTGGAAGAGCAAAAGCGATTATTCGGACAACTTGCTTGAAAACAGAAAAATCAATATAAAATTGAGGTGCAAAACCTATATAGTTCGCTAAAAATAACAGAATTGTTTCTAAGGCATTAGGTAGAACATCAAGCTTAGAACGGAAGATGTTCGATGCATCCCGCATCGAACAGTGCCCGTTCGATTTTCCTTACCTTTGTGTGTAAGTTGGCCAGAAGAGTAATGAGTTTCGCACAAAGGTAAGGAACATCGAACGGGCACTTTGAGATGCGGAATGATTTTCAGAACTGCCAATAGGGCCCGCGAGACGGTGGTTATATATACCCCGTCCCCTGACAATCAGACCACGCATTGAAGACTCATTCAAACCTATCCAACATCGAACTCCGAGCATTCGGTACGTACTTAGATCAAACTCAGTGCATTCGATACAACACCATATCGAAGACCCTGCATTCGACACTCAACACCACATCGAATTAGGCCAACTCGATACACACCAGTTCGACATATGACCACTACAGTATATTCAGTATCGAACGACCACGGTTCGATACGCCTATATCGAATACAACCAATTCGACGCATGACATTGACTTTGTAATTTACTTATTTTATTTAGTAAGTTTGTATTAGGTGTTCCGGACCAAGCTAGTCCGATTATTAATTGATTAGTATTATTTTGGTTATTTGTACTTTAATTGTTATATTTTACGGTGTTTTATTATCTAGACGAAATAAGACCAAAATTATTTATTTAATCTAATTGCGCTATTGAAATGTGTTATTGAAAAATCTAAATGTGTTATTAAAATGTTGATGTTGAAATGTGTTATTGAAAAATCTAAATGTGTTATTAAAATGTTGATGTATTAATTTTTTTTTTGTTGATGTAGGTGTCCAGAGTGTGATGGAGCGGGATTTGTTAGGAAAGGAGGGTCAACCCTTAGGGCAAATGCGGCCAGAAAGGATCAGCTGCAGATTGTGTGTGCCAGGTGCAATGGTCTTGGCAAGCTCAACCAAATCGACAAATAGAAGTTATGCTTGTACCAGGCTTTGAAATAAATAATTTATCGTGTGTAAAGTGAAAACTCAGTGCATTGCATTGGAAGTTTGGAACGATCATATCGTCTTCTCAATTTTTCACATCTTTTATTTTTTATTTTTAAATATACTTATCTATTTAAGGAATTTCTTCAACCGGCAATGACGTCCCAATTTTTACTTGTCGTGTCTTTGAGGGTATGCCCAATTGTTAATTATTTATTTTGATCTAGGAGATATTCTAATGAGACGGAGCCCCCAACATTAAAAAATAATTTCTATCAATTGGACAGATGGATATTTTGCAGCAAAACAAAAAAGCGGGAAATCATCAAAATTCTTGTGTGGCTTGCCAACATATCCTTTCTTGTGTATTTTGATTTTTCCTCGAATAAAAAAAAGATGGATTATATTTTGGTCTTATTTTGTTCGGGCTACAATACACCTGACTTATACCAAAATAATGCTAATCGAATATAAAATCGGACTAGCTTGGTCCGGAACATCTAATACAAGCTGACTAGGTAATACAATAGAAATATAATAAATCTAGTGAGGGTCGTATCACACCAATTCGATGTAGATGAGTTTCGAATTGGCAAGTAGATCGAATCAGACTTGTTCGAGAGTGATGAGCCTCGAATCAGAAATCAATCGAATCAAAAAGATCTCAAGTAAGTTCAATGTCGAATCTAATGGCCTCGATCCACTTAAGATCATACAGAGAAGGATCGAATTTGAGCTGATCGATTAGATTGTAGAGTATCGAATCTCCAAGTTCGATGTTGAGTACTTGTTCGATAGTAATGAATGCATGTTGGTTATGTCAGAGGACGAGTATTTATAGATCTCGTTCCGCGGGCCCCAATGGTAGTTGAGGAATGAAGATCGAATATACCCATTTCAATCTTCCCTTTAAAGTCAAATTCCTTCTGTTCGATATCTAATTTTCTGAGCCTTTCTCTCGTGGGCTGGCCTAAATGTATTTTTGGGCCTTCCTAAAATACCCCCATCATATAATCTCCATAGTTTGGGAGTCGCTCTTTGTCAGAGAGCGGGTGCCAAACTCTAAAGTTCGGTTTGTCTCGTTAGGTGCCAGATATTTGCTATGTATCCGAGTGTTGAAAATACTCCCCCCAATTCGGATCCAGGATTTTGAGAGCGTGGGTCCCAAATTTTGTCATTCGTTCATGGCTGGATCATTAAAGATGGAAATTTTGAGCATCGTATTGATAATATTTGATAGAACTTTATACTCGACGTGGAAATTGTTCGATGTCGTGACTTATCATACATCGATATTCGATTGATTAATAGTGTCGAAATTTAATGTATTCAATTTTGAAAACTGCTGAAAATATAAAGTCTGGATTATAGTCCTCGATCGATTTGACACATATTCGATTTTAGGTATTAAATCGAATACCAATCGGTTCGACTGTTATTTCACTTTTTTTTCTGTCGTCAATCGAATGAACGCAATTCGATCTTGTTGTTTGTATCGAATCCTCTCGATTCGATTTACTTTTTGATGGGCCTTATGGGCCGCCCTCCCTCTATATAAAGGTGAGGAGAGGTGGAGGACCTCATTCGCATCTTTGTAGAACTCTTGCTGGCATGTAAGTAGTATCGAACGAGCCCGGTTCGATACTCATTGTACCAAACATAGTCGACTTGATACTCGGTGTATTGAACGTTAGGCCGTTCGATCTAGTGCCTTAGGAAACAATTTCAAAAATTTTCCCAAAAATCTAGTTTTCTTGTTTCTGACTTGGTTTATGTTTCTCATTTTATGCAGTGTTCTTCCGCAATCGATTTGGTGATTTTGCGATTTTAACCAAGGTAGTGGGTCGTTCGCTTTTATTACCTCATGTTAATTTGTTTTAGCTTATTTTTGCTTTCTCGCATCCCGTAGTTGTCGTAAGTATCGAGGGTGAAGTACATTCATAGTCATAGTTTCTTTCTTCTTTTATTTTTATTTCAGTTTGTATCGATCGAGATGGTGAGTTATGAGTCTTCATCTGGGAGTGAGTAGAGTAACACCTCGAGCTCTGATTCTGTTAACTCGGTAATGGGTCCTGGAGTTGATCTCGGTGGTGCGAACTTTGTCGACGAGGAAGCCTAAGATGCTATCAACATTTAGGGTATTAACCTCGAAAGAGATGAGGGTGAGGATGACGAGCAACCAGCATCGCAGGCTAGGGTAGAAGGTGCGTCTTTGTCACCTATAAAGGAAAATCGTGACGCTAGCGAGGCAGATGAGGATAATGAAGCCATTAACATGGACTTTGATGATGAAGAGGTTGCGGGGATGGCGTATACCATTTATGTGCCGCGCTTACAGCATAGGCGACCCTTTCTCTGTGAAATGTATAATATCGGGATTACCTACAAGATAGTTATTCCTAGTGCAGACCAGCATGTGCATACCGCACCGCCCTGTTACCTTACTGTCTTGGGCAGGTAGTTGGCTAATGGATTAAGGTTTCTCGTGGCAGCCGAGGTTAGACAAATTTTAACGCCTATTGGATTGGTGCCGAGCCAGCTGACTCCGAATTTGATCGGGTATATAGTCTGCTTTATCATTGCCATAAAGGTCTTAGGAGTGCCATACGGGCCTAATGAGTTTTGGGCCTTGTTCAAGGTTTGCAAAAAAATGAAAGGATTTTATCATATAAAGGCAGTAAGGCACCATAAGTTTTTGAGGAGCGAGTTCTCTGAGTATGGAAAAGATTGGAAAAAAAGATGCTTTTATATCAAGGAAATTTTTGAGGAGGAGTTTTCCGTGTATCAACGGGACTGGGTGGATGTTCCAAATATCGCTATTTCGCACAAGGTGGGGTGACCTAGGTGGGGTGATCAGTTTAAGGTGACTCTGATAACTAATCACCAATTTAATATAAGAAAGCTTGTTAACAGGGATGTTTTGTCACTCGCAGGGTTATCCTTGATTCCCTATACGGGGAGATTTACCCTCGGTATATTTTTGTATTCATAACTTCTCGCGCCTTTTGTTTAAATTTTGATATGTTAATAACGTTCAATGTTCTCTCTTTCAGGAGAATTCATCATGAACCGCCACACCACGCTCATATGAGTCAAGTCCTAGCCGTGGATGCTGAGGGTTCCCGCACAACAGTTCCTGTTCTCGTTCCTCCCCCTAAGAAAAAGAAGTCTAATGGAAAGAAAGCAATCGGTGAAGTTGTTGTGTCTAGTTGCACAGGCGTACCGCGTGATCCTTTCGAGGATCTATTTGGTAAAGGTCGCGAAAACTCGCCTCATTTGGCTGACTTCAGTTAGGCGGAGGGGTTTGATGGTCCCGCTGCTGATGAAGTTGAAGCAGCAGTCAGAATGAATGGAGATAGCCCCCCGGCGAAAAGAAAGAGGGCTCCCAAACCTGTTCTCAGACGGGTGGTGTTATACCCCATGTGCCGCTTACTACCGATCACATATTTGTTGTCGGCTCAGTCCCCCCTATTGGATTTATCGCGAGTCTCTCCTGTTAGCTTTTGAGGATACGCCTACCGTTGCAGAGGAGTTCGCCAGCTTACTTGAAACTGAGACCCTAATTTATTAAGGAATGTCTCCACTTCCCCCCATGCCTGCCGCCTATCCTTCTTCAGAGGATGAAGACGAGGCTGAGACCTAAGGGTCTTGGTTTAAATTTCTGTTTTCTAAACAATTTTTATGTTTGTTTTGGCGTTGGTCGCCCTGTTGCTTTGAACAAATTAATTTGCTTTGAACTCTGCTTTTTGTCAGATATTTGCTGCTTTATTTTTTCGTTCATTTGAACTGCTTATTTTAGTGCACTTCATGACTGCCTGTTTCCTTCAACTGCAAACTCGTATGTATAAATCTATCTGTTATTTTTCTAGTACTGTTTCTGAGATAGTTTGAGTTGCGGTAGCTCGTTCCAAGTCAAGGTTGTTACTCTCTGCAAGCCTACTTTGTGATCTAGTCCTTCTAGTTGCAATGCCTAATATACTGGGAAGAATGATGTTGTCATAGACGACACCAATATTTTGGTCTTATTTTGTCCGGGTTACAATACACCTGATAACTGTTACAATGGGCCTGACTTATACCAAAATAATGCTAATAGAATATAGAATCGGACTGGCTTGGTCCGTTCTTAAACAAAAACTCTACTAATATATATTTTATGATGTCGTTATCAATTGTCAAATAAATGCATTGTACGTATTTATTTTATGAAATGTATATATATA
This sequence comes from Linaria vulgaris, assembly GCA_948329865.1. NCBI lineage: Eukaryota > Viridiplantae > Streptophyta > Magnoliopsida > Lamiales > Plantaginaceae > Linaria > Linaria vulgaris. Next base: position 64,918,641 of record OX415250.1, read on the forward strand.
TATATATATAATTTATCAAAGTAAATATTATTATAGAAGATGAAATAATTTGTTTAGATCTATTTAAACTAGACAAATAAAGAAAAAAACTCCACATTGTGTTTATGTTGTTGTATATGTAGAAACTAAGGTTTTCTTTACAAAGATGATAAATGTATGCATATATTTAATTCTAGCAGTTGGTGCTTGTGGGGTATGGTGTGAACACGCCGTCGTTAAGAACAGCGTTACGATGGTGTTAGCTATGGGGCCTGCTTTGAGATCATGTGCGATGCAGCGCAGGATCAAGTGCGATGTAGTGCAACCCGGGCAGCCCGTCCATTCTCGTCGCCGCCACTAACTTCTACCCACCAAACAGCGCCATGTCCAACGATAAAGTGTAATCCTCCCTGGACTCACTTTGACCTCGCCATGCCCATGCTTCTCAAAATCGCACAGTTCCGAGTTGGAATCTTCATTGTCAACTTTCGTAGGTATTTTTATATATGCGTATTACTTTTATTTGACTTATTATAATTTTTTAGTCTATCTATGTTTATATGTGTCTATGCTTGATTCAAATATATATATATATATATATATATATATATATATATATATTATATATGTGTGTGTATGCGTGCGTGTTTTTAGGCTCGTAAGTCGTAATTATAATTGTCCCCCTCCCCCTTTTAACTGTGTAGTTTTTTTATCGGATTCTATAATTAAATTCAATTAGTTATTTTGGAATATTTTGATCTTATTTCATCCAGGTATCAAAACACCGTAAAAGGATACAATTAAGATACAAATAGCCAAAATAACGTTAATCAATAGATAATCGGACTAGCTTGGTCCGGAACACCTAATACAAGCTTACTAGATATTACAAATAGATTACTAGTCTAAGTTGTGTGTCGAACGGGTGGCCTTCGATGCTGACATATCGAACATAGGTTGCTCGATGCTAATGGTACTGTAGTGATCCCGTGTCGAATTGATGTAAGTCGAACATGCTTGATTCGATGTAGCGTTGAGTGTCGAATGACGTGTCTTCAATATACTTCCGTGTTGAATGATCTGAGTTTGATCTAAGGATGTGTCGAATGCTCAGAGTTCGATGTTGGTTAGGTTTGAGTGAGTCTTGAATTTAAGAGGACGGGTTGAATGCTCTGTGTCTTGAATGCGTGTCGAGTGTCGAATGCTCAAAGTTAAGATGATGATTCATAATCGTCGTCATCTGAGGACAAGCGTATTTCTAGTGAGGCTGACGAGGATGCAGAAATCCTCAATAGAGAGTTCGGTGATTATGTCGAGGTGCCATAGATGGCATATGATATGTATGTCTCACGTCTGTAGCATAGTGCAAACAGCTTCGTGAGAAATTCAATATACCAAAAAGTTATAAGATAGTTCTTCCCGGTCCAAATGACCGCATGCATAATTCGCCGCCCAAGCATTTGACAATTTTTGTAGGCCAGCTTCTGAATGGGTTGCGGTTCCCTATTCCGGTGGAGTTGAAGATGCTTTTGAGGTCTATCGACCTTGTACCAAGGCAACTCACGCCGAATTCGTATGGCCACCTGATGGGTTTCATAATCGTGCTTAAGGCACTATGTGGGCCTTAGAGTCCCAATGAGTTCTGGGCTCTTTTCGAGGTCGCCAGGAGGGAGGAGGGATTCTACCACGTCAAGGCGCAAAGGCGTCATAAAATTTTGAATGGCGAGGCTACTGGTTACGAAAAAAACTGGAAGAAGTGTTATTTCTATATCAAAGAGAGTTATGAGGACGAGTTTAAAATATATCGTCGCGATTGGTTTCCCGAAAGTAGAGTTGCGATACCTCCTGGCATTGCCACGACCTCGTGGGATTGTAATTTTGTTCCAAATTTGGTGCGCGAGCACCAGTTTAACGTTAACAAATTGGTAAACAATTGTGTTTTGTCTTTAGCTGGTTTGTCCCTAGTTCCATATAACGGGAGAATGACACTTTGCGTCTTGAGCTGACCATGTATTTCGTGTTTATATTATGACAATTCTAATTATTAAGATATTCTTGCAGTTAATTATATCATGGATCGACATGCCCGCATGAATCAAGCCCTTGTTGCTGAGCAAGAGAGCTCCCACACAACTACTACTCGTGAGATTTCGCCTCCGAGGAAGAAGAAAAGCTAAGGAAAGAGAGTCGCTGCGGAGCCTTCGGCTTTTGTCCTAGTTGATTCCCAAGCTGACCTCTTTGAGGACGTTCTTGAAGGGAATCGTGATACCCTGCCTAACACTGATTTTAGCCAAGTGGGAGGTTCAGAGAGTATTGCAGGTGGCTCAGGTGATAATACTGAGGCTGATGCCCACGCGAAAAGGAGAAGGGTCCATCAGACTCGTTCCCAGTCTGGGGGCGTTATCCCCCCTGCTGCGCGGACGTCGGGTACTACTGCTGGGAGTGGCTCTAGCCCTGTGGAGGGGCTGAATGCTGGAATGGGCCCTAGTCAAAGTCCACGTGCCAATGTAGGTGGGTACAAACTTTCTGAAAGTGCGGCCATTAAGGCCTTGAAGGTCCTGTTTTCTAACATTGTTGTTACGCATCTAGTGTCTGCGGAGGAGCGGAGAATTGTGGAGCGGAATACGCTTCATATGTTGACTGCAATATAATATATTACCTCCTGATTGTAGTGTTGCAATATTATTTTTGCAAATGTTAATTGTTCGCTTTATTATTTCTATAGGGTGGCGGAATGGTGGATGCCATATTTGCGGCCTTGGTCCTCACTAACGAGACAACTGCTACTGGGCTGTCAGGGGGTACAACGGAGTTCCTTGGTGGAGACTCTAAAGCCTTAAGGGATGCTCTCGAGGCAAAAAATAAAGCCATGTGAAAGGTCAAGGATTATGCCGCGAGAGCCAACACCGATAGGGAAGCGGCGAAAGAGGCGAGGGACGTTGTGGACCAGCTTTAATCACAAGTCTCCAACCTTTTGGCTAGCAAAGGAAAGCTAGCGAAACGGATTGCGAGAAGGAGGTTGCGGCTGAGAGAGATAAAGTTGAATGCACCGAGAGAGTTGGCTATTCCCGTGGCCTCAATGAGGTGAAGAATTGTATTTCTTTTGTATTTCTGTATTCTTTTATTATTCCTTGTTAATTTCCTTTTTGTTTATATAGGTGTCCGCTCTGCAGAGGGTGGAAATTGCCGAGACGTTTCTCCGGAGCAACACCTTTGGAGAGATTAGCACTCGGAAGTGTGCCCGCGAGGCCCGTAAGGTTCAGGTCTTGACTGTCCATCAGTTTTACAATACTAAGTACGTTCGAGGGGGATTCAAACCCGACTGGATGGATCTTACCTTGGGTCCTGATCTAGAAGTTATGTCGCTCCCAGCTAATGATTAGTCCACTTCCCCAGATGAGTTTGCTGTGCTTCTCGATGATGTAAAATCTTGTCCTTCGTGGGCTCTCGTCGCCGCCTTCTATGCCTGCCAGTTATCCTTCCTCCGATGATGAGAAGGACGCTGACGCCTAAGGGCGTTCGTATTTATTTTTCTATGTAATGAACAATTTCTAATTTGCTATTTTTGTGGTGCTCATCGCCTTTAAATGTTTTTGAACAATTTTTATTAATCGCATGGTTGTCATTTATGACTATTTCATTTGTTTGTTTGATCGAAGGCTCATAATCGTTGCCTTTTCTTTCAATTGATATCGTTGCTTTTTACGTTATTTTGACAACTCGAGCATCTTTCCACAATCACAAAAAGTTATTGTTACTTTTAGGTGTTTAGGTATTTGCAGTATCCCGTGTCCTTTTAGACAGAGTCTCCATCTCTTTTTAGTTATTTAGGGAGTTGCGGTATTTCGTGCCATTTTACACACAATCTCCATCCTTGTTTAGTTATTTAGGGATTTGCGGTATCTCGTGCCATTTTAGACAGAGTCCCCGTACCTTTTTAGTTATTTATGGAGTTGCAGTATCTCGTGTCATTTTAGACAGAGTCTTCTTACCTTTTTAGTTATTTAGGGAGTTGCGGTATTTCGTGCCATTTTAGATACAGTATTTGTCCCTTTTTAGTTATTTAGGGAGTTGCAGTATCTCGTGCCGTTTTAGACAGAGTCTCCTTCTCTTTTTACTTATTTAGGGAGTTGCAGTATCTCCTGTCGTTTTAAACAGAGTCTTCGTCCCTTTCTAAGTTGTATTCGACAATGTTATATCTTAGATAATATTGATTACGCAATTTTAAGTGGCTTAAGATAGTGTGACCAAATGTGTCTCTTTTGGAGACGAATTCAAATAACGGGAGTAAGGCGGAGTTTAATTTAATAGCTCGGCCGACTATGCTTCCCAATGTAGCCCTCAGGCTCAAGTCTTCAGTGCCCCTGTTTTAAGTTATTACACGTTTGCCCCTCAAACTCGTTATGGCTGAGGGGACGAATAATTGTTGTTCAAAATATTCAGGGTACCTAAAACTTGCAAAAAAATTAAAATTGGAGCTCCTTAGTCAATGTGCTCCATCTGCATGGGGGCCAATGCCTCTATCGCCTCTTGTTCCTGTTGTGGTCGTGACCAAAGCGAGTTCACATAGCATTTCCATCCTTCAATGTGATCTCCAATCACTTCTCCTATACGTGCAGGAGTAGGAAATTTCACCATTTGATGGTAGGTTGACGGTAGTGCTTGGAATGCATTTAGAGTAGGCCTACCTAGGACGTCGTTGTATGCGAAGCGCATGTCGACAACTATATAGTTGGCCAGTAGCGTTCTCTCCTCTGCGGCGTGGTACCTAAAGAAGTAGGAAGCATAAGCATTTCACGAGGCACAATCTCCGGGCCTCTGAAACTACTAAGTGAAGTTCTCACCGGTTCCAATGTCTCGCCATTCAGTCCCATCTTGTCCGAAGTAGAGCTGAATAGCACGTTAACTTAGCTGCTCTGGTCCACCAGCATTTTTGTGACACCGAAGTTGGCTATATCCACCATTATCACCAAAGGGAAATCCAAGTTTGCTATTTGAACACCCTCCGCGGTCAGTTTTCTCAGGTCTGCGGTGGAGAAGATGATCTCTTCATGTGGAATTTCCTCGATCCTTAGGATACTTGCCATACTGACGAATTTGTCCGAGAAGACGAGCCTCGAAATTTTCTTTCGGGCGTTCGTGGAATTTGCCCCCCCTGGGCCTTCCGATATCATGTTTATCATGGCTTTCCTGATATTTCCATTCCCAATTTGAGGATAATCAAACAACTACGACTTTTGATTGTGGTATTTGCAGTAGTGGGCCGAATACCTCGTTGCCTTCGAGTCTTTCATCTGTCTTGGCTCTTTCAACCACTCCTTTATTTTTGCCGCCCCGAATACTATCATGATATTAACATTCAGATGCGTATACCGCTTGGGAGACGTGTCCCGATATGGATTGTTACTGTTCATGTTGTTGTTGTTGTTGCAGTGTTGGTTTTCTCTTCCTTGCTCCTTCTCTTTTGGGGGCACAATGCTGGCTGATTTGGTCGCCATCATTTCTTTCAAATGAACCACACCCTGCGCTATCTTGTTAATTTCTTTGATAGTGGTGGGTATGCGTTTGATTAAGTCACTGCCAAACATCGTGTTGTTAGTCACTTGGAAGAGTATACTCATTATCATCTATCCACTCGGGCTGTCTACCCTCAACAGTTCTGCGTTGAAACGTTTCATGAAGTCCTTCAAACTTTTGTTGGTCCCCTACTTTATGGCATAAAGGTGGGAGGGATCCAATACCAATCTTGCTTGACTTGAGAATTGATCCTTGAACATTGCCCTCAACTGCTTCTAGGTTTTGATTGATCCTGGCGTGATTCGAGTAAACCAATCCATCGCCAACCCAGTCAGGATGGTTGTAAATATCCTCGTCTGCATGTTCTTTTTAAACCCATATAAAGACAGTTACCTATCCAGGTGAAAAAGATGATCATGGGGATAAGTTTTCCCGTCGTAAGTTTTTAACTAAGGGATTTTCTCTCTCTGGCACAAGATCTCAGCTTCGATCTCCTTAGAAAATGGACTGCTCATAAAAGCACTTCCTCATGGCTCTATCAGCCCCTCAAACGCGGCTTTTTCTCTCTCGAGCTTCTCTAGTTTCCACATCATCTCATCAAACTCTTTTCTAGAGTCGTGATTCTTCGCACGTCTCTTGTTTTCCTTGTCTTTCCTCCTTGTTGGTTCATCCTTGCGATTTCCTCTTTTTCTCTCCTCCTCGTCTCACGGTACCTTCTTGATTGCACCTCTATTTACTTTAGCTTTTCTCTTTGGTCATCGCGGACTGATTTATCTCTGTTATGCTCTCCTTCAGAAGCTCTGGCTGCAGATCCTTATTCATTTATGGCCTCCACATGCCATGCCGGTGGCGGTGCCTGCGCTATTGGTGCTTGGGCCAGAAATTCAGCCATGGCAATTTTCACCACGTCCATGATCTCCTCTCTTATCATGTTCGGGACTGAATCAGTAGTTATGGTTTCCTCGGTCGCACCAGCATCTTCTCTTGGTACCTCCTCCACTGGTGTCTCCCTCTTTGTAGGTGTTGGCACTCCTGTGAGCATTCTTGGTGGTTGCTCATTGTCCGGGACTGTCTGGCTTGCAGTTGCCCCATCAACTTCTTCGTTCATGCCCTCTACTAGTCTGCTCTTCGATCGGGTTAGATGTCATGCCTAGTAAACTGGGAAAATGTAGTGTTCCCACATACGGCGTCAATATTTTGGTCTTATTTCGTCCAAGTAACCAAACACCGTAAAATGATACAATTACGATACAAATAGCCAAAATAATGCTAATCAATAGATAATCGGACTAACTTGGTCCGGAACACCTAATACACGCTTATAGATATTACAAATAGATTACTAGTCTAAGTTGTGTGTCGAACGGGTGGCGTTCGATGCTGACATATCGAACCTAGGTTGTTCGATACTAGTGGTTCTATAGTGATCCCGTGTCGAATTGATGTAAGTCGAACATGCATGATTCGATGTAGCGTCGAGTGTCAAATGACGTGTCTTCAATATGCTTCCGTATCGAATTCTCCGAGTTCGATCTAAGGATTTGTGGAATGCTCAGAGTTCGATGTTGCTTAGGTTTAAGTGGGTCTTGCATCCGTGCCGAGAATGTAAGGGGACGGGATATTTATAACACCCATCCCGCATGACCCATTGGCAGTTGCGGAAAGTGCATCAAACCGAAGCGGTTCGATGCTCATTCCGCACCGAACGGGCAGTGTTCGATGCAGCTTTAATGTCGAACACCTCATGTTCGATGTACTATTTAGCGGGCTGGTTTTGCTTGGCCGACCCAATATATGGTATTGGGCCAATCCTAAAATATCCCATCACGGAACATTCTTTCGAACTATTTTATTTCATTATATTTCTTTGGGTCAAGGGACACCTTTTGATTTTCAACGTTAGTTGCTCAGAATCTGCCCGAGGTTTAGTTCGATGTCGTTTAACTAACAGATGAATCCCTGCTTTTCGCGTTTTTTGTCCTGCACATTAGTCTAACTGACCCTTTTGCCCTCACTCTCAAAAAAATTATTTTTACTACATTTTAAACCGTACATTTAATGTAATTCCTCTGTAGTCCACAATAGTATTACAAGTACCAACACTTGCTTATAGGTCCATTGCAACAAGAAAGCAATTGTACCGTGTACGAGCACTTGTGCGTTACTATACCAAATTGTAAAAATTCTCATTAAGATTCCATAATAATTAATTAGTGGTGGTTGGGATATTTTAGGTGGCCCAAAAATAAATTAGGTTAGCCTCCCCATTAAAGGCCCAAGAATAAAAGGGTCGAACGTGGGTCGTTCGATTGTTTTTAGGATAATCGAACGTGTGCCGTTCGAATGATACGCCACGTACTCTATAAATACCTCTGATCCTGGCCCAGATTAATTCATTCATTAGTTTGGCTCACCTTCCCGGTAACTGTCTGAAATTGTTGGATCGGGATTGATACAACTTTTCCAAAGTTTCAGAGATCAAGTTAAGCTGGCGTTGCCTTAACTTAATCTCAAACAATCTTCTTGATAGAGTATAATGTGCAGCAGAATTAAAGAACACAAGAAGATAAATTTTCAATGGTTTATTATAAATAATCAACCATCTAGCCTTACGGCAAAATAACCACGCAGGTTTTACCAAAGATGTTCCTCACCACAAAATCACTCTCGCTCTTTTGTAGATTGGACTCAGCAAAGCAGACAAGAATGTTCTCCTTAAATCTAATCCTAGACTTAACTCGAAAACTCACAAACTTTGCAAAACAAGAAACACAGCAACAATGCTTAAGATATAATCTCTACGGATTTATAAGCTCTATTGTTTCTCTATGTATCTTGATGTACTTCACACCCTATATATAGGTTTCTTCAAACTTGATCTCCAAGGTGTGTTGTACACAGTTTTGGTAACTTATGTTGTTTCCTTGTTGAACTCTACTTTCCTTCTTGAACTCGATCTCCTTCTTGAATAATAGTTCCCTTTATTAGATTGAGTTCTAATAAGGAAATACTCCTTCTTCAATTCAGAGTTGATCTTGGAAAGATTCCTAGTTGCACTTGAACTCCAAAACTTTCCTTCTTTGAAACCGTGTTGACTTGACCTATCTCCTCCTCTTGAATTATGGAAACTTCAACTTAGGAAACTTGTAATGTTCTTCCTTATGATTAAGAGATGTTCCTGGACATAAACAAAGACAACTAAAATCGTGGAACTTGATTAATAGGTGAATAAAGGCAAAACTAAAATAAAGCAGTTAAAGACAGATTGACAGCATATATACTGGTTTCAATGTTGCCCTGTGAATGTTGGCTCAACATCCATCCAACATTTAAAACCGAATACTTTACTCATGTTCAGAAACATGTTTTAGGTTAAGACTGTTCTCGGGTTTCAATGTTGTCCTCTGGATGTTGGCACAACATCCATCCAACATTGATAACAGAACATCTTACACTTTCAATCTCCCCCTTTTTGCCTTTCTTCACAAAACCAATCAACCTGTTCACATAACAGATAATATGTCCAAATATCAATTAAGCATAATAATCTAAACTACTCAAACTGCTCCCCCTTAATGCAAACTATCAAGTATTAACTTGGCATAACAAAGATTATTCATTAAAGTCATCACCACAACTCAAAACAAGTTGTTCAGACATTTAACTCATCAATGTTGTCTCAACATTAAGACCAGAATGTACCTGCACATTAGTTTATCAGCAGAAACAACAGATATAGACTATCTTCATAAGCAAAAGCATCAAGAGCAGTTAAAGCTAAGTAGCATTACCATTACAAACCAAAACAAATAAGAAGAACTAGCAGCAAAATAGAAACAGTTCAAAACATATCAAAACAAAAACATAAAAACCAGAAATCAAATATTAAAAACTAGATCACTCTCCCCCTTTTTGTGAAGAAAGCTCCTCCATGTTCTTAATCAAGACATCCAGCTCTTGCATTTGTTTTTCCTTGAAAGCAACTTCTCTCTGAAGATTGGCATAAGCACTTCTATACCAAGTCAACTGCTGATCAACAAAAGATTTTGTTGTTACCCTGGTTTCTTCCTCCTCAGATTGAGGCTCTGAAGCTCCAAAAAATTGTTGAGCCTCCTTTTCCTCTCCAGGTGCAACTCCACCTTCAGGATTCCAAGGCAAGTCCTTCACTCTCGTGCTAGACAAGTAGGATTGAGTGATGGTGAACCTAGCCTTGTTCTCTGACATTCCTCCAAACTCTTTCTTGTTCATCTTCTGTTTTAGCAGCAGAGTTGTGATCAAATAAGGAAATGGTAGAATTCCTTGCTTCCTCCCAACAGCATCTTCCATAGCCCTTAAAATTCTCACCCCAATATTCACAGCAAGCCCATTCTTCAGTTTGTAGACCAAGTAAGCTGACTCCTTAGTCAAAACAGTAGAATTTTTAGTAGGCAGCCAATTATATGATGCACATTTGTGCAGAACAGCACTTAGGGCAGTGAGCTTTGTTGTTGGTAATTGTTCAACCCAGGTTCTCTCTAGACCACCTGTGATATCCTCAATCACCTCATCTGGCTTTGGATCTTCAGATTCCTCAACATGTGGCAGTCCCCAAATCTTATTTATCTTCTGAGGACTAATGTCAAACACTTGTCCTCTTACCCATGTTGTACCATATTTGGGAGACAACTCACAAGTGATATACTTTGAGAGATTCAGGTAGAATTCTTGTACAAGCTCAGGAGCATAATCACCATGCTTCTTCATTGAATTCTGAACCCCTCTTGCTTTCAATAACTCAAAAACTCTGTTTCTTTTAAAGCTGTCCATGTCCATGACCCTCTCTTTGTGAAAATCCCTCTTTCTAAACTCATAAGCCTTGTCCTCTATCTCCTTATTAAGATAGTATCTAGACCTAGCTTCCTTACTAAAATAGGATAACGCAAGAGTGTCACAGTACTCTTCTTCATTATTATCATCATCATCACCACTAGCTTCAAACTCTTCAGCATCAGATTCCTCTTCCTCTTTCTCCTCTTCTTCTAAATCAACTACCTCAACTTCCTCATCCACAACCTGTTTCCCTTTCCTCACTCTCTCAGCCTCAACCTTATCCTCAACCTTTTTCTTCTCAAGTCTCTCTCTTTGAGCTCTTCTAGCCTCAGATCTTAGCAAGGCTATTTTACTCATTGGCCTAGACCCCATAGATGTTCTCTTTCTACCAGAACCAGCTCCAGATCCCCCCCCCCCCTCAATTATATCATCAACATTATTCACTTGGGGTTTAGGGTTAGCCACATTTACCTCAGATTCAGATTCATTGGTTTGAGGAGCATGGGCTTCTGATGTTGCGCCAACATTCGACTCAGATTCCACATTCTTAGCTCGCTTTACCCGTCGTTGATAAGGAATCGTTGGTCGTTTTGCAGCAACTTGAGCAGTAGGCCGTCCTTGATCCTCACGCGCAGCAGCCCTGGTGCGTGTTGTTGTTTGCTTGACATTCACGGCCAAATCTGCAAGAGTGTCTAAAGGAGTCTTGCTCGCCATGTTAATTTTGAGAATAGAGAAAAATATGAGAGATTTTTAGATAATTATTTGCAAAGAGAAAGACAAATTGCACAAGTGACAGAAATTAGGGCAAGTTGTTCTTTTAAGTTGTGAAGAGTGGAGAGAGAAGGAATGAATGTACGTGAGATTATGGAATATGATCAATTAAATTTTCCCACTCCTATATTCCCGCGTAAGAACTTCACCACGTGTCACTTAAACACAACAAGTAACCAGAGCAGTTCACAATAAAACAATAAAAACTCAGTTTTTAAAATTTTAAACAAACTTATAAGTTACTGACTTCAATGTTGTGCAGACCGTGTGGCAATGTTGGACTAACATTCAGATCAGAGAGTAGAGTAACATTCAAACCAGTAGGTTTTCAAACCATAATATTTGAGGTTTTTGGGCTTCTTCAAGGCAATTTCATGTGAGAGCGTGAGATATATCCAAACTTATATCTGAAACTTCACCAAGTTAGCAAGTGAGTATCAAAAACATAAGGTTTAGATCAAAATCATGAATAAGTAACATATCAAACAGAAAACACACAGAGATAAGCAGTCATGAATTAGAGAATTAATCCACTTCCACAGCATAAAAGGTCACAAATAGTGTGTCACCTGCAGAATGTCACCCAAAGAGTATGCCTCAACACATGAAAGGGACTATATACTCCCCCTAAGCCCAATACCTAGTCAACCACACTAACCAAAGAAGAAAAACAATGCAGTTCTAGTATGAATGCAACAATGTTATGACAACATTGACAGATGGTATACACAGTGAATCACTTTTCAAACCAGCAACAGTTCACATCACTTCAAATCTTCACTATTTTCATTATCTCTTTAGAACAAAAACTGAGGGTTGATTAAAAAGGATAATGACATTACTGAATGAGGGCAGCACAAGACTCCACACACCCCAGTAACAACATTATCAGCAGCAAGTTAGGCAAGTACAAAGGCCTTGAATACTGGCAACACATTTATCATGCACCCCAATACCCCAATTCCTTATGCATACTTGTTTACCAACCTGCATACAAGAGAGCACTAAGTGATCAATGCTACCAAGTGAAGGCAATCGAAACCCCAAACACCCTAGTAGAAAGAACCACTCTTATGTACCCCTTGGCCAAAAAAAACAAACAGAGACATGCAAATAAGCACAACTGAATATCATTGAAGTTGTCAACATCATGAACCCCAGCTTCTCCACATGTCCTGTAAAACCTTTCCATATGAATAAGACACAACTGAATAGACATCAAAGTAGTGAACTTTGTGTACCCCAGCTTCTCCATATGTTAGGCTAACACAACCTCAGACACACTTTAGAAATTTATACTTTTCAAAACTTAGATGTGAATCTGCAAGCTAGAAAGATTAGTAAAACACAGTGATCAACCACACAATCAAATATGCCAAACAAAGATCAATGTGACTCAAAAAGAAAAGAAAAGAAACAATAAAAAAAAACAAAAAGTTACATACTACACCACAAACATTAACCAGTGCTAGACAGTGGTGTTATGTCAACACTGGGCTCCTAACATCCTCACATATTGCACATGCCGAGAGATTTCCTTAAACTGAAGAATCTCTCACTATCTAAAGGTTTAGTAAACATATCAGCAAGCTGATTATTTGTCTCAATATGCTCAATGTTGATCACTTTATCCTCAACCATGTCTCTTAAGTAATGATGTCTTATATCTATATGCTTAGTCCTAGAATGCTGAACAAGATTCCTTGAGATACTAATGGCACTAAGATTGTCACAAAACATGAGGAGAGTATCACTATCTAACCCATAGTCCAACAACATGTGTTTAAGCCATACTAGCTGGGTAACACAACTGCCAGCAGCTATATATTCAGATTCAGCTGTAGATAATGACACACAATTCTGTTTCCTACTATACCATGAAACTAGATTGTTTCCCAAATAGAAACAGCCCCCACTTGTGGATTTTATGTCATCTACATCACCTGCCCAATCAAAATCACTAAATCCAACAAGATTTGTATTTGTATCAAAAGAATACCATATGCCCAATGATGAAGTTCCAGATATATATCTTAATATTCTCTTCACAGCAATCAAGTGAGATTGCTTTGGATCAGCTTGGTACCTAGCACAAACACAAACATAAAACATAATATCTGGTCTAGAGGCAGAGAGATATAGAAGACTACCAATCATATATTTGTACAATGTTGGGTCAACATTGTCTCTAGTGCCATCCTTAGTAATCTTCATAGAAGAAGACATGGGAGTTTTGCAAGGTTTTGACTCATGCAGCTCAAATCTTTTTACCAGGTTCCTTGCATACTTCTCCTGGTTTAAGAACATACCATTCTCTAGTTGCTTCACTTGCAATCACAGAAAGTAGTTCAGCTCTCCAATCATGCTCATCTCAAATGTCCCTGTCATTGACTCAACAAACTTGTCTAGAGTAGACTTGTTAGTAGAACCAAATACAATATCATCCACATAGATCTGAGCAATACAAACATCAGAACTCTTTCTAAGAATAAACAAGGTTCTGTCTCCATCTCCTCTATTGAACCCAAGACTTAACAAAAAATGAGTTAGTCTTTCATACCAAGCTCTAGGTGCCTGTTTTAAACCATACAAAGCTTTCTCAAGTTTATACACATAATTAGGATGTTTAGGATCAGCAAAACCTTTAGGTTGTTCAACATATACTTCTTTGTTTATCAAACCATTAAGAAAAGCACCCTTCACATCCATCTGGTAGAGCTTAATCTTAAGACAACATGTAATAGCAAGAAGTAATCTAATAGATTCTATCCTAGCTACTGGGGCAAATGTCTCATCAAAGTCAATTCCTTCTACCTGAGTATAACCTTGTACAACTAGCCTAGATTTGTTCCTTACAATTACACCATCTTCATTTGTTTTGTTCTTGAAAATCCACTTAGTCCCTATAACATTCACATTAGAAGGTCTAGGTACTAGATTCCAAACATGATTTTTGGTGAATTGCAACAGTTCATCTTGCATAGCATTTATCCATTTACTATCCTTAAGAGCTTCAGTCACATTCTTAGGTTCAATGTTTGAGACAAAACAGGAAGCATTACTTACAGTGCAAGTGGAAGCCATGCAGACACACAACCTTACCATATTTTTATAGTTTACCCTGTCTTTGTTGCGAGTCTTCATGCGTCCAGTGATTTCACCTATCACTTGTGAAGCTGGATGGTCTTTTTGAATCCTAGTAGGGGGATCTCTCCTAGGTTCATCAACACTGTCATCCTCTGAATTGGACTGTGGGGATGTTGGCCTAACAGCAGCAGGTGTCAGCTCAACATTAGAACCAGTCACAACTTCAGTGTCTTCAACTTCTGCTCCTGATGTTGGGACAGTCTCTGTTTCCAATGTTGGGGCAACATCAGAGACAGTAACTTCATCAGTACCTGAATCAAAGGTGGAATCATCAAACACTATATTTACTGATTCTTGAATAGTCTTCAATCTTGGATTATAAACCCTGAAAGCAGAACTATTCACAGAATAACCAACAAATATGCACTTTTCACTTTTTGGATCAAACTTACTAAGATAGTCTCTATCATTCAACAAGTAACAATCACATCCAAATTCATGAAAATGAGCAATATTTGGTTTCAAACCCTTCAAGATTTCATAAGGTGTCATATTTGTACCAGGTCTAAGATAAGCCCTATTACTTATATGACATGCAGTATTTAAAGCTTCAGCCCAAAGTCTTTTAGATAGATTTCTAGCATTAAGCATAACTCTGGCCATCTCTTGAAGTGTCCTATTTTTCCTCTCAGCTATCCCATTTTGCTGAGGTGTCTTAGGTGCTGAAAACTCATGGGAAATTCCATTCTTATCACAGAAATCACTGAAACTAGCATTTTCAAATTCTTTCCCATGATCAGACCTAATTTTACAAACAGAGGAACCATACAGATTTTTGATGCTAGCATGTAAGATCCTAAATGTGTTGAATGCATCAGATTTTTCTTTAAGAAACTTAACCCATGTGTATCTAGAGAAATCATCTACAATAACAAAGGCATATCTCTTACCACTTAGGCTGCTCACCTCAATAGGACCCATGAGATCCATGTGTAATAATTCAAAACACTTACCAGTCCTGGGAATTGTACTCTGTACCTGGAGGGGTGTATGAATAGCTTTGGTTTGCTTACCCTTTAGGCAGTCCCCACATACAACCTTACCTGGGCTGGATATCTTTGGTAAGCCTCTTACAGCATCAACTTTCTGTAGCTTTTCAAGGTTCCTATAGTGAACATGTCCTAGCTTCCTATGCCACAGAACAGCATCATCAACTTTAGCATGAAAGCAATCTGCTTCTTCCTGTGCAAGGTAGCAATTATCTTTAGATCTAATACCTCTCATAACAAGGACATTTTCACTATTAAATACATCACAAGAACTTTTATCAAATGTAACAAGCAAGTTATCATCACAAAGTTGACTAATGCTTATTAGATTTGCTTTCAATCCTTCAACTAGCAGAACATCTTTGAGTGGTGGAAATCCTTCAACATCTAGTACTCCCTTTCCAATGATTCTTCCCTTGGTGCCTCCTCCATAGGTGACAGTTCCAACATTGAGAGGAATCAATTGTTTAAGATTTTCCTTGTCTCCTGTCATGTGTCTTGAACATCCACTGTCAAAGTACCACTTACCTGCAAGGTTAGAGTACACAGCAAAAAACACAACATTGCATACAAGTTTCATCTTAGGAGTCTTTAACTTTTCAATCCAAGTTCTACTTTTCTGTCCTGTTCCTAATGTTGGGATAACATCTGTACCACTGACCAACTCAACATTAGAGACACTTTCTGTTTTCTTCACATTTTCTTTCAAATATTTCTTGCAATAAGGTTTTATGTGACCTGGTTGAAAACAAAATTGACAGATATAAGTAGGTTTACTTTTGTTGGGATTAGCACTGCTCAAGTCTTTTGATTCCTTAACAAAACCTTCTTTAATGAAAATAGGATTAGCAACTTTAGAGGTAGGTTTCTCAATATATCCAAGACCATTTGTTCCTTGATTACCCATACTCAGTACCTCTTCAAGTTTAGATGTACCTGAGTTCCATTTAGCAATGATCTGATTATCTTTTTCAAGCTTTCCTTTTACCTCTTTAAGTTCAGCTTCTGTCTTGTCAAGGTCTCTTTCATACATCCTCATTAGTTTCTTCAGTCCATCAATCTCCAGCCTTTGAGCTTCATTCTTCTTGGTGAGTTTCTGATTTTCTTTCAGAAGATTATGAAAAGTAGACTTCAAGTCTTCAATGATTTCCTCCTGGGACATTTCACCTTCAAAGTAATACTCTTCATCTATATCAACTGAGCCATGAAAACATTCAAAGTTAGATTCATCATTATCAGACAAAGAATTGAGATCAATATGGGTATCATATTCAGTCCAATTCCCAAAGAAAGTCTCCTGGTCTGATGTTGAGTCCTGGATGTTGGAGCAACATTGAGACCCGTGGCAGTTAGGGAGATCTTCTTCTGTCCAGTTGACATGAGTAAATAGCGCAGCTATGAATCTCTTCAAGGTTTTCTTCAGTATCAGCACTTGTTCCAGAGTTAAAATCCTCTTCATTGAAATCATCTACACAAACCCAATGAGACTTTCCCTTCTTGCGGAGGGTGTTAGCACATTCAACAGCAATATGACCATAACCTTTACATTCATAACATTGAGTAGTTTTCAACTTTTCAATTTCTTTAGGACTAGATTTTGTTGCCATATATTTAACAAATTTGGGAGGCAAATTTCTATAACCAGTGGAAGTATTGCTAGGTTGTTTCCCTTTGGATTTATCTTTAAAGTTCAACCTACTGAGTTTCTTGCTAATATTTCCATAGTTAGAAGAAATAATTTCATCCTCATCTTCACTCTCATGATAATTTGTTCCTAACAAAGCAATAGCTTGTTGTTTGGTAGTCCTAGCAGGAAACTCTAGCTCAAATTCTCTAAGAGTGTTTAACAAGGATTGAAATTCCATGTTGGCAATATCTCTTGTCTCTCCCATGGCAATTCTCTTGAGAGCAAATCTAGGTGACAAAGATCTAAAAGCTTTATAAACCATAGTTTGATTTGAAACAGGAAATCCTAGATTTTCACATTGATTTGTAATGTCAAGGATTTTCTCAAAATAACTATCTATACTCTCTTCATCACCCATCTCAAGTTTTTCAAAATCTTTAAGCAATTGTCTATGTTTAGAGTTTCTAACTGCTATATCTCCTTCACAATGAAGCTCAAGGATGTCCCAAGCTGATTTAGCTGTGGTGCAGTTCTGAATTAACTTAAACATCTGATTGGTAACATAACTAAAAATAGCATTAAGAGCTTTCTCATTGTAGTTATACAGTATTACCTCGTTTGCTGTCCATTGTGACTTCGGTTTTGGTACAATATCTGCATCTCGGTCGTTCTCAATCTTTGGGACAGAATATCCATCAAGAACGGCATCCCATGCTTTCATGTCAATGGATTTGATGTGAACTCTGAGCCTGGTCTTCCAGTAAGCATAATTGATGGATCCTTCTAAGACTGGGAGTCTGCCAGAATTGGGATTGATGTTGTCCATCGCGTTGTATCACCTCCAAACACCAGTGAAATCGGTGCTTGGCTCTGATACCAATTGAAATTGTTGGATCGGGATTGATACAACTTTTCCAAAGTTTCAGAGATCAAGTTAAGCTGGCGTTGCCTTAACTTGATCTCAAACAATCTTCTTGATAGAGTATAATGTGCAACAGAATTAAAGAACACAAGAAGATAAATTTTCAATGGTTTATTATAAATAATCAACCATCTAGCCTTACGGAAAAATAACCACGCAGGTTTTACCAAAGATGTTCCTCACCACAAAATCACTCTCGCTCTTTTGTAGATTGGACTCAGCAAAGCAGACAAGAATTTTCTCCTTAAATCTAATCCTAGACTTAACTCGAAAACTCACAAACTTTGCAAAACAAGAAACACAGCAACAATGCTTAAGATATAATCTCTACGGATTTATAAGCTCTATTGTTTCTCTATGTATCTTGATGTACTTCACACCCTATATATAGGTTTCTTCAAACTTGATCTCCAAGGTGTGTTGTACACAGTTTTGGTAACTTATGTTGTTTCCTTGTTGAACTCTACTTTCCTTCTTGAACTCGATCTCCTTCTTGAATAATAGTTCCCTTTATTAGATTGAGTTCTAATAAGGAAATACTCCTTCTTCAATTCAGAGTTGATCTTGGAAAGATTCCTAGTTGCACTTGAACTCCAAAACTTTCCTTCTTTGAAACCGTGTTGACTTGACCGATCTCCTCCTCTTGAATTATGGAAACTTCAACTTAGGAAACTTGTAATGTTCTTCCTTATGATTAAGAGATGTTCCTGGACATAAACAAAGACAACTAAAATCGTGGAACTTGATTAATAGGTGAATAAAGGCAAAACTAAAATAAAGCAGTTAAAGACAGATTGACAGCATATATACTGGTTTCAATGTTGCCCTGTGAATGTTGGCTCAACATCCATCCAACATTTAAAACCGAATACTTTACTCATGTTCAGAAACATGTTTTAGGTTAAGACTGTTCTCGGGTTTCAATGTTGTCCTCTGGATGTTGGCACAACATCCATCCAACATTGATAACAGAACATCTTACACTTTCACTGTCGATGAACACCAGTTCGACTGTTGTCTGTCTAGCAGCCCCAGTTTGACTGTTCACTATCTAACAATCCTAGTTCGACCGTTAATTGTCTAACAGCCCCAGTTCGACTATTAACTGTCTAACAACACCGTTCGGTTATTAACTTTCTAACAACACCAGATCGACTGTTATCTGTCTAACAGTCCTAGTTCGACTGTTAGCTGTCTAACAGCTCCCATTTTGATTGTTAATTATCTAACAGCTCGTAGTTCCACTGTTAATTATCTAACAACACGTAGTTCGACTGTTAACTGTGTAACAGCTCCAGTTTCGATACTTAGAGATACATAAACTATGTTCGGCTTGATTCCCTTAATGGGATATGTAGGAAGCTTGGCTTGTGCCCAAGTTCAGTCTGAAATCATTAACTTCCAATCCCTCGTGCCATGATTCTTGGAGTACAAGCGTGTAAAGGACAAAGCTGGTTCTAACACAACTATGAAAGTCTGTTGTGGAGTGTCTTATCAACCTGCCAAGTCAGCAAACGAAAACACCCCAAAACAGTGGCGCCGTCTGTGGGAACACGCTACATGTACTCAAATTCAAGCTCGCAATCTCCAAGTCAATCCTAACTATATAGATAACAGTGAAACAACTACGGAATCGACAACATGGAACTCGGTGCCAAGCAAAAAAGGAGTGGTGTTGATGGCAGTAGTCAAATCCACGCAACGACCAAGGAAAACTACAACATTGGAAGAAATCAGAACCCTGTACATCAATCAATAAATAATATTTTATTTTAATGCTAATAAATTTCTAAGCAAGCCTCGTGAGGCAATATCGTCCGGGCTCGGGTAGTCGAGATTTTTAGGGATATTTTTACTCAAGTGTTTTTGTTCAGAACGCCAATCTCGAGTTTGAGGAATGGAGGCACAATACTTTTGGTAAAGACGTTGAGTAAAGTACAATGGGGTTGTGTGAAAGACACAAGTGAGAGCTAGAAGAAGGCGATAAATTCTATGTACAAATAACTATTAAATTGTGGAGAGTGTTTTCATATTGCTATTGGTGATATATTTTCGTGTGGAGTGAGTTTTTTGCTTGAACTTCAGCTTGGATATGCTTGTTGAAATTGGGGGACTATTTATAGTGTAAGTCTCAGGGGTCTTTGACCAATGGGGGGCGGTCTTGCCGTCTTTGCTGGTGTCCAATGGTGGGAAGGTCTTCTGCACCAATGGGGTCGTCTGTGGGGGGGTGGGGGTGGCCAATGGTGGATGATTCGTCTGAGCGAGCAATGATGATTCATCCTTCAATGGTCTTTGGTGGTAGTATTGGCCAATGCATGTGATTCGGTATGCACTAATAGATGCCATGCACCAGTAGTGTTTGTTGCTTTCTGCCCCAACGAATGAGTCGGACCAATGAGGTGTGGTGTTTCCTCATTATTAGGGTGTTTGGGACGTTGGTAGAGTCAATGATGACTAGTGTGTCTTCCGAGTTTAGTCGGAAGTCGTGGTCGGATGGGTCTATGGATCGTTCGCCTTTGAATGAGACCTCAGGGGGTCATTCTTCCGAATGTGAGTTGCTTCCTTGGGATTATGATGGGTCCTATGTTGTACGGACAAAGATACGGGGATACGTATCCGACACGATACGGACACGACGACAAGGAATTGTAAAAATTACATCATTCGACATGGCATGGACACGTCAAATATTTTAATATTTATTTATTTATTTATATCAATATAAATTTAACAACATGAAAAGAATACATGTGTAAATTTTACCTATAAGTATAAAGTGATGAATATAAAGAAAATAAAGGTTATGTAAAATAATTAAAATAAAGAAAACAAGAAGAAAAGAAAAGGAAAAGAAGAATCACCTTGATTGGAAGATTGTGAACTCCCTAAAAGTGCAGAGGTGCGTCTCGTTCAACAAAAGAGAAGAAAAGTTGATTTATGTAGTTTTTTTTCGGCCTTCTTTTAATTTCTTTGTGTTTAATAATTTAATAAAATACATTTTAGGAGTTGATTTTAACCCACAATAGTTTTGATAGCATGTAATAAAAATCCAAACGCGTTTTAGAAGTGGCGGACACGCATAAGAAATGCGTCCGACACGCGTGTCCCAAAATTTTTTTAAAATAAATATTAAAGACACACTACATGGCATATCAGAAACGTATCTGAGGCGTGTCCGAGGCGTATCAGTGTCCTATGCGTGTCCGACATGATATTTTGTTTAAACTTGGAGGTATCTGTGCAACATTGGATGGGTCTTTGACTTTGCATTGCCTACACTCGTGTCCTTAATGTTTATTATGTTATCCTGTTTCCTCAATCTTGGCTAAGTGTTGGTGATGGCTCCTCAGGCGTTTCTAGAGCTATTGGATGCCATGAGGAGTGATGTTCTCTTGGACTGGGGGGTCTCTAGTCGTCTGTCGTGTGTACCATGATTTTAGATAGGCGTTGGTTCTTTTGAGGGAAATGTATTCGAGCCTTCGGGATCTCACCTCATCCCTTTAAGAGACGTTAGTCGGGTCTAGGGGTACATTTTTCTGACCGTTTAGACCTCTATTTGAAACCCGGACCGGACTGGCCAATTCGACCGATTCGACCGAGAATCGGTGCCTTGTCCGCTCCGGTTCTACCCCAAAAACGGATTGCTACTCTCCAACGAGCTGACCAGAAACTTTTCCGGTCAGACCGATCAACCCGGTGAACCGGTTCGGCTTACGAATCGGTTTGCCTTTTTTTTTCTTTTGGTCAACTGCAAATCAGCCCCCCTATATTTTTTTTTTGCTAATTACAAATCCTACCAAAAAAATGGAAAAAACGAAAGAAAAATGCAAAACATTCAAATGCCATAACTTTGCGTAGGAGCACTCGTTTTTGGATGCAATTTTTTTTATTTGAGGTATCTAGACGAGATCTATCCACTGTTTGGGCCAAGAAATTAATAAAAAAAAACTGTTTTCCATACTTAATTTGATTTTGAAGCGAAACGAGCATGCTTTCTAGCATTTCAAGCCTAGTATTCGTCCGATGCAAAGTTCATTTTCTAGATTTTAGTTTCATATATTGTTGTTCTTGTATTGAATTTTGTGATACAGTTGCTCAACATTTAAAAATCCAAAACAATTCTTTAACTTTTATTAAATATATAGTTTGTTGGATTATTTATTAAAATGTTGGATAGCTCAATGGTTTTCACTAATTCACAAAACTTGTTTTGTTGTAGGTCACGTGTTCAAGTCCTAGTATTGTTATAACCATATTCTTATTTTTCTTATAATATAACAAAATATTAGTGACTTCAAAAATTTCTCACAATCTTATAATTTTTTAATACAAATAAATTTTTATATTATATTTTTTATTGAATGTTGACTAAAGTCAACAAACTGGTATGTGTGCGTATTTTCGGCCATTTTCGAGAAGTGCTGCCTGAATGGCATACTAGCTACAAAGCCCTTTGTGGGGAACGATCATTCCTAGATTAGTAAGTACTTTCTGGCTTTTCTTGGTAGTTATTTCCTCGTCAAGTTTTTCTTCCTTACAGAGTCGGAGTTTTGATTTTGCAGCGACAATCATAGAGACACTGAAATGCGCTACTCCCCCTCCTCGTCCTTCTAAGAAGAAGAAGAAGAAGGCCATTGCTTCAAAGCCTCGAAGGGTAGGGGTTGGCCACTTCAGCTGCGTCGGTGAATGAGCCTTCTGAGCAAAAGAGCGCTTTGGCTCAGGCCCCATCCCATTCAAGTCAATCGAGTGAGAAAGAGGGAGGCTTAGTTGGAAGAAAGCAGCACCGGGAGCAAGCCGAGGTTTCCTCCAAAAATAAGATGATCTTTCTTCAGGACTCTGAGGACGAGGGTCCTGTTCTGGCATAGGTGGAAGGGAGTCCCACTGCCTCTCGTCTTTCCCCACCCGCGCAAGTGGGGTCGGACGTGGGCAAAGACTCGTTCGCGTCGCACTACCAAGCGGCAATGTTTGCTAACATTGGTGGCACTTCGCCGGGAAAGCCTTCTACTCCTCAGCCTCCGATGATGGGAACGGAGGCGGTGGCCGAGAGGTCTTCCTCACTCCTTCCCAAGCATTAAGGAGGTGAACCTTCAGACTTCTAGGTCGCCATACTCGAGAAGTTGGGACTTGGGGTCAGGTCACCCTTTCTCCAGTGCAATGGCTTTTGAAGAGCGTCGCTAGAAACTCAAACTCTGGGTCTTTCTGACTAGTTAGCCCTTCTTGGCTCTTCACTGCCTCCTTCTCTATTGGATGCTCAGGAGGTGGGTTTAGTAACTCAATTGTGCGCGACCTTGGTAAGTAATGTTATTGGGAGCTTGTTTATTTTTTCCTTTTCTAGTCTTTTTACTTACACTTATTTCTTTTGACAGACCCCCATCGGGATGAGTGGTTTATCTTGGTTTTATAAGGAGGTATCTCAAGAGAAGGACACTCTAAAGGGATCAGAGCAGTAGTTGAGGGATTGTCTGGCTCCTTCTGAGAAGGCAAGAGAGGTCTTGGTCTGAAGGGAAGCTGAGTTGGTAAGAAAGCTAGAGACCTCAGAGAAGCTGGTGAAGGCACTTTGGGAGGTTAGGGAGAAGACCATAATGGAGCAGAAAGAGCGATTGGCTGCTCGCGAGAGGGAGGTAAGGGAACGACTCGCCCTCTACTTCGAGCTCCACATTCTGTAGGGTTTCTGGGCCTGTCGACAACTTGGTTCTGCGAAGGGTTTCTTCCGCCCTAGTGTCACTCTCCAGAAGCTATCCATGACACTCATGATTCGCCCTAAAAAACCAGAGGATATTCTAAACCTTCTCCCCAGTTGTGGCCCAGGGGTGCGAAGCTCGCCTGCCTCTTCTATGATGGCGGGCCCCTTATGCGTAGATAGTCGTAGGAACCCTTGTGGCCGTGTTGGCCTTAGTTTATTTAGTTCCTTTTTTTGTTTTTCTTTTTCTGGGGTTGTACCGGGTCCCCCCCCCCCCCCCACCCCCGCCATAGTTTTTTGGCTATGAATGGATTTTCTGAAGTTGCCACATCTTTTGCGTACATTGTGCCATCATGCTTCATGTTGCTAGTTTTTCTGAGTATATTTTTCTTTTCATTTTAAGGGAAGGACCCTTCCCATTCTTGTTCAACTTCTGTGATCACCACTACCATGGAGTTCTTGAAATTGTTACTAGTAATAACGATCGTCGTAGTCCGTAGTTGTTATGGCCCCGTTTGTGCATTTTATCTGAGGGTAACCAATTTTTAGGGGAGGTCGGTTGAGCTTTCCTCTAATGTATCTCGAGGTATCGCGAGAGGTGCCAGGTGTTAGTTCCGACAGTTGATCCATACTTAGAAAAAGTTTCTAGTTTCCATCTGTCTACTTGTGGGAGTGGTCGAGTGAACGATTAACGGGGTAGTCGAGAATTTGAATCAGCCCGCCTTTTCGTTTTCCCAACCGTCAGTTTTGGGATAAGGTGCCCATTTAATGCAAGGAGACGCGGGGAGTTGGTGGGCATGTCTAGTTCCCCTATGGTGACGTCTGACAGGCTAGAGCTTCAGTGATTCGGGTAAGGTGGCGGTTCACCTGGTCGTGAGTGGGAAACCAAAAGGTCCCACCGTTTAAATAGTGGACATGGAATTGAAACGACTTAGGATTCAAACCATCTCTTCCCGCCTATAAAAACGTGGCTACTTTCCCATTCCTCTTCATCGCTTCCAAGCAAAACGCCTCTTCTACAACAAACACTTCTTTATTTTCATCTGTTTTGGCGACAATGGTTTCTCAGGCCATCACTGTTTTTTCTAGCAATGAGGATTCGTTGTGACTCTCTTATTTCTCATCTTCCCTCACAGCGGGGTAGATCTTCTGCTTCCCACCGGAGTTGGTGGAGAAGAGTTGCGCATTCCTCCCCCGTTCATTCTGATTCATGAAGGCGAGCAAGGGGTGGTGACGCTGCCATTCTGCTAATGATGGTGGTGAATCGTGTCTTTACTGGCTTCATTCGTCGAGCTCCTTACCAGAATGCGATTGAAGGCACCGTATTCCAGAGCGAGTATCTGGACCCAAAGCGCATGACCGGTAGGCTTTGGGTTGGATCCACATCATCGATGATGAACATGGTGGAGATTGGTTCCTTGCTAGCGGATTTTAACATTCCTCTCGACCAGTTCGATATCATCATCCCCTCGGAGATCGAGAGGGTGTTTGACCCTCTTGAGGGTTATATGACAGTGTATGCGGAGAAAGTGCATTGTGGACTCCGCTACTTCTTTCATCCATCCGTGGGAGAGATTTTTGTGTTCTGGCAACTGTGCTTGAGCCAACTGACTCCAACCTCTTACCGCCAATTGGTGGGGTTTATACTTTGCTGCCACCTACTCAACCTCCCCTACACTCCCGCTACCGTGGCAGGGGCGTTCATAGTACGGCTATCGCAAATGGTCCGCCCTTCTTTACCCTATCGGTGTGGGATGGCAAACGGGTGTTTTGACCTCGGCAACCACGATGCCGCCAGCAATGGGGACTGTCGACCCTTTGGGAAGGTGTGCCCTGAGTTTGGGGGTTGGGTTATGTTTACCCATCCCCGTCGATTTCTACAGAGTTTACTTCATATTTGGAGGAGAGGGGCCTCTTCGACGGCCTCTACAATGTGTCGTTGATGCTGAACAGTCTCATGGTCTTTCTTTTGGCTGTTCTGCAAGACGGGCTGGTGGAAAAACGTCCCAACTCGCTATCACTTCGACAACAATCGAAGTTTTGTAAGTACCTTTAAGTTTTTTTTTTGTAAAACATTTTCGAATGTTCCTCGAAACCTCTTATCCGAGTATATATAGTATACTCTCTTCCTTTTTTTTACAGCCATTCATGTTGTTGGTCTAGAGGTGCGGAGATGGCCTTCCATGCTCGTCGTCCCTTCATAGGTAATGTGTTAACGCTATTCGACGGAGACTCTGACTTGTCCATTTCAGAGGAACGTGGGTCGTCTGCTGGACCCTTGGGTTCCTTAGACATCAAGTATTGTCCTGAGGCCCCTAGGTGTCCATCTGCTGTTGAAGCGGATGTCGTGATGGCAGAGCCTAAAGAGGGGGTAAGCTCCAAAGGTATGCCCCAACCTATGGACCCCGTGATGGCTAAACAATTTGCCTATCACTTTATGCCTCCATTTGGTATGAAGCTTGATTTTAGGACTTTACCGGTATCTTCCTTTAAACTGACGAATAAGGCGCATTCTATGCTCTATGTGCCTCGCTTAGGCATGCTGAGGGGACAACCCGACTGGAGGAGGCTCGAGGGCGTATGGCAGATTTGAGAGCGTCCTCGGATCGGGACTTGGGGGACTTGAATAATTGCCTGAATGAGGTTGTAGCTAAATCTGATGCTAAGGCCAAGAGGTGGGACAAGAGTGTGAGAGAGGCCATCTGGATCGCGGAGGAAGTTAACCTTCTCTAGGAGAAACGAGATCGGTTAGCCCGCCAGCTCGAGGATGCTAGGAGAGAGCCTCATGCGGTTGTTGCCATCACTAGTCTTGACTTAGCCAGGCCGCCCCGGAACCGTATAATGGCGTTCAAGACAAGGTACCTTGTGAGAGTCGGATATAGGATGGCAGTTTGCCCCTTTGCTTCTCTCCTTGGAGTCCTCCGAGGGCTTGTTCTTCCAAAGATGGAGTTTTTCTCTGCCTCCGAGGGCTGGTACATCCAAGGCTGGAGTTTATCTCTGCCTCCTCTAGTGCTACTTCATCGGACCCTCGTAGGGCCCCTTTCGGCATTTTGATGATGCCTGACCCGACCGAGCTGTCTGTCGAAACGCGTCGGGGTTGGATCAAGGCCTGAAAGTGCCCTACAAAGAAGTAGTTTTTAGTCGGGAATTGCCCTTGTTTCTTTTTTCTGTATGCCGCTTTGTATGGGCGTAATTTTGCCTCTTAGTAAGGGTGTTTTTTGTTATTTGTCGCTTTGTATGGGCGAAGTCCCCTCAATTCTTGTTTTCTTTTGTGTGTTGGATGTGTTAGATCTATTGATGGAAGATTATCTTTTGCCTCATGTTGTAATGAATCGTGAGACTGTAAGTTTTATCGAACGTAGTTATTTTATTGCTGAGGGTATGTTTGCTCTTACACGGGTATAACCGCTAAGCCAAAATAGAAACATACTAACTACGCGAACAAAATTGAGTCGCCAAAAGGGGTTGACTATAGAGCGCTTTTAAAGGTAATACTTTCAAAGATTAAGGCTATTCCAAGCTCGTGTGAGCTCTTGGCCGTTCACATCCTTAAGTAGACAGATAGCAGGCCTGAGGATCTTAGAGATCTGATAGGGGCCTTCCCACTTTGGGTCCAACTTTTCGACGATCTTGGAGGCCTCTTCTCTTTTGAGTATGAGATATCCGACTTGGAACGAGTGGGGTTGGACCTTGGTTTTGTTGTATTTGGCCATGCAGGCTTTGTAAAATTCTGCATGGGTGGCAGCTGTAATTCGCCTTTCTTCCAGAAGGTCTAGGGCTAGGGCGAGGTCGGCATTATTTTGTGCCTCCTTGTACTCTTGGACCCGCAGACTTTGCTTCACTACCTCGTAGTAGACTATCGACTCGGTACCATAAACGAGGTTGTAAGGGGTCTCACCCGTTGCTGTCTACAGGGTAGTACGATAGGCCCATAGCACTCCAGGGACTTCTTTGACCCACTTTGACTAGTGTTGATCAAGACGGGTCTTTAACATTTTTTGGAGGGTTTTATTGGTTACCTCTACTTGGCCGTTTCTCTAGGAGAATCCAACTCATGTAAAGCGGTGCCTGATCCCCCATTTGTCGCAATCCGTTGTCACTCACAAGTTGTTGTGGGACTCCGAACCGAGTTAAGATATTTCTCCAGAGGAAGTTTATCACGACTTGGCTGGAGATCTAGATAGGGGTTCTGCTTCGACCCACTTCGTGAAGAAGCCAACTGCTACTAACAAGAACTTCTTTTGTCCCCTGTCGGGGATCATGGCTCCCACGATGTCTACTCCCCATTGGGAAAATGAACAAGGGACGTTGTTCGACTCCCAAGGGGCGGCTAGAGGATGCCTCACTGGGGTCTGCAGTTGAAATTTTTGACACTTACGAGCATAGTCTTTGCAGTCCACTTCCATTATCGGCCAATAATATCCTTGATGGATACTCTTGGCTGCCATGCTTCTTCCGCCCGAGTGCTTGCCACAACATCCATCGTGAGTTTCTTTCAGGATCAACTGCGCATCCTACTTGTTGACACATTAGGATGTCGGGTAAAACCGTGACCTTCGTAATAGAACCCCGTTTTGTATGTAGTATCGAGCGGTGTGCCGGTACATGGTGCGTTGCTTGGCTCGGTTGTGAGCAAATTTTCTAGGATTCTTAATGAAGTCGATGAGCTCTGCCATCCAATCTTCCTCGATGGGCACTATCATCTGGATTTCGTCCTCCTGGACCTGCTTTTCGGGTCTTGGGGCCGCGAAGAAAGTTATCCTTCGACTGATGATGGTTTGGACCCAGCTGGCGAGCTTGGATAAGGCATCAGCATCTTGATTTTCTGATCTTGGGATCTGCTTAATTGAGAATTCTTGCAACAGGGTCGTTTCTGCCATGACCGCTTCCAAACACTTCTTCATCTTTTCTTTGCGAGCCTTGTGGGTCCCCTGGATCTGTTGGACCACGAGCTGGGAGTCATTGTAGACTAATATTCTTCGTATTTTCGCCTCGCTGGCTAGGTGCATTCATAGTAGGAGGGCTTCATATTCAGCCTCGTTATTGGAAACAGGGTACTCCAGACGTACAACGAATTCTATGACATTTTCTGGCTCGTCTGGAGCTATTTTTCTAAAGCTTATGCCTAGTCCCCCATGGGTAGTGGTGGATGACCCATCAATGTAGAGGTGCCACAGCGATTTCGCCTCATCCTCCTCAGGTTCTTCATGCATTTTTGTGATGACTTCGGCTAGCACCTGAACCTTGATAGCTGGTTGAGGGGAGTAGATAATGTCAAACTCCCCTAGTTCGATGGCCCCGCTTGATCATTCGTCCCAATACATCCAGGTTGTTGAGGATAGTCTGGGGAGGGTGTGCTGTCAGGACAGTGATTGGATGACCTCGTAGCTTTTGGGTTGCGGAAACAAGGGCTAGTCCAACCTTTTCAATACGGGAATGTCGGGTCTCGGCATCCAGGAGGGTTTGCTAACATAGTACATGGACATATGATCCCTCCCTTCGGCTCGGACCAGGACTGCGCTGACTGATTCTTTTCCCATGGCTAGGTATAGGAAAAGTATCTCTTTGGGGACGAGTTTCACTAGCAGGGATGGACGAATTAAGTAGTCTTTCAGTGCTTTGAAGGCTTCTGCACATTGGTCAGTCCACCTAAACTGCTTTATATTTTTGGGGATCTTAAAGAAGGGAACGCCTTTTTCAGAGGAGCGAGAGATGAACCTGCTTAGTGAGGTCATCCTGCCCGTTAGTTTTTGGACATCTCATACGGTCTTCGGCGACTCCATGTTGAATATGGCCGCTGCTTTTTCTGGGTTAACCTAAATCCTCTTTTGGTAACCATATACCCTAGAAACTTTCCCCCTCGGATGCCGAAAGAGCACTTTCGAAGGTTGATCTTCATTCCAAATTTTTCCATGATCCCAAAGGCTGGAGCAAGGTCATGAGCATGATCCTCGTCCATGGTGGATAGGAGGGCACAACCTAATAGGCAGGCATGGTTGAGGTCGGTGAAGTCCACGCACATGCGTTGTAGACCTCATGTCTTTGGGACTAGGACTACATTGGCCGACCACTCTGGGCAGGCGCTGTTGAGGTCGGTGAAGTCCACGCACATGCGCCATAGGCCTCCTGTCTTTGGGACTAGGACAACATTGGCTAATCACTCCGGGTATCTGACTTCCCGGATCTGGTGGAGGTCTATTAGGCGTTGGACTTCGACTCGAATTACTTTGTTTTGTTCTGGTCCCATGTTTCTCTTTTGCTGTTGGACTAGCTTGGCCGTGGGGTACACGTTGAGCTCGTGCACACATATTTCTTGGCTGATTCGCCTAGAGGGTCATTCTTTCAGGTTGATAGAAAGACATGAGGGTGGTGTAATAGCTTTTTCTATATCTTCCCCAATTTGGGTGCCGATGTTTACTGTTTTTTTCCTCAGTGCCTTCCACCAGTTCTATCATCTTGAGTTCCTGGGCAGGCTGGACTCGGATCTCTTCCCAGTGAGCCCTCTTGTTGGGGGAGCTTTGCATCAAGACGGTCAGGCTCGATCGGCAAAGCGTTCATGTGGCACTCTCGCCCTAGGGTCTGATCACCCTTGAGCACTCCTATCCCGGATGGGGTTAGAAATTTTACATTCAGATGGAGGTTGTACGAAACCACTTCAAAGGTCCAAAGGGTGGGTCGTACACACATGGCGTTGTATGTTCGTGAGGGAGCTTCCACCACCTAGAACTTTGTGGGCTCAGTATGGCGTGTGGCACCCTCTTCTCACGACATGGGCAGAGTTATTATTCCCACTAGTTGGCATTATTCTCGAGAGAACCCCACGAGGGGTACCTCGATTATCTCCATCCAATCCTTTGAAATGTCCAGAGCTAAAAATGTAGGTAGGAAAAGAACATTGACTGAACTTCCCGTGTCTACGAGTATTCTTCTGACTATAATTCCCAGTATGGTAGTTGTGACCACGAGGGGATCTTCGTGGGAGTACACAATACCCAGGAGATCCTCAGGTCCAAAAGAGATGACTAGCTGGTTAGCTACCTTGGCGGCGAAGACCTCCAACTTGTTATCCACGTTCCGAATGTAGTTTCGCTTTTATTCGAGGGGCACGGACAGTACTCCTCCCTCAATCATATTCACGGTGCAACCCATTGAGGTGTTATCGCAATACACACATGGAGGTGGAGGAAAATGCTCTTGCTCTGAAGATTCTGATTGATCGTCTTCTTCGGGTGTCTCTAAACTCTGTTTCTTCTTCTTGGGTGCCTCCTCGCGTCCTCTCTTTTTTGCAGGGCCGCGTTCATCAGGCACCACGTATTTCTCCAAATACCCCAATTTCAGGAGTCTGCAATTTCCCGTTGGAGGTGGACATAGTCGTTTGTCAAATGCACGTACGTTATGTGGTACGTGTAAGATTGTTTGGTATGCTTAAGCCTCTGGACATCTCTCGCAGCCCGAGGCCATTTGAAGTAGCGTTCTTCCCACATGATGGTCATGACTTGCATGAAGGATATTGCCATTCTAGGCAAGGGTATCGGGTCCAGCTCTTTCTTAGCTCTTTTCCTCTTGTATCTTTCCTTATCATCTTTTTCTTCTTTCCTTATGGTGGGGGTTGGGGCCCTCGAAGCCTCTGTGGCATCCAATGTCTTGCGTGTTTCCTCCATCTCTATGAAAGATTCTAACTTTTGTAATAGGTCCTCCATATTGATGGCTCGATTCCAGGTAAGGTAGTTGGCGAAGTCCCCCGGAAGTAACCCTCGAACGATGATGTCGGAGAGCATTCCTGGGTCAAATTAGGCCACTTCCCCTATAGCTTGAGAGAATCGGCGCATGTATTCCCGGAGGGGCTCGTCCATGTTCTGGCGGACGATAAAAAAATGGCCACAAGTCTTCGGGAAGACCACGTCACATGCGAACTGTCTTACAAACATCTGGGTTAGTTGTGCGAACTTGTGGACGGTTCTCGAGGGCTGGTGGGAAAACCAAGATTTGGCTCTTCCAGTAAGAGTCGTGCAGAAGATTCAGCACATGGCATAATCCGGAGCCGATGACAGGTCCATGCATTCTAATTACTGGTTGATGTGGTCGTGGAGATTGCGATCAGTAGTTTCTCTAGCATAACTCGAAAGCCCATCGGGCTTCATGGTTAGGGTAATCTGAGGTTCAGCAATGTGAGGTACGAACGGCGATCCCCGGTAGGCTGCTTCATCACCAAGTTGAGATTGCGGCGAAGTTTTCGTAACTCGCTCTGCATCTATTCCATCATGCCACGTGGCAAGGCATCCGGGATTGGTGAACGCTGGCGTCTCCCAATAGGTTCTAGATAATACGATTCATGAAGGTCTGGTGCATCCCAAGATGCCCCTTTAGGATGGGGTGGCCTATGAGGCTCTCCTTCTCATAGTGCATCGACCGAACTTGCAGTATCCAGGGAGGGCGGTCTTTTTCTGCGCCAATGAGGGGATGCACGGGTGTTGCCTTGTGATAATCCTTCCAATCAGGCCCTTGGAGGACTTCTCTGCTCCTTGGAGCGTTCTCTGTTACGACCTCGATCGTTTTCGGAGGCCATGGCACCATTTTGGTTGAACTGAGAAAACATGTTATGGTACATGTCCACGGGTACCTGTACGTAGCCCACTGCGGTTCCTGGTGCCGGGGGTACTTGTTGGTGAGCCGGCGGTACACAAGCTTTAGCAACATGTGGTGTTGGAGCTTCAGGTGGAGGCACAATACTATCTAGCTGTGGGACCTCCTCAAGACGGAGCAAAAGTCTCAACTCCCTCTCTGTTTTGTTGTCATGATTTTCCATAAATTCGACCTCCGTATTGGATCGTGAGGATGCTCGCACTGGTACTCTTTTAGCTCTTTTTTTTGGCCATGCAACTTTCTTCAAACCTTTCTCAGAGAACTTAAGGTGTTCCCACAGACGGCGCCATTTAGTGAGGCAATATCGTCCGGGCCTAGATAGTCGGGATTTTTGGGGATATTGTTACTCAAGTGTTTTTGTTCGGAATACCAATCTCGGGTTTGAGGAAACGAGGCACAATATTTTTATTAAGGACTTTGAGTAAAGTACAAGAGGTCGTGTGAAAGACACGAGTTAGAGCTAGAAGAAGGCGATACTTTCTAAGTACAAATAATTG
The DNA here is from genome assembly GCA_948329865.1 of Linaria vulgaris. Classification (NCBI taxonomy): domain Eukaryota; kingdom Viridiplantae; phylum Streptophyta; class Magnoliopsida; order Lamiales; family Plantaginaceae; genus Linaria; species Linaria vulgaris. The sequence goes on from OX415250.1 coordinate 64,951,222, forward strand.
TTAAATTGGGGAGAGTGTTTTTATATTGCTATTGGTGATATATTTTCCTGTGGAGTAAGTTTTTTGCTTGAACTTCAACTTGGATCTGCTTGTGGAAAATGGGGGACTATTTATAGTGTAAGTCCCAAGGGTCTTTGGCTAATGGGGGACGGTCTTGCCGTCTTTGTTGGTGCCCAATGGTGGGAAGGTCTTCTACGCTAATGGGGTCGTCTGTCGGGGGGTGGCCAATGGCAGATGATCCATCTAAGTGAGCAATGATGATTCCTGCTCCAATGATCTTCGGTGGTAGTATTGGCTAATGCATGTGATTCTGTTTGCGCCAATAGATGGCCTGCACCAGTAGTGTTTGTTGCTTTCTGCCCTAATGAATGATTCGGACCAATTGGGTGTGGTCTTTCCTTATTATTACGGTGGTTGGGAGAGTCAATGAAGAGTAGTGTGTCTTCCGAGCTCATTCAGAAGTTGTGGTCGGATTGGTCTGTGGATAGTTCGTCTTTGAATGAGACCCCAAGGGGTCGTTCTTTTGAATGGGAGTTGCTTTCTTGGGATTGTGATGGGTCTTTGACTTTGCCTTTCCTTCACATGTGTCCTTAATGTTTATTATGTGCTCATGTTTCCTCAATCTTGGCTAAGTGTTGGTGATGGATGCTCTGATGAGTGATGTTCTCTAGGACTTGGGGGTCTCTATTCATTTGTCGTGGGTACTCGGATTTTAGATAGGCGTTGATTCATTTGGGGGAACGTGTTCGAGTCTTTGAGGTCTCACCTCATCCCTTAAAGAGGAGTTGGTCGGGTCTGGAGGTACCTTTCTGCGAGTGTTTAGACTGAGTACCCTTGGTGGGTGTTGTTTGGTCGTGACTTGGGGGTACCTTCTCTAATGTTTGGACCACCGGCTTCTATCCGGGCGGAGGTGGTCGTGGCTTTTACATATTTTCCCACAAGACAGTGGATAAATTTTGTAGGGTACCCTTTCTTCTGCCTCTCTCCGAGCGTGGGGCAGATTATATTTTTACAAGAAACTACTGAGAGGAGCTTCCTCTACTGGGACAAACAACTACACTCTGAATAATTTCATGATTTGTCTTACTCTTATATGACATCAACGAATCTTAACCGGTAAGTGGTATCAAAGAATTTTACACGTAAGTGGTATCAGAGAATCTTACCTGTAAGTGGTATCTAAAAATCTTACCACTAGGTGGTATCGAAGAATCTTACCCGTAAGCGGTATAGAAGAATCTTACCCGTGGTATCAAAGAATCTTACCCACAGGTGGTATCAAAGAATCTTACCCGTAGGTGGTATCAAAGAATCTCACCTCAATGCAATTCAAGGGAATCACACCTTCTCTACTCAGCATCATAGTTGGGTATTTTGAGAGTTAAGCATCTCGATACTTTAATGATTCGAGACTTTAGCAATCAGGCAGACAAATATTTTGAGAGAATATCATTTATTACTACTCAACTTACCTGCATAAGCATCAACTCCTAAATCCGATACTTAACTCGTCATTTGATAGTCGGCGTTCGACATTCCACAGATTTCCAATTGAGAGGTCCAGATTCGAGGCTCTTGGTTATTCTAGTCCTTTTTGGCTATTCTCCAGCGTATTAAGGTGTTCCAGGGAAAGCTAGTCAATTCTTATAATATCTTAGCATAGCTTGGTGTCGTTCAGGTCTGGTTATGCTCTCGTTGTATGATGAAAGCATTACCCAAAATGGCATAATAGACATCTACCAATCGCGACACGATGCAAACCTGATGTCTCATGAGATGGACATCGAACCGACGAGGTTGGATGCAAACCTAAATCTCAAAATACGGACATCGGCCATACGTGGTCAGATGCAAACCAGAGATTAACATTCACCCGACGAGGTTAAATGCAAATCTAATATCTCAAAATACAGATATTGACCATACGTGGTCACATGCAAACCCAAAATATCAGATATGGACATTGACCTGACGAGGTTAGATGCAAACAAAAATCCTACTTCTACAATTGGTGGGTCACCGGCCTAAAATCTCAAAATATGGATATCGGTCATATGTGGTCAGATGCAAACCAAAAATATCAGAGATTGACATTGACCCAACGAGTTTAGATGCAAAACTAATATCTCAAAATAAGGACATCGGCCATACAAGGTCAGATGCAAACCTAAAATCTCAAAATACGGACATCGGCCATACGTGGTTATATGCAAACCCAAAATATCAGAGATAGACATCTAACTGACGTGCTTAGATGCAAACCTAAAAGCCGCTCAACAGTTATACCACATCACTCCTTACAAGTGAGAAGGACGGACGAAAAAAAAACAATTGTCGAACCAAGGTGAGTTCAACAGTTATTTCGATCCAACCTAGACATTCCCTAAAAGCTACACGAGTAAAGGTCCCGAATCAAGAAGCGGATTGAGGTTTCGATCATCCAACATAGAGATATGATCGAAGTCGTGAAGTCGCGCACTGCAGTTCAATAGTAACCTTCAAATTTCGCAGTTTGACAGTTATGATCGAACCAAGGTGAGTTCAACCATTATTTCTGTCGACCCCAGACATATCCTGAAATCTACACGAGTCAGGGTCACGAATTAAGAAGCGGATTGAGGTTTTGATCAACCAACAGAGAGATATGATCGAAACCGTGAAGTCGCGCACTGTAATTCGACAGTAACCCTCGAATTTCGCAGTTCGATAGTTATGATCGAACCAAGGTGTGTTCGACAATTATTTTGGTCGAACCCATACATTCTCTAAAAGGTAAACAAGTCAGGGTCTCGAATAAAGAAGCGGATTGATGTTTCGATCATCCAACAAAGAGATATGATCGAAACCGTGAAGCCACGCACTGCAGTTCGATAGTAACCCTCGAACTTCCGAGTTCGATAGTTATGATCGAACCTAGGTGAGTTCGACAGTTATTTCGGTTGAACCCACACATGCCCTGAGAGCTACACGAGTCGAGGTCCAAAATTAAGTAGCGGATCGAGCTTTCAACCAACCAATAAAGAAATGTGATCAAAACCGTGAAGTCGCGCAATGCAGAACTAATTGAACCACACTGCCCTACCAGGCCTCGACCTTATAAATTTGAGTCAAGATGTATTGATTATCTCGGTGTATAGTAACCGAGACTATTTTGGTCTTATTTCGCATGGGTTACAAAACACCTTCGAACTATTACAATGGGCCTGACTAATGCCAAAATAATGTTAATCTGTTACAGGAATCGGACTAGCTTGGTCTGAAACACCTTATACAAGCTGACTAGGCAATACAAGTAGAAATAATGTAAATCTGGCAACGGTCGAATCGAGAAGATTTGATGGTACAAGCCTCAAACTGGCTGAATGATCGAACTGAGAATATTCGAGGGTAATGAGACTCGAATCGGTAGACCGGTCAAACAGTAGAAACTCGATTGTGATGACTGTCGAATTGGGTCGGCTCGATCGACAAGGGTCGAATTGGGGACGGTCGAATTTGTGACGATCAAATTGAGATGGATCGAATTGCTAGGTTTGATATTGAGTAGTTGCTCAATAGTAATGAATGCGTGCCATTAATGTCGGAGGACGGGGTATTTATAGATCCCGTTTCGCGGGCCCCAGTGGTAGCTGGCGAGTGGCGGTCGAATAGTTACGGTTCGACCGTCCTTATAGCGGTTGAAAGGGTACGGTTCGACCGTCCTTATAATGGTCAAACGTCTCATGTCCGACCCTTTAGTTTCTGGGCCTTTCTCTAGGGGGCTGGCCCAAACATATTTTTGGGCCTTCCTAAAATATCCTCTATCATATAGTCCCCCCCCCCCCCAGTTTGAGAGTCATTCTTGAGCAAGGAGCGAGTTCCAAACTCCAAAGTTCGTGTTGCTTTCCTTAGACTTCAGATTTCAGCCTTATACCAAATGGTTGTTCTCTGCCGAGTGAAGTGGCTACGAGATTTTAGTTAATTTTGAAAATACTCCCCCGATTGGGGGTTGGGATTCCAAAGCATGGGTGCCCAATTTTAATCATGCTTCGTAATATCCGAATCATTAAAGATCAGATTTTGAAGATAATCGAACTGAGACCTTTTCAATTGTAATCTTATTGTCAAATTGTAAAGATTCGATAGTGTTTTTGCATCATATATCTGAATTCTACTATTTAGTAGCGTCGAACTATACGAATTCGATTTTCAATAGGCATCGAATTAGATGGAGTTCGAGCGTCATGGTGCAGTCGAATTGCATATTGTTCGATAAACATTGTCGAGTTGCATCTGATTCGATGGTTTCTTAAAGTGTTGAAAATGCAGCTATGGATGGTTACCCTCGATCGAACAGACGTGAATTCAATTGGGAACATTCAATTGAATAGTAGTTGGTTTGACTATTGTTTTTTTCTAATTGTTATCAGTCCAACCGAATCGAATTTGATTGAATATTTCAATCAAACGGAGCAAATTCGATTGATACTCTGTTGGGCCTTATGGGCCGGCCTCCCTCTATATAAGGTGAGGAGGGGTGGAGTAGCTCATTTCGCATCTTTGGAGATCTTACGCTGCAATGTAAGAAGCATCGAACTGGCTCGATTCGATACTCTTTGTATCGAACATAGTCTGTTCGATACATATTGTATCGAACGATAGGTCATTCGATTGATTGCCTTAGAAAATTTTTCAAAATGTTTTTTAATAGTTGGCTTTTTTTCTCTAATCAGCTTCATGTTTCTTATTGTATGCAGTGTTATTCCATAGCTAGTTTGGTGAATTTGCAATTTTAATCAAGGTAGTCGGTTGTTTACTTTTGTTATCTCTTGTTAATTACGTGCTAGCTTATTTTTGCTTTGCGTGCATCACGTAGCTGTTGTAAGTGTCGACAGTAACGTACATTCGTAGTCAACTTTTTTATTATTTCAGTTTGTGTCGAACGAGATGGTGAGTGCTGAGTCTTCATCTGGGAGTGAGTCGAGTAGTACCTTGAGCTCTGATTCTATTAGTTCGGTAATGGGTCCCAGCGTGAATCCCTCTGGTATGAACAAAGAATGTGTATGATGCAATTGATATAGAGGAGATTGATTTCGAAGCATATGAGGAGGAGGATATGGATGAAGAGCAGCCTACACCGCAACCTGGGGTAGATGGTGCGCCCTTGCTGCCTGAATTTGATAATCCTGCCAACGGTGAGGTTGATGAGGCAAATGAAGTCATTGATATGGACTTTGACGATAACAACGAGGTTGGGGGAATGGCGTATTCTAATTACGTGTCACGCTTACAGCATAGCCGTCACGTTCTTCGTGAAACTTACAGTACAGGGATTAACTACAAGATAGTTATTCCCCGTTTAGAGCAATGTATGCATACCGCACCAACCGGTTATCTCATTGTTTTTGTTGGACAGTTGGCCAATGGTCTACGATTTCCCGTGTCATACAAGGTGAGAATAATTTTAACGTCTATTGGGTTGGTACTGAGCCAGTTGACGCCGAACTCGATCGGAAATAAAATTGGTTTCATCATCGCCATAAAAGGCTTTGGGGCGCCATGCGGGCCTAATGAGTTTTGGGCCTTATTCGAAGTTTCCCGAAAAGGGATAGGTTTTTATCATATAATGCGTTGAGGAACCATAAGTTTCTGAGGGGGAGCCTTCTCGGTATGTGAAGGATTGGAAAAAACGATATTTCTATATCAAATAGAATTTTTAAGTGGAATTTTCTGTGTATCGACGGGACTGGGTGGATGTTCCAATAATTCTAATTCCACGCGAGGTGGGTTGTCCTAGGTGGGGTGATCAGTTTAGGGCGAACCTGATAACTAATCATCAATTTAATTTGTGGGCTCTTGTTAAAATCCCGGTTTGGTCACTTGCGGGGTCGTGGATGCCATGATTGAAGGCCTGATGCAGGCCCATGAAGAGAGGACGATCGAGCTCAAGCGCTTGCGGGCGGAATTCCAAGGTAGCAATCCTGATTGTTGTGGGCTGATGTGGCCGTAAAGGAAAAGGCCTTGCAGCATGTCAAAGATTGTGCTATCTGGACTAGTAGGGATAGGGAGGCCGTGACACTTACGGAGGAGAGCGTTCAATGACTCGAGACACAAGTCAACACACTGCGGACTAATAAGACTGTGCTGGAATTGTGAGTTGTAGAGCTCGAAAAGGAGCTCGTCGCTAAAAAAGAGAAGGTAGCGAAGGTCGAGGAAATTGGATATGCCCACCGCTTGAGCGAGGTATGTTGCTTTTGTCTTTTCTAGACTTTTTCTTGCTTTTCCGCTTTATTAAATTCGTTTTGTAATTCGAACAACCTCCTACCGTGCAACAGCGAGTAGAGATTGCTGAGGATTTCCTGCGGAGCAATACCTTCCAGAAGATCAGTATTCAGCGAGGGGTTCAAGATGCCAAGAAGGCCTAAGTTCTCACGGTGCAACAGATTCACTGCACCGGTTACTTAGGTGGTCGATCCGACCAGCAGTGGCTGGATTTGGCGTTGGGTCCTGATCACCAACCTCTGCCTACAGCTCAGGAGATCGCGGCTGCCATTGCGGACGAGTTTGCCAGGTCCTGATTATGCACTGAATGTCTCCGCTTCCTCTCCTGCCTACCGTCTATCCTTCTTCAGAGGATGAGGGAGACACTGAGGCCTAAGTGCCATGGCTAAATTTATGTTTTAATGAACATTTCCTATGCTTGTTTTGGCGCTGCGTCGCCCTGTTGCGTTTGAACAATTTAATTTGTTTTGAACTATGTTTTTCACTGGGTATTTGCTGCTTTATTTTCGTGTTCATTAGAATCGATTATCTTAGTGCATTTCATGCTTGCCCGTTTTTTTTAACTACGAGTTTCGTATGGATAAAGCTATTTATTTGTTATTTTGTTAATTTTATCTTGCATCGTATTGCGGAGTTGCTTTCGCGTCTGTTGCTAATTTAGCGTAATGTTTTCCTCATTGTTTTGAGGCTTTTTACCGCGTTTGCCTTATTCTTGCCAACACATTTTTCTTTTCATCTTTGCGAGATTTCTTGGTGTGCACTTTGCCATTTATAGGTAGAGTGTATGTTAGGCCTGTGCATTTGGATCGAATTGGATCGAGGCTGGTAGTCGATTTCGATCTTGGAGAAATGTAGATCAAAATCAAATCAATTTAAAATGATCCGGTTTGATCCAAAATCATTCGATTTCGATCCTATTCGATTCGATTTCGATCCTTTTTTCTTTTTTTCTTTCTTTCTTATTTTAATATCAATGGAACAAAAATACATCATTGATTATTTTGCATTTAAAATTAAAGAAAACTTAAATAAACATAAATACAATGACAATTTAAAACAGATTAACATATGCATTAGTGGATTTCTCCTTACAAAATACTAAGCCAATGTTCGAATAGAAATCCCAAAAGGAAGACAAGTCATAGTTAGTGCTAGTAATTAGTATGTTATAATTCAAGATTGTACATATGTACTAGATACAAAAGTATTATAACTCTAAGTAGTTAAACTTCAAGTCATAATAATAGCATTTTATTAGCATTATATAATATTACATATATACTATTATATATTTATTTATTTTTTAAAAACAAGATGAGTATTCGATTCGATCTGATTCTTAACCTCTGAAATCGAGGATCAAATCAAAGGCAAGTTTGATCTTAAGGCAAAAATCAAAAGTCGAATCAAATATTCGATTCAATTTTCAGATCGGATTATTCGATCGATTTTCACCCAATTCGATCGATTCGATTATTTTGCACAACCCTAGTGTCTGTCCATTTTTCTTCATTTTAGCGAGATTTTTGGTTAGCACTTGCCGTTTTAGGCATAGTGTCCATCCCTTTGCTTCATCTTGTGGGATTTTTGGGTAGCACTTGCCGTTTAAGGCGAAGTGTCCATCCATTTTCTTAGTCTTGTGGGATTTTTGGGTAGCACTTGCCATTTTAGGCGAAGTGTCCATCCCTTTTCTTCGTCTTGTGGGATTTTGGTTAGCACTTGCAGTTTTAGGCGAAGTGTCCATCCATTTTCTTCGTCTTATGGGATTTTTGGTTAGCACTTGCCGGTTTAGGCGAAATGTCCATCCCTTTTCTTCGTCTTGTAGGATTTTTTGTTAGCACTTGCCATTTTAGGCAAAGTTTCCATCTCTTTTCTTCATCTCGTGGGATTTTTGGTTAGCACTTGCCGTTTTAGGAGAAGTGTCCATCCCTTTTCTTCGTCTTGTGGGATTTTTGGTTAGCATTTGCCATTTTGGACGAAGTGTCCATCCCTTTTTCTTTGTAGCTTTTCTTCGAGTCTTGCATATTATTAGTTTCACATATATAATTTTGCTACGCGGGGTTCTACTCTGGCTGCATTTGTTAAAACACTTGTAAATACTGAAGGTCAAAAGTATCCCTTGTGGAGATAGAATTTAGATAATAGATAGGGCTAAGCCTAGCGCAAGCCAAGTTGCCTACGTTTCTCGAGTGGGTTCCCCAAGACTAAAGCCTTCGTAGTTCCCGTTTTAAGTCATTACATATCAGCCCCTATCGCATCAGGCAATTGAGGGGACGAATGGAAATTGTTCAAAAATTGCAGAAATTTAAATAGGTGACAGAATTAAAGGAGAGGTTCAGTCAATTTGTTCCATCTGCATGGGCCCTAAAGCTGCGAGTGCATCTTATTCCTCTTGTGGTGGCAGTCTGAGTGAAGCCACGTAGCATAGCCAACCTTGCCAGTGATCGGCTATCACCTCGACTGTCCCAATTGGGGTTGGGAATTTCACCATTTGATGGTACATTGATGGCAATGCTCGGAAAGCGTTGATCGCCGGCCTTCCCAGTATTGCATTGTAACCACCACATAGTCGATAAGCATTGTCTTTCTTTGAGGTTGGGCTTCCAGGAAGGTAGGGAGAGAGACGATTCTGCGGGGTACTACTTCCACTCTGCCAAGTCCGTGTAGTGAGGTTTTGACTGCCTCCATCCTTCTGTCACCTAGGCCCATCTTTTCCCATGTCAAGGCCATCAACACATTGACTGAACTTCTGTTGTCCACCAATACTTTCATCACGCCAAAGTTGGCTATATCAACAGTTATCACCAACGGGCAGTTCAACTTCCCAGCCTGAATTGCTTGAGGGCTTAGCTTCAACATATCTGCTCTCGAGAAGACGACTTCCTCCGGTCCCATCTCTTCTATTCTCATCAAATCTACAAAACCTACGAAGCAGTCTGCATCGAAATCTCTTGTGATCTTCTTTCACCTCTTTGAGGAATCTGCACCCACCGGACCTCCCGAAATCATGTGTATGATTCCTTTCAAGGGATTGTTATCCAATAGCTGGGGATAATCCATCACTTGTGGCATGTCGCTCATCTTCTGCTTGTCCTTCCTGGGAGAACGAGTTATATCCATGTTCGTCTTATCCTCTTCATCTTTCAAACTTCTGACATACTCGGCGAGCTTGCTATCCTTTATCAACTGCTACATCTCATCATTGAGGTCTTTGCAGTCCTCCGCCTCATGTCCATTTTACCTGTGAAACTTGCATTAAAGGGTTGACAATATGGTTGCCTTGGAGTCTCTCATTTGCTTTGGCTCTTTTAGCCAACGTTTCCTTTTTGAGGTCCCATACAATATCATGATATTATTGTTTAGGGGCGTGTATCGCCTTGGTAACGCGTTCCTCTTCCTATTGTTCTTGTTCTTGTTCTTGTTGTGACTTTGTTCCTCTCTTCCTCTTTCTCTGATCCTCGGGGCTAGAACAACAGCTTTGGTGGCCATCATCTACTCGCTATGGACTACTTGCTGCGCGAGCTTGTTGATCACTTCAATTGTTTTTGGCTGCAACCTAAGCAGATCCTCGCTGAAAGCCACACTCTGTGTCGCGCGAAAAATGATGTTCTCGATCATTTCTCCCTTGGGACTGTCTATCTTCAGCAATTCCGCTTGAACTGTCTTATGAAATCCTTTAAGGTTTCTCTCTCACCTTGATTGATAGAATAAAGGTGGGAATGGTCCAACACCATCGGGGATTGGCTTGAGGATTGACTTTCGAACATCTTTTAGAGCTCCTTATAGCTTCTGATAGATCCTGGAGTGATTCTGGCGAATCAATCTAGTGCCTTTTCGACCGAAGTGGTGGCAAAAATTCAGGCCTGCACGTTTTCCTTAAAACTATGCAGATTAAGTATGGTGTCCAATTAGAAAAGATGATCATGCGGATCCGTATTTCCGACATATGATTTTAGCACCAGTATCTTTTCACAGTACCCTAGAATCTCTGCCTCTATTTTTTCACATAATTGAGTGCTCATGTGAGCTCTTCCCAACCGTTCCATTCTATGTTCTACCTCAGTCCTCTCTTTCTCGAGCCTTTCAAACTTCTTGGTAACTTCCGTTTGCTCCTTCCTTGAATTGGTGTTCCGACTTTCCTCGCGCCTTCTTATGCTATTATCTCTATTCTCTTCTTCTTACGTAATGGTGCCTTTTGGATTGCACTTTGACTGAACTTGATCTTGCCCTTTGATCATCCACGTGTGATTTATTCCTGCACTCGTCGGATGGGCCCTTGGCTACGGATCGTTGCTCCCTCACGCCTTCCTTTCGAACCTCGGGCGACATTGTTTACATTTTCGGCATTTGCAGTGCCGCGACCATGGCTAATCGAATCATCGCCATAATTCTGTCTTTAAACGTACTTGGCAATGAGGTTGTTGTAGCAGTAGCCCCCGTTGCGCCCGTATCAGGCCCGAGTCGATCTCATTCCCGTGAACCGGGTTAATATCGTCGTGCTGACACGGGCTCCCCAACGGGCCACACCGATGGTCCTCCCGTTCCAGGACAGTCAGACTGGCGGTCGTTCGTTCCAAGTAGGGATTATTACTCTCTGCTGCTCTACTATGCGATCTAGCCATTCTAAATGCCATGCTTAATCTATTGGGATAAATGGTGTTCCCACAGAGGGCGCCAATATTTTGGTCTTATTTTGCATGGGTTACGAAACACCTTCGAACTATTACAATGGCCTTGACTAATGCCAAAATAATGCTAATCTACTACAGGAATCGGACTAGCTTGGTCTGAAATACCTTATACAAACTGACTTGGCAATACAAGTAGTAATAATGTAAATCTGACAACGGCCGAATCGGGAAGATTCGATGGTAACAAGCCTCAAACTGGCTGAACGGTCGAATTAAGGATATTCGAGGGTAATGAGCCTCGAATCGGAGACCGGTCGAACAGTAAAAACTCAATTGTGGTGACTGTCTAATTGGGTCGGCTCGATCGATAAGGGTCGAATCGGAGATGGTCGAATTAGTGACAATCGAATTAGAACAGTCAAATTGAGATGGATCGAATTGCTATGTTCGGTATTGAGCAGTTGCTCGATAGTAATGAATGCATGCCATTAATGCCGGAACATGGTATTTATAAATCCCGTCCCGCGAGCCCTAGTGGTAGCTAGCGAGTGACGGTCGAATGGTTATGGTTCGACTGTCCTTATAGCGGTCAAATGGGTACGGTTCGACCGTCCTTATAACGGTCGAACGTCTCATGTTTGACCCTTCAGTTTCTGGGCCTTTCTCCAACGGGCTAGCCCAAACATATTTTTGGGCCTCCTAAAATACCCCCATCAGATACGAAATAAGACCAAAATACTACCCAAAGTAGTACGACATACATTTATCTATCACGATCTAATGCAAACGTGTCCAAAGCGGCATCATGAACATCTACCCACATGGTACGATGTAAACCTACCCAGAGCGGTATAACAAGCGCCCATATATCATGCTACAAAGTGAACGTGTACAATGTAGCACCACGGGCATCTATCCAACCTGATGCGAAGAAAATCTACTCAAATGAATACAAATGTAGACTACTATAAAGGTATCATTACCGCAAAGGTACGAATATGAATTCTCCATATTAGCCATCAACGTCGACGAGCAATAACATGTAAAAGCATAAAGTAGCGTAAGTAAAACGAAGGTAATCATTAAAGAAGAAAACAACAAAATATCCAAACAAGGGCGACACAGTGCCCGAATAGTCGAAAATTGAAATTGCATAATTGGTATTTATGCTCGAGCCTCGTGATTCACGTCTGGGCGTGGCTTCGCCTCTTTGATTTTCACCATATCCAACCTGGATAAAGGCAAGGCATGCCATGAATTCTCATGACTGTAGATAAAGATCTCACCCGAAGTTGAAGGCCTTGGTAAAGATGAGCTCTCGCTCAATTGAGGTGCTTAGCAACATAACCTATGAGTTATCTAAGCCATCTACCTCTCAAAGTCAACAACGATTAACTCGAGAAGTACCTACAAAATTGTATTGTACGAATAATTGTCCCGTCCTCACCCAACCCAACCACACTAATGCATACCCGTGAAAAATATCAAAAACCAATACTCAGACAGCTCGATCCCTTTGTATCTTAGACTTCTATGGACACAAGTATCAAATCACCTTCACGAGTTCACTTTCACAATGAAACTCAGCACCGGGGAGCTACAATACCATGAATTCAAATTCCACTATAGCAAATTTCCTACAAAATGCATGCGGCACAGCATGCTGCGCATGCGCGAAAAGAAGTCCAACTCACAAGTAATAAAAGAAACTTATCTAAACAATTTAGTTATCGGTAATTACATCATCAAGAAGATCTGGATCGATAATGAAAGCTCAGTAACGATCATCTCCCAAGATGCATAAGAGAGAAAATAGAGTTAAGTAATAATCATGTGAAAAGAGTGCTAATCTAACTACTCGGCTTTAGTGGCTCAACGGTCAAAATCATATATGTGATATTTCCTAAGAGTAAGGATTCACAAGTAGAAGTTCATTTTGCTTAACACCTTGTTATTGACAAATTGTTCGCATACAACATCATTATTGGTCATCCAGGCCTGAATGGTTTCAAAGTAGTGGTGTTTAGGTACCACCAAAAGCTTAAATTCCCCACCAAGAGCGGTGCGGGTGAAGTCCTACGATGCCAAAGAGGACACAATAATCCTCTATTATCTAAATTCTATCTCTGCGGGGGTGGGTTACAAATTGCTTTCTTTTTATGAGATTCATTGAAGGGTCACTATAGGTATGACAAGAAAGGATCACCACATTACGAGACCGCTACGCTGACGATATGAGCATCTTTTGTTTAGATTACTCCATGAAAATATGTTCATGTTGATTAAAACAAATAGGTACTAGTATGCGAAAATTCAGCTTAGTGCAAGAGTCCCAGGGCCCCAAAGAGATGGACACTTAGTCAAAACAAGAAAATTGCAAAGCGATAATCTCGAGAACACAAAAGGGATGGACACTTCGCCAAAAATTATGGTGAGTTCAAATCGAAAGATCCCACAATAACGAGAAAGACGGACACTTCGTCGTAGATACGGCAAGTGCAAACCTAAGGTCCAAATCAACGAAAAGGACGGACACTTCCCTATAGGCATGGCAAGTGCAAACCTAAAGTCCAAAGCAATGAATGGGATGAAATTCGACAGTCAGATGGTAACTCTCGAATCACGTGTAATGCGACATTGTACAATAACGTCGAACACCCCTAATTTGATTGTTATTTTAAGGTATTAACCTATAATGCATGATATATCCATTGAATACATACAATGTGATACATATCATAATAACCCTGATAGATTCGACTATTCCATTTCTACAAAATTTCACGGCTCCCAAATGGGGGGCATATTTTGAAGCCAGATAAAAATTATTTGGCAACCGATCTTCCGAATCGCGACTCCCAAATGGGGGGCATATTATGAAGCCACACAAGATTTTTTATAATTTGGCACATACTCTTGAATCAAGACCGACTCCAAAATTGGGGGGACTATATGGTGGGGGTATTTTAGGTGGCCCAAGAATAAGAGGGTCGAATATGGGTCGTTCGATTGTTTTTAGTACAATCGAACGTGGGTCGTTCGATTGATATGACCCGTACTCTATGAATACTCTCGATCCTGACCCAGATTCATTCATTCATTAGTTTTGCTCACCTTCTCGATAACAGTCGAACAACATCAATTCGATTGTTATCTATCTAATAGTCCTAGTTCGACTGTTAGCTGCCTAACAGCCCCAGATCGACTGTTAACTATCTAACAGCTCCCAGTTCGACTGTTAACTATCTAACAGCTCCCAGTTCGAATGTTAACTGCATAACAGCTCGTAGTTGGACTGTTAACTATCTAACAGCTCCCAGATTCGATTCTTATAGATAAATGAACTACATTCGTATTGATTCCTTCAATGGGATACGTAGGCAGCTTCGCTTGTTCCCAAGTTCAATCGAAAATTATTAACACCCAATCCTTCGTGTTGTGATGCTTGGAGTATAGGTGTGCAAAGGACAAAGTTGATTCTAACACAACTATAAATCAGTATGTTGTGGAGTGTCTTATCAACATGCCAAGTCAGCAGACGAAAATACCCCAAAGCAAGTGATAATTGCGTGTTCGAGGGTATATATAATAGATAAGATGGTTAACAGTTTCCTGAGAATTAAAAGTGGTCATAGTAGAGATGTCTCACGTTGTCCCACGCACTTGCTGGGATTTTGCAAGATATAGGTGTCCCACTGTACAAGAAAATACGATCTATGGATCTATGGATTAACTTGGTTAACACCGTTTTGTTTTTTGTTTTATCACAGGATACCATGCAGAAAGCAAGGAGGAATCAGATTCACAATCAATTTAACCTAGTTCTGGTCACCAAGGTCGCAGGTGCAGGGGATATCGTGCACGTGAGCATAAAATGGTGCAAACACGCAGTGGATGCCCATGAGTCGTAATTGGGGGTAGAATTGGCAATCAAACTCGATTCGGACAGGCACTATCGTTTAGAGTCACCGGCAACGACCGTCAGACTTCGACTTCCATGAACGTGGCTCCAACTAATTGGCAGTTTGGACTGACTTCATAGGAAAAAATCCAGGGTCTAAAATCACAATATATCAACTTACTTTTTTACTTTGTATTTTCCCGCCTTCCATATTTCTCCTTTTCTCCGGGTTTTTTTTTTTTTTTTGAAGTGATTGGGAGTTGTGTGAGTGTAGGGACTTTATTTTAGGACTAGAAAAAAGTATTATGCGTGTGTTTTTTACTTTTGTTCTGTTTTTTACTTTTGCCACTTTGTGATGGGCTTTGTTAGTTTTCTAGTAGTGCTTCACTGCTGCCTATGCTGGTAATAGTTAAAAAGTCAAAGTGGTAAAAATTAGGTGTTGATTTGTTTGTAAGGCTGAAGCGGCGAAAATGTAGCCCGCAGCTTTTAGCTCTAATGTGATGAAGAATATATATGAAAAAGGATTCGCTCTCTTTTTTGTCGATAACCTTTAAATGCAAAAAAAAAAAAAATTTTCTTGATCCGTTAATGGTACCAGAAAATGATGCAGTGTGTAAATGCACTTCAATTCATTTCGAGAAAAAGAAACAGTTTGGTGGAAACGAAGACTTCTGAGGGCATCTATTTATGGTGGTACATTAAGAGGGATGAATGAATTGATACCCAATGAAAGAGGAGGAAGCAACACAACATCAGTAAACTTAAACTTATTAAGGAATAATACAAAAATAGTGTGATTTTAATTTAATTTGGCATCTATTGTCACGAATTGTAATCACATTATATAATTAGAGCACATGTTTTAAATCAAGTCTTTAGTAATGCTTTTAACCGTGACTATTAATTCAACGGATTGGGTGTCTTAGTAAATCTGAACTCATACTTGACTAAGGAAAATGCTTGCTTTATTTAACAAACAACCTCCATTTCGTCCTTATATTTTTAAAGCTAACATGCTGTCAAATAATATTTGGTGGAATAATATCATCTGTCAAGATATAACTTGACAACATCTAACTTGATAACTCGCCCCTAGCATCTAATGTCCCTATATACAAAGAAATCAAGTCAATTTATCACACACACACACACCAAAAAAAAAACCAGAAATAAAGATAAGCAAAATCGAGCCTAAACAGAGAATCATACTAATCTTCACTACAAACATGGACACTTTTTAAGTCTGGAAATTCCTGCAATTTCGATTGTTGGATGAGAGTAGTAAAAGGTACAATATTAAATACATTGCACATGGGTACCTTACGAGAGTTGACAAAAAGTGGATTGTGACTGATTTCGATCGTCTAGTTAAAGTAAGGAAAGATCTTTGAGGCTCGATATCCGGAGAATTGACTGATTTCCACATCGAAGATTTATATCTTTCTTTTTTTATTTAGAACTTCATTGCACAAAACCAGACGTCTCATAAAAAAGAGGAGAATGCCAAATAAACGTCATTACATGAACCAAAGAAAGCACTCAAAACTAGAAATTAAACTAAAAAAAACATCAATTACTCTCCTTGAAACCATCTGCATCCTTTATAGCACCGGATTGGATTTTCTGTTCCAGTTTGCTGTGCCGCATCCTGTGCCAGCCATGAGGATTTGACATGTGTACCTTAGATTAAGAGTAGTTTCAGCGCCGTTTGGATACATTAGTCTCTTTTCTCTTACAACTTTCCAATAACCTTTTATTATTCTTTTTCGTTTTTCTAATAATTTCAGCTTTTCCCAACTTGTTTTCTCCCACACGCACTACTTATTTCTTCATGGCATTTGTTTCAATCAATTTACATTTGCCTCTTCTTTGATTTTTCTTTTTTTCTTTTTAATACGTACTCTTTCACTATATTTTTGTCAAATATTGTTGCTCATTGAACTTCATTTTTGCTGGTAATCTTTTAGTCATCTATAGTTTAATATGTTTTATTACGTCATATATTAGAAGCAAATATAAATGCCTCTCTGAGTAAAAAAAAAAAAAAACTTGTTCTACATATATTGGTTTTAATATATATATATATATATATATATATATATATATATATATATATATTTGTAGGAATTGTTGGTATTGCGTTGCATACGTATAACAATAATACACGACAAGAAATTAACGTTTATTCATGATCTTGATTTTCCAAAATAAATACATAAGACATACAAATAAAGTTTACCGATGCAGTGAACAAATGAATTGACAAACGGTTTTTAGGACGAGTTGAAAGCAAGCCTTCTCCCCTTAAGATCGAATTCCTCGGCTATCCTTCAAGCCCTCGTAAGGAAGAGATCTCCCAAGGTACAACGTCCACTCAAATAAACAGCGAGTGAAGGACTCTACTGTTTTTCTATTTCGAACACGAACGGTATTTGCAAAACTCTGAGATTAAGCAGCAGTACTGAATTTTTTTTTTCTTTTGAAAAACCTGCTCGATTTTTGAAAACCAGATAACAAAACTGCTTGAAAAAAAACTTGAACAGAGAACAAAAAACTGCTCTGAAGATCTTTTTAGAGCAGAAACTTTCAGGATTAATTTGAAGAAACCAATTCAAATAATTTTGAAACGGAAACAATTTTTTGAAACATTTGAAAAAATAAAACACTTGCTGCTATGGAAACCTTAAATAGAGAATAAAAGAAGCCAAAATTAGCAGATAAAACCTTTAGGAACAGAATTACTGAAACTTCTTGCAATAGAACTCAGTAAATAAATCAACCAAAACTAGTGTTGAAGATTAAATTCTTCCTCGATAGATTATCCTCTGAAACACCATAAACAGATTAGTAATAACAAATAAGATATAAACATATTATCAACAGAGAAGCATATGAACATATTCTAGAAATTTCAACCACCTATATGTGCAACACATATTACGAATAGAGATAATAAGGAGTTCGATCTTAAGATTGTTGGTATTGCGTTGCATACGTATAACAATAATACACGACAAGAAATTAACGTTTATTCATGATCTTGATTTTCCAAAATAAATACATAAGACATACAAATAAAGTTTACCGATGCAGTGAACAAATGAATTGACAAACAGTTTTTAGGACGAGTTGAAAGCAAGCCTTCTCCCCTTAAGATCGAATTCCTCGGCTATCCTTCAAGCCCTCGTAAGGAAGAGATCTCCCAAGGTACAACGTCCACTCAAATAAACAGCGAGTGAAGGACTCTACTGTTTTTCGATTTCGAACACGAACGGTATTTGCAAAACTCTGAGATTATATATAAAAATGAAATGCAGAATGCTATGTTTTTGTTGGATAGAAAAATATTTCATGTAACAACCAAGCCATTAAAGGGTGATTTTAATTCAGCCATAAAGCCAAATTCATTTCACATTATTATAGCATTTAGGTGTGGTTTGAATTCTCAATTCAAATCTGATTTTTATTAAATAAAAATCTTATTCATATAAATAAAATCTCACCAATTAGCTTCTCATTAAGCCAATACAATTCACACCATTAAACCCAAGTTGCTATAATATCAATTGGACTCAATTCCAATTTCTAAAATTATATTTAGCCTCATGCCAAATAATAATTTCTCCAACAATCCCCCACATGAATGTCATTGGCTGAAATGCACGTGAGCCTATCAATGCTAAATGCAATTTCAGAGTTATGCCGGAACTTGTTGCATCAGGATAGGTGGTTTTGGGCCTTGAACCTTCCTTAGTGAAATACCATCGGATATACTTGCCAACCAGTGGACGTGATGCCTTGAACTGTTCGGCGTTTTGTGTATACCAAGACAATGGTACTCACACAACTCATTCCAATACCGTATTGGTTCTCGTTGTTGTCCGTTTCGGCCCTGGACTGCCTTGGAAAATTTCATCGAATGCTTTAGAGATTTAGCCCTTTTGTATCATCTCATAGAAGCGGCCCCTTCACATTCGACATAGGTGATCTCTCATTAAGGGTATCCTGCAATACCCCGCTTGTGTTCACAAGACATAAGGATCATTAGAACCTCAAGTTCTCCTTAACATGTACAAGTCCATCACTCTTTCATCATAGAAATGGGCTGGGAACTCAATTTCCCGAGTGCTTTGTTCGACTCGCCCCCACAATTCGGTTGTCCCTTTGAACCTGCAAATTGGGGTTTACAATTCAGGTAGGGTTGCCATCATGGGATGATGTCTTTAGGTGGGCTCAATTCCCATTTCCCTTGATGAATTTGCTACTTAGTCTCTCGATAGACCTTTCGTCAATCGCCTCCAATATTTTCTTTAACCTCTTAAAGTCTTTGGAAAATATTATGATTATTATTCAACTTAAAAGTTTGGAATAATCTTAACCAACACTTTCTTATTCTAACCCCCACATTTCTTTCTTTTCCTCAAGAAAAAAATGTCTCTAGCCTTAAAGAAATTACTTATTTCAGAATTTATTTGGTTTGCGTACTTCGCGTCTTACATCAAATAAATCTGAATATTTAATCTATTTAGTAAAATAAATAGTATTAAATTCCACTTGCTTCTCACTAAGCAATTTAACTTACACACTTATATTTGGACTCAATTCCAAATATTTCAAACAAATGTATATATATAAAATACAAGTCTCGCACTTGTTTTTATTTTCTACAAATATATATAACATACAAGTCTCACACTTGTGTTATTTTCAACAAATATTTATATATGCATATATGTAATAATATACAAGTCTCGCACTTGTGTTATTTCCTACAAATATATATACATATATATACACACACAATATACAAGTCTCGCACTTGTATTATTTTCCCATGTCATAAAGACGTCACAAGTAATCGAAATAATTATAATCTTTGCCTCATATGCAATTTCGGTTACATTTATTCGTAAAAATTAGTCTCCTCACACGAGACTTTTTACTACATCAAACTTGAACACTAGCCTCAGTACTAGCCTCGCCCTTAGGTGACATGGTCATAACAGACATTTAAAAAAAAAAAAATTCTTAGACCCATATCCCTTTCCTACAAAGGTTCCACCCTTAGATAGGATATTTTTGTCTCACTCAAAGACAGGTGTGAACCATTTCTAGTTCAACATTGTACCACATATTAGATTCGTGTGAATCTTTGGAACATGAAGCACCTCGTTCAGGGTCAACTCTTTCCCCGAGGTCCTCTTTAGCACAACCGTTCCCCTGCCTTCAACTTTTGAGATTGTAGAATTTTCCAAGAAACACTACTTGTTCTCCACAAGTTGATAGGTCCTGAACATCCACTTGAGTCGCGCAGATGTGGTCGAGTAGCCCCAATGTCTACCTACCATTCGTTCGGGTTGTTGTTTTAATTTTTCAGCCGCCATAACTAATTAAATAATTCACACAATTATTTATATTAGTATCGCTGAGAATTCTCAACCGAACTATTATACAGATATTCCCAGGCCAGTGGAGGGACAAAACCTCTTTAAAATCCACCTTTCTGCGACAGAATATTAGGTTCCTAGGCCAGTGGAGGGACAAGTCCGCTTACACTCCACCTTTCTGCGACAGAACCGTCTGTATAAATATTCTCACTTAGAATATCTTCGAATAATTCACAAGTCTCAATACTTAGAATTATTTTTATTTTGAATTTCTTTCCGAATAATTCACAAGTCTCAATACTTAGAGTTATTCTAATTATGAATTTTCTTCAAATAATTCACAAGTCTCAATACTTAGAATTAGTTTAATTTCCTCCAAATAATTCACAAGTCTCAATACTTAGAATTAGTTTAATTTCCTCCAAATAATTCACAAGTCTCAATACTTAGAATTAGTTTAATTTCCTCCAAATAATTCACAAGTCTCAATACTTAGAATTAGTTTAATTTCCTCCGAATAATTCACAAGTCTCAATACTTCAAATTATTTTTGAGAATATGACATAGTGGTTCTCAAAACCTGTACTACGGTCTCAATACCGTTAGTACTTTGATTTAGCGTAACGACCTCAACGTCGCCCGTCATTGGTGAATTCTCGAAGCTCGCGGCATTGTTGTTAGTGCTCTCACTAGTTATATCTCTAAATAATTCACAAGTCTCGCACTTAGAATTATTTAAAGTCTTCATAGGGCACACTTGCAATTTTATATATTTTCACATATCTCAATTGCAATTATTTTCACTAATCACATAACCATGCTCAACATATAACACATATTTAAATTGTATCTACTCAAAATATGAATTTAAATATATTTATAGCATGGATATATTAAGCATATTACTCAAATAATAAACTGCCGCACGTCATTTAATTATACAATAACGCATGCATTTAACACGAAATAACTTACAGACTAACGGTAAGGAACACAGAAACGTACGCCGAGGTCGCGTGTTCGAATCCAGAAAAAAGCGTTTTGGAATAAAGCATTTTTGAAATAATTAACAGCATCTCAGCAGTAATGATAACAAACTGTAACGCACGCTTTAACAATAATGACCCTTAGTCTAACGGTAGGAGCACAGGAAACGGATGAGGGTTGCGGGTTCAATTCCCGCAGAAAACGTTTTTTTTGAATTTAAACATGCTCAGCGAATTTATAGCAAGTATTAAATACGTAACCGATCAGTTAATTTACAAGTAATTAAAATAGCACAATGGTAACGGACAACAAGCACAACAACGAGGTACAGAATTCGAATCTCGGTGACAGCAGCAGTACTGAATTTTTTTTTTCTTTTGAAAAACCTGCTCGATTTTTGAAAACCAGATAACAAAACTGCTTGAAAAAAAATTTGAACAAAGAACAAAAAACTGCTCTGAAGATCTTTTTAGAGCAGAAACTTTCAGGATTAATTTGAAGAAACCAATTCAAATAATTTTGAAACGAAAACAACTTTTTGAAACATTTGAAAAAATAAAACACTTGCTGCTATGGAAACCTTAAACAGAGAATAAAAGAAGCCAAAATTAGCAGATAAAACCTTTAGGAACAGAATTACTGAAACTTCTTGCAATAGAACTCAGTAAATAAATCAACCAAAACTAGTGTTGAAGATTAAATTCTTCCTCGATAGATTATCCTCTGAAACACCATAAACAGATTAGTAATAACAAATAAGATATAAACATATTATCAACAGAGAAGCATATGAACATATTCTAGAAATTTCAACCACCTATACGTGCAACACATATTACGAATAGAGATAATAAGGAGTTCGCTCTTAAGATTGTTGGTATTGCGTTGCATAAGTATAACAATAATACACGACAAGAAATTAACGTTTATTCATGATCTTGATTTTCCAAAATAAATACATAAGACATACAAATAAAGTTTACCGATGCAGTGAACAAATGAATTGACAAACGGTTTTTAGGACGAGTTGAAAGCAAGCCTTCTCCCCTTAAGATCGAATTCCTCGGCTATCCTTCAAGCCCTCGTAAGGAAGAGATCTCCCAATGTACAACGTCCACTCAAATAAACAGCGAGTGAAGGACTCTACTGTTTTTCTATTTCGAACATGAACGGTATTTGCAAAACTCTGAGATTAAGCAGCAGTACTGATTTTTTTTTTTCGTTTGAAAAACCTGCTCGATTTTTGAAAACCAGATAACAAAACTGCTTGAAAAAAAACTTGAACAGAGAACAAAAAACTGCTCTGAAGATCTTTTTAGAGCAGAAACTTTCAGGATTAATTTGAAGAAACCAATTCAAATAATTTTGAAACGGAAACAATTTTTTGAAACATTTGAAAAAATAAAACACTTGCTGCTATGGAAACCTTAAACAGAGAATAAAAGAAGCCAAAATTAGCAGATAAAACCTTTAGGAACAGAATTACTGAAACTTCTTGCAATAGAACTCAGTAAATAAATCAACCAAAACTAGTGTTGAAGATTAAATTCTTCCTCGATAGATTATCCTCTGAAACACCATAAACAGATTAGTAATAAAAAATAAGATATAAACATATTATCAACAGAGAAGCATATGAACATATTCTAGAAATTTCAACCACCTATACGTGCAACACATATTACGAATAGAGATAATAAGGAGTTCGATCTTAAGATTGTTGGTATTGCGTTGCATACGTATAACAATAATACACGACAAGAAATTAACGTTTATTCATAATCTTGATTTTCCAAAATAAATACATAAGACATACAAATAAAGTTTACCGATGCAGTGAACAAATGAATTGACAAACAGTTTTTAGGACGAGTTGAAAGCAAGCCTTCTCCCCTTAAGATCGAATTCCTCGGCTATCATTCAAGCCCTCGTAAGGAAGAGATCTCCCAAGGTATAACGTCCACTCAAATAAACAGCGAGTGAAGGACTCTACTGTTTTTCTATTTCGAACACGAACGGTATTTGCAAAACTCTGAGATTATATATAAAAATGAAATGCAGAATGCTATGTTTTTGTTGGATAGAAAAATATTTCATGTAACAACCAAGCCATTAAAGGGTGATTTTAATTCAGCCATAAAGCCAAATTCATTTCACATTATTATAGCATTTAGGTGTGGTTTGAATTCTCAATTCAAATCTGATTTTTATTAAATAAAAATCTTATTCATATAAATAAAATCTCACCAATTAGCTTCTCATTAAGCCAATACAATTCACACCATTAAACCAATACAATTCACACCAGTGGACGTGATGCCTTGAACTGTTCGGCGTTTTGTGTATACCAAGACAATGGTACTTACACAACTCATTCCAATACCGTATTGGTTCTCGTTGTTGTCCGTTTCGGCCCTGAACTGCCTTGGAAAATTTCATCGAATGCTTTAGAGATTTAGCCCTTTTGTATCATCTCATAGAAGCGGCCCCTTCACATTCGACATAGGTGATCTCTCATTAAGGGTATCCTGCAATACCCCGCTTGTGTTCACAAGACATAAGGATCATTAGAACCTCAAGTTCTCCTTAACCTGTACAGGTCCATCACTCTTTCATCATAGAAATGGGCTGGGAACTCAATTTCCCGAGTGCTTTGTTCGACTCGCCCCCACAATTCGGTTGTCCCTTTGAACCTGCAAATTGGGGTTTACAATTCAGGTAGGGTTGCCATCATGGGGTGATGTCTTTAGGTGGGCTCAATTCCCATTTCCCTCGATGAATTTGCTACTTAGTCTCTCGATAGACCTTTCGTCAATCGCCTCCAATATTTTCTTTAACCTCTTAAAGTCTTTGGAAATATTATGATTATTATTCAACTTAAAAGTTTGGAATAATCTTAACCAACACTTTCTTCTTCTAGCCCCCACATTTCTTTCTTTTCCTCAAGAAAAAAATGTCTCTAGCCTTAAAGAAATTACTTATTTCAGAATTTATTTTGTTTGCGTACTTCGCGTCTTACATCAAATAAATCTGAATATTTAATCTATTTAGTAAAATAAATAGTATTAAATTCCACTTGCTTCTCGCTAAGCAATTTAATTTACACACTTATATTTGAACTCAATTCCAAATATTTCAAACAAATGTATATATATAAAATACAAGTCTCGCACTTGTTTTTATTTTCTACAAATATATATAACATACAAGTCTCACACTTGTGTTATTTTCAACAAATATTTATATATGCATATATGTAATAACATACAAGTCTCGCACTTGTGTTATTTCCTACAAATATATATACATATATATACACACACAATATACAAGTCTCGCACTTGTATTATTTTCCCATGTCATAAAGACGTCACAAGTAATCGAAATAATTATAATCTTTGCCTCATATGCAATTTCGATTACATTTATTCGTAAAAATTAGTCTCCTCACACGAGACTTTTTACTACATCAAACTTGAACACTAGCCTCAGTACTAGCCTCGCCCTTAGGTGACATGGTCATAACATACATTTTAAAAAAAAAAAATTCTTAGACCCATATCCCTTTTGATGGAGACGGGCTAACGCAGCCAAATCAAGGAAAGATGGATCTACTCAAAATTAATGATGGCCCAATAACTTGAGCCCGAGCAAAACAAATTAGAGAGGCCATGTTGAACCTTGTTGCTGAAATACAAGAGAATATGCAAGAGAAGTGCTTAGAAGGCCCAATAATGAATGTTATTGGGTTGGGGCTTAATTCAAGTGATGGGCTGGTGCTAAATTAAATTGGAAGACACTTTTTCAAGCCCATTATCCATCAATTTCGTGGAATGCTTCAAGACTAAGTAAAAGGATTAAGTTTTGGTCAAATAAACCTTTTGTATGTCCAAGAAGTCAAGTCTTGTTGTTTAGTGTTTCAAGAGTCATTAAAGAGTGGTCAAATGCTTGTTTAGTACTCCTATGTCTTAGATATAAATGTGGGACACTTTAGAGTCACTTTCTAGCCTATAAATAAGTCTCACAAGAGTTGTAAAAATCAGCTTTGAGAATATTACGAAAATTAGTATTTCTTTTTAATATTTTGACTCTTTCTTTGTGAGGAATTAAAATATTCAAGAACTTATCAAGATCTTGAGCACGATCTTGTGGCGTTCAACTATACCGCGATTCTTGGCTGATTATATAGCCAACGGGTCAAGGTTTATCAAGCTCTAAGTAAGATCAAACCGGATTCTCGATCTGGGGAGACCGCTGCTTATTTATACATTGGGTTCTTAGATCAATATATCTAACGGGTCAAATGTCTCTATCCTTTATCATATCATTTGGCATCAGAGCAATCTGGTGTTGATCTTATTTTTTAGTTTAGTACTTCAAAAAAAAAAAGAAGAAGAAGAAAAGAAAAAAAAGGGTACCAAAAAAAAAAGAAAAAAAAAAGAAAAACGTCCAAAAGATCAAAAAAAAAAAGGGAAGAAGAAGAAAAAAAAAAGGTACCAAAAAAAAAAACAAAGAAAGAAAGAAAGAAAAGTAAAAAAAAAAATTGAGCTTTATTTCAATAAATCCTTGTTCTTCACTATAGGACTAAGGGATTGTTGAACGTTGCTTGTGATTGTTCATCTTGTTTGGTTCTTGAATATTGAGTGGAAAAAGGCATTGAGTGGTGAGATTATTAGAGGGGAGGTAAAAGCCAAAGAGTGATACACGAGTGGATTGTGAGGATAATTTTGAGTGATACACGAGTGGATTGTAAGGATATTATCTACCATGGAGAACACATCCAATAACCAGCAAGAAGCTTTCACACTTCAAGCTATGCAACAACAATTTGCAAGGTGGAATATGGTTCTTGAAGGCATCACGGAACGGTTAGACAGATTGGAACAACCTACACAAAGGGATCGTAGAAACCCTAATGCAAATCAAAGAAGATATGAAGAGTGGCAATCGGAGGATGACGTGATGATGTGGGGGCTGTTCATCCCAACCGACGACGTGGAAATCGAAGAAGGCAAAATGACGGGGTGGATCGAGATTTGGGAAGCATTAAAATAAATATCCCTGTTTTCCATGGAAGAAGTGATCCAGAAGCATATTTGGAGTGGGAGAAAAAGGTAGATCTGATTTTTGATTGTCACAATTACTCCGAGGAAAAAAAAGTAAGGCTTGCGGCAATTGAATTCACCGATTATGCTATAGTTTGGTGGGATCAAGTCCTTACAAATCAACGGCGATATGGAGAGAGGCAATTACTACTTGGGCCGAGATGAAGTCAATCAAGCGAAAGAGATTCGTGCCGTCTCATTACTTTCGTGAGTTGTACCAAAAACTCCAATCTATGACTCAAGGTAATAAAAGTGTTGATGAATACTACAAAGAGATGGAAATTGCTATGATTCGAGCAAATGTTGAAGAGGATCGGGAGGCCACTATGGCTCGTTTCTTAAATGGGCTAAAAAGAGAGATTGCCAATATTGTAGAGCTTCAACACTATGTGGAACTTGAGGATATGGTACATACAGCCATGAAGGTGGAAAGACAACTAACGAGGGGGAACTCTATGCAAAGGAGTTATCCACAAAATTTTCAATCTTCAGGTAAGATGAAGGAAGGGGTGCACAAGTCGACTTTTGGGAGTACGTCAAATTCACCACATGAGACAACGAGATCCAAGTCTAGTGAGGTTGACAAAGGAAAAGGTATTATCGCTACACCTTCTCGTAGTCGTGATATTAAATGTTTCCGTTGTCAAGGACGTGGGCATATTGCATCTAATTGTCCAAACAAGAAAGTGATGATCCTTAAGGACAATGGTGAGATTGAGTCAGAAGGAGAAAGTGAAGAAGAGAATGAAGACCAAGTGGAGCAAGTCACCGCTGAATCGGGGGAACTTTTGGTGGTAAGAAGAGCTTTAAACATGCAAATAAAGATGGGAGAAGTGGAGCAACAAAGAGAAAATATCTTCCATACGCGATGTTTGGTTCGTGGAAAGGTATGTATGTTGATTATTGATGGGGGAAGTTGTACTAATGTGGCTAGTATGGAAATGGTAGAAAAATTGAGTTTGCCCACCTCGAAACATCCTAATCCATATAAGCTTCAATGGCTTAATGAAACTGGAGAAGTTCGAGTGACTAAGCAAGTTTTGGTGACATTTTCGATAGGGAAATACGAGGATGAAGTTCTTTGTGATGTGGTACCAATGCATGCCAGTCACATTCTTTTGGGAAGGCCTTGGCAATTTGATCGGCGAGTTGTATATGATGGGTATCTCAACCGTTTCACATTGAAGCATCAAAATAAGACCATGATGCTTGTTTCTTTAAGTCCACAACAGGTTTTGGAAGATCAAATCAAAATGTCCCATGCGAGGAATGTTAGAGAGGGTGAGAAAAAAAATCAATGGGAATGAGGGAAACACTTTGAGAGAAAAAAAGAGTGGTGAGAAAAAAATCAATGGGAATGAGGGAAACACTTTGAGAGAAAAAAAGAGAGAAGAGAAAAATAAGAGGGCTGATTTGATTGTTTGTGAGGGAGAAAATAAATTGGAGAAAAGTGAGGATAAAAAGAGATTAAATTTCTTTGCAAGAGGAAGTGACTTGGAGAGAGCGATTGCTGCAAAAAAGAGTGTGATGGTGTTGATGTACAAGGAGAGCTATCTAAGTACTAACAAACTAACATCTTCTTTGCCTAGTTCTTTTATGTCTCTCTTGCAGGAATATGAGGACGTTTTCCCCGAAGAGGAGCCGAATGGTTTACCACCATTAAGAGGCATCGAGCATCAAATTGATTTTATTCCGGGGGAAACACTTCCAAACCGACCAGCCTATAGGGCCAATCCGGAGGAAACAAAAGAAATTCAAAGGCAAGTGGAGGAGTTGATGAGTAAAGGCAAGATTCGAGAAAGTATGAGCCAATGCGCTGTGCCGGTGATTGTAGTACCAAAGAAGGACGGATCTTGGAGAATGGGCACTGATTGTCGCGCCATCAACAAAATCACGGTTAAGTATCGCTATCCCATTCCTAGGTTAGACGATATGCTTGATGAATTATATGGGGCTTTGCTATTCTCTAAGATTGATTTAAAGAGTGGTTATCACCAAATAAGAATAAAAGAGGGTGATGAGTGGAAAACTGCTTTCAAAACAAAATATGGTTTATATGAGTGGTTGGTCATGCCATTTGGTTTAACGAATGCGCCAAGTACTTTCATGAGGTTAATGAACCATGTTTTGCGTGATTTCATTGGAAAATTTGTTGTTGTGTATTTTGATGATATTCTTATCTATAGCAAAAGCATGGAACAACATCTTGGGCATGTGCGTGCTGTGTTGGACACTTTACGAAAAGAATCTTTGTATGCTAATTTTAAAAAGTGTTCTTTTTGCATGGATAAAGTGGTTTTTCTTGGTTTTGTTGTAAGCGCTAATGGAATTGAAATGGAAAAGGAAAAGGTTAATGCTATTTTAGATTGGCCAACTCCTAAGAATATTTATGAAGTGAGGAGTTTTCATGGTCTTGCAAGTTTCTACCGTAGGTTTGTAAGAGATTTTAGCACTATTGCTGCACCATTAAATGAAATTGTGAAAAAAGAGGTTGGTTTCCATTGGGGAGAAAAACAAGAGCATGCATTTAATCTTTTGAAAGAAAAGCTCACTACTGCACCAATTCTTGCATTGCCTAACTTTAACAAAAGTTTTGAGCTTGAATGTGATGCATCTGGAGTAGGTGTAGGGGCTGTTTTGATGCAGGATGGAAAACCGATTGCTTACTTTAGTGAGAAGTTGAAGGGAGCTCAACTGAACTATCCGACATACGACAAGGAGTTGTACGCTTTGGTAAGAGCATTGGAGACTTGGCAGCATTACTTGTGGTCTAAGAAGTTTGTTATTCATACCGATCACGAATCTCTCAAATACCTCAAAGGGCAAGGTAAGCTTAGTAAAAGGCATGCTAAGTGGGTAGAATTTATTGAATCATTCCCATATATGATCAAGTACAAAAAAGGGAAAGAAAACATTGTAGCTGATGCACTATCTAGAAGGTACACATTGATCACTACTTTGAGTTCTAAACTTTTTGGTTTTGAGTCCATTAAGGAAATATATGCTATGGATTCTGATTTTTCTTCAATTTATTTGGCTTGTGAGCATGTTGCATTTGAGAAATTTTATAGGTTTGAAGGATATTTGTTTCGTGAGAATAAATTATGCATTCCTAAGTGTTCTATGCGTGAATTCCTTGTTCGGGAAGCACGTGGGGGAGGGCTTATGGGACACTTTGGGATACATAAAACCTTGAGTACTTTAAGTGAGCATTTCTATTGGCCTAGGATGCATGTGGATGTTGAAAGAATTTGTGAAGGGTGCATAACTTGCAAGCAAGCTAAGTCCAAAGTCCAACCACATGGATTGTATACACCGTTACCTATACCAAGTGAACCTTGGGTGGATATATCCATGGACTTTGTTCTTGGTTTGCCACGTTCAAAGAAAGGAAAAGATTATGTGTTTGTGGTGGTTGATAGGTTTTCCAAAATGGCAC
Source organism: Linaria vulgaris (assembly GCA_948329865.1). Lineage (NCBI taxonomy): Eukaryota > Viridiplantae > Streptophyta > Magnoliopsida > Lamiales > Plantaginaceae > Linaria > Linaria vulgaris. The sequence goes on from OX415250.1 coordinate 64,980,933, forward strand.
ACTTTATTCCTTGTAATAAGACTAATGATGCAACTAATATTGCTGATTTGTTCTTTAAGGAAATTGTTCGCTTGCACGGAATACCAAGAACCATTGTAAGTGATAGAGATGTGAAGTTTTTGAGTCACTTTTGGCGTGTTTTGTGGAGCAAATTGGGAACTAGACTTCTATTTTCTACTACTTGTCACCCACAAACCGATGGGCAAACTGAAGTTGTGAATAGAACCTTGTCTCAATTGCTTAGAGTTTTGATTCAAAAGAACTTGAAAAATTGGGAAGATTGTTTATCATTTGCTGAATTTGCATATAATAGGAGTGTTCATTCTACTACTAATCACTCTCCTTTTGAAGTTGTCTATGGCTTCAATCCATTGAGTCCACTTGATCTTATTCCAATTCCCGTTGAAGAACGTAATAGTCTTGATGGAAAAGCAAAAGCGGAGATGATCAAAAAGCTGCATGAGAAAGTGAAACTCAACATTGAGAAGAAAACAGATCAGTACACCAAGCAAGCTAATAAGGGACGCAAACGAGTCATCTTTGAGCCCGGTGATTGGGTATGGCTACACCTTGCGAAAGGAGAGGTTCCCAACAAAGCGCAAGTCCAAGTTGCAACCAAGGGGAGATGGTCCATTCCAAGTGATTGCAAGAATCAATGACAATGCTTACAAACTTGACCTTCCTGGTGAGTATAATGTAAGTGCAACATTTAATGTTACTGATCTTTCTCCTTTTGATGCAGATTCAGATTCGAGGACGAATCTTTTCAAAGAAGGAGGGAATGATGGAGACGTGCTAACGCAGCCAAATCAAGGAAAGATGGATCTACTCAAAATTAATGATGGCCCAATAACTAGAGCCCGAGCAAAACAAATTAGAGAGGCCATGTTGCTGAAATACAAGAGAATATCCAAGAGAAGTGCTTAGAAGGCCCAATAATGAATGTTATTGGGTTGGGGCTTAATTCAAGTGATGGGCTAGTGCTAAATTAAATTGGAAGACACTTTTTCAAGCCCATTATCCATCAATTTCGTGGAATGCTTCAAGACTAAGTAAAAGGATTAAGTTTTGGTCAAATAAACCTTTTGTATGTCCAAGAAGTCAAGTCTTGTTGTTTAGTGTTTCAAGAGTCATTAAAGAGTGGTCAAATGCTTGTTTAGTACTCCTATGTCTTAGATATAAATGTGGGACACTTTAGAGTCACTTTCTAGCCTATAAATAAGTCTCACAAGAGTTGTAAGAATCAGCTTTGAGAATATTACGAAAATTAGTATTTCTTTTTAATATTTTGACTCTTTCTTTGTGAGGAATTAAAATATTCAAGAACTTATCAAGATCTTGAGCACGATCTTGTGGCGTTCAACTATACCGCGGTTCTTGGCTGATTATATAGCCAACGGGTCAAGGTTTATCAAGCTCTAAGTAAGATCAAACCGGATTCTCGATCTGGGGAGACCGCTGCTTTTTTATACATTGGGTTCTTAGATCAATATATCTAACGGGTCCAATGTCTCTATCCTTTATCATATCACCTTTCCTACAAAGGTTCCACCCTTAGATAGGATATTTTTGTCTCACTCAAAGACAGGTGTGAACCATTTCTAGTTCAACATTGTACCACATATTAGATTCGTGTGAATCTTTGGAACATGAAGCACCTCGTTCAGGGTCAACTCTTTCCCCGAGGTCCTCTTTAGCACAACCGTTCCCCTGCCTTCAACTTTTGAGATTGTAGAATTTTCCAAGAAACACTACTTGTTCTCCACAAGTTGATAGGTCCTGAACATCCACTTGAGTCGCGCAGATGTGGTCGAGTAGCCCCAATGTCTACCTACCATTCGTTCGGGTTGTTGTTTTAATTTTTCAGCCGCCATAACTAATTAAATAATTCACACAATTATTTATATTAGTATCGCTGAGAATTCTCAACCGAACTATTTATACAGATATTCCCAGGCCAGTGGAGGGACAAAACTTCTTTAAAATCCACCTTTCTGCGACAGAATATTAGGTTCCTAGGCCAGTGGAGGGACAAGTCCGCTTACACTCCACCTTTCTGCGACAGAACCGTCTGTATAAATATTCTCACTTAGAATATCTTCGAATAATTCACAAGTCTCAATACTTAGAATTATTTTTATTTTGAATTTCTTTCCGAATAATTCACAAGTCTCAATACTTAGAATTATTCTAATTATGAATTTTCTTCAAATAATTCACAAGTCTCAATACTTAGAATTAGTTTAATTTCCTCCAAATAATTCACAAGTCTCAATACTTAGAATTAGTTTAATTTCCTCCAAATAATTCACAAGTCTCAATACTTAGAATTAGTTTAATTTCCTCCAAATAATTCACAAGTCTCAATACTTAGAATTAGTTTAATTTCCTCCGAATAATTCACAAGTCTCAATACTTAAAATTATTTTTGAGAATATGACATAGTGGTTCTCAAAACCTGTACTACGGTCTCAATACCGTTAGTACTTTGATTTAGCGTAACGACCTCAACGTCGCCCGTCATTGGTGAATTCTCGATGCTCGCGGCATTGTTGTTAGTGCTCTCACTAGTTATATCTCTAAATAATTCACAAGTCTCGCACTTAGAATTATTTAAAGTCTTCATAGGGCACACTTGCAATTTTATATATTTTCACATATCTCAATTGCAATTATTTTCACTAATCACATAACCATGCTCAACATATAACACATATTTAAATTGTATCTACTCAAAATATGAATTTAAATATATTTATAGCATGGATATATTAAGCATATTACTCAAATAATAAACTGCCGCACGTCATTTAATTATACAATAACGCATGCATTTAACACGAAATAACTTACAGACTAACGGTAAGGAACACAGAAACGTACGCCGAGGTCGCGTGTTCGAATCCAGAACAAAGCGTTTTGGAATAAAGCATTTTTGAAATAATTAACAGCATCTCAGCAGTAATGATAATAAACTGTAACGCATGCTTTAACAATAATGACCCTTAGTCTAACGGTAGGAGCACAGGAAACGGATGAGGGTTGCGGGTTCAATTCCCGCAGAAAACGTTTTTTTTGAATTTAAACATGCTCAGCGAATTTATAGCAAGTATTAAATACGTAACCGATCAGTTAATTTACAAGTAATTAAAATAGCACAATGGTAACGGACAACAAGCACAACAACGAGGTACAGAGTTCGAATCTCGGTGACAGCAGCAGTACTGATTTTTTTTTTCTTTTGAAAAACCTGCTCGATTTTTGAAAACCAGATAACAAAACTGCTTGAAAAAAAATTTGAACAGAGAACAAGAAACTGCTCTCAAGATCTTTTTAGAGCAGAAACTTTCAGGATTAATTTGAAGAAACCAATTCAAATAATTTTGAAACGGAAACAATTTTTTGAAACATTTGAAAAAATAAAACACTTGCTGCTATGGAAACCTTAAACAGAGAATAAAAGAAGCCAAAATTAGCAGATAAAACCTTTAGGAACAGAATTACTGAAACTTCTTGCAATAGAACTCAGTAAATAAATCAACCAAAACTAGTGTTGAAGATTAAATTCTTCCTCGATAGATTATCCTCTGAAACACCATAAATAGATTAGTAATAACAAATAAGATATAAACATATTATCAACAGAGAAGTATATGAACATATTCTAGAAATTTCAACCACCTATACGTGCAACACACATTACGAATAGAGATAATAAGGAGTTCGATCTTAAGATTGTTGGTATTGCGTTGCATACGTATAACAATAATACACGACAAGAAATTAACGTTTATTCATGATCTTGATTTTCCAAAATAAATACATAAGACATACAAATAAAGTTTACCGATGCAGTGAACAAATGAATTGACAAACGGTTTTTCGGACGAGTTGAAAGCAAGCCTTCTCCCCTTAAGATCGAATTCCTCGGCTATCCTTCAAGCCCTCGTACGGAAGAGATCTCCCAAGGTACAACGTCCACTCAAATAAACAGCGAGTGAAGGACTCTACTGTTTTTCTATTTCGAACACGAACAGTATTTGCAAAACTCTGAGATTATATATAAAAATGAAATGCAGAATGCTATGTTTTTGTTGGATGCTTTTCTCCTTTGCGCAAAGGCCTTTAAATAGAAAAATATTTCATGTAACAACCAAGCCATTAAGGGGTAATTTTAATTCAGCCATAAAGCCAAATTCATTTCACATTATTATAGCATTTAGGTGTGGTTTGAATTCTCAATTCAAATCTGATTTTTATTAAATAAAAATCTTATTCATATAAATAAAATCTCACCAATTAGCTTCTCATTAAGCCAATAGAATTCACACCATTAAACCCAAGTTGCTATAATATCAATTGGACTCAATTCCAATTTCTAAAATTATATTTAGCCTCATGCCAAATAATAATTTCTCCAACAGTTTTTTCCTTCTTTCAAAATCTTTAATCTTGATTAGCTCAATATCAACGGTTTGGATCCTCTCCTGCAAAATTGTCCTACATCTTCTACTACATTGCTTGGATGAATGCCATGTGGAAAAAATTAAAGATTCCTTAGCACCATGTTTGTTTTATATCAAAAAGTGTTAAAGTTAATATCCTACTCTTACCAAACTTAAAAATATTTACCTCCAAACAAATATTTTATCTCCCTAATTTACTAACTAATTTCAGCCGGGATTATTTTCCAAGTAATTTGCTTTAAAAAATAATTTCTTCTAAATAATGTCACGTACATATATAATTATACATACTCAGCTTCTAGATTTATTTTCCTAATTAACTACCTAATTTAAATGATTGTTTTTTTATTGTTTTTTGCTTGCACCATAATTATTCATGACGAAAGGGACGTCTGAATTTTGATCACAAAAACCTTCAAGAATTAATTATTTCATTTGAAGCACATGTCTATTTTTTTTTTACCTTAAAGATAAAAACATATTAGATATCAACTTAAAAAAGAAAACAAAATAATTTATAATTTCTCATGATCGCTGAATTATAGATTTGTTTCGTTTACGAACTATATCATATTCTCCAATGTACGTAGAAGAATAGTGGAAAATATTTTCTTAATTATTGTCGATTAAATGTAGTTCATTAATATTATGAGGTATATTAAAATGGAGTATAGATAAAGTTTCAATTTAAGATATTAATGTTCAGTATACTGTCACCCAAAAGATTTATTATATATTGAGTTGTTCACATTTTAATCTAAACGCGGAAGATTTTTTTCCTTTAGAATTTTAATTGTGAAAAAATTAATTTTGGAAATTTCCATTTAGTAGACAGACGTGCTAAAACAAAATTAGGGAAATGAGATATTTGTTTGGAGGTAAATATTTTTAAGATTGGTAAGAGTAGGATATTAACTTTAACACTTTTTAATATAAAGCAAACATGGTGCTAAAGAATTTTTAATTTTTTCCACATGGCATTCATCCAAGCAATGTAGTATAAGATGTAGGATAATTTTGTAGGAGATGATCCAAACCGCAATATCATAACTAATATACGAATTAATACCATATCGTTTTTTGCTGGTATTTTTTATCCATTTCCCTTCAGGTTTCAAGCATTTGCGGACTCCTCTAGTTTTTTTACATGTTTGCAAATATGTCATTGTATCTTTTGACCGTTAGTCAACATGTATATGTCATATTTGTTATTCATGCTTAAAACTGTTTTTATCAATTTGAAATTTTATAAATAAAAAGTCTTTTTTTTAAAAAAAAGATATTTAGATATCCATAATCTTATATCTAATAATGTCAGTTCATTTATACACTTTATAATGGTTCATTGACAACTTTTGTATATTTTTCTTAATTAAACAATAAAAGTAACCGACAATGCATAAATACACCGGACAAGGAAAATACCATAATACTTTAAAGAAAGAACTTCGGAGTAGGCCCCTCGTATACCAAGGTGACAAAGCCCCCCGAGTTATACGAAGGACCTCTCTAATACAGTTTTGCGTCTTAATAACCCACTTAGAAGCTCACGCGTGCAATAAAAGAGTGTCAATCATTGTTAGCACGAACCTCCTTAAATGGGACGACTCGCATTAAACTATTTCAAAGGATCCAATTCCCACGATGCATCATTAATGGACGTTCGTACCTATCATTGAAGATGACCAAGTTGTCACGCCCTAATACAAATATAGTATGGGGGTGTTTGGTTCAGAATATAGCGATGGATAAGGTGCGTTATCCATCGCTACATCCTGTTTGGTTTGAATGTAGCCCGCGCGGAGTACAATTTATAATAGGCTGGGGAATCTTTTCATGGCAAAACAAAAAAACTTTTGAAAATATGATGATGTAATGTGTGTAGATGCAAAGTTGGTCACATGTGACTGAAGAGCAAATGAGTTCAATTGGACAACACTACTTTCAAAAGGAATCATTCAGGGAATAAAATATAACACACAAATGGGAAACCATCCAAATGCGCTACTGCCAAATTATCAGCAGAATCAAAATAAACACACAAAAGTAAACCATAAAAATAAAGACTTCAAATAATCATGCCTTGGAAATACTATATTACCATATAATCATGCCTTCAAAAAATGCTCCATGATCAATACCATGGAAGATCATGTAGCAAAACCAAAACAGAACATAGAAATATATAATTGTACTATCCACCCTACCTAACCACATGATCAATACCATGTAGGATCATGTGGCCAAAAAACATAACATAGATCACATTGTTCTAAATATTACCCCATTATAAAAACATAAAAAAATATAGATTGTTCTCAAGACATGTATGTCGAACCACTCTCATAAGTCATTGAACCTCCACCCATGAGTGCACTGAAACCACCAACAAATCCACTTACATCTAGCTTCTCATCATCATCAGAGTCATCATTAATTTCAAGGGGATTGGTGGGTGTTCCAATCTGCTCCTCAGGAAATCTTGCAATGTGGAGAGTCTGGAAGACATCAACATACAAGTCCCAGCGTTCCTCGTCCTCCAGCCTAAAGTACCTCTCCACAAAAGTCTCATGAAGCAAATAAATTTTCAAAATAAGTCATATATCATCATGGATTCATAGATTAGTAGAACTACTCAAATTTTATTGAATAATTTGTAGCTCTCATTTACCTTGTGGAGGTGCCTCATGTAATTTGGCCCTATCCAGATCTTGTTATCACGATACAGGTAGCCAACACCAGGAATCATGGTGAACTCCACAAACATGAGGAACTTGTGCCTCAGAAGAGCAATCTTTTTGCGAAGTCGGTCAGTGGACACATCAGTCTGGAGGAACCTCGACAGGAAGACCTGCAGCACATCCAGTGCCTTCACCAGATCATCCAACTTGGTAAGGTCTTTGTATTTACCTTGGTCTTTGAGGATGGCTAGGATAAGGGTCTCTCCCCTTCGGCCGAAGAAGTCATCATGGAATATATATGAATGACACTTAGCTCGCGTGCACACCATCCTACAACAGACAAAGGATTAGAGTAGGATATATAGGAGGATTAGACTAACAGTTGAGAGAGACTAACAGTTTGAAAGCACCTGCAACATATAAGTTGGAGTTATAAATTATTTTCATTACTAAGAGACTTTTGCTTTTTTCTTAAAGTCTATTGTGGTACAAAGAAAATGAAAGAGAAATAAGATACCAGAAATTGAAAATGATTGTCGAATGGTCCACTTTTTACTGTTGAAATTATGTTAGAAAAAAAAAAGAATAATTAAAGATTACATGGAAAGAGAAAATATACTGAGAAGAGAACTGAGACCTCCAAACGGAGGAGAAGTCCCACTTGATTTGAGTTACACGTGTCGGGCTCTCAAGGCTGGCACAGAAAATGGAACAGCCTATTGGAATAGAAGATTTGGACCGCTATAGCACTATGTGCGAACTCATGAGATTACATGAACCAAAGAAAGCACTCAAAACTAGAAATTAAACTAAAAAAAACATCAATTACTCTCCTTGAAACCATCCGCATCCTCTATAGCACTATGTGCGAACTTATGAGCCACCACGTTGGATGCCTAACCCATCGCATACCAACACCCGAATTATTCCAAAAGAAGGGCCATATATCATTAAGAACATCTGTATTCTGTATCTCCCCAGTGGTGCCATGAATAATATCGTGAATAATAGTTAAACAATCCCCCTAAAAAAGCACGTTATCCCATTGATGGGGATATTTTAGGATTGACCCAATACCATATATTGGGTCGATCCAACGAAACCAGCCCGCTAAATAATAAATCGAACAGGCCCTGTTCGGTGCGGAGTGAGCATCGAACCGCTTTCGTTCGATGCACTTTCCCCAGCTGTCAATGGGGGCCGCGGGACTGGTGTTATAAATACACCGTCCCCTTACATTCTGAGAACTCATTCAATACTCACTCGAACCTAACCAACATCGAGCTATGAGCATTCGATACATCCTTAGACCGAATTCATAGCGTTCGATACGGAAACATATTGAAGACACATCATTCGATACTCTATACTACATCGAATCAAACATGTTCGACTTACTTCAATTCGACACGTGACCACTACAGTTCTTACTATCGAACAACCTTGATTCGATACGTCAGCATCGAACGCCACATGTTTCACACGCAATTTAGACTACAAATCTATTTATAATAGCTTGTATTAGGTGTTTCGGACCAAGCTAGTCTGATTATCTATTGATTAGCATTATTTTGGCTATTTGTATCTTAATTGTATCATTTACGATGTTTTGTTACCTAGACGAAATAAGACCAAAATATTGGCGCCGTCTGTGGGAACACCACATTTTCTCCAGTTTACTAGGTATGACGTCTAGGGTTTCTACACGATCGAAAAGTAGACTTGGTGAGGGGATGAACGAGGGAGTTGATGGGGCTACTGCAAGCCAGATAATCCCGGACATTGAGCAACCACTGACAATGCCCACAGTAGTGCCAACACCTACAAGAAGAGAGACACCAATGAAAGAAGCACCAAGAGAAGATGCAGGTGCAACAGGGGCAACCGGAACTACTGCGTCAGTCCCGAACATGACAAGAGAGGAGATCATAGACGTGGTGAAAACCGTCATGGCTGAATTTATGACACGTGTGCCGCTGCTGCAGCACCGCCACCAGCAGTGCATGCGGAGGCCGTTAATGAACAATGATCCACAGCCAGAGCTTCGAAAGAAGCTGAGAATGAGGAATCATGCCAAGGAGACAGAAGGAGCAAACCTTCCTCCGGATGAGAGCAGAGCAGAGAAAAGTCGATCCGTGAGGATCAAAGAGGAAAGCCAAAGTTAATATAGGTGTAATCGAGATGGCACCGTGAGACAAGGAGGAAACAAAAGAGAGTAATTTACCAGGAACCAAGGAGGAGAGAAGATAAAGAAGACAGGAAACGTCAGGAGAGTCACGACTCCAGAAAAGAATATGATGAGATGACGAGGAAACTAGAAGGCTTGAGAGAGAAAAAGACGTGATTGAAGGCCGAATGGAGCCAGGGGGAAGTGCTCTGAGGAGCAGCTTGTTTTCTGAAGAGATCAAAGTTGAGATCTTAGGACAGGGAGATAAGATCCTTGAATTAAAAACCTACGATGGGAAAACGTATCCCCACGATCATCTGTTTCACATGGAGATGAAACTATCATTATATGGTTTCAAAGAAAATATGCATGCGAGGATATTTGCAACCACCCTGACTGGGGTGCCGATGGATTGGTTTACTCGGATTGTGCCAGGATCGATCAAAGCCTACAAGTAGCTGAGGGCAATGTGCAAGGATCAATTCTCAAGCCAAGATAGATTGGTTTTGGATTACTCCCACCTTTACGCCATGAAGCAGGGGACCAACGAAAGTTTGAAGGAATTCATGAGACGTTTTAACGCGGAACTGTTAAGGGTAGACAGACCCAGTGGAGAGACGATGATGAGCATTTTCTTTCAATCAACTAATAATACAATGTTTGGCGGGGATCTGATCAGGCGCAAACCCACCACCATCAAACAAATTAACAAGATGGCGCAGGAAGTGATTCACTTGGAAGAAATGATGGCGACTAAAGCGCCCAGTGTTCTGCCCCTAAAAGAGAAGGAACGAGGAAGGGAAGACCAAAACTGCAACAACAACTGGAACAGAAACAATAGGCACCGGGACACGTCTCCCAAGAGGTACACGCTCCTGAATGTAAATATCATGACAGTATTCGGGACGACAAAAGAGAAGGGTTGGCTGAAAGAGCCCAGACAAATGAAGGACTCCAAGGCAACGAGGTACTCTACCACAATCAAAAAGAGCACGACACCGAGCATTGCAAGGATCTCAAAGATGAGATTTAAAAGTTGTTGAAAGATGGCAAACTAGTGGAGTTTGTAAAAAAGATAAAAGAACGGGACGATAGCACGGATAGAGAAAGAACACCCTCCCCCAGGAAGGACAAACAAAAGATGATTGAGCTGCTGCAGTTGTTTGATTATCCTCAAATTGAAAATGGCAATATCAGGAAAGCCATGATAAACATGATATCAGGAGGCCGACGGGGGTAGATTCCACGAACGCCCGAAAGAAGATTTCAAGGCTCATCTTCTCAGATAAATTTGTTAGCATGACATATATCCCAACGATCGAGGAAATGCCACATGAAGAAATCATCTTTTCCACCGTAGATCTGCAAAAACTGAGCATTACGGCCATTTAAAAAGCAAACCTGGATTCTTCGTTGGTGAAAACGGTGGATATAGCCAACTTCGGTGTCACGAAATGGCTGGTGGACCAAGGCAGCTCAGTTAACTTGTTGTTCAGCTCTACTTTGGACAAGATGGGACTAAATGGCGAGACATTAAAACCAATGAAAACTTCACTTAGCGGTTTCGGAGGTCCAGAGATTGTGCCTCGTGGAATTTTAATGCTTCTTACCTCTTTAGGAATCGCATCGCAGAGGAGAACGCTACTTGCCAGCTATGTAGTTGTCGACATGCACTTCGCGTACAACGACATCATGGGAAGGCCTACTCTTAATGTATTCCGAGCACTACCGTCAACCTACCATCAAATGGTAAAATTTCCTACTTCTGCAGGTACAGGAGAAGTGATCGGAGATCACATTGAAGTATGGAAATGCTATGTGAACTCGCTTTGGTCATGACCACAACTGGAACAAGAGGCGATAGAGGCATTGGCCCCTATACAGATGGAGCACATTGATTAAGGAGCTCTGATTTATTTTTTTGCTAGTCTTTGGTACTCTGAAGACTTGAGCCCGAGGGCTACAGTGGGAAACATAGTAGGCCGAGCTATTAAATTAAGCTCCGCCATAGTCCTGTTATTTGAATTAATCTTCAAAAGAGACACGTTTGGTCAAACTATCTTAAGCCACTTGAAATTGCATAATCAATCTTATCTAAGATATAGCGTTGTCAAAAACAACCTAAAAAAGTGATGGAGACTCTGTCTAAAATGGCGTGAGATACTGCAACTCCCTTAATAACTAAAGAGGGACGGAGACTCTAAAACGGCACGAGATACCGCAACTCCATTAATAAGTAAAAAGAAACGGAGACTCTGTCTAAAATGGCACGAGATACTAAAACTCCCTTAATAATTAAAAAGGGACGAAGACTCTGTCTAAAATGGCACGAGATACCGCAACTCCCTCAATAACTAAAAAGGAACGGAGACTCTATCTAAAATGGCACGAGATACCGCAACTCCCTTAATAATGAAAAAGGGACGAAGACTCTGTCTAAAACGACACGAGATACCGCAACTCCCTTAATAACTAAAAAGGGACAGAGACTCTATCTAAAAAGGCACGAGATACTGCAACTCTTTTAATAACTAAAAAGGGATGGAGACTCTATCTAAAACGGCACGAGATACCGCAGCTCCCTTAATAACTAAAAAGGGACGGAGACTCTGTCTTAAACGGCACGAGATACCGCAACTCCCTTAATAACTAAAAAGGGACGGAGACTCTGTCTAAAATGGCACGAGATACGGCAACTCTCTGTCTAAAAGGATACGGGATACAACCATCCCCTAAACACCTAAAAGCAACGAAAACTTTCCGTAATTATGGAGGGATGCTCGAGTTGTCAAAATAAAGTAAAAGGCAACGATAACATTTGAAAGAAAAGGCAACGATTAAGAGCTTTCGATCAAACAAACGAATAAAATAGTCATAAATGACAACCATGCGATTAATAAAATTGTTCAAACATATTCATAGGCAACGTAGTGCCACAAAAAATAGCAAATTAAAAATTCTTCATTACATAGCAAAATAAATATGAACGCCCTTAGGCGTCAGCGTCATCCTCATCGTCGGAGGAAGTATAATTGGCAGGCATAGGAGGCAGCGGCGAAAGCCCACGAAAGACAAGATTTCATCCTCCAGAAACACAACAAACTCATCTGGGGAAGTAGGCTGATCATTCGCTGGGGGCGGCAGAACTTCTAGCTCAGGCCCAAAGGTAAGATCCATCCATTCGGATTTGAATCCCCCTCGGACATACTTGGTCTTGTAAAACTGATTGACAGTCAAGACCTGAGCCTTACGGGCCTCCCAGGCACACCTCTGAGTGCTAATCTCTTCGAAGGTTTGGCTGCGGCGAAAAGCCTCAGCAATTTCCACATTTTGCTGAGCGAACACCTATATAAACGAAAAGGAAATTAACAAGGAAGAATAAAAGAATACAGAAATACAAAAGAAATAACCTCATTGAGGCCGCGGGAATAGCCAACTCCCTCGGCACGTTCAGCTTTCTCTCTCTCAGCCGCAACCTTCTTCTCGAGTTTGCCAATCCTTTTCGCCAGCTCTCCTTTGCTAGCCGAAAGGTTGGAGACTTGCGATTGAAGATGTTCCGCTGCCTCCCTTGCCTCTTTTGCCGCTTCCCTATCAACATTTGGCCCTTGCGTCATAGTCCATAGCCTTTTATAAGGCCTTATCTTTTGCCTCAAGGGCATACCTTAAGGCCTCTGAGTGTCCGCCATGGAACTCCGTAGTGCCCTAGGGCTGCCCACTCGCAGACGCCTCATGAGTGCGGATCAGGGCCGCAAACATGGCATCCACTATTCCGCCACCCTATAGAAATAATAAAGTGAACAGTTAACATTTGCAAAACTAATACTACAACGCTATAATCAAGAGAGAACGTATAATACCACTGTCAGCATATGAAGCGTATTTTGCTCCACAAGTCTCCGCTCCTCCGCAGATACTGGATGTGGAACAATGAGGTTAGGAAACAAGACCTTCAAGGCCTCAATGGTTGCGCTTTCAGAAAGCGCATACCCACCAACGTGGGTACGTAGACCTTGGCTAGGGCCCATTCCAGCATCCAGCTCCTCTAAAGGACGAGAGCCACTCCCAGCAGTAGGACCCGACGTCTGCGCAGCAGGGTGGATAACACCCCTAGTATGAGAACGAGTCTGATGGACCCTTCTCCTCTTCGCCTAGGCAGCAGCCTCGGTGTTATCGCCCGGGCCACCCGCCATACTCTCTGAACCTCTCGCTTGGCTAAAATCAGTGGCATGTCAGTTTTGGAATTAGCTGGGACAGAAGCCGAAGGCTCGGCAGCGACTCTCTCTCCCTTGCTTTTCTTCTTCCTCGGAGGCGGAATCTCGCGAGCGGTAGTCGTGTGGGAGCTCGCTTGCTCAGCATCAAGGGCTTGATTCATCTGGGCGTGTCGATCCATGATATAATTAACTGCAAAAATATCACACTAATTAGAATTGTCATTATATAAACATGAAATACAAGGTTAGCTCAAGACATAATGTTATACCAAGTGTCATTCTTCTGGTATGCGAAATCGGGGATAAACCAGCTAAAGACAAAACGCGATTTTCAAACGTCAAACTGGTAATCGCGCATCAAATTTGGAATAAAATTACAATCCCACGAGGTCGCGCTAACGCCATGAGGTATCGCAACCCTACTGCTGATAAACCAGTCGCGACGATAAGTTCTAAACTCGTCCTCATAGCTCTCTTTGATATAAAAATAACGCTTCTTCATGTTCTTTCCATAACCAGTAGCCTCGCCATTCAGAAATTTAAATTACCTTTATGTCTTAATGTGGTAAAACCCCTCCTCCCACCTAGCGACCTCGAAAAGAGCCCAAAACTCTTTGGGACTCTGGAGCTCGCATAGTGCCTTCAGCACGATTATGAAATCCATCAGGTGGCCATATGAATTTTTCGTACGTTGCCCTGGTACAAGGTCGATAGACCTTAGGATCATCTTTAACTCCATCAGAATAGGGAACCGCAACCCATTCAGAAGCTGGCCTAAAGACTGTCAGATGCCCTGGCGGCGGAGTATGCATGCGGTCATTTGGATCGGGAAGAACTATCGTATAGCAATTCGGTATATCAAACTTCTCGCGAAGCTGCCTACAACTATGCTGCAAACGTGACACATACGTATCATATGACATCCCTGGTACCTCAGCATAGTCATCAAACTCCCTATTGATATTTTTTGCATCCTCATCGGCCTTGCTAGAGGCACCGTTATCCTCAGATGACGACGATTGTGAATCATCATCTTCACTTTGAGCTGCCACTCTTTCAACGTTAGCACCGGGATTATTACCCGCAGGTGAACCGGAAGAATCTATATCAATTGGCTCGTTATCGACTCCTAGGGCTATATTCGAACCCGCAAGAGTACTGGAAGGGCCCACCACAGAGTTCCTTGAACCAGAGCTCAACCCCCTACTCGACTAACTCTCAGAAGTTGACTCAGAACTCACCATCATGGTCGAGAAATATCTGAAATTAAATAAAAAAAGAAAAAAGCTGACTATGAGCGAATATGTCACTCTCAGCTCCTGCAACGCTAGACATATCTGAACGACTACTTACTAAGCGATTATAAGTAAACACCTCACAATCAAGAACATAACAAATTACCTTGATTGGATATGCAAGAGCAGCAACAGTTGTTCGAACAATTTTCCTGAAGAAAGAAAGAAATAAAGTTATGTTAAAATTGCAGGGCAAAAAACTATATATTATGATAAATCAAAAAAAAATCCTAAGGCATTAGATCGAACGCTCCCTGTTCGATTCATCAAGCATCGAACATGAGACATTCGATCCAACTCGCATCGAATCGTGCCTGTTAGATGTTACTTACGTTTGTGAGTAAGTTTGCCAGAAGAGAAATGAACCTCTTAGCAACCATTCCCCCTTTTATAGGCAGCGGAAAGGCCCATCAGGCCCGTTAAAAAGAGCATCGAATTGACACGATTCAATGTGCAGTTCAAGCATCGAACTATCAACGTTCAATCCATAATCAATCCTAGAAAGATCCGCATCGAACTGTTACCGTTCGATGCGGTTGAACATCGAACACAACACGTTCAATTAGCAACCTTAACATTGATAAGGAAATTTACGAACTAATATAATGGGATCTACTTAAAGTACCTATGATTAAGAATATCTCAAACCAGTAAAAAAACCTACCAAGGTCGCACACATCTGACCGCATCCCAATCGGGGGCATCATTTTCAAAATACAAAAACAACGGCCGATAAATCATGGACATATTTCATAAGTTTGGAAACCGCTCTCTGATCGACACCGTCTCCAAAACTGGAGGGACTATGTGATGGGGATATTTTAGAATTGGCCCAATACCATATATTGGCATGGCCCAGTAAAACCAGCTCGTTAAATAGTACATCAAACAGGGCTTGTTCAATGCGGAATGAGCATCGAACCGCTTCCATTCGATGCACTTTCCCCAGCTGTCGATGGGGCCTGCAGGACGGGTGTTATAAATACCTCGTCCTCTTACATTCTAAGAACTCATTCAAGACTCACTCGAACCTAACCAACATCGAACTATGAGCATTCGATACATCCTTAGACCGAATTCAGAGCGTTCGATACGGAAGCATATCGAAGACACATCATTCGATACTCTACACTACATTGAATCAAGATTGTTCGACTTACTTAAATTCAACACGTGACCATTACAGTTCTAATACTATCAAACAAACTAGGTTCGATACGTCAGTATCTAACGCCTCATGTTCGACACGCAACTTAGAATAAAAATCTATTTGTAATATCCAGTAAGCTTGTATTAGGTGTTCCGGACCAAGCTAGTCCGATTATCTATTGATTAGCATTATTTTGGCAATTTGTATGTTAATTGTATCCTTTACGGGTGTTTTGTTACCTGGACAAAAGATGACCAAAATACCCATCATTTTCAAATTGCGCCCCATCAAAATCAATTTTTTTAATATCACCCACCGACGGTTGCCAACCAACATCCTCTCCAGTCGCACGGATCTCCCCACTTTGCCATTATGGTCCATCCATGTATTCACAAAAATCTGGGTGAATGTAACCATCTCATCCGAAGTCTGCATCCTTTCCCCGCCGATACACTATTCCCATTGAGACCATAGCATCCAACAAATCGTGCACATGAAACTAACCATATGAAAGGATTCCATTTTCACAATCCTTTACACCCAATCCCCCACCAATTCATGTTCTATCGGCCATATCTAAATATTTGCTAATGCCTAGACTTGACGCGCAAGGTGACACTCAAAACAACAATGGCGCAACGTTTGTTCCTCCGAATTGCACACAACACAATGAGTATTTGAACATATACATCGTCGCCCTAATTTCCAACGTGTCGGAATGCAACATTACCAGAAAAATAATTTGATTTTATTTGCACATTCCACCTTCCAAATCATAGAACACAACGCATGTTGCTCCGAAGTTGATGTCACTTCCTTTGTATTTTTCAATAGACCTTGAGATATTATAACATGGTAAGCATTACGAACCGTGAAAAGGCCTTTATTTTGAAAGTGCCAAATCCGTCGGCCGTAATTACTTCGGTCTCCTAATAGAATGGACATTATCAATTTTACATCATCCTCTCAGATACGCGACCACCAGGCCCGTCGTTGCTTTCAAATTCGTTGAGGAACCCTAGCGAGGATCCTTCCTCCATCTATTATCTTGGTGCTCATGATGTACATGGCAGCTCTCTCGTCGGCAAGCAGTTCACCGGCGATAACTACCCCTCATAGAGTCGTTCCATCCGTATCGCTCTCAGTATCAAAAATAAGGGGCGATTCATTGATGGATCTCTCCCTATTCTTACTGATGATGACATTCTACGGATCTTTTGGACCGGGGCCGATAATTTGGTGCTTCACTAGGTCATGAACTCAGTGGCTCAGGATCTCCGCCGCAATCTCATGTTTCGCACCTCCGCACTTGATCTCTAGAACGAACTCCGTACCATGTACGACTGCACAGATGGTAGTCGTGTTTTCCAACTGCAGAAATTGTTGTACTAGATTTCTCAGGGTAACTCTTCTATTACTCAGTACTATCATGCCTTTTGATCTGTGTGGGATGAGTTTGTGACTCAACAACCTATCACTTTGTGTTCTTGTGGTCTTTGTACTTGCAATATTAATCATCATCTTGTTAGTCTACAACAGAGTGATTGTGTCTTGAGTTTCTTGATTGGGTTAACTGAATCTTTCAATGTTATTCATAGTCAAATCTTGCTTATGTCTCCCCTCCCCCACTTGTCCAAAGTTTACTGTCTCCTTATTCGAGAGGAAAACCAAAGAGCCCTTTATTCTAACCTATCCCTTGACCCTCTTGCCATATTTTCAAGAGGTCCCACCTCTCAGGATAGTAGTTGCAGGCCCTCTTTTACCAGTTCTCAAAATATGCATGCTAATAGCTCTACCAACTCTGGTAAATTTGGAAAAACCCTATTTTATAAAGAAAAAAAGAACGTTAAGTGTTCATTTTGTGGTTATCCTAGTCACACTGGTGACAAGTGTTACCAGGTTATTGGTTATCCCCCTGGATGGGATGGACCAAGAGGTAGAAGGATTATGCCTCCTTCTGGTTCAAACTCATCTTTTGTTGTTGAGCAACATTTTACACTAGTATATATAGGTGTTGTGGTAGTTTTTGTAATTACTTTTTTCATTATATTTTTTTACACTTTCAAAAGATGAAACCCTAGAGTTCTCTTCTCCAAGATTCTCTATGTACAATCACAATTTCCATTAATGAATTCAAGCTTTTTACTCAGTTCACGGATCTCAACATCCCACCAGCCCGTAGTGGGGTCAATAAGCTCACTAACCATACTAAAAGGCACAACAACGTTGCCCGGTGTGATTGACTGAAACGTTAGCAGGAATGGAAACCGAGCATCGTGCCGAACCAATATCGACTCACCATTACCCACATGTAAGAAAGAACCTAAAACCATCATGAGAGACAACAGAAAAGGGACCCCAAACATCACGTGTATTAGCTCAAAAGCAGAAGAAGATAAAGAAACACTATGTGTAAGTGGTAGTCTCTTCTGTTTAGAGAAATGACAAGTATCACAAACTTTGTTGGCACAAGGTATACTAGAAATACTGGAAATCTTAGCTAGCTTATCAAGAGATGGATGGCCCAATCTACTATGCCACAAATCAGAAGGATGTCCAGAAGTACCAATACTATTACAAGCAAAGTTATTTGAAAAACAATGTTCATGTGAGAAAACATTTTGAAAATTAACAATGTATGGACCATGCTTGAGTTCAGCAGAACCAACCATCTGTTGGTGGAAGATGTCCTGCATAAAGCACATGGAAGAGTAAAAACAAGCACATATCTCATAGTAAGAATTTAGTTTAGAGACAGACACAAGGTTAAACCTAAAGTCAGGAACATATATAACATTTTTAAGAGTCAAAAAGGGAAGAATAAACATGAACGCACAAAACATGTTCAGATTGACTGTTACTTCGTTCGAGAACGAGTACAACAAGGAATCATGCAGGTTCAGCACATTCCCAATGACCATAAACTCGCAAATATAATCACCAAGCCATTGGGCTTGCCCCTTTTACACGATTAATGTCCAAGATAGTCATTTTTGGATATCCATGCCCCTCTTGCGGGGGGGGGGGGGGGGGGGGGGGATATATTGCATTTTAACAAATATATGAATTAGAAACATATGTGCTAACCTAAAAAATAAAATAGGGATTAACCGAAGCGTTAACCCTAAAAACACAGGGATTAACATAAGGATAGTACTACCATCACCTAACTTCCGATGCCACGAAGTATCGGGAGGGTCCACCGAGTGTCGCAAATCCAGTGGTAAAAAGCGACACCCGCGAAGAGGCACCTATGCATCCCTTGGAAGGTTACGAGGATTAAAAATAAGATATCCACGCAGCATTGGAAAAAGAATAAATCCCAATAAGTCAGCGAGAACTCGATATCCATCAAGACGCCAAGAGGGACCACTATAATAATAAAGACCTTGAGTCCCCGAATACGAGAACATCCCCACGTTGAACCCGAGGGCCACGGACCATCGGAGTACCTACTACGAAGACTTAAACACAAAATTAGACCCCTATCGGATCAAGAAGATATTGGACAAGCATACAACCTCACTTATGAAGCTCTCCCGAGAGACCTAGCCCATCGGAGAAAAAAACCAGGAATCTCCTTATTAAAACACACAAAAATGGACCCCTATCGAATCAAGAAGATATCGGACGAGCACCCAGCCTCACCTATGATGCTCTCCCGAGAGCCCTAGCCCATCGAATAAAGAATCCAAGAATCTACTTATGTGCACCCCCTGAAAGCTATCGGAAAGGATAAAAATTCATCCTAGTCATGTCCTAGTAAATAAAGAACCCAAAGATAGAGTATAACTTATCCACTCATGCACATTGCGACACCTGTACTTTACTAAAAACATGCACAGTGACACTTGTCCTCAAATACCTCTATATAAAGGGTACCCCTTGTCAAATCATTATCATCTTCAATTCAACTCAACACAAGCAAGACATATAATTCTCAGTGAATAAAAAGAGGGATGCTTTTGTCATAAGCACACTTCTGAACTTCCGGACAAGGCATTCCAACCCTTATAAACTAGTTAATTAGGTTAAAATAACAAACATGTTAACAAAATGGCGCCGTGTGTGAGAACGCCTTACACCTCTCTTTGAGCACGTTCAGCAAGTGTTGTGCATTATGGACGACTTGTTCGACATCAATAGTCCTTGGACCCACCAGGAAAATTTGGAAACTACCCCCTCGGTACGTCGGTCCGAGGAGAGAGATCTTATCAACGTCCCTCGGTTCATTTTTGAAAGGCTCGTTGAAGCCACAACTCGTAGAACGCCATGAAGATCTGAGAATTCTGTAATCCACCCTCCGTGTCACCATACCGGAGAAATTACCCTTCGAAAGGAAGGGAATTCCATGCAAGATGGAGCCTTACCCCCGCCTCTTGGCTATACGAATCCCTGCGGGAACCACGGACAACTTTCCTGTAATCGACGATACCCTAAATCCGCTACTCACCTCTTTACAGTTAAGCATTAAAAGGAAGATCCCTTGTGAGGATACCTAAAACGCTTCTCCGATGAAGCTTTAGATGTCCCGAGGTTAGCTCAATTGTCCTAGCCGACATATTAACCCATGGACTCCGAACATGAGATTTCTTCTGATACCTTATGGGTAACCATGTTACGGATATGAACGAGCTTATGCAAAAAACATAAACTTATATCCTCATGGAGGAAGCTAAAAACTCAAAGAGGCGCATGGAGAATGACAACAACGAACGACAAGAACGCATCGAACGCGAGGCGAAGGCTAAAGAGAATCGGTAAGGAACGGAAGCCATCTCAATGTAAGGACGACAACAGCGTGGTCAAAAAATACCTACGACATGTGCCCTTGCCCCCGATGACCATCGCCCCCGAAGAGGTACTAAATGGGATGAGAGGAAAGTATTGCGAGTACGACAAAACCTATGGACATACCACAGAGGAATGCACTACCCTAAAGAGGGAAGTGCTCCGTCTCCTAGAGGCTGGGTACTTGAAAAACTACTTAAAGGAGAATAACCTCGAGGAGCTAAGACCAAACGTGTGAAAAGGCCGCGAGGGGAGAAGGAGGAGGAAGAGATGACCCCTAGCCAGCGATCCTAAGAAAAAACTGTGGGGAATCGGAGCCTACCTCCCCCCCCCCCCCCAAAAAAAAATCCTACGAGGATAACGCTCCTTTGGGGAGAAGGATTAACATGATAGAAGGGGGAGACATTTTGATGACACCCCAAGGTAAGAAGAAGAAATATTTAAAGGAATCAAGGCGAATGGAGCAAGGACTCCATGTTTGCTCCGTTTAGTGAGGAAGGCTGCCCAACATCACCTTTAGATTCGAAGATTTGAAGGGTATAATTTACCCCCACGAAGATCCCTTGGTGACTGAAGCTACCATTCACGGAATTGAGATCCAGCGGATCCTCATTGATACGGTAGTTTAGTGGATGTCCTGTTCCTACCTACCTACCTCGATATGGGACTAAAGAAAGAATGATTAGAGGTGACGGAGGTCCCCCTAGTAGGCTTTTCGGGAGAAGCCTGTAATGCCCTCGGGACAGTGATTCTTCCCATGTCACGAGGGAAGGGAGCCCTACTAAGAACTGGACCCATCAAATTTTGGGTGGTGGAGGCCTCGTCAAGGACGTACAACGCTATATGCGGACGGCCCTCCATTTGGACCTTCGAAGCAGTTCCCTCCACCCTGCACCTTAAGGTAAAATTCCCCACCTGCTCAGGTATTGGAGAAGTCCGGGGGAGCCAAGCCAAAGCTAGGGAGTGTCGAAGAGGATGAGGATGAACCAGCCCTCGGCAACAGCAAAAGGCTAAGACTGAAGAAATACGGGTTCAACTCGTGTAAGAACTAAAGATGGTAGAACTCGTGGAAGGAGAACCCGAGATGGTGATTAAGATGGGCACGAATATGGAGCCTGAAGTGAAAGCCCAACTAACTTCCGTCTTAAAGCACTTTCACCGCCTCTTCGCATTGGAAGGAGGACCGCCCGGACGAATAAGCAACAAGGTATGCGAACACTTTCTTAACGTAAAACCTGGGGCTAAACGAGTCCAACAAAAGAAGATAAAGATGGGACCTGAGCGCAACAAGATTATTCGGTCAGAGATACAACGATTCCTTAGCCTAAAACAAATTAGAGAAGTCATATACCCAGAATGGCTGGCTAATATAGTCCTAGTCCCCAAACATGGAGGAAAGTGGCGGATGTGTGTGGACTTCACAAATCTCAATGAGGTTTGTTCGAATGATTGTTATCCCCTACCAAGCATAGACCAACTGTTCGACTCCACTGCCGGTTGCGTGCTTTTGTCAACCCTCGATGGAAATCATGGATACAACAAAATCCCGATGACAGCGGTCGATCAGGAATAAAACTAGCTTTATCACTAGCGCGGGTACCTTTTGCTATCTAGTAATGTCCTTCGGACTCAAGAATGCTGGTGCCACTTACCAACGATTGGTGAGCCTCATGTTCGCTAGACTCATCGGAAAATTGGTAGAGGTCTATGCGGATAACACGGTTATTAAAATCCATACTGCGGAAGACCATCTCGAAGACTTGCGAAAGGTATTGGTCATCATGGATAATTTTGGGATGAAAGTTAACCCTCGAAAATGCTCATTTGGCATCCGAGGAGGAAAATTGCTAGGCTTCACGGTCATGAAAAACGGGATAGAGGTTAACCCCGAAATGGCAGAAGCCACAATAGGACTACCCACTCTGAAGACGGTAAAGGACGTCCAGAAATTGATCAGCAGAATGGCCTCGTTGAGCCTGTTCGTTTTCAAATCAGCAGAAAAAGAACTCCCCTTTTTCAAGATACTCTGAAACATCAAAGAGTTCTAATGGACCGCCGAGTGCAAATAAGCCCTCAAAGAGCTAAAAACCTACATGGTAAAACCACCATTGCTGGTAAACCAACACATCAAGAGGAGCTCTTCGTATATTTGTCAGTCGGGGAGGAGGTCGTCATTGCTGTATTGGTCAAAGAACAGGACATGGAGCATCACCCCGTATACTATGTTAGCAAAACCTTGCTCGGAGCCGAAACCAAGTATACTCTAACCGAGAAACTTGTCTTAACTCTGATAACTACCGCGTGAAAGTTGCGCCCCTACTTCCTATCTCATCCGATCACCGTTTTGACTAAACACCCACTGCAGGCAATCCTCAACAAACCCGAGTCGTCAGGTAGATTGATCAAGTGGGCAATAGAGCTCACTGAGTATGATATTTCTTATGTCCTGAGGCCCTCTATCAAAACACAAGTCCTAGCGGACTTTCTAACAGAATTGACGGGTATAAGAGCCGAAGAAAGTGCACCGCTATGGCACGCCTACGTGGATGGCTCCTCCGTAAGTTCACATGGTGGAGATAGGGTAGTCTTGATAAACAAGGGTGTGGAAGAGGAAGTGCTCCACTTCGGCGTTAGAATCGATGACCTCTATCCAATAACAAGGCCGAGTATGAAGCCCTTCTCATCGGAATGAGAATATCATGGGAAGGAGGGATAAAAAGGATACTTGTCCATAATGATTCTCAATTAATTGTTCAGAAAGTTAATGGATCTTACGAAGCTAAAGAGGAAAGGATGCAAGATTACCTTCAGGTGTTCGACCAAAGACAAGGATGGTTTGACGAATACACAGTTGTATAGATCCCCCGAGGAGAAAACCAAGAGGCGGACGCCCTGTCTAAAATGGCCACCCAGACAGCCACCATTCACACCTGAAAGATCACCCTACTCCATGTGAACGAGTCGGAAAATGAGGAAAGTAAAGATATAAACGCCATGTCAGATTCCCCAATGAGCTAGATAACTCTCATTAAAGCCTATCTGCAAGACCCCAAAGGCTATTCTAAGGACAAGTCCGTACAACGGGTTAGGTCTAGGAAAACGATTTGGTACTTTCTAAACAATGGAATATAGTTCCAAAGAACATAATCCTGTCCTCACGCATGATGTCTCAGTGAGGAAGAGTCCCAACAAGTCTTATCGAAAATTCACGAAGGAACTTGTGAAAGTCACACCGGAGGCGAAAGCATGGTCGGGCGCTTAATTCGGGAAGGCTACTACTGACCCACGATGGCTAGAGATTGCAAAAGGCACGCCGAAAAATGCAAACCTTGTCAAGCTTATGCCCCGCGAACCCACCAACATGCGGCTCCATGGGTGCCCAGTCTAACCCCGTGCCCCTTCTCCAAATAGGGTATTGATGTAGTGGGTCCCCTAATACCCGATGCAGGGCAAAAGAAACTCCTACTGGTAGCGGTGGACTACTTTACCAAGTGGGTGGAGGCAGAACCTATAGCCCGAGTCACCACAGGCGCAGTGATTAACTTCCTATGGAGTCATATCATGTGCCAATTTGGCATTTCTCGAAGCCTTGTGAGCGACAATGGGCTTCAGTTTCCAAGCAATGAATTAGAAGACTGGTGTGACCGTTGGGAGATCAAACATCGTTTTACTTCAGTAGGGTATCCCCAGGCGAACGGCCAAGTAGAAAGGACTAACCAAACCCTTCTTAAAAATATGAAGGCTAGAATAGATTGGCATAAGGCCAAATGGGTCGAGGAAATACCTGGCATTTTGTAGGCCTATCGGACGACACAAAGAGCAGCCACGGGCGAAACCCCCTATAGCTTAGCCTATGGCAGCAAGGCGATTTTACTCCCCAAAGTGGTAGTGGAAAGTTGGCGAGTCAAGGAATAAGAAGAAGTCGCCAATAGCTCCAACTTGGCCCTCGCCCTTGACCTCTTGGAGGAAAGAAGAACACGAGTCGCCATCCGAATGGAGGAATACAAAGCTCGGATGTCATGATATTACAGCACCATGGTAAAGCCTAGGACTTTCCAAGTAGGAGACCTAGTGCTAAAAAGAGTCGGAGCTTCCAAGAATGTGGAAAAGCTTGAACCCCGATGGGAAGGACCCTACAAAATCTCGGGAATCGTTGGACCTACAACCTACCAACTTGCCAACTCCGAAGGCGCAGTACTCCACAATACCTGGAATGCATTTAACCTTAGAAAATATTATGCTTAATGTAAGATCGGAGTTTGTATATAAATAAAAGTTGTTCATTTATAGATGGTTCCTGTACATTCATAAACAGTGGGGAAAACCTGCTTGCACGAAAAAATGATGACCCTATACGAAGTCATCTTAGCAACCAAACCCCAATGGGCCATCTATTACAAACAACTTCACTCCATAAGCATACTACACCGTATCATATACAAAGGCCTCTAGACCATCAAAAAACCCTCACACACACTAAGCATCCTCTATCGAACACTTTCCTTCCCGAATAAGACGACGATGCTACTCTGCAGACAGATCTACAGGATCGTCAATCTCCACAGATGGGACCACAAAGTCCTTGGAAATCGCTGGCAGAACTTCAGGGAAAACTTGGCGAATACTAAGCTCGGGGAGAACCAGGCCCAAAGGAAACCCTGGTAAAACTTGAACGGCATCTCGGCGCAGCCGATACCCAATGTGAACCAAGTCATGCATCTCCCCTTGCAAGGACTCATGAAGAACAAATGAGCCTGAAATGTCCAATACTTCATGGACTTGGGCCATCACTATGGCCACTTTGTGTGCCCGAACCATCTCCAATATCCTCTGATTCGCCGCATCTCTCTCTCCCGTGATGTGCAGCAACTGTTCATCGAAGGATTGGACTTGGTCTCTCATGTTCCCAATCCTCTCCTCTAAATTCACCACCCGTGCTTTCTCAAGCGCTCACTTGCACTCCAATTCCCAAGATTTATTCCTCTCACCCTGCAATATCCCATCGTAAGCATTCTGAGCGGTCTCACGATCTGTCTTTAGTTGGGATATCTCTTCTTGGGCCTCCAGCATACCCTTCTCCAGCTCATCCCAACGATGATACACCAAACTAGTATCGGAAGAAGAATTCCCTCGGGTGCGTAGGGCATTCAACACCATATAAACCTACACGATTTCCACCCATCAGCACAAAGAAGGTATGAAGGTTAGTACTAAATAAATTGAACGGAAGATGACTATACCTTGCATAAATCTTTGCAAGCTAGGTCTTGAAGGGTGGATAGGGGGAGAGTCTTCATCAGCTCGCAGCCCACCATATTCAGTAAGCCGCTCAAATAATTCTGGCAAAAATCCACGGTCGGAGTAACCGGAGGAATAGAACTGCCACCTTCTCTGAGGGGCTGAGATCCCACAGGATTAGGATTTCTCCCAAGGGTGGGAGTTCTACAAAATTGAAACTTCCACCAAATGTCAGGATCCATCGGGGATAGGAGAGGAGAGACCCTCCTCCACCACGTTCACCGCACCAGAAGCGACCCCTCCCTCACGACAAGACCGCAACATCAGAGGTGGCATAGAAGGGTCCATCAAAAACATGGTAGCCACCGTACCCTCTGGCATGATATTCTCCAAGGAATCCACTAGGGGGGCTGCGATGGGTGAAAACCTTGGACCTCCCTCCTCCTTCGAGAAAGGACTCGAGACTCGACAGATAGGAATCTTCCTCCTCCAAAAAGGTGTATCCGCCGTTCGGTATCTATATCAGAAAAGCCTCGTCGAAAGGCTTTATAGTGAACATATCCATCTCCAAACCTATAGGAAACATAAGTATATTGTGAATTCAAGATACGGGAGAATATCATAAACATAGAAGAGGAGGAAGAACTTACGAAAAAAGAAGTTACTATGGAAGGGCTGATGGGGGAGATTGAATATCTCAATCCCCTCCGGAAGACCTGCAAGGATTAGAGATTCAAGAAGCTCCAGTAAGCTGTTAATATCATAGGTACCCAAAAACAACCCGCTACCTGATAGAACCTCCCACTTATGCACCGAGGTTTTGGGATTAGGGATGACATATCCTAGACCCCATCGGATAGGTAACCCCCATAAACTAGCCGATAAGCCCTTCAGACGGATGAAAAAGAACCCCCATCTCCAATACCCTTAATGAGAATGATGGTTGGAGACATGCGTAAAGACCAGACAGTTGTCCCGATAGGCCAGGTTGGAAAAGGAGGGATCACCCGAGCAAGGGCACAGGATAAAAACTGCTCTGACCCGATAAGGAGACATGGGAAGGTATAAAAGTTCACAATACAAAATATACCCCACCAAGTGATGATAAGAATTAGGCATCAGTTGGCTAGGACATATTTGCCAATATCGAAAAAGAACTTGGAGAAAAGGGTGAAAAAACGCACGCAACCGGCAATGTATTTGTTCACAATAAACTGTTAGGTAACCCGAAGGAGGATCATATGCCCTCTGATCGGGATGGGGTATAACAACATCATATTTGTCAAAATCCAGATTATACTCGGCAAAAAGAGTCATGATGGACTCTCCATACTCAGTACTAACAGCGGACCCAACACGTCCTCAACCCATCATCCTCGAAGGGCTCAAAGGAAGCATGTTAAACACCGAAGAGTGATCGGCAAGAGAGTAAGAATCTCTATCCATGAACACTTTCCTCATGTGATTCATCCGACAAGAATCCACAAACGAAGGCCTTGAAGCCACCATCGCCTATGAGCTCCCCACGATGGCTTCCAAACCCTCATCGGTCCCACCCTTTGGCCCATGGGAAAAACTCTCGGAGGATGCGTGGCAAACGCCTAGCAGCAACGAAGGATTCCGGGCCGAACTCCGAGGGGAAGTACTCGAAGAAAACGAACCCCCCTGCCTAAAGTGTGGAGGCATCATCTTTCCAGGTAAGTCCCTTATTATCATTTATCTTGCTATAATAAACTTAGTTTAAAACTAACTTTGCAAGAAAATGAGTGAATAGCTCGGTACAATATCTACAAAGGAATTTTGGACTCAAGACATTCTCCTTTACCGAGTTAATCTTGAGTTGTCCATGTAAAATTATAGCCAATGCCACGTGCCAGTGGATATCTCTATTTAGAGAAAAGTAAATCCAGATTTGCCACGCAAATGGACACGTCTGGCTAAATAATTTACTTGGCGAGCAAGAATGAGATTAAATCTCAATCCTTTTAAAACTCAATATTTACTCTTAAGGTAAAGGATAAGATCGAAGTATTCATATGTGCTGAAAATACTATAAGTGCAAAGAAAATGACAAACTAATTGTCCATTCATAGAAAGGCCAAAGAGTCCTCGGAAAATAAGTACAAACGTGAAAAACAATCACAAATGCTAAAGTGCGGAATTAAAAGTTCGAAATTAAAAAAAAAACTAATAATCAAAGTACTAAAATTCAAGAACAAAGGAAAAACCTAAGCTACGCGTCCGTAGTCGGAAGATGCGGGCCTGAATGAGTGAAAGGAGTAACCTCTGGATGGAAGAGTCATCGGACTCAAGATGCTGGGCGGCACAACTATCGGAGGCAACTGGGTATCGGGCGGTAGAACACCCTTGGAGTCGACAGGCCTTGGAGTGGCCTCGAAGGAGAAGGCCAGGGAGACACCTGGGGAGACAAACCACTATGTTTCTTGAAGAGAGCATAGGCCTCCTCGGAGTTGGCTGGCTTCTTCATCTTATGGAGGTCAAAAGCCTACTGGAAGTCAACACCCAGCCTCAGCAACCCCATTGCCAACTTAGCGCACTCAAGGTATCCCCGCAACAGATACCCCGTCAAAACCTCTTGGTGTTGTTTCTCAAATAGACCCCGAGCATTGTTGCACAGTCTTCTTCTGGGCATATCAAACCGCCGCATCAACCTTAGCTTGTAATTCCTCGGAAGAAATGGTTGCGGGTAATTTCTCCGAGGCCAACTCTGCACGATCGAGAGCTTGACCCAGCTGCTCATCAAGGCTCCTTTCCCTTTCTTGTGCCTTCTCTTTCTCCTTCTCGAGGAACACAATTCTGGCCTTGAAGCTTTCTCTGAAGCTTCCAATTTCGCAAGTGTGGTCTGCATACGCTTCATCTCCTCGCCCTGCCTCCTCATCTCGTTCTGATCCTCCGCCCACCTGAAATCATAAGCCGCTATCTTCTCCTGAAGGACCCTCATCTCATTTTGGTCCTCCTCCCTACTGGAATTAAAGGACGCTATCTTCTCTTGGAGAACCCTCACCTCATCCTCATCCTTATTATAACCATGCTCTACCACGATAGCCATCGGCGTGGGTGGCATTGGAAGAAACAAAGAAGTGAAGGACTTCTCCGAAGGCTCTATCCAAGGTTTGCATCGATGGCAAATCCTCCAAACGGGGAGTAACTCCTGGAAAAGGCATCCCAAAATAAATGCCCCCCGGGGAAATGGTCACCGAAACTCCTGGAAAAGGCATCCCAAAAGAAATGCCTCCAGGGGGAAATGGTCACCGGAACCGTGGTAACAGCAGCGAAATCAAAAAATAGGGCCCTATGAACTCCCGTAGGAGCAGAAGGACCTGCCACCCCCAGAAGAGAACTCAGGAGTGAATCCTTGACATCCAGGCCGCCAAGGTGCGTGTCGGAGCCTCCCAAAGTATCCTCAAAACTGCCCAACGATGCCTCTGAGCCCGACTTAAGGAGATGGACCAATAACTCCTTCCCTGCAAGAAAGACTATAGGTAAGAAGGGTTACAAAGAAGGAATAAATAGTGGCGAGTAGAATAAGGGAATTAACTAATTACCTAAAATTATATACTCCCCTCTTGTGGTCGTTGAAGCCTTCCCTTTATCTACATTACCTACGAACGAAGGACGGGTCACTTAGGCACAAAAAGAAAAGCAAGGAAATTAAGGATACGTGAAGAAATAAAAGATTATGAAAAAACTTACAACGGACAAGGAGTTTAGAGATTGGGTCCACCGAAGGAGCCAACAAAGGGCCTTCAGCCACTTTTAGAGAAGAAGACAAAGGGTCATCGGAGGAGATGATCACATATTTTGGTGCGACGGCCGATGAATCTCCCCCAATAGCGGGCCTCATTCCCAAGGGATACCCCATTTTGAAGCAAAATCCCCTTCCGAAACCCTCAGAGAACCCACTGTGGCACAAGAAGAACCAGACACCGGAACCATAGCCCACCGGGGATCCACGATGGACAGAGGAACGGCCTCATAGATCACCCCATCATCCTCGATAATCAAAGTCGGATGATCCTCCTCCTCCTCTTCCATCGGATGCATATCCGCGTCTTCAGGAGTATTGACCTCCTCATCCGAAGTATCCTCCTCCTCGGGAACGTCAGAAGTCCCGCTGGACGAACGGGCCGAATAAGCCACTTGGCATTTAGACTTTTTCCTACCACTCGAAGTCGGAATGTCTTGCTCCGATGGCTTCGCAATCACGGTCGGATCCAAAGGGCTCTTGGGCGAAAAGTAGTTTGCCAAAATCCCCCTGCATTATATACAAATCCCTCAGAATCCCTAGAAGTAAAAATTTACTAGAAAAATAGAGGAGATCAAGTTAAAATTACTTACCAAGGAAACCAAGTCTTTGGGAGACATGGACAAAGGCGTTTCAATGGCATCATCGTTGAAAAACACATAGTGAAGCTCCGATTTCTCGTACAATGTGCCAAAATCACCCCCCCCCCCCCCCCTCCATCAAAGACTTAGCCAGAATTATTGGAGAGAAACTCATCTCGGGGTCCAGAGGATACACAAGGGCTTTAGCCTTTCTCCAATCAAAGGGCATATCCCACGTCCCTTCCAAAGGTTTGACGAAGAAGTACTTGTCCTTCCAAGTACTGTGGGAGCTGAGTGTCCCCTCCAGAATCTTCTTCGTTGAATTCTTAGCAGTGTCTCGATGACAAAAGTGGTAAAATGGGAAACCCCCAGGCGATATCACAATGTAAAAAATTGAGAAAAAGCGGGCCATTGTACAATCAACCACTTCAACTGACACCAAAAAACAAAGATGCATAGAACGGCAAAGCCATTCGGAGTTACCTGACTTGGGCAGACATTGCAGGCTTGAAAATCTCGCAGAAAATAGGGTGAAGGAACGATCGCCAACCATATCTCATATGTGTGTAATACACAGTGAGATAATCCTTCGGAGGAGCATTAGCCCTCTCCTTCTTAGTAGGGATTTTGAACTCCATATTCTTCTAGTACGCCCCTAAACCAGTGAACAAGGATGCCACTTCATTCCAATTAGCAGTGCTCACAGTCTCCTCTACCTTATGGAGATTGTGAGTATCGCACTTCTTCGCCTTCGTAACCCTAACCCTTTTCGAAGGGGCGGCACCACCCTCCTTGTCCGCAGTAGAAGTACTCCCCTTCCTTTTTCGAGTAGAAGTGGCGTGATTGCTCACTGTTACGCCACCAGTTACTGCCGGTAGATCGGCCGCGGAAGTAAAGGCCACGACCCCCGATGCCGAGGCGGCAATTGTAAGATCAGTGTTAGAGAAATCTATTTTAAAGAAGAAGAAGAAGAGTTGAAAAGAGAAAGATTAAAAAAGTGTTGGTAAAATTTCACGAAATCAAGAGAGAGAGGGGGGGGGGGGACTAGTTAGCTCAAAAAACCCAAAAAATGATAATGAGAAGGAAGGAGATGAAGGCTATATTTATAGCCAAAAACGTTAAGGACGTGGGGGTGTAATAACACCCCACGTCGCACCATCAATGCAGCACGTGTCCCAGACACATTAAGCAGCAACTAGCCGTTGAAACCGGCCCGTTGCCAACTGTCCGACGGCGGACCGTTACTCTACCAAACACAAAAAAAAGAAGAAAAAAAAAACCACTCGCCTCACTGAAGGCAAAAAATTGAAGGAACGAAATTCCTCTCGCCTCTATGATGACGATCGAAATTTGGGGGGGGGGGGGGTAAGTGTTAACCCTAAAAAGTAACCCTAAAAAACAAGGATTAACATAATGATGGTACTACCATCACCTAACTCCCGATGCCACGAAGTATTGGGAGGGCCCATCGAGTGCCGCAAACCCAAAGTGGTAAAAAGCGACACCCGCGAAGAGGCACATATGCATCCCTTGGAAAGTCACGATGATTAAAAATAATATATCCACGCGATATCGGAAAAAGAATAAATCTCGATAAGTCCACGAGAACTCGATATCCATCAATACGCCAAGAGGGACCACTATAAAAATAAAGACCTTGAGTCCCCGAATACGAGAACATCCCCACGCTGAGAACCTGAGGACCACAGACCATCGGAGTACCTACTACGAAGACTAAAACACAAAATTAGACCCCTATCGGATCATGAAGATATCGGACAAGCATACAACCTTACCTATGAAGCTCTCCCAAGAGACCTAGCCCATCGGAGAAAAAAGCTAGGAATCTCCTTATCAAAACACACAAAAATGGACCCCTATCGGATCAAGAAGATATCGGACAAGCACTCAGCCTCACCTATGATGCTCTCCCGAGAGCCCTAGCCCATCGAAGAAAGAATCCAAAAATCTCCTTATCAGCACCCCCTGAAAGCTATGGGAAAGGATAAAAGTTCATCATAGGCATGTCCTAGTAGATAAAGGACCCAAAGATAGAGTATAATTTATCCATACATGCACATTGCAACACCTGTACTTTACTAAAAACATACACAGTGACACATGTCCTCAAATACCTCTGTATAAAGGGTACCCCTTGTCAAATTATTATCATCTTCAATTCAACTCAACACAAGCAAGACATATAATTCTCAGTGAATAAAAAGAGGGGTGTTTTCGTCATAAGCACACTTCTGAACTTCCGGACAAGGCATTCCAACTCTTATAAACTTGTTAATTAGGTTAAAATAACAAATATGTTAACAATATGGTTGATTTTAAACCAATTATATTTGACTACCTACATGTATATTGAATAATATACGTTAATTTAACATGTTATGTCAGTTTTTTCAACTAATTTTATCAATTGTACCCCTATATAGTAACTTAATCACTAATATATACTATAAGAAAACAAGACATTAGTGACCACATTTTCGGTCGCTAACGACTCTGATGAGGTCGATAATAATTATTAGCGACAACATAGTTAGCGACTACCCAGCGGTCGCTACTGAGCAGTCGCTAGTGACTTAACAACCGCTCGACGATCGGTAATGCACATAGCGACCACCCAGCGGTCACGATAGCAATAATGACTGCCTACGCCCAATAGTCACCAATGAGCTAACAATCATTAGCGACGATTAGACGGTCACTACGGACCTAAACTTAATAGTGACTGTCAGGTCATCTCTAATGTGTCACAACACAGTAGTGACCACCCAGTGGTCTCGAATGATGGTCATCTTATTAGTGACTTGTTGGGTGGTTGTTAATGAGTGTAGACACATTAGTGACTGCTCAGCGATCGTAGTAATGTACATGGTATTGATGACGGCCGAGTCCTCACTACCAATATTCCATGTTGAATATTATTTGCGATGACCCGGCAGTTTCTAATAATGTTCAACATAATAAAAAAATACAATAATATTTCGGTAATTTGTGAAATTACAGGAATATCATTGTTTGTTTGAACAATGCGAGAAATGTGGTGTAGATGTGAAGAAATTTTTTGAGAGAAAAAATGTTTAAAGATGTGAAGAAGTGTTGAAAATTTTTTAGGATATAATTTTGAGATATTGAAAGTGAGGGTAAGAGAGGTTTGTATTTATAGATTATAGGGTGAAATTTTTAATATTTTTATTTTTTTTCACTTTCCCACCGTTTCTCGATAATTTAAATGTCATTAGGAACGGTCGGTTCAACACTAATATTTGAATTTTTGCCCAATTTTAAGGGTCATTAGTGATCGCATGGTCGTCACTACTAGGTTTGCACATTAACGCTTGAATATTAGTAGCGACCATAGTCAAAATACTAATATAAGTATATTCAAGTAATATATAATTAGCGTACTAGTTATTTGGTTATCAAAATACTAAATTGTTGTCAATCAACTAAGTTATATATGATTGAAGTAATAATGTAATGTTATATTCGTTTTTTGATCTTATATTGATCTTACTAAGTTGTTCTCATACCTCATATATGATTGATATGTTGTTACTTAACAACTATAGATGTTATGATATTTAATTGGTACCTCATATAAGTATATATAGTTACTACGTTCATTATGACGTAGAAGTGCAACAAACATGATTATAAACCTGCCTTATAAATGATACTTAATTGTGTAACAAAGCCTATAATGTTATGTTTATTCAACTAACTTATACTTATTATTGTCGTATTTCATAATTAAATCACCAATATAAATCAAATAAAGGTGTGAAATGTTGAACTAATGAACTCGAATATTACTAGAGATGGTCGAGCCATCACTAATGACCTTCAACTACGATTGCTTGGATTTTGCTAAAAAAAATGGTTAACTTATTTGCGACCATTAGGCGATCGCTACTGACAAGGATTAGCAACCGTTAGGTGGTCGCTTGTTAAGGTCTGGGATTTGGAGTTTAAAAAAGTTACCATTAATTTTGTAATGGTTTAGTTGTTGCTAATGAGAAAATGGTCATTGGTGACCGCACAACGGTTGAGAACAACGGTAAGATGCATTAGCGACCGCCTCGTGGTCACAAAAGCAGCGACTAGTTGACAATGCCAATTTCTTTCTTATAAATACTCGCCTCATTCATTTTGATAATTCATTCCAACACTACACCTTTCTTGAGGTATGTCCTATATTTACTACTTTCTTTGATTTTCATTATCCACAATATATATTTTTTATATAAATTTAATTTAAATATATTTTCCTTGTTTATTCTAGATATTTCCATACAATACAACGAGGCTAGACGTGCACACATCATATTTAATGATAAATTTTATGCGGGCCAACAATTACGTTTATCTTTTTGTTGGTCACGTGTTATTTTAAATTATTTAGTATAATATATTAAATTATTATTCTTTTATTTAATTACGTAAATAATGAATTCTCACGAGGATGGAAGTTGGATGTACAATAGATTATATAGCGTGGTTCTTTGAAAGAGAGTATTGTTATTGGTGTTCGGGCTTTCATAGAATATGCGTGCATATTTCAGATGCAACAATATAAAGTTCTTAAACTCAAATCTCGCCCGCACTCACCTTTACAAGTGGGGCTTTACCTATCAATATTATGTTTGGATATCGCATGGTGAGGAGTGTTACGGGGACTCTACACCGTATTTAGGCGAGTCATCCAACACATTAGTAACTATTGATGTAGATAATGGCCTCGGTCACGTTGATTCATATAGAGAAGTGGTTGTGGATGCATTTGCAGGCTAATTTATTTATGAAGAGGTACGTAACGAAGAGACAAATTATTATGCCAGATCGTTCTATGAGTTGTTGCATCTGTCAAATGTGAAGTTGCATAGTCAAAATCGAATTTTTTTGGTGCAATGGATTGCGGAGTTCTTGACGTACAAGGGCATGCACAAAGTTAGTAATGCCACTTGCGACAAGTTTTTAAAGTTGGCTCGTAATGGAATGGTACCCGAAACTGAAAAGTTGTTACGTGATACAGTTTACGACTTGGAGGATGTTGGTGAGCTTGGAGTTAGGGTACACGATAAATAATTGTTTCTTGTATTATGCGAGTACGAACTAGAGAATACGTTTTATGCCATGTGTACAAGGAGGCAAGATATGAGACTTGTAGGGAAAACCTGTCTCTATAAAGAAATTGTGGTACCTTCATGTAGGTTCTCGTCTGCAGAGATGGTACATGTCTAGAGGCACTGCAACGCATATGACTTAACATTTAAAATGTCGTCAGTCTAATGATAGAACGATTCAGTCAGCCTCAGGTGAAGCTTGTCAATATTTTGATGTGTTGTATTCTAAGCTTGCTCCAGATCTTAGAAATGTATGACTCAATTCATGCAAAAATGGATTCACTCTGTTTGGTAACTCTTCCTCTAATTTCTCGTGTTGGCCAATGTTTGTAACCTTGTATAGCCTCCCTCAATCTCTTTGCATGCGTCAAGAGTACATATCTTTTAGCCTTATTATATCTAGTACAAAGGGTCCTTGGAAGAACCTTGATGTATTGTTGAGACCGCTATTAGACTAGCTGAAGGATTTATGGAAGGATGGTTTGTGGACATAGGAAACAGAACTTTCAATTACGAGCGGTTGTAATATGGATGATTATGGATTTTCCAGCATATGGAATGTTTTCTTAGTGGATTACACATGGGAATTTATTCATTGATTGTCCTCGTCAGTTTCTACCAAAAGATCATAGGTGAAGGAAAAACAAAAGGAATTTCTATTAAAAAAAAATTCGGGGCACTAGAAGAGCCTGTTACAAGTAAAATGGATGAGGAAATGGCTGTAATTATGGATAGACTCCCATCGATTGGTTTAGCAGCAAAAACACAAAAGATCTGGGGTTTTATAATGCACTGTGAAAAGAATTGTTTAGATAACATCAAGAACAAAATGATGGAAGACGATAAGATGAAAGACAACATCAAGTCTATATGAGATTTGGACCCCTTGACAAACCGTAAGGACTTAATTCTTACAGCCCCTCGCAACGGAAGGTATACATAAAACCCAAGGCAACGTATTTTGTATGTAAGGATCAGAAGACTTAGGTGCTGAAATGGTTTACTAAATTTCAGTTTCGAGATAGATATGCTTCAAACTTAGGAAGATGCTTGCAAATGCAACAAGGAAGATTGTACGAGATGAAGAGCCATTATTGTCATGTCTTTATTCAGGGACTGATCTCGATTGCTTTTTGCGGTTTTCTGCCCGATGCTATTTGGGGCCCGTTAGCGAAAATTAGTCTTCTTTTTAGGGATTTGCGTTTCCAAGGTTAGAACAATATCTATGGAGAAACTTGATAATTTATTTGTTGTTACAATGTTCAAGTTGGAACAGATATTTCCCTCATCATTTTTTGATACTATGGACCATTTGGTTATACACCAGCCGTATAAGGCTAGAGTTGGGGGATCGGTAGAGGTGGAATATATGGGAGGTTCTACACCATTATACATTGTGTTGTTCAAATGTGTATGATATCAACTGAGGTATGATAGCTGACCCAAATACGGATGAGTTGATATTAACTCGCGATGTATCCTCGTGACCTAAGAGTCATTCATTTCTGCCAATCAGGCCCAACATGCATACTACAACTTGTATACAGCTCAGATCATACCGTGCTGAAAAGGATAATGGGTTATATCTCCAATTTTGACTAGACACGTAATTGACATGCATCACTAGAGGATTCAAACAAGGACCCAGCTGCAATGCATAAATAAGTGTTACAAGATAATGATTCTGGAGGGCTACATTTATTTTTAGACTTGAGCTCATTTAATATGGATGTCCAACTAGGGGTTGATGATTCATTTGATTGAGGATGTGGGTCACGTAGATTGTTATTCATAAGAGGAATAAGATGATGATTCAAAAGAGGAAGAAGATGACAAGAGAGAGCTGGAGTTGGATGGCAGTGTGTGAATAGGACTGGGTACCTATTTCAATTGTAGTAGTAAAATCTGGTTGTTTCCTTTTTTCATATTTCTTTTAAATCCATGTTGTTTTGTTTTCATTTATTTTATGTTCCATATTGTGCAATACTAATCTGAAAAGCAAACATGTGATAACATAAAAAGCACGATAGACATAAAAAGTACATAAAGAGTTATTAATTACATAACTAACATACCCGACATAGTTTTACATAACTAGATTAATAATGAAAATACATAACTAAAGAGTTTATAAACAACTACGGTCTTAATCAAACATGATAAAAAAAAAACTAATATTTTGCATTCAGATCCACTTCATCATCCCCATCCTCCTCGTCGCTAACCATCAAGCCCAAGCCCTAATATGTGGTCTGCCTAATTTCTTGAACTGTCATGTCCCTCCGGAATAGTAGATCATGGTATGTCGTCCTTGCCAAAGTGTTTTGTGCAATTGGATCCCATCTCGACAGTCGGCTACTATTGCAAGGTCTATCTCGATCACCCAAAAAGGAAGGTGGAGACACTAGGGGCTCGGTACCCATCACATCGCCGAACTGTTGGATCAAAGTCGTATAATACTCAATAATCTCTTGCCTCTTCCGTGGCTGCTCAACCCTCAACTCTGCATTTTCGTCCACCAAGTCATGAGTGTATGCCTCGTCCAAGAGTGTGAGAAAAAAAGCATTATGGCACCATGCCAGACGATGCAACCCTATCTCATGCACGCAAAAAAGCTCAATGGTCGGCCCACTAGAAGACGGATTTGTGCAACATGAAGAAAGTCGTGCAATCCGTGTGACCTGACTAAAACGACATGAGTCGCGTGACACCATCTGGACGTGACGCAAACAGAACCACTTGCAGCGTGAACCGCGCGTCCTCCAAAAAGACTGAGGCGAGCTAAAAAGACCACCAATGTGAGTCACACGATCCTTGTGCGACCTGTCCCTGAGACACATGACTTAGGCCTAAATTGTCCTTTTCACCTATTTAAGTGGTGGTTGAGCTCTAAACTAGGGCAACATGTATTACCTATATATAGCGAAGGACGGCCAACACTTAAGAGAGCAATCAATTGCTTACACAATTTATAATATTTCTAGTTTACGTTACTTAGTGTACTCGAGAGTTGTGAGAAAGTTGTGAAAAGAAGAGATAAGAGAGAAAACACCATTGAAACTATGTTCTAGTTTTTCTTTCATATTAAGAGTCAATAGTTTGGGAGGGAGAAGATATGACGAAGGAGTGAAGAAGATAGAAAGGCGTCTACATTCCTCCTGATCTAAGAAGATTTTCTTTTCTCCTTTATCCTTGTTTATGTTATTTAAATCTTCACTTGTGATTGAACTCGAGCCCATGAGTACCTAAACTACTACGTGTTTGGAGTAGGGAGGTAGTTTTGGTTTATGAACATGCTCCCCACACTTACATTTTCGTGCGGAGGTTATTATATGCTCTTTTATCATATCCATCCTCATTTTGATTGCCATCCATTCTTTTTCAATCTTTTCTAGGCTCATGATTTTGTTTTAAGCTCCTTCCTTATCCCTCCTTAAAATTTACTACGTCAATCTATAGAAAAAGGGTATGATAGAATTCATCAGTACAGGGTAGGTAGTGAGGCTTCATAAACAAAAGGATTCAGTGGTGTTCAGAGGATTCATTTTATTTGTAAAGAGTTTTGAGCTTGGAAGGCTAAAACGTAATTGAAAATATGGCCTAATCGTTTCCTCAACAAGTGTAGGTCTAAAATCATATCAACAACAATCTAGCAAATCACTCAAGCTTCATAATCACATGTTATCCACTACGGTCTCATGAACTAACAACAGTTTTCTCCCATCTTCTACACTTGCAACAGATTGATATGTGCATATGAAATAAAACATGATTTTAACAATATTGCACAAAATGTCCTCAATTCACAAAGGTATACTCTTTGCATTTCAATTTCATACCATATTATGCATATAACACCATTGATCCTACTTATTTATGCTTTCATGCGACAAACTTGAATCTAATGACTCGATCCGAAAAAGAAAAAATAACTTGACTCTAAAGTAGGATAAATATATAACATAGATAACAAAAGGCGAAGCTTTCCCACCCCAACAAAGAATCAAACGATGTCCTCATTGTCAAAACATAGAAATAAAGCATAGATGAGAGTTTTGCCCTGATTGAGCAACAGGCTAATAGGACACTTGTCGGACAGTGGATGTCGGTGTTTTCTTCATTTGTTATCTTACTTGAAATGTGCCTCAATTTAATCCATTGTCGGTTTGTGGTATCCCTGAGTTGCTCATTGATCAGTTTGTTTACTAACTCCGCATTATTATGCCTTTAGTTGATGTTAGTGACAGTATGGATCATTTCCTCGGTGTTCCCGTGACTAGATCAATGGTGTAGTAACGTCTGGATAACATGTTTTGCATTTCAAAGTAACATGCAAGTCTATAGTTCCTTGCAAATATAGACATTGAATTGAAAAGGTTCGATGCAATATGACAATGCAAGGAAAAATGAGCAATTGCAAGGGAATTTTGCATTTCAACATAGATCCTACAACATTAAAAATAAATATTTTGGGAGAAAAATATAATTATCTAAAAGTTAGAAAATAACTCCAAGTTCAATTTTTCTTTCACCACTATTTTCAAAACATCATGTAATGTGTATTCTTTCAAATCTAGTCAAAAATGGAGCAACGAAATAAAAGAAAAAGTATTTCGGGAGAAGAATGTAATTATCTAAAGTTACTAAACAACTCTGAAATCACTTTTTTCCTTCACCACTATTTTTAAAATACTAAGTAGGTGTGGTCTTTAAAATCTCGTCAAAATAGAACAACGAAATAAAAGATAAGATATTTTGAGAGAAAAATGTAACTATCCAAAAGTTACAAAACAACTTTAAATTCACTTTTCCTTCACTACTATTTTCAAAATACTAAGTAGGTGGGTTCTTTAAAATCTTGTCAAAAACGGTGCAACAAAACAAAAGAAAAACATTTTGAGAGAAAAATATAATTATCTAAAAGTTACAAACCAACTCAGATTCACTTTTTTTTCACCACTATTTTCAATACACTAAGTAGGTGTGTTCTTTCAACTTTCGTCAAAAAATGAAGCAACGAAAGACGTCAAATAAAGTTATAACCTTCAACACACTAAAATACTTCACACTTTACCTAAACCCCAAACCCTGAACCCTAAATCCTAAGCCCTAAACAACAAACTCTTTTAAACAAGAAACCTGTTTTCATACGTACAGGTTGCAAAACATATCCAATCCTTTTTTACCATACATTATGTTATTAAGAATATGTTTGTTATTCCAAATTTCGTCAAAACCAGAGCACCAAAAGACGTTTAAAATAAATTTGGATAACTTTGTATAATTATGCAAAATATACAAAATAACTAAATTAAAGCTAGAAATTCTCTATTTCTTTCACCACTATGATCACATCACTCACTATGTGTCTTCTTTAAAATTTTGTAAAAAATAGATTAACGAAAGATGTTTAAAAAGTATTTAGGGTGGAAAATATAATTGCAAAATTTATTGAGTATGGAGAATTTTGAAATATTATGTATGATGCAAGGCAAATTTTGAATGCAAAACAGTACTAAAAAAAACATTTCCTTGCAAATGACCAAAAATTTTATGCAAGAAATTTTTTCGATTTGGAGTAGATTATGCAGCTCCAAATCGCCTTGCAAGATGGCTAGGAGGTGAAAACATCGATGCAGAAGGCTCTGCAACGAAAATTTTAGTCCCACAATAACTCTGCAAGGGAATTTTGCAATGTAGAAATTAACCGAATTCACATATAAATACCACCCTTCCAATCATTTATTTCACATCTTCATCCCACTCATCCTTTTCTCTTCTAAATTAAGTAACATATATTCTTTATAGTTTTTTTTGAAACGTTTATAACTTGTTCTTTATATGAAAAACTTATTTTGTATAATATTTTAATTTTTCTTTAAATTCAAAAAATATTATAGTACATATTATATATTATTTTAGTAAAAATTCTAATTTGTTAATAAACGTTAAGAAAATTATGCAAAATAAGCCATGGTATAAAAAACTAAGTATGGAGACTTAAACACTCTAGAATGATCTCTCATTTCACGATTGGATCAAACTTAACTCGTTTACTCTATTACTTAACGAGCAATCAATAATTCACTTTATTACTTAACGAGCAAGTAATAGTTAGTCAAATGGGTCAAGGGGCATCGTACGAACCAAAACTCACTCGATTAGTGTTAATAAGCTTAGATTATGCTTGTAAAGGTCAAGACTTGTGATCACGAATATGAAGTTCCATACAACAAGTCATGGCATAAAAAACTAAGTATGGAGACTTAAACACTCTAGAATTATCTCTCCTTTCACGATTGGATCAAACTTAACTCGTTTACTCTATTACTTAACGAGCAAGTAATAGTTTTCTATATTACTTAACGAGCAAGTAATAGTTAGTCAAATGGGACAACGGGCATCGTACGAACCAAAACTCACTCGATTAGTGTTAATAAACTTAGATTATGCTTGTAAAGGTCAAGACTTGTAATCACGAATATGAAGTTCCATACAACAAGTCATGGCATAAATAACTAAGTATGGAGACTTAAACACTTTAGAATGATCTCTCCTTTCACGATTGGATCAAACTTAACTCATTTACTCTATTACTTAACGAGCAAGTAATAGTTTTCTATATTACTTAAGGTGCAAGTAATAGTTAGTCAAATGGGTCAACAAGCATCGTACGAACCAAAACTCACTCGATTAGTGTTAATTAGCTTAGATTATGCTTGTAAAGGTCAAGACTTATGATCACGAATATGAAGTTCCATACAACAAGTCATGGTATAAAAAACTAAGTATGGAGACTTAAACACTCTAGAATGATCTCTCATTTCACAATTGGATGAAACTTAACTCGTTTACTCTGTTACTTAATTTATTACTTAACGAGCAAGTAATAGTTAGTCAAATGGGTCAACGGGCATCGTACGAATCAAAACTCACTCAATTAGTGTTAATAAGCTTAGATTATGCTTGTAAAGGTCAAGACTTGTGATCAAGAATATGAAGTTCCATACAACATGTCATGGTACAAAGAACTAAGTATGGAGACTTAAACACTCTAGAATGATCTCTCCTTTCACGATTGGATCAAACTTAACTCGTTTACTCTATTACTTAACAAGCAAGTAATAGTTAGTCAAATGGGTCAACGGACATCGTACGAACCAAAACTCACTCGATTAGTCTTAATAAGCTTAGATTATGCTTGTAAAGGTCAAGACTTGTGATCACGAATATGAAGTTCCATACAACAAGTCATGGCATAAAAAACTAAGTATGGAGACTTAAACACTCTAGAATTATCTCTCCTTTCACGATTGGATCAAACTTAACTCGTTTACTCTATTACTTAACGAGCAAGTAATCTTAACTCGTTTACTCTATTACTTAACGAGCAAGTAATTTGTTAACTAAATACGTGAAATTATACAACGTTATTAAAACGTAAATATTTTATCATAAATTAATACAGAATTTTACATTAGTGTTTATTTAGCTAATTAAAATATTAAATTAATGAAAAAAATCGAAAGTGCCTTGGATAGAAATTCTTTGATGCAAAAGCTGTTTGGATCAAATTAATTCGATCCAAAATATTACTGAGTCGAATTATTACGATCCAAACGTTAAGGATAGGAAAACAATCGTCGCAAGCTGGCAGCCAATAAAAAGCTGCCACGCGGGCTTCTTTTTGCTTTTGTCCAGAAAGCAGTCTGCGACGAAATTTTTGGACTCGCATCAGTCCTGCAATACAATTTTCCAGTCCAGCTGTATTCTGTGACGGAATTTTGAGTTGCAAATTACGCAATGCATTATTTCTATCCAATAGCAATTAGGAGCGGGTTTTAGGCTAGGAAAATCCCCATCCATTTGACTTATTGGATTCCAATTGGATCGAAATTTTTGTCTTCAATTGTTCTGTTATGTTGTAGCGTTTCTTTGTTTTGATCTAGTTTAAATATATTTACAA
The DNA here is from genome assembly GCA_948329865.1 of Linaria vulgaris. Lineage (NCBI taxonomy): Eukaryota > Viridiplantae > Streptophyta > Magnoliopsida > Lamiales > Plantaginaceae > Linaria > Linaria vulgaris. The sequence continues at coordinate 65,024,386 of OX415250.1, forward strand.
AGATTTTAATATAGTCTTATGATATTTACTTAGATATATATATGTATATATATATATATATATATTTGACTAAAACATTGCAACGCATATATTTGGTTATTGATTCCGTCATCGTAAATACATATATACAAAAATTGAAACAAATAACTCTTGGATGCATTAATCGTCTTTAAACCTTCTAAAACAATCGATTCAAAACTGCAATTCTTTTCGTCACTTATTATTTCGATTATATCTCTCGTATTTCTTCTCCATTGTTCTTCTGTAAAAAATAAAAAATTAGACCCATCCCCCATATACAGTTCTTGGATATGCTAAGTCACATACCCACCTCATTGTCAGTTTTTTGCGTACCGGTCTCGCACTGGCTACTTGAGTGCCCGTACTTCGCCCTAAGATGCTTTACAAAATCTTATTTCTCGCACTAAGATTTTCTAGTTGTTTCATTAGAATTTTAATGAGTAATCAAACTAATTTGTAAAGAACGAAACAAATGAATGATATTAAAGAGAGTCAAATCCAGTGGAGAATAAAATTAAGTTGAAAAACATATAATTACTGGAAATTGTAAGTAATTAAAGGTATATACATTTTTCTTTCTTCCATAATAATTAGAAAATATTGTACAAAATCAATAATAGTGAGTGTATATTAAGCAATACTCAAATATATATGAAATTATATATCAATACTTAATATTTTAATATTTTTAATAAACACATTAATACGCTTTAAATTTTATATTTTTTCAAATTTCGCGAACTGACGAACTCGCACTCGCACTTGCAAGCTGCATCCGCATCTAGCTTATGTGACTTAGGACTACGCCACTGCATATACTAATTACTATGTCACTCTGTAGCATAAATATTTACCACAAATATATTTATTTTATTTGATAGGAATATATATAACAACGTTATCACATGCATGAAAAAACAATGCAAGTTGCATATGTCTGATCAGCAGTACAATGTGCCACATCTAAACATGTGTTGTTGATGATTACATTCTGATCACATATCTTACTCCAAAAATCGTTGTCTAGTTTTTAGGAAGCCCTAGACAACAATATAGGAAACATTAAGTTGACATTCAAGACCCTTGTGTCCAATCCATTTAAATACCGTTAAATATCTCACATATCAAGATCTAGAAATGAGGAGTTCACACTTCACAGCCCACTTGCGATAGACGAGGTTAATCGGACAAGAAAGGCTTGAATCCCGATTCATGGCGACACTGCATCCAAGATTTTATTTTAATTTTAGTTTTCACTACAAGAATAATATTAATTAAATTTCATACCATGCAAGGACCGTTGCTAGGCTTTTTGCACTGGCAGAAGGGAAGGGGTGGACTATTCGAGTTTAATAAGGTGAAAAAATAACTCATACATGATTCAAGTTTCTTATATTTCTGCTTAATAATATGTTTGGTTGTTTTTTTAATTATTTTTCCCAAATCGCTGGATTTTCGTTCGTATCGACCTCTCCGAGCATTAGGACATTCTTGTCAAACGACCACGGACAACCCTGAAGGGCTCGCTTGTCCAGCTTATGATGAAATTGAAACATAAACCTCTCTTCATTAATCTTGGTGATTTCGAGGCCCCTACCGGCCTTAAACAAAGCCCAGATTATAGTGCAAAAAGATGTGAAGTTTATATTATTCCCTGTGAGTAAACGCCCAACCAACACCATATCAGACCCCGAGTTCTCCTGTTTCCATGATTCATCCGGAAGCAAAAATCCTACACCCACACCCTCTTCATCCGTCAGTGAAAGACCGTTTCGCAGTTGCATGCACTCGCTATCCATTGTTCTAACGGTACCAGCAATTGAACGCGTGTTGCGGTGAGTTATGGTTGGGTTAGCAAAGAGGTGAGCCGATTCCTTCGAAGCACCAATCCCCACCGAAAAAGAAAACAAGAGAAAACACGTAAAGTTAGATAAACCTAAAAAACCTTCGGCCCTAATGATCAGAACTGAAGACGAAAAAACCCTAGTAAACCTAAGAGAAGACACGTGAGAAAAAAACAAAAGGAGCGAGAGAGAATGAGTAATACGCAGGCGCTCGAGGCTCGGTGAACGGGGATGAGGTGGTGGTACCGCCAAAACCTGTATATGCCTTGCCAAGATCACAATACTTTTTTCCCGAAAAAGTTTTTGCTCTAAGCGGTAGAGACCAAAACCCTCATGAGAGACACTTTTAACCGGTTTGTCAAACACGTGCCACGGCGTATGCTATCGGGAATCTTCTCGGGGTTATGGAAGAAGTCGACTTAGCGGAGTTTTGGGGAGTCACCATGCGAATTAGGGTGAAAATTAACGTGACGAAACTATTGCTTCGATTCATGAAGGTTCGGGGAGCCGGGGGACAAGAGATGATTGTTTCATTTAAATACTAGCGCCTCTTGAATTTTTTCTATCTTTGCGGCATGCTTGGTCATATTTTAGTGGATTGTGAGGACAAATATGATGCGACAATTGATTTGGATGATGAGACTCAGCAGCCATACAGGGATTGGCTCCGGGAAAGCTCGAATCGGGTAGGGTCATACGTAAGACAACGCTATACGGACAGAGGTTGGCGAGGTTCTTTGGCTTCATCAAACCGTTGTAGTTTTCCAACAGGGGGGAGAGGAACATTCTCACAATTTTGACCGCGAAACTTGGATCAATCCTGGAATGATAATAAGGCAGCCCCCTCACAGCAATCATCTGATAGAACGTATAGCGCGAGCTACATTCTCGAATGAAGGGACAGGGAGCAAGCTGACATGGAAGTAGAACAGATAAATACACTTGTTGAGAGGCTATTGAGAGTTCGGGTAGAGCAAGGGCTGCTCCAACAGTGTGACAACATGCATGTTTCAAATCAGCGTCGGAATTCAGAAATTGAGAATAGACCAGTATTAGTCATCGTGGTGCATCAGGTGTTTAAGCACCTTATCAGTGATCTGGACGGTCGGTTTATAATGGGTCAGGTCTCGGATCTACAGAATCCAACAGTATTTACGACGAAGATAGCAATGACGATGGCAGTTACAAATCAGTGTAGGGGTGGCAGAGTTAAAATCCGTCGAAAGGAAGGGGTTAGCAATTTATTAATACGGAAGGCCGGTTTTGGGGTGAAGCGCACGTACGACGATGGGAATTCAGTGGAACGGAATAAGGATAAGAAAGCACGACTGTAGGAGTTAATAATAGAAATCAACGACCTTTTGGCGGTGACTGTGCAGCAGTCCTGCCACATCCAATGAGTCTTCTGTGTTGGAACTGTCAGGGCTTGGGGAACCCTTGGACAGTTCGAGAACTACGCCAACTAGTTTCCACTTATGACCCCCCTATAATCTTCTTGTCTGAAACTAAATGTAAAGCAAGAAAGTTACAGATGATCAAAAGGAGGTTGAATTATTTTGGAGTTTGTGTGGATGTTAAAGGTCTTTCGAGGGGTTTAGCATTACTTTGGGCGAAGGACGTCGTGGTTGATTTGTTAAGTATGTTCGACAATCACATTGACGCAGTGGTTGTAGGGAAATATGGTGATCTTGATTGCCGTTTCACAGGGTTTTACGGAGAACCAGACGGGGCCAAGCATATATGCACATGGAACCTTTTACGGTAGTTGAGGGGTGTTTCATCGTTACCATGGCTTTGCGGGGGTGGTTTTAATGAAATTTCTTGTCATAAGGATAAGGGTGGGGGACCGAAACAACCAAACTGACTACTTTGGAATTTCCGTGATGCGTTGGTGGATACAGGTCTTATAGAGATTGACTTCTATGGTCCTCAATTCACGTGGTACAGTCGGCGACCTACCCCTCATACAGTCTGGGAGCGAATCGACAAAGCTTGCGCGGATCAGTCTTGGCATGCATGTTTCCCTCATGCTCGGGTTGACCACGTCACTACCTTACATTCGGACCACAACGTGATCGTTATTCGAGTGCTGGGTCCCAGGGAATGTCCGCGGGTTAGGAAGCGATTTAGGTTTGAGGCGAAGTGGGCATGTAAAGTCGAGTGAGAGGAGGTCATCGCCAAAATCTAGGCCGACTTTGGAGGCAGAGTTTGTATGAAAAATTGAATAGTTGTCGTGTGGGTTTAGTTAAGTAGAGCAAGGTTGATGGGGCTGAATTGAGGAAGCATACCGAGGCATTGAAAACTCTGGTCGTTGAGCTGAGAACGAGGTTGATAACGAGAGTGTTGAAAGAGGAGGAGAAGCGATGCACAGTGTAGTTGGAAAAATTATTGGATGAAGAAGAAGTTTATTGGAAACAGAGCGCGAAGGTTCAATGGCTTCGAGAACGGGACCGCAATACGGCTTATTTTCATAGAAGGGTGAATGAGAGGAGAAAGAAAAATGAGATAAAGGGCAATCGGGACAACAGTGGTGTTATGCGCACGAATCCGTCAGAGATTGATCTTGTTGCGACTGACTATTTTCGACATATATTCGAGTCCAGCAATCCAACGGAGGCGGCTATTGATGACGTTTTGCGAGATGTCGGCGTGCGGGTTAGCCCTGAGGTGAACGAAAGCTTGCTTTATCCGTTCTCCGTTTTGCGAGATGTCGGCGTGCGGGTTAGCCCATGATATGTATCATGTTAAATCTCCGGAGCCTAATGGTTTCTTGGTTGTGTTTTATCAAAAGTTCTAGAGAATTGTTGGGAGGATGTCACTACTTTTGTCCTTTCTTTTCTTAATGATAAAATTCTTGATCCTTGTGTTAATTATACGCATATTTTTTTGATTCTGAAATGTAATAACCCTGAATTGATGACACAGTTTCCCCCCATTAGCCTCAGCAATGTGAGCTTCAAGATCGCATCAAAAGTCACTGCTAATCGGCTTAAGCCTTTTATTGCTTCTATTGTTTCTCCTTCTCAATCAGCATTCATCCCGGGTCGTCTTATCACGGACAATATCCTTTCGGCGTTCGAGGTGAATCACTTTCTCAAGAATAAGAGAACGGAGAAGAGGTGCCATATGACGTTGAAACTTGATATGAGTGAGGTCTATAACCGAGTCAATGGTCTTTCCTCGAGAAGGTAATGCTTAAGTTGGGTTCTGATTCTAGTTTTGTATCACTTATTATGATGGACATGTGCACTATTTCATATTCTATCTTGCTAAATGGGCGTGAGTCGAGTATTTGTTTTCCCCAAATGGGGTATTAGGAAGGGGGATCTACTATCCCCCTATCTTTTCTTATTTGTTTCTGAGGTGTTTTCAGCTTTACTGTCGAAAGCCGAGGAAAGTGAAGAAATTAGGGGGTCAAAATCAGCCGTCGAGCTCCGTCGGTATCTCATCTTTTGTTTGCAGACGATATGCTTATATTTTCTGACGCAAATGAGGAAATGGTGCTCAGTATTTGGGGAATATTGGGACAGTTTGAGGCTGCTTGGGGTCAGAAGATCAATCTTGATAAGTCACTTGTTGTTTTCGGTAAGAACACTTATGATCATATGTGTATCGCAATTGGGGGATTGTTAGGGGTGGAGGTGGCAGATCGACACGAGAAGTACTTAGGCCTACCATCTGTCGTCGGGAAATTAAAGAAGGAGTTATTTGATTACATTAGGGAACACGTGTGGAAAAGAGCGCAAGGTTTTAAGAGTACAATTTTGTCGGGGGCGGGGAAGGAGGTCCTTGTGAAAGTTGTGATGCAAGCCATACCTACATTCGTCATGAGTTGTTTTCGCTTGCCTGACACATTGATCAAGGAGATTGAATCGATTATTAACAATTATTGGTGGACTACAGGGCGCAGAACAAAATACATTGGGTGGCGTAGGAAAATATGTGTAGACGAAAGGGGGATGGGGGGCTTGGATTTCGGGATTTGAAAGCTTTTAATTTGGCTCTCCTTACTAAACAAGCGTGGAGTTTTCTACAAAATCCGACAAGCTTGGTTAGTCGCCTTCTTAAGGCTAAGTATTTTTCGAATTGTGAGTTCTTGGATGCAAGAGTAGAGGCAGCACCATCGTACTCATGGAGATGTATTTGGGAAGCTATTCCGATGTTACGTAGAGGAGTGCGGTGACATGTGGGGGAACGGTGAGTCCATATTGGCTTGGCACGATGCATGGTTACCCCGTCCAATAACGTTTAAGCCGATCACACCTTTTAACGCTACTGGACCATTCACCACGGTTGATGAGCTTATCGATCCCGCGACGGGATGGTGGAATGAAGAGATGATCCGTGGCTTTTTTTGGGACGGGGATGCAAAGTTGATTTTAGCTATTCCGCTAGGTGCAAGTAATAACAACGATATGAAAATTTGGCACTACGAAAAAAGGGGCATTTCACGGTTCGAAGTGCTTATCATGCCATTGTATCTCAAGGATTAGCACGGGGTCAGTCGGACGCACCGTCATCATCGGAATTGCATCCATTTTGGACAAAGATCTGGAAATTAGAGTGCGCCAACAAGATTAAGTTGTTTATTTGGCGATGTTGCATGGATGTTATTCCTACACGATGGAAGCTCGCGCGACGAATGATTTGTACAGATACTCATTGTGTGGTTTGTGGTATGGGAGAGGAAACAGTTCGTCATGCACTCTTCGATTGTCCCCTCGCGAGACAAGTTTGGGTGTTAGCTAACATCCCGATGACCCTTTGGCTTAAGGAGGCCGAACTGCTGGGTGCTTGGATTGTGCGACTCGCAAGATCAGAGACGGCACGTACGGTTAGCCTTGTTTGCTAGGTTTGTTGGACGATTTGGGGTAATAGGAATGGTATGCTAGCGGGTGAGAAGGTGCGTCGGGCAGACGAGATGGCCACGTTCACTCACAAATATGTTGCGACATTGATGGAGTATAACGGGAAGGGAGTTGGTCTTTATTTTGAGATGTTTTGTGGTCTTTATTTTGCTTCATTAGTTTCATGTATTTGACGTTGGTTTAATGGCGTTTTCCTTTTTTTGGGGGGTCGCCTGTTTCTATGGAATGGAAGTTTTTTGGAGTTAAAAAAAAATTACGGTGTGCTTTCCTTATGATTAAAAACTATGCAAATCAGAATTTTCATATATGTGAAATATTTTGCATCGCGTATGAAAATACACAGAACACCTTCTTAAGACAACGGATAAGACAACATTACCTTATGTGGCAGTATAATCTTATTAATCGGAGGTGCGATATATTCAACTTATTTCCCTTTTATTACTTATCAAAAAAAATATTTTATTCCCTTTTATAAATATATAAATCTTGACAATATTATCCTTAATACTTTACCAAACAGGCCTTTTTACCCCTCTAATTACACACGTCCTTCCCTTTGCTGTTAATTTATGTTTTTATAGAATATCTGTTGTGATAATTGATAATAACAACAGTAAAAAACAAAGGATTTTCCTTAAAAAACTTTATCCTTTTCATTTCTTCTACTAGAACACTCTTCATTTCTTCTACTAGAACACTCTTGAAGAAGCAAGCATCCACATAACTAAATAATTATCAGACATGTATCCACATGGTGGGGGTGACTTAGGTGGCCCAGCGTTAAACTAGGTCAGCTTGACCTGACCCATTAACAATCCAAACGGAAAAGTGTCGAACAAAGGCGGTTCGATACTTCTTGGACAATCAAACACTTATTTTCTATTGTTATTGCCTTTTACGAAACAAGGGCCATATTCTGAGGTTTATAAATACCCCGGACCCTGAGATTCAAGACAGGTCATGAATTATTGTTCACCAACCCTTGAACAATCGAATTGGATTGTTTGATTGTTATTCAAGTTAGCGAGTTCTTCAGTTCGATCGACCTGCCCTTCAGTTTGATCGTTATCAATTAGTCAGCTCTGTTCGAGAGTTTTTGAGGTCAAATCGAGACATGTTCAACTTTCTTAGAATTCGACAATTATTTCAGTGTCGAACCGTCTCTTGTTCGACGGTTATTCCAGCATCGAATCCACTCATGTTCGATAGTTAAAGAGTTCCCATATTCGATAGTTAGGGTTATTCTAGTCCTTTCAGGCTTATTCAAAAGAGATAAATGAACTACGTTTGGCTTGATTCCCTCAATGGGATACGTAGGCAGCTTTGGCTCATTGTCAAGTTCACTCTGAAATCATTAAGTATCCAACCCCTCATTTCGCGATGCTTGGAGTGCAGAAGTGTAAAGGACAAAGCTGATTCCAATACAACTATGAATTAGTTTAATGTGGAGTGTCTTACCAGCCTATCAAGTCAGCAGACGAAAACACTACAAATCACCACATAAACCAGACTGTAAATTTTGTTTACCCTTATCTATTCCCGACGCTTATAACGAATGTTGTTGTTTGGTGAAGCAAAGATATCGTGATATAATGTGCGCTCTTGTAATATAGTTAGGTTCACACTTTTTTGATAATTAGGTTCACATTGTTCATGGTGATATGTATAATTAAGATCAAAGTTGAGCTCCAACATTATAGCCAAGTGTAACTAGCCTGAATCTTCCGTCTAAATGGCATTTTATTTGGGGAGAATTGTAGTTTATGATCATTGTCTTTGTGGATTACACTAGTCGCCCTTTATTAATTTGTGATTTTCAAATAACGTATTATGAAAAAATTGACAAAAGAACGCCCTCATTTGACCCCCAAGCTATCAACTCAACGCAATAAGAGTGTTGCGCGTGTGTTTTTGTGACATCGTCGTGACATAGCAGTGCGTTTACTTTAATTTTATAATCTTTAATAAACGTTTAAACATAAAAATAAATATTACCAAAAAAAATAAGAAAATCTTGAAAAGATAAAAAATTAAGTCAAATTAAAGTTCAATAGAAGTTATAATTTTAATATATATTATTTTAGTTTTGAAGATTCTTGTGTAGTACCCCAAACTCAATCAACCTCGTATTGTACCCTAGATTTTCCACCAGCTCCATTTATTGAGTTTACTGGTAAGAGTAGTTCGACTAGAGTTTTATCACCGGCATATCGATCAGAGCTCTGTCATGCCTTCGACTCGCTGGAGCTGGTGAGTCTTGTTTTGCGCCAGTTGGATTTGGAGGCGGTTTGGGGTCAAGCAGGGGAGGTGGGAAAAAGATGGTCATTTTTATTTTTCTCTTTTTTTTTAGGAGAAAATGTTGAAAAAATAATTTTAGGTACACCAAATTCATAAAATATATTCTTATTAATGAAGTAATATATAATAAGATTAACTTAACTTTTGCATATAGAGAAATTTATATCATTAAGATTTTCTTATTAAAGATTTAAGATAAACTTATAAATATATTGTAATTCTCTATTCTATGTGGCGATCACGTCACAAAAACAGACGCATACCCTCTTATTACGCTGAGTTGGCAGTTCGCGTTGACACAAATATCTTTTGTCGATTTTTCATAGTTATAGGTAATTCTAAAATTTCAAATTAATGAAAAGCAATTACTGAAATCGACAAAAATAATCTGCAAAATTTGCAATTTTCTGTTTTGTTTATGTTCCATCATAAAAAGTACAATACATACATGCACCCAACCCAGAATTTTAAGGCATGTAGTATTAATTAGTAGGTGGTTTCAGAACTAAGTGTCTCCACATTTACTGTAAAATCTGATACAATATGGCATAATTATACTTGTAACACAAAAAATATAATACACCATTATATACATAAGGTTTAGAAATTATTAAAGGACTTTTTTACCACATTATATTTGTCAACAAGGATGTTTGAGAGTGAGTACGTACTAGGCTAGCTTATAAATAAATATATTTATATGTAACAACTTGAGTTAAAACTTTTAATTAATAACCACTTGGTTGGGTAACATAAATCATGAAATATAAGTTGAAAATTACTATAGTACTACTGTAGCTCGGTAGCAGTGTTCCGGTTTAGCATTCTCTACTCTACTCCACAAATGGTGAACTACAAAAAACAACCATTGATAATTCTTCTCGCAATATTCTTCTTCATCTCATCAGATTATACAAACACCGCTGTGGCCGAACTGCGGCGGTGTGGGCCATGTGGCAAAACCCCGGTGCCTTACCCGCTGAGCACTGCTCCCAACTGCGGCGATCCGGCGTACAAAATCAGGTGCAATCCGAGCGGCAACGGGACTCTCTATTTCGACTCAAAGACGGGCATTCCTTATCCAATTATGTCCATCAACGCCAACGCGCAACGGTTGGTTATTCGGCCATCGCCCGCGATGCCGGGGACATGTTACTCAGAAGATTTCAAGAGCGAAGGGTTCCAAATAGATGATTCACTTCCTTTCAATATTACCAGTAGCAATACGGTGTTCTTGATGAACTGCACTGATAATATGTTGCATTTGCAGGTATGAATGAATATAATAATGGATCACCTTTTATTTTATGATGGTCCAAGTTGGATCGTATAGCGAAAAAAAAATTCTAATAAACTTGCGAACATATATATATATATATATATATATATATATATATATATATATATAGATATAGATATAGATATAGATATATATATTAGTCGTTTTCAAAGTTAACAATTTTTCTCATTGTCCCCTAGTTCAAGCCGAATTAATAATAGTTTACGAGTTTTGTTAGTGGAACAAACCACGCTATATATAGACAATTTGATGCACACAAGTCTAAAAAGCAAGTTACTTTAGGTGGAGATCCAATTTGAGACTAAAAATAGAAATTCACATCTTTGATCAACTAAGCTCGCTTTAATTTGCGACCAGCAATTTATGTCATTTAACTTTATTGCAAGTTATGTTCTACTATTTTTCTTTTAGATCGAATCCTTTATATATCCTGGGTTGTTAGCAAAAGTAATGCATCAATATAACTAAGAAACAATAAAAATACATTAATTGAAGTTTAAACAACAGGTTTATTGCAAGTTTAAAGAAGAAAAGGACAAGGACAAAAATAATAGTACAATATTGTACTCCTCCTTCCCTCGATCGGCTTTTGTATATATAATCAAACAATTTTTATAGTGAAAAAGAAGCTGAACGAAAACCTCTGCATATTTCTTGCAGGTCCCGGTGAACTGTTCGAGCAACTGCCTGTGCCACACTTACATTAACAACACGGCATCGGTAGCAGCGTGTAATAAGAATCCGTTGTGTTGTTCATTCCGGACAGGCGGTTCACAGAACGCGTATGTCATCCGAGTACACATGGACGGGTGCATGGCGTATCAGAGTTACGTAAATCTGGATCCTGGATTGCCCTTCTCAAAGTGGCCACAGCCAGGTTTGGAACTCCTGTGGGTCACGCCCCCAGAGCCGCTCTGCAACAAAACATTGGATTGCCGTTCTCTACCCATGTCCAAGTGTTTGGCGGATCCTGCCAGTCCTGGACAAAAGAGGTGCTTCTGTAAGAAGGGCCGCTACTGGGATCCCGCCACTGCCTATTGTCAAAGTTAGTCATCAATCACTATCCCCATATACTATATTTCTTCATTTCTTCTATACTAAATTGATGTTATGGGTAATTCAGGGGTAGTCATAGGAAAGTGTCCTGTGTTATTTTTAACTGGCAAAACACCCATTTGTTGTTTAGTGGGCATTCAAAACTCAACATAGCATGAAAAGACTAGCCTGAGGTTTGAATAATAAGACAGACATTCCTAAATAAAACATCCAGACCGACCATCAACTTATTATGTATTTTTAAGTTAAAGGGGCATTTTTTTTTATAATTACTTTAATCTGATAGAATCATTTGTAATAAACCAACACTTCAAGGGTGTAAAATGTAAGTTGAACCATTGTTGTTGAAAGTACAGAGCACCATATGTAATGAATATGCTATTCTGTGCAGAGTGTCACAGTGGAACTGGCTGCAAATTTCATAAGAATCAGACTCCTGTTATTGGATGTAAGTTTCAATTAGTTTTATATATCCTTGTTTGATGAATTTCTTCCAGTACCAGATTTCCATTATCTATTTTTTTCTCTCATAATAGAAAGCATCAGAACCTAATATGAAAATAGTCTGAAATATATGTTATCTTTTTGTTTTTTTTTTTCAGCTTGTGTAGGAGTTGTTGGACTCCTCGCTTTAACCGGATTCCTTGTCTATCGGCAACGTGTATACGTGAAAAAAGCAGCACTTAAGTCACTAATCAAAGAAAGAGAGGACATCTTAAACGCCAACAGCAGTGGAAAATCAGCCAAGACTTTTTCAGGCAAAGAAATCAAGAAAGCAACCGATGACTTCTCAAGAGATAATCTTCTTGGCACCGGAGGCTTCGGCGAAGTCTTCAAAGGCACACTCGAAGATGGAAGTTACCTAGCCGTCAAACGAGCAAAATCTGGCAGCGCCAAAGGCACTGCACAAGTCCTCAATGAAGTTCGAATCCTCTGCCAAGTGAACCACAGGAGTTTGGTTCGATTACTCGGTTGCTGCGTCGAACTCGAGCTTCCTCTACTCATATACGAGTATGTTTCAAACGGGACACTCTTTGACCATTTACATAGGCATGATATGGTCCAAAAGACGCCGCTCAATTGGCTGCGACGTTTGCTCATCGCACATCAGACGGCTGACGGCCTTGCTTACCTTCATTCCTCTGCTGTGCCGCCCATCTACCACCGTGATGTTAAGACGAGCAACATATTATTGGACGAGAATCTCGACGCAAAAGTCTCTGATTTTGGACTGTCGAGACTTGTTGAGTTGAGTGAAAGAGATTGTACACATATTAATACCACTGCTCAGGGAACTTTGGGATATCTTGATCCTGAATATTATCTCAATCTGCAGTTGACAGATAGGAGCGACGTTTATAGTTTTGGAGTCGTGTTGCTGGAGCTTTTGACTTCTAAGAAAGCTATCGATTTCAACAGGGAGGAGGAGAATGTCAACTTGGTGGTTTACATGAAAAGGGTATTTGATGAAGAAAAGCTAATGTCTGTGGTTGATCCTATGCTTAAAAATGGGGCTACTAGGGTAGAAATGGAGACAATGAAAGCTATTGGGAATTTGGCTGCAGCATGCTTGGATGATCGGAGGCAGAATCGGCCTTCGATGAAAGAAGTAGCCGATGAGATTGAGTGTGTCATTAGTATTATGACGGGTGATGTTACAAAAACATAGGTAAGTTAGGGTTCAGACTAGGACCAAGTTGTACTTGCCTAAATTTCAGTTTACATGCATGGTATAATGTAGATTGTAGTACTAAATTCAGCCTGTGGAAATTCAACTCCATCCGTATTTTGTGCTCTAGGAATAGATCTGTCGGTTTCATAATTCTGATTCTTGCAGCATGTGTTTCTCATGTATTTTGGTCTTATTTCGTCACGGTAATAGAACACAGTAAAACAGTACAATGGGAATATAAATAACCAAAATAATGTTAATCCAATAAAATTAACCAGACTAACTTTGTCTGAAACACCTACTATCTATTACAGATCTTACACTGATTTGAACTATACAGATAACACTAATTATTTAGCGCATCGAATTGTGGTTGTTCAATGTGCGCCTCGAATGGTGCTGGTTCGATGCTGAGCTGATTCGATATGGCCTTGATAATACATTGCAGCGTATCGAATTAAGGAACGTCTCGAATAATGGAGCGTATCGAATAGTGAGATTCGATGTGGTCAGGTTGGGACTCAAGTTCGATCTCCTCTGAATGCTCAAAACCGTCATATATATAGCAACCTCGCTATGTGGGGCTCGAATACAGCTGTAAAATACGCATCAAATCATACCGATTCGATGCGCGCATCGAATGACGAGTATTCGATGCGCTGAAGGTATCGAATTGGGTCAATTCGATACGATTATGGGCCGGCCCAATCCCTATTGTTGGGCCAGTCCTAAAATACCCCAATCACATAGTCCCCCTAGTTTGGGAGACGTTAGTAGAGTGATGACGACTTCCAAACTCAAATCATATTCGTCATAATGAACTATGGGCATCGAATTGTAACAATTCGATGCGTCAGTTTACAGGCATCGAATTTTGACGAGTTCGATGCGCGCATCGAATTATGAAAATTCGATGCGTTTAGTAAAGTGGCAGCCCATGGGCCTATATATAAGAATCCACATGTCTGACATTTCTTGTTTTTATTCGCAGAAGGAATTTTTTGTTTGCTTCTGAAACGCATCGAACGGAGTCTGTTCGACACGGTCCGTATCGAATCGTTGGAATTCGACACGTTACTTATTCTATATTTTTCTAGAAAAATTATTAAAATTTGTTATTAGGCTGATATGGCTCGTATAAAATCTCGAAGTCGCAGCAAAATTGTGTTGTCACCTGAGAACATTCATGATGCTCATGGAATGAGTGAGTGAAATGAGCAAAATGAGCTCTCAGGTGCGGGCCCATCTAATTTATCTTCCCCATATCATTCTACCATGAGGCTTGGTGGTATTAGTGCTGGCACTCGGGTGCCCATAGTGAGCGATTTTGAACGCAACGAGAATGTTGACACGCGTAGAGTGGTGGTAACACCTACCGTTACTGGTGGACGGATAAAAGTTGGGACTAATCGTCAAATCCGAATAATGGAAGATATCGATTCTGAAGACGAGAGAATTGCCACTAACTTTGCCAGATTTAATGCAGCGAACCCTACATTCAGACAAAGGCGAAGTGCAGAGGAAACGAACTCCTCCCGTTCATTTGATGAGGATTGGTATACTTCTGCTAAAAGAAAATTAGCGGAGGAAGAATTCGCTCGCGACGCTCAGGACATTCTGCCGCCTCCCCCAAGACGACCTCGACCTTCGGGGAATCCAAGACCTGCCCCTCCCAGTAGTCTTATAAATTACGATTTTCTCAATGATGAGAATTCAGAATCATTAAGTGCCACATTGGGCGGATATAGATTGAGAGAGGAGCAAGCTGGAGAAATAATGCAGAGTTTATGGCCACAGTTGGATCGTCGAACCGTAATAAATCGGTTGGGGTATCAGGATTTGGCGCGCTTCGGGCGCCTATTCTTTGCTGCCGTCATCTTAGCAGTTTATCGACTATGCAGGGATTATAGCGGGTTAGCCGAAGTGCAGAACCAACATAATAGTATTGTCGATAATCTTCGCACTACTATTTGTAATGGGAATTATAGTCGCCAAAATGCGCTGAAACGCGCCAAGGAGGCAGAAACAAAAGCATCGAAAGCTACTCGCGACAAACATGATGCCGAAGTTAAGGCCAAGAAAACAGAAGAGGATGCCGAAGCTCTGCGTGCTGAAATTATTGCATTAAAAAAGGATAATGAATCCCTGAAACGGAAGAATTGTTCTCTTCAAGCTTCAAATACGGATGCTGAAAATGCCATTTCCAATTTGCGCCGTCGAATCCAGTATTTCGAATCTGAAGATTACAAATATGAAATCGTTCGAGATTTTACGCAAAGTAACGTATATAAATTTTTGGAATTACTCCGCGGTTCTGCTGATATGAAATACGGAATGGAAGTCGGTGTTAGTCAAGTTGTACATCTTGGATATCTCAGAGATGGTTTCCGGAAGGATATGCTTGATGTAACACTTAACTCTAAAATGGAGATCCCAGAGTGTAGCAGTGATGATGAAGACGATTTACATACTCCTAAGCTTGGTGATCCATTTTATGCTGTGTGGCGCGACCGTAAAAAACCTAATGTGACCGGTTCAGGTTCCGTAAAATCGATCTCACCTCAATCCCACAAGGGAAAAGAGAAAAACAGTCCTAGCGCAACTCTGGAGGATTCAGAGAGTATCAAAAAGGCTCTTCACGATGCTTTTGGTTCAAGCGATGATGACTCAAAATTACCTTCGAGAAGTTCTAGGTCTACATTTTTTCTCCAGAGTCCTCCAAAGAGAACGGGTTTTGAAAATGTTCCCTCTGTAGCCTCGGACAAAAGAAATAGGGCATTAAACGCACCTAAAACTTCTGGTCCTAAAGGAGTTTTACCAGGAGGAAAGCGTTCTACTCTAGGTGACAAGGTTTCTGTGCTGGCCAGTAATATACCTAATCCATCATTTAGTGCACAAAACCTTATTTCTCCTAGTAGATATCAACTTGAAGATTCTTCTGAAAGAACTGAAGTTGTTTTGCCCGATGAGTGGGCACAGGAGAATGAATTGATTCTTACAGGGGATCAAATTCAAAGCAACTGTGCTAACTTTGCGCGTTTAGTAGGTGTGGTTCTTCGTCCGGAGTCCCCCCATTCATCGAATGAGTAGTGATATTTTGCTAAACTGAATTATGGATATCAGACCTTTGTTTTGTATATAGTCTTGTAATTTTAATCAATTGCTCTGTAATGAGAATGACTCAACCGTTTGACATTATATCTAAGTAATTTAGTTTTATTCCCATATTGTTTCTTTCCGATTATTTCCAACCACAGCATTTGATTTATTTGTTTGCTGTTGAATTAATATTTTTCTGATGTTTAATAATGGTGTTTGATGTCATGGTGCATATCTAATATTATGATTGTACTTGTCATGAAAAATATGAGCACTTTGAGGTGTTATTATTATCTTTAGGACAATCATGTTTTACCAGAGAGATCGAATCCCTTTATCTCGTTGTGCTGGCATGCGGGGATGGACCACGTTGGGCCTTCTTATCCCTCCATCGTGTTTTTCCTTCCGGCATGCGGGGGTGGACCACTTTGGGCCTTCTTACCCCTCCGTCATGTTCTTTCTTCTGGCATGTGGGGGTGGACCGCTTTGGGCCTTCTTACCCCTCCGTCATGTTCTTTCTTCTGACATACGGGGGTGGACCACTTTGGGCCTTCTTACGCCTCCGTCATGTTCTTTCTTTTGGCATACG
This sequence comes from Linaria vulgaris, assembly GCA_948329865.1. Classification (NCBI taxonomy): domain Eukaryota; kingdom Viridiplantae; phylum Streptophyta; class Magnoliopsida; order Lamiales; family Plantaginaceae; genus Linaria; species Linaria vulgaris. The sequence goes on from OX415250.1 coordinate 65,041,136, forward strand.
GGGTTGGACCACTTTGGGCCTTCTTACCCCTCCGTCATGTTCTTTCTTTTGGCATGCGGGGGTGGACCACTTTGGGCCTTCTTACCCCTCCGTCATGTGCTTCCCTGTATCATTCAATGAATAAAAATTTGTAGTTAATAATTTTTTAAAAAATCAATACAAATTAAAGTGTAAGAAACATATATTTGATGAAATTCCTTCAATTTATGCGTAATAATGCCTGAGATGTTGCACATTCCATGGGCGTTTCTGTTGAACTCCTCTTAGAGTCTCGAAATAATAATATCGTCGAGAACTTGCTCGTGTGACTCTGAAAGGTCCTTCCCATTTTGGTTGAAGCTTTCTGATATGCTGTTTAGCTGCAATACTCCTGAGAACCAAATCTCCTACTTCAAAATTTCTGAATTGAACTCTCTTATCATAGCTTTTGGCCATTGCAGCTTTATAAGCAACAGTATGCTGATAAGCATCCTCTCTTGTGGATCCTATCATATCCAGATCCATCTGTCGCAATCGGGCAGATTGTTCTGGATCATAGTCAATAATTCTACGCGTCGGCATGCCTATTTCTGCGGGCAATACAACTTCAGTGCCATAAACAAGAACCAATGGGGTTTCCCCTGTGGATGTCCTCGGAGTCGTTCTATGTGCCCACAATATTCCTTGAAGCTCTTCTGGCCACGTTTTCCCTGTGGCCCTCATTCTCCTTTCGAGATAATCCTTCAATGTTTTGTTAGTGGATTCTGTTTGGCCATTGGATTGTGGGTAATATACTGAAGTGAGATTGTGTGATATCTTTAATTCCCCAAACCACGATTTAATCTACTTTCCAGTAAATTGCGTGTCGTTGTCACATTCAATGGACCTCGGTATGCCGAAGCGGTATACGATGTACTTCCAAATAAACTCGATCATATTATTCTCCGTGATCGACGTTATAGCTTCTGCCTCAACCCATTTAGTATAATACTCAACTGCCACTATGAAATATCGTTTTTGACCTTTGGCAGGTGGAAACGGACCCACAATATCAATTCCCCACTGATCAAACGGACATGCCACGTCGATGGGTTGCAGTTGACGTGCCGGTCTGTGAATGAGACGAGCATGGTATTGGACTATTGGCAAATGTCACATTTTCTCGAATAAGCTGTTGCATCTTTGAGCTAATGCTCGTCCCCCAGAATGATTTCCGCAGCAACCTGCGTGGATCTCTTCTATGACACATTCAGCTTGAGTAGGAGTCAAACATCTTAACATTGGTCCTTCGAAAGATCTTTTATATAACTCTCCATTATTGATAGTAAATCTATAAGCCTTGTAACGCATTCTGCGTTGTGCATTCGGATCTGCTGGTAAAATGCCTTGTTGAAGATAGATCATAATTTCATCCTTCCAAGACGGGTCCTCTTGTATCGCCATTATGAACTCCACCCGGACTTCCGTGGTAATATATTTTGATATTCCAATCGAAGGTTTATCAGCGACCATAAGTGTGATTCGCTTTTCCGCTAGAATCTCTGAAGAACTTGCAAATTTGGAAAGCGCATCTGCTTTCGCATTGTCATCCTTAGGGATTTGGGTTATATCAAAAAACTTGAAGTTCTTTGCTAATTCTTTAACCTTAGCGGCGTACAGCTTCATAGTTTCCTCATGCGTCTCATATTTTCCCGAGAAGTGATTTGCCACCAAGAGCGAATCGGTGAACACGTCTAGATGTTCAATGTTGAGTCCGAGTGCCATTTTGATCCCTGCAATTATTGCTTCGTATTCAGCTTCGTTATTCATTACCATGTAATTCAGGCTGATAGCAAATTCAAATTCCCTCCGCTCTGGGGACAAAAAATGTATTCCAATTCCCCCTCCGTGAGTTGTGGCAGACCCATCTGTGTGTAATAGCCATGTCGATGTTGCCCTACTGGTGCCCACTTGATTGGATATAGAAAAAATACAGCTTGCGGTCTCAACTACATTGTTTCCAAGAGTTTCGGCCATGAAATCTGCTAGAGCCTGCGCTTTGATTGCAACCCGCGGCTTAAACTCCAATCCGAACTCACTAAGTTCAATTGCCCATTTCACCAATCTGCCCGATGTTTCTGGCTTTGCCAACACTTGCTTTAATGGTTTATCTGTTACCACAGTAATTGGGTGAGATTGAAAATACAGTTTCAACTTCCGAGCTGTAACAACAATCGCTAACGCAAATAACTCTATTTCCAAGTAATTTCTCTCTGCTCCCTGCAGTACTCTGCTCACATAATGTATGTGTAATTGTTGAGCTCCTTTTTGCTTGAGCAGTACTGTACTGATTGCATTTGCAGATACTGCCAAATAGAAATATAACATTTCATTCTCCTCCGGTTTTGCTAATAACGGCGGGCTCACCAAATAATTCTTCATTTGTCTAAAAGTTTCTTCACATTCCGGCGTCCAAATAAAATCTTTGTTCCGCTTCATCACCTTAAAGAAATGGAGGTTCTTTTCGGCAGATGTTGATATAAATCTCCCCAAGGCCGTTAGACGGCCCACCAAACATTGTACATCCCTCACCGTTCTTGGTGAAGGTAAATCCAGTACTGCTTTTATTTTATCAGGATTGGCCTCGATTCCTCTCTCATTCACCACATATCCTAGAAACTTTCCAACCGTTACTCCAAAAGTGCATTTTTTAGGGTTTAATTTCATTCCATATGTCCTCATTATGGTGAATGCCTCATCCAGATGTTGCACATGTTCATCAGCTTTTAGGCTCTTTACAAGCATATCGTCAATATATACTTCCATCGATTTCCCAATCTGATGGTAAAACATTTTAGCCACCAACCTCTGAAATGTTGCTCCCGCATTCTTCAATCCGAATGGCATTACCCTATAACAGTACACTCTGGTATCAGTTACAAATGTCGTTTTACTCTGATCTTGCACTGCCATGAAGATTTGATGAAAACCACTCTTTGCATCCATCATACTCAATAATGCACATCCTGCTGTAGAATCCACAAGTAGATCTATTCGCGGCAAAGGAAAAGGATCTCTCGGGCAATGCTTGTTTAAATAGTATAATCCACACACATTCTCCATGTAGCTTCTTTCTTTAAAACCAACACAATATTGCTCAACCATTCTGAGAACCTTATAGCATAGATATGCCGAGCTGCTAAGAGTTCTTGCACCTCTTTTTCAGCTGCTTCATTCTTTTCCTTGCTGAAATTTCGCTTCTTCTGCCGTATCGGTTTCGCACTCTTATCTACATTCAGATGATGTACAATGATTCTTGAGTCTATCCCGAGAAGGTCAGAATCGGACCATGCAAATATATCGGAATTACGGCGAAGACAATCTACCAACGCAGCCTCTATCATCCAGTCCATTTCTGCTCCAATCTTGATTACTTTCTCAGAACTTTCTTTGAAAAGCTGTACGATTTTGAATCCTCCTAAAGGTTTCATCTTACATTCTTGCCATTGCTTCAACAACTGACTTTCTATTTTATCTTGCCCCTGTTCTTTAGGCTCAATCCTATCTTGACTCAAATCTGTCTTTGTTTTGATCTTTTTCTCCGTTTGCTGTTTTTCAACCACATTCATGCGCCTTGTATTTGTCATCCTAGCTGCCCTATCTAAAAACAGTGTTTACGGTGTTCCCACAGACGGCGCCAATATTTTGGTCTTATTTCGTCACGGTAATAGAACACAGTAAAACGGTACAATGGGAATATAAATAACCAAAATAATGTTAATCCAATAAAATTAACCAGACTAACTTTGTCCGAAACACCTACTATCTATTACAGATCTTACACTGATTTGAACTATACAGATAACACTAATTATTTAGCGCATCGAATTGTGGTTGTTCGATGTGCGCCTCGAATGGTGCTGGTTCGATGCTGAGCTGATTCGATATGGCCTTGATAATACACTGCAGCGTATCGAATTAAGGAACGTCTCAAATAATGGAGCGTATCGAATAGTGAGATTCGATGTGGTCAGGTTGGGACTCAAGTTCGATCTCCTCTGAATGCTCAAAACCGTCATATATATAGCAACCTCGCTATGTGGGGCCCGAATACAGCTGTAAAATACGCATCGAATCATACCGATTCGATGCGCGCATCGAATGACGAGTATTCGATGCGCTGAAGGTATCGAATTGGGCCAATTCGATACGATTATGGGCCGGCCCAATCCCTATTGCTGGGTCAGTCCTAAAATACCCCCATCATCATGTTTCTCATATTAATGAAGAAAAACTTACAGTGATTCGTGCATTGATCATGGTTACAGTCTTTAATAAAAACGCGGGGAACTACAAATTACTAGAGCTCGAAGGAAAAGAAAAGCATTTGAAGTGTACAGTTCTTGTTGCACCAAGAGACAAATTTTCTGTAACAATGTAACACAAGTTCTGCAGAACAAACACTTGACTTCAGTTTTAAGATAAATCCACTCCAAATATCATATTGCTAATGACTCCCACTCCGAGCCGCGCTACAAGAGCAAACATTTCCCTTTTACGACCACGCCCTGCTCCATTATTACTTGAACTTACCTGGTGGTTTTGTGGAGGCGGCTGAAAAGGTATTCCTCGCTGATTGGTGGTCTCTGCAGTTTGCGGGCATGGCACAGTGGGCTTTAGCACGCATTCCAAATGAATGTCAAGGCAACAAGCTTTGCACCTATACCGCCAACTTGTGCACAAATCTCTGCAAACACTACACAACCCGCCTAGAGCTGGAGATTCAAAGCACAAAGGGTGCACCTCATGTAGCGCGTGCTGCAGTTTCTCAGGCAATTGAGTGCACAGTGGATGCACATCAAATTCACATTCTTTGCACCGGTAAAACAAGCCCTCAACAGGCTCCATGCAAATATCACAAAATCGATCCACTTGTCGTGCACCTTGTGCCTTTCGTATGACTAGGCGGAGGGCGTGGTTTTCGTGCATGAATGAGGAGAGAGTCTCAGGGCACGTTCCACAGTAATCGTGCAAGTCGAAATCGCAAGTGTGGCATCGGTACCTTTTACCGTTGCCCAGAGTCTTACAGCCATCGCATAAGAACACTTGATTGGCATCAATTAAGGTGAGTTGATGCTCCGGGTGAGTGAAGTGTGATATGGAATTCCTTGGTCTAGGAGCCATGGATCGGAAAAGCTGAGAAGTGTGAAGTAAAAGGATGGGATGAAGAAGGCATTTAAGTAGCTTTTGTTTGTGGAAATTTCAAGTGTATTTTATGTGGACTAGGAAAATACTTTAATTTTTCAAGGACGACGACTCGACATAATTTGAATAGTTGACTCAAGTTAAAAACACACGGTGTCATGACAAAAAATTTATTCACTACTTGCTTTTAGATATTGAGATCAAGTATTTTATGTGGACTAGGAAAATACTTTAATTTTTTAAGGACGACGACTCGAGATAATTTGAATAGTTGACTCAACGGTGTCATGACAAATAATTAATTGACGACTTGCTTTTAGATATTGAGATCAAGTATTGAGCAAATAGAACAGAGAATCAATCGTCAACTCCTACCAATTTTGCAAAAGAGCACATGGAAACGAGAAAGTTGCAAAATTAAATAAGGCCATTAAACATGTTATAGAAAATTATTGAGATTTATAACAATATATTTAAAAGAACATAGGGAAAAAAGAGCAAATAAGGAATATATTACTTGTAAATGGGTGTTTTTCTCTGGATCTTGATGGCTTCTTATATAGAGAAGAATTCACAATATCTAACACTATTTAAAACAACTATAACTATTATAAAATAGTATTTGTACATAATTTTTAACAATGGCCACTAGGCATATCCCACTAACCATATTTATAACACTCCCTATTGACCATTTGAAGATTTTGTTATGTACATGATCCGTCTTCTGCACACGTCTTATGTTGCCTCGTTAAAACTCAATGGGATAAAAACCTTAATAAGGAAAAAAGAGTGCAGCCGTGTGAACTCCCCCTCAAGTTGGCATCTCCAATTCCTCATAAGTCTCGTAGGTGACGCATCTCAATACTTTGAACATGTTTCTTAAAAGTTACAGTATGGAGTGCCTTTGTAAAAAGATATGTCATATTGTCACATGATTGAACATATTGGATATTAATATCTGTGTTCTTCTCGAGTTCCTAAGTGTAGGCAAAATATCTTGGGGGTATGTGTTTGGTTCGGTCACTCTTGACATAGCCTTCTTTCGTTTGTGTAATATATGCAGAATTGTCTTCGTATAATGTTGTAGGACCCTTTCTAATAGGTAAGCCAGATGTACTTCTTATATGATGTGTCATTGATCGTAACCATACACATTCCCTGCTTGCTTCATGGATTGCAATAATCTCAGCATGATTCGATGATGTTGCAACAAGTGTCTGTTTCTTAGAACGCCATGAAATAGCAGAGCCTCCATACATGAATTCATATCCAGTTTGAGATCTGGATTTATGTGGGTCTGATAGAAAACCTTCATCTGCATAACCAATCAAATCTTGTTCTGCATTGTTAGGATAAAATAGACCAAGATCCACAGCTTCTTGCAAATAACGGAATAAATGTTTAATTCATTTCCAGTGCCTTTTTGTGGGTGATGAGCTAAATCTGGCTAATAAATTCACAGTAAATGATATAGCAGGTCTAGTACAATTAGATAGATACATTAAAGCTCCAATGGCACTTAAATACGGAACTTCAGAACTAAGAATTTCTTCATTTTCTTCACTTGGACGAAATGGATCTTTGTCTTTAGTTAATGATCTAGCAATCACAAGATGATTTAAAGGAGTTGATTTATCCATGTTAAAACGTTTTAAAATCCTTTTGGTATAATTAGTGTTAACCGTAAAAAAAACAAATACGGGATTAAGAAGAATATTAGTCCTAAAAATATAGGAATTAATATATGGACAATACTATTGTCACGAGTACTTCCGATGAGATGTACCCACTCCCAATGAGGAAGCCCATCGGATGTTACCCCCCCCCCCCCCCTCGGTCACTGACCCGAAGCGGTACGAAGGAACATCCGAGGAGACACCTAAGCGTCCCTTGGAAAGTCAACGATGAGTAAAAAAGAGATATCAACGCGGCGTCGGAAAAAGAGTAAACCCCGATGGATCCGCATGACTTCGATATCCATCAATGCGCCAAGAGGGACCATAACGGACCCTGAGTCCCCGAATTTCGCAAGAATAATTCCTTGCTGAACACTCCTCAACATAAACTGCACTCGGACCATCACTTGATGACCAATTCTCAGAAAAAAGTCAGAACTGAATACTAGAGCCCTGGAAAATATTCTCCGAGGACTTAGACACTAAAATACTACTTCACGAGAACCAAGTCAAGCCCTCGGAGATTACGTCAAGTCCTCGAAAACCAAGTCAAACCCCCGGAGATCAAGTTAAACCCTCGGAGATCGAGTCCAGACCTTAAAGATAAAGCAAACCCCCTCGGAGAACCTGTACCGCAGTCCTTATCCCGAATAAACCCTTGCCAAGGCAGTAGCACCACCAGAAGAACATCCTAAATGTTCTCACAGTCCATCACCAAAAGTTGAGCTCCTCGGAAAAATGGCATCATGAAAAACAGTCCCTCAGAGGCCCTCGGAGTCATCAGAAGACACAAAGATCGGCCTAGTCAGCATCTAATAGATTAAAGATATGCCTTATCTTAATTTTCTACACCTGTACTAACATCACGAGACCTGTACTTACTGAAACACATGCACAACGACACTTGTCCCTAAAAAAGTCTATATAAAGGGAGGTGAACGATTGAAGAAGGATAACTTCAGTCACACACATAAAAAGATATACATACAAGATTGAGGAGTAAAGTTTAGTGAATAAAGGAAGGAATATTCTCGCATTATTCTCCTATATAAAACCATCGTTTTTTGAATCACGGGCATGGCGTTCCGATCCTAAATAAATCCGTTAAATATGTAATTATATCTAACCTGTTAACAATTAGATTGATGCACTAATATACCATTTTTAGTATGTTCAATCTGTAAACCAAGACAATATTTGGTTTTACCAAGATCTTTCATTCCGAATTCATTCTTTAAATAATTCATAGTTGAATGAATTTCTTTGTCGGTGCAAATGATATTTAAATCATCTACATAAACCGCAATAATTGCAAAACCAGATGATGTTCTCTTGATAAAAACACATGGACACAAATAATTATTTATATATTTTTTTTTAATAAATATTCACTCAAAAGATTGTACCACATGCGACCTGATTGTTTTAAACCATATAACGATCTTTGCAATTTAATTGAGTACATTTCTCTAGGTTTAGAACTAGATGATTCAAGCATTTTAAGTCCTTTAGGGACTTTCATATAAATATCATTATCAAGTGATCCATAAAGATAAGTTGTGACAACATCCATGAGATGCATATTTAAGTTTTCATAAACAGCTAAACTGATTAAGAATCGAAAAGTAATTGTATCCATTACTGGGGAATAAGTTTCTCCATAATCAATCTCAGGTCTTTGAGAAAAACCTTGTGCAACAAGTCAAGCTTTGTATCTTACAATTTCATTGTTCTCATTTCTTTTTTGAACAAAGACCCATTTGTTGCCTACAGGTCTCACGTCTTTAGGTTTGAGGACAATAGGTCCAAAAACCTTTCGCTTGTTGAGGAATTCAACTCAACTTGTATAACTTCTTTCCATTTAACCCAATCGTCCCGATTTTGGCATTCATCCACAGATTGTGGTTCGGGATCATTATTTTCATTCATAAGATCATAAGCAATATTATATGAAAATATTTCACATATTTTTCATCTCATTTCGATTCCAAATAACTCCTGAATTAACATAATTTACAGAGATCTCAGTATTGGGATTTGGTTCGGTGATCTCTTGAGTTATCTCATTTGTCACATTTTCTGTTTCATCATAAATAGTTTCCTCGATAATAGAGTTAATAATATTTTCTCTTTTTCTTTTTCGAGGATTCTTATTTTTTGAACCAACTGGACGACCACGTTTCTTACGTGCATTTATTTCATTATTGTTGGATATGTCCTTCGTAATTTCAACCCGAGCAGGAACATTCGCAGCTGTTATATGTGATTTGGTTACCCGTTTTATGTCAGTAAATGCATCGGGTAATTGATTTGCAATATCTTGAAAATGTAAAATTTTCTTAACTTCCAAATCACATTGTTTTGTTAAAATAGCATAGTGTGATAAATATGGATTATACCATGATATATCCTTTTCCAACTGCTTCTTTTGTCCCCCTAAGGTTGAGAAATTTGCCTCATTGAAATGGCAATCGGCGAAACGTGTCGTAAAGACATCACCTGTTAATGGTTCAAGATACCTGATTATAGATGGTGAGTCATATCCAACATATATCCCTAACCTTCTTTGAGGTCCCATTTTTGTTTGTTGTGGTGGTGCAATCGGAACATAAGCTGCACAACCAAAAATCTTTATATGGGAAATATTAGGTTCATGACCAAAAGCAAGTTGTAATGGGGAGTATTCATGATACGAGCTCGATCTAATGCGAATTAGTGATGCAGCATGTAAAATTGCATGACCCCATACAGAAGTTGGTAATTTAGCTTTCATTAACAATGGCCTAGCAATTAACTGAAAACGTTTAATTAATGATTCAGCTAAACCATTTTAAGTATGTACATGTGCAACACTATGTTCAACAGTAATTCCAGTTGACATACAATAATCATTGAAAGCTTGAGATGTAAATTCACCAGCATTGTCAAGTTTGACTTTCTTGATCGTATAGTCAGGAAATTTGGCTCTTATTTTAATTATTTGAGCCAAAAATCTCGCAAATGTCATATTACGAGTAGATAATAGACACCAACGACTTGAGGCATCAATTAATACCATAAAATATTGAAATGGTCCACATGATGGATGAATAGGTCCACAAATATCACATTGAATTCTTTCAAGAAATGTTGATAATTTTGTCTTAATTTTAACGGTGAATGCTTTATAATTAGTTTTCCAAGAGAACATGCTTCACATGGACTATTATTGTTTAAATTGAGTTTTGATCCTTTTAATGAATATCCATGTGTAGTTTCAATTATTCTTCGCATCATTGTTGAACCAGGATGACCTAGTCGATCATGCCATAAAGTTAACAATTCAGGATTTTCATTGACTACCATATTTGACTCGATAGCATTAATATATGTATAATGCAATCCTGATGAGAGTTTTGGTAGTTTTTCAAATATATGTTGTTGTCCTGATATATACTTAATAATGAAAAGATATTTAGCTTTATTCTCAGTCTTTGAGTTGGTATCATATCCATGACGATATATATCATTAAAACTCAGTAAATTTCTTCTAGATTTTGGGGCAAATAAGGCATTGCTGATGATAAATAGCGTTCCATTTGGTAAAATAAAACTAGTTTTACCAAATCCTACAATCAGGTCAGTAGAACCTGATATCGTATTGATTTTTGCCTTTGTTGATTTTAGATATGTAAAATATTTCTTACTTGTGAGAATTGTGTGGGTTGTACCGCTATCAGGGATGCAAAAATCACTGGTATACTCCATACTGGCTTCATGTCAAGCAAGTAGAGTTAAACATGATATAACAATAAACGAAGCATATATTTGAGAAAAGGGAAATAGTTTCATTAAGATACATAAGGAAACACAATTAATGAAAACACAGTACATTCATTACAAGCGGAAATCGCAAATACATATCAATTCAAAAATCACACAACAAGGAATCATGTAATGCAAATCAAACCAGGAATCACGCAGACATGAATCACACAGTTCATATCAAGCTATAGTAACATCATGATCATCCGTGAAATCAGATGCTGCCAAATATGTGTGATTATTAGGCATTTGTTCAACAATGTTCACTTCTTTTTCTTTGCCTTTACTGTCTTGGTACAATTTAAAAAATGTTCAGGTGTACGTGTTGGCCCAGTGTCCTTTCATTCCGCAGTTAAAACAGTAACCTTCAGATTTATTTTGAGCATTTTTTTTCTTTTATTATGATGGTTATTGCTATGGACTGTATCACTGGTCGAAGGGTTGTGATAACTACCTCGACCGCGTCCACGACCACGACCACCTCTATGGCCACGACCACCTCTAGAAACATATCTTCCTCTATAAACACCCCGACCTTGATATTGGCCTCTGCCTCGACCACTATTATTGTAATTTCCTCGTTCACTGAAGTTTGAGAAATTTATGGCATGTGCTTCTGGCAATGTATGTGCTCCAGTTGGGTGTAACTCAGAATTCTTAATCAATATATTATTACTATTCTATGTCGTTAACAACACCCTCTCTAGTTCGTGATACTTAATGTATCCGACTAGTCTGTGTTGCAGTTGGATGAGTATATGACTGACATGAAAAGTAGAAAGGGTTTTTTCAATCATTTTCTCATCAGTAATTTCTGTCCCGCAAAATTTTAGGGTATGTCGGATATTATGAATGGCAGAGGAGTAATCATTTATTGATGTAAAATCTTTGGACCTTAATGTGTTCCACTGATGTATGGCCTTTGGAAGCATTGTTTCCCTTTGGTGGTCATATCTTTCATTCAGATTAATCCATAGCTCAGAAGGATCTGTAATATCGAGATATTTCGTTTGCAGGAAATTATCTAAATGTCTACGCAAGAATATAATTGTCTCGCATCATTGCTGATCAGTATATTCATTTTCCTCAGTAATTGTTTCCGCGAGGAATTTCGCGGTAAGATGCGTTTTCACATTTGATTCCCATTGCATATAATTTTTTCCATCGACAGTGAGTTCGGTAAAATCTACTTTCGAGAGATTAGACTCATTGCAGCTAAATGAACATTAAAACAAACATAATTAGGATCAAGACATTTTATTTTAATACGCAACCACACAAGCACAATTATTACAATAATACAATGCAATTATCTCATCTCTAGCCAAATCTTGAACTCAAATATTATTATGATAAAAAGGAGGAATATCATAGGGACAAACATAGGAGTGTCATCATCTACTAGCATAAACATAAAAATTGAAAGGTAAATGAGGATCAAGATTGCTGTTGTTGTAGAGATCATTTTGCAAGATAAGAGAAATAAGGTGAAGATTTGTGTGAAATTTGTGTGTTATGAAATTCGTGTATTTATAGAGAAAAAATGTAAATAGTCGTTTATAGTCGTTAGAAAAACAATTATTTTGGCATGTTTTATGAACGGTAATGTCTTTAATAATTTAGCAACAAAAATTAATTGTAATAACATGTAAAATAATTTCCTCCGCATTAGTGATATTTTAACGGGCATATGGAATAATATTTCGATAAGCAAATACATATAGATATTTCTGCCACATTACTATGTAAAAACTTTCATTGGCTTGTGGAATAAACTAAGCAATATAATAGGAGGTAGTAATAGGAGGTAAAACCTTCCATAATAATAAATTGTCAGCAGTAATAAGAGGTACAACCTTCCATCATAATAAATTGTCAGCAGTAATATGAGGTAAAACCTTTCATAATAATAAATTGTCAGTGGTCGTTTCTACCTTACGGTTAACTCAAGCATCAACGAAAGTTAAAATTAGTGTTAGTGTTAGAGTTAGATGACAGTAAAATATAAATAGGATTTTCATCTAATCATAAAATTATAGATAGACGGTAATCCGTCTTGTCTATAATAATGGAGATAGATGAACAAATAAATATAAACTTTCGTACATTTTAACGTTGAACGTTTTCTTTAACGAAGGAACTGGATTTTTCCGGATCGAGCATTATCGTGCTGATAATGTGTTATAGAAAAGTTAAAACTATTGGGGTTTATAACAATATATTTAAAAGAACATAGGGAAAGAAGAGCAAATAAGGAGTATATTTACTTGTGAATGAGTGTTTTTCTTTTCATATTGATGGCTCCTTATATATGAAAAAATTCACAATATCTTACACTATTTAAAACAACTACTAATATTATAAAATAGTATTTGTACATAATTTTCAACAATGGCCACTAGGCATATCCCACTAACCATATTTATAACAATGTGCAATTAATTATAAGTAATAGGAAATAAAGATATTAGTAATCTGGTGCAACGACAATATCTTTTGATAATACATCCATCAATATTAAATCATAATCCCTAACACATCGACATAAGACAATATTACCACCTTATGCACAGAAAAAATGTTTCTAGAGAGCAATCACAAACCATCGAATCCATAAAATAACCTAGATAAAAAAAGTATCCTAGTATTACTACCTCCTGAAACGTTCAATGAATGATTGTAGCAAGATATGAAAACTAACAAAAAGATCCTTGTGACATGAGCTTCTTCAGTGTTTCATATGTCATAAAAACAATCCCCACGCTTGGAACAACCTTATAGTATTCAGGAATGATGCCCCTATATAATCCGCGGAAGCCTTCTGAGCGAATAATGTGTTTAAAGGTTCCTAGCAAACCAGTATTATACACACGAGCTTGACCAGCAGCACCTTCCAGTTGCATTCGTCGTCTCACTAGGTCCAAAGGGAACGTTGCTGAAATAGACAAGAACTTTAAAACACAAAAAAAACTAAAACAAAAAAAAAAATTGCATATCATCTGTTGCTCGTAAACGGCCAGCCTATTACTGATTCATATTTCACAACCAACATCTACTGGAGAACAGTTCTCTAGTAATTAGTAGAAACATATGTCCGCCGCCACCATTTCACATTGGGCAAATTACATTTTCTGTCTGTCACTATATGTAAAAGTCGCATTTTGCGCTTTAAAACTCCGGCCACAAAAAGTCCATTATCTTTTGTCCTACGTGACGCTCCACCTGGAATAATTTAAAATATATGGCTGTTTTCAAAATTATTTTTATTTATTTATTTATTTTTATTTTTTTTTTGACGTGGAAACCCTCAGCTGCTATCCTTCGTGTGCGCACCAGGTAAAACCCCCGGGTTGACGAAATAGCCTGCAAACCGCGCTAACCAGTTAAGCCACACTAGGCTAACCATGTGTGACAGGCTTAGACCTAAATGGCATAGAATCAAATTCGCTCCCACTGGGATTCGAACTCGAGACCAAGGAGAGGAGACCCCTCCTCTTTAACCAACTAGGCCACCCCAAGGGGTATTTATTTATTGATTTAACTAATTAAAAAAAAAAGGGGGGGGGGGGGGGGGGGGAAGTAACGAGTCTTCTACTACCAAGCCCCAAGCCTCTCCCCGCCACCCCGTTTGTCCTCACCACCGTGGCCATTTGTCTCTCTATTGTCATCATCTTCAAAAACATTCTTCCATCCTCTTCCTCTTCAACAAACAAAATTTTATAAACATCAGATTCATCTTTTTACTCTTTTTCTTAACCACTGTTCTTCGTCGGAGATGGACACTTACGGAGGCGAACACCTATGTACTTCGTGCTCATGGATGCCACCGGTAGATGCATCCTCGGCGTTCGTGATTTTGTTGTGATTTTCGCAACCATTAACATAAATTGAGCTTGATTATATTTCATTAGCAGCAAAATCGGCGACAAAAACTCTGGCGGCTTTTTTCGACGAGTATGTTGGCATATTTTGGAGTTTCCCTGTGGTGGATAACGGGGGAATTTCCCATTGGGAATAGAACTACTTGAGTTAGTGGTGGAGAAGGGGTTTTGACGGCAGCGGCGTGGAGGATTTTCGCCGGAGTATCTAGCAGCGGGTGAAGATATAGCATGATCCATCTTCTCGTTGTTCTTTTCTAAAGTTTTTAGGACAAGTGGTGTTTTACGAAAGAAAAGGTGTCAATTGCCAGTAGAGCTGGTTGCCGTGGAGGGGAGGCGATGAGAAGAGGTTGATAACACTTTGTAATTCATTATTGAGTTTTTTAAATATTTGAAGAAAATGTTTAATTAATTCTTTTGACTTTTTAAAGTATTAGTATTGAGGAAAATAGGTGTTTTTTTTCATAAAATTTAGTTTTTTAAATTAGAAGTATAATATATTTTAAAATTATTTGTCAGCTTTTAAAATATGAGAGGACGGAGACATTTTCAAATTAAATTTTTAGCTTGTTAAAATATTAGAGGAAGAAAATAGTTTTACATTAAATTCTTATGATTTTAAAATATAAGAGAAATATAACATTTTTTTAATCAGAATTTTGGCTTTTTAAAATATTGGTATTAGAGGAAGAAGACACTATTTAATTAAATCTTCAGCTTTTGAATAAAACAAATAAAACTATGCCCCATCACTTGTTATTTTCTAATATTATATTTTAAAGATATTTTATACTATAAAAATAAAAAACTTAATCCACCTTGTCGAATTATCCTAGGCGTGCGTCACATGTAGAGGAGGGTCACGCATGACAAAAAATGTGTCGAGCCCAATCTGGGGCCCGACATATATCGTCGAAATTTCAAAAGAAAATGGGCTTTTTTGAGGACCAAATTTTTAAAAGGCAATATGTAACTTTGACATAATAGTAACGGGTAAAAAATATAATTTGCTATTTCACATTCATTGAGTTGAACCTAATATGCCTAACATCAATATATAAATTGATAAGAAGAAAAGATGATATTAGCCAATTGCTACATGCTAACAGAGCAAATTCTAGTATATTCACCGAAACAAAAAGCCTAGCAGGATCCTAGTTCAATCAAGTAACTTGGACAAAAGCTCAAACAGTCTTTTTGCATGTTAATCAAAAAAAACCTCAGCTTAAGATGGGAATAAATGTATAACACATGAAACTGAAGTTTAAACCTCGCTCCACTATAGCCCTGCTATTGAAATTATCAAATGCTGACGAAAATAAGAAGGCAATAGGCATCTTCAGAAGCAGTTTACTTTAAATTGAAATAAGAACAATGAAGTAGACATATTTTAGATCAAGCAAATAATGACAACAATAAAGATAGGCTCCACCATACAATTTTGGTGTTTAAATTTTTATGAGGTATTATGAAAAGCCTTACCCGTGGAAGATGCAATGCCAGAAAGACTGCCACAAGCAAGGCTCACAAGTACCGTAGAATCGTTGGGCCTAATGAACAAATAAACGTATTATATTATCTAAGAAAAGAAAGAAAAACTATCCAGTCAAGACAGAATTCTTTCACCTCTGCAAACGCCAATATGATCTCAGACTCTCATAAGCGGAAAAGCTTATCGCTATACTGGGACCAACACCCTGCAACAACAGAACAAAAAAATGAAACATGGTGTCCAAGAGAAATTCCTGAATAACTAAAGTAAACAAGGGAAATACCAACAATGTCGCCCCCAGCCCTTTGTACAGACCAAGAAATCCTTCATCTTTGCAGATGGTATGAAGTGCATGCCTTATGCCCTGGTAGTATATTGCATTTCGCTACAAAGTTCCACGCCAAATGAGTAAAGAGAACTGCTGATGAACGAAAAAAAAAAAAAAAACTAGCAAACAAAGGTCCTTTAAGAACCTGACAGGAAATTTGATAGTAAGGCAGGGCTAGTTATTATGTCTTGGTTAATAAATGTAGACACAAATCTTTTTCACAGATGTTCTATATACACTAATTTGATCGATTCTTGAATGCGCATACTAGAAGCTACAGAAGAAAGTATCAGCAAAGTTCAACATCGGCAGCAATGTAGCATATGTTGACACTCCAGTATCAAACTAATAATAGTGTATTAACTTGTTACCTGAGCTGCAAGCCGCGTCCTGACGAGATCCAAGGGGTAGGTGGCAGAAGAAGAAGTCATTCCGGCGAGGCCACCACCTACAAAATGCACAAAACCATCTACATATGCATTTTTCCCATGACCTTCAACGGCAAGAACTGATCTTAGGATCTGCAAAAGATTTGAACATAAAGACGAATGGAGAGACCAGCCATTTATTTAACATGTTTATTATTATATTAACAACTCACAGTCTTGTAGTGTTCATATGCATAAAAGTTAACAGAAGAACAGGGAAGGCGATGAACTATAGTAACAAAATTCCCTTTCCAGAAAGCTCTGAAACCTTCTTCACTGACAATGCGTGACGCCTCTCGCCATATACTAGGCTTACTCAGCACTGCAGCATCGCAGTGCATTCCTTGTACCTATAATTGATGCCAAAAGAAAGAAAGAAAGAAAAGCAGAGTAATTTCAGTTTTCAACATTGAAAGTAAAAAGATGTGTTTGTTGTAAAGGAAGAAGAATAAAGAACCTGAAAGAGGATAGTGAGGCGAGCTAGAGGAGCAGTACATGTCTTTCCAAAAGCTCCGGCTATACCTCCGGCGAGAAGCTGCGGTACAGTGCCGATCTGAGATATCTGCTGCTGCGGCGGCGGCGGCGGCGGAGGTGATTTGTTGTGATGGAGAAACTTCCTCGTGGTGGCGTCAATTCCCACTCTAGCTTCCATTAATACTCAGTAAAAGTGAACAATAATAATTCCGAAAACTATGTTGTGATTGATACTACTGGAAATCAAATTAGAAATGCAGGCCGCCATCTTTTTCTTTTTTTAGTTAGTTTTCAGTTTTGAGAGCTGGTGAGATATAAAAACCCTCTCTAAAACCCTATTGACTTGGAAGGCGGAGGAGGGTTTTGTGTTTTTTCATTATTTTAAGTCTATTAGGAAATTATTTCTTTTTATTTTTTTATTTTTAAGTCTACCCCGTCTGCCACTCCCTTTGTAATCTACACGAATCATATAAACACATCTCTAATTAATTTGAAGCAAGGTAATATCAACTAAAAAAGACTTAGTAAAGAATAACACTCCACCTTTTTAGCACACCAGGGTAATATCAACTAAAAAAGACTTTAAGAGTAAAGAATAACACTCCACCTTGTTAGCACCAAACCTCTTCTGCCTCCTTCGTGACCTGGACTTAGGGGTGGGCAAAAAATTCGGGTATCCGCGTCCGTACCCGTACCGTGTGGATATTTCCCGTACGGAGTGAGAAAAGCGGGTACGAGTACCCATTATGCGGGTACCCGCATAGAGAGGGAGAATGCGGGAACGGGAACGAGAACGGTATTAATCTGTCATTTCCCGTTCCCAAACGGGTACCCGCAAATTACTTAACATATGTATAAATAAAATATACATACCTTAATACTTACTGTATCTAGAATTTTAACCCCAAAAAAACCCTAAGAAAAGCTTATTTTTTGGTTAATCACGTACAGTTGCATTATTATATTATATATATTTATATTACATACAACAAATTATCAATAATAATAACTAATGAGTAATGACTATTAAGTAAAAGGAAAAACAAAAGACACGCCGCCTCCTTTCTTCTCCACGACTGTACCAATTCTTGCTGCTCGTCGTCGTCGATCTCTCTAGGTAAGAAAATAACCTTCCTCTATTTATGTATTTTGTTATTGAAATCAAACAACTGAATTTTACACGGATTTGAGAAGATGAGTTTTGCTGGGTTTGCTTATTATTTCAAACCCATGCATGGTGAAGAAGGAACGCATAGTTAAAGAGTAATTATTTTTCTTCACTAATCACTATCTTGTATCACTTATCAGTTTGTAATAATACGATCATATGTCTGAACTAGTTTAACTAAAATATGAGTTCAAAGTTTTGATTTTGAATATGAATTTTGTATGGATTATACATATAAATATATGGCTCAATGTGACAAGAACTCCAAAAACTCATCAAATATTTGGAGCAGTGCATATTAAAAAACTAGTTTAGTACAATTATGAGAAAAAAGGCAATTAAGTAATAAGATTTTGTTATTTCCAAAGTAAATCTCAATGCGAAAAATGTCGACAGAAATAAGACTAGGATCTTATGCTAAATTGAGCATATCCAATATTCTGTTATATATAAATAAGAGGCTTTCTTAAGCCTTGTTTACATAAATTCACTGGATTGTGTATTGAGACCAGTGTTTTTAGACCCGGATCGGTCACAGAACCGGTGAGGCTACTGGTTAGCGGGTCAGCAGGTCGGACCGGTTGGACCAATGGTTGAACCGGTTTATTGACTTTAGTCAACATTTTGATAAAAATATAAATAAAATAATAAATATAGTATACTATTATATTAATATATTATCACAAGTTCACAATTAAATATAATCGTTATATAAGCAAATAAAACGACCTAAATCGTGTGTGGGGATGAAACTAAAAACTAAAAACTGAATCATACGACAATCATTTCATCATGTTAGCTTTAAATATAATAACATGTTGTTAATTAATAATATTCTCCATGTTATATATAATAATATTCTCCATGTTATATACAATCCTCCATGTTATATATAATAATATTCTAAACATATGCACAACATTAGTCTTGAGATTTGTAAACTTTAGTAAATAAAACTAGGGATGAGAAATAAAGAATATTATTTCATTAATTGTTGTGTCAGAAACTAGGGATGGCTGCCATGTTCATTATTCTTCTTTTAGTGCATAGGATTCCATACGCATGCAGGTTAAAAAAGTAAAAAAGAAAGAAAAAAAAAACATGTGTTGCCCGGTTCGCAAGACCGAACCGGGCGACCGGTTCTCCGGCCGAACCGGTCCGATTTACTGGTTCGGCCGCAGCAACTTAACAAACCGGTATTAGGACAGACCCGGACCGGTAAAGCCACCGGTTCCCGGCTAGACCGGTCGGATCGGTCGGTCCGGTCCGGGTCTGAAAACAGTGATTGAGACTAAGAATTGAGTATTTGTATCCATATTAGTTGTCATTATTTGTATACTTATTATGTTTAGTTTGTTATGATGTGTTAAGTAATTTACTTAAATGTTTATATGAAATCAGAGCAAAATGGAAGGGGGGGTCTACTGCGGCAAACTCAACGGTTGATTCAAAAAATATTTCTAATGCACCTCCTGAAGTAAGTAACCCGAATGCTTCTATTGAGGTTGATGATGTTGATGATGATGAGACTGGGAAGGGGAAGGGGGCTCGATTAGGTCTCCAATTTGGGTCCACTTTACAAAATTTTTTTCTAAGAAGGATAAGATTTTTAAAGCTAAGTGTAAACATTGTGATACAGTGCTTAAGGCTGGAGGTAGAAGGTACGGAACAAAGGGTCTCTGGAACCATTATGAAAAATGCAAAAGAGCCCCTCAGAATATTGCAACAAATCAAGCCCGACTTAACATGCAAAGGCCATTATTTGATTCTACTAGGCAAAATGAAATTGTTCCTTTTAATCCCTTATGGGAATATGATGAAAAGGTTGTTATAAAGGCTTTAGCTTTAATGTTTATATGTGATGAATGTCCTTTTTAAGCATGTTGAACATGATGGCTTTAGGTACTTAATGTTAGTTGTTTGCCCCCAGTTACTACTCCCATCTATAAAGACTCTAGGGAAAGATTGTTATAAGATCTACGAAGAGGAAAGAATTAAGCTCAAAGCTTTTCTGAAACAAACTACTCAACGTATTTCTTTCACCATAGACACTTGGACTTCAATTCAAAGAGTCAATTATATGTGTCTTACTGCTCATTTTGTTGATAATGATTGGAAATTGCAAAAGAGGATCTTGAAGTTTTGTCCAATTTTAAGTCACAAAGGGGATGAGATTGGTAAGGCAATTGAAAAGTGTATCAAAAGTTAGGGGATTGAAAATATTTTTACCGTGACCGTGGATAATGCTTCTGCTAATACAATTGCCATAGATTACTTGAAGAAAAGGATGGATGTTTGGAAAACAAGCATATTAGGTCATAAGTATGTGCATATGAAGTGTGTTGCACATATCTTTAACCTTATTGTACAAGATGGCTTGAAGGAGAGAGAAGAGGATGATGTTATTTCAGCAATCAGAGGGGCAGTAAGATATATTAAAAGCTCACCACCAAGGTTACAAGCATTTAAGGATTGTGTGGCTAGTGAAGCTCTTGATACAAAGAAGTTGTTATGCTTGGATGTACCTACGAGGTGGAATTCTACATGTTTGATGTTGGAGACAGCCTTACTCTTGAAGAACGCAGTTAATTCATTTTTTTGATAACAATGACAACTATAGAAGGGACTTGGCGCAAGTACCTTTCAACGGAGTTCCTACTGAGTACCATTGGGAACGGTGTGAGAGATTGGTAAATTTTCTCAGTTGTTTTTTGATCACAACAATGAATGTGTCTAACTCCTTGCACGTTACATCTCATTCTGTATTTCATGAAATAACTGCGGTTTTACTTGAAATTCGAGAGGCTTTGGCAAAGAAAGACGATGATCCAGTTTTGTTCAAAATGGGGGTAAAGATGCAAGAAAAATTTGACAAGTATTGGGGACCATTGCGAGGTACGAACTATATCTTGTACTATGCTGTAGTGCTTGATCCTCGTCACAAATTGAGCCTTATCAATTATTCATTTGATGATTTGTACGATGATAAGACGAGTACCATAATGAAAGATGCAGTCAAAGATGGTTTAGTGGCAATGTTTGAGGATTACAAAGTTAGATATGGTAGTGATGCAACACCGAGTGCGAGTACCACTTCTTCTCATAACAAATCCCCCTCCCCGAACCTGCTGCAAAAAGATTGAGTGTTACTTACAAGAGCAATTTGAAGAAATTAAAGAGTGTGGTTGAAGGTAGCGAAAATGTGAAGTCGGAATTAGAGCGGTATTTGACCGAAGATGTAGAGCCTGAGGGTGATGATGAAGACTCATTCGACATCTTAAACTGGTGGAAGGTTAATTCTCTGAGATTTCCGATTCTTGCAAGGGTAGCACGTGATGTTTTAGGAGTTCCGGTTTCTACTGTTTCTTAAGAATAAGCATATAGCACGAGTGGTCGTGTTCTTGATGCTTTTAGGAGCTCGTTGTTGCCTAAAACAGTTGAAACTCTCATTTGTACTCAAGATTGGGTTCGTAGGTCATCTAGGCCGATAGTTGTTGAGGAGGATATCAATGAGATTAGCGAACTAGAAGAAGGTATATTACAACTTTATTTCTTCTTATATTGTAATTTATTCTTTTCTTATTTAAATTAAAAATAAATAACTTTAATTGCATATGTTATTTTATGCAGAATGGGCGAGAGGCGCTGTTGAATCGTGTGGTGAAAACTCGCCAATGAGGGACGAATGATGATTTTTTTAGGTACGTGTTATTGTTGTGTTATAAGTTATTTTTATTCTATCTGTTCTTTAATGATAAGACTTTAACTAACTTTTTTTTATTTTCTTTTATGTTGTAAACTTGTGCTAGAAAGATGCGTGGAAGATTGACGTGACAGATGAACGATGATTGACGATGAATTTGACTTCTAAGTGTTAAAGTTGAATTTTAATGTTTGTTTACACTTTAATTGAATGTTTAATCATTTGATCATGGCTGTTTTATTCGATATTAATACATTTGCTTTTTTTTTTACATTTTAATTGTATGTTTAATCACTAGATGATTGATGTTTTGCCGTTATTGTTGCATTTGATGTTTTTCACATAGCATAGGAATGTTTGATTATGCTATTACAGACATGCCTTGGCTGATTTGTCAACTTGCAATAGTTGGAAACAAGAATTGGGTATCCGTTCCCGTCCCCGTATCCGCGCGGGTATCCGCTACGTGCGGGTACGGGAATGGGTAATAAATCTAATTTCCCGTAGGTGCGGGTACCCGCATGTGGGTGCTCGTAATGCGGGTATCCGCACCGGTCTCACCCCTACCTGGACTTAGTAAAGATAGTATCAATGTCAATCAGACCAACATCAATACCGGAGGCATCATCAAACTCCTCCATATTTTGTTCCAACATTTGGCCATCATGTTCAGGGGGTACATCAGCTGTAGATTTCTCCCTCCTATTCCTTTAGCAGACCTGGAACTCTGCCCAACCTCACCATATTGTTCAACTGTCTTAGTTGTAGGCTCAAACTCCCCCTATTTTGTTGTAAGGTGAAATCATTCTGGGGGTACAAATGTAGTTGAACTACCTCTCATGGGTCTAGTGGACCTGTTGCTTTGTTCACCACTCTCACGGGGAGAGGTAGGAGGTTGAGTATGAGGTATTGGTGTATTGGTGCTATGACCTCCAAAGTTCTGAAGAGAGGTAGGAGGTTGTGGGGGAGGTGTTGGTGTGTTTCCATGGTGGTTGGTTCCATTTCCTCCAAAGTTCTGAGGAGAAGTAGGAAGTTGTGGGGCAGGGGTTGGTGTAGCCCTCTTGTGTGTTAGATGGTTCCCTAACAACTCCACCCTATGTATCACAACATTAAAGTAAGTCATATTCTAGTACAACCAATTATCTCACAATAAATTAAATCCAAAACAACCATGACTTACTCTTGTAGATGTCTGACCATTCTGCCTACTTCTATCACATGTCTTTTTATTGTGACCTTTTTGGCCACACTTCCCACACTTCAGAGAGAGAATTGCATCCTACCAGCATGAGTTGGCTCTGGTGCAGCAGTTGCCTGCTTATTGGTTCTCACAAGAGGGGGTTCATCAGGGCCCCTAGTCCTTGCCTTTTTGGGTCTATCAGGGAGTCTACCAAAATTTGGTGGAAATGGGGGGATGTAATCCTCATCTTTTTATAGCGCAATACCAGGAATCCCATAAATTGCATATTGGTACATGCATTTGAATTTATTCTCTCCAGTTATGTCTTCTTTGAAAATTGAAATGTTGAAATACCCTCTAACTTGCAGTTTGACAGTGACTTGGCTTTGTAGGCTTGGTGGAAGGTGACATTGACATGAAGATTCTTGATAGACTCCAGCATAAAACCAGTAGTGTCTCTTTTAGGATTTGTAATTAACACATCCAAGAACATCTCAGAAATCCATAATGACTTCACATTGTTGACATAAAATGTCTTTGCACAAGTGTATTCATTCTTAAATGTCCTGAGTCGATAGCATTCCTAATATGGCACCTTCTTTGCATGCAGCCTCAATGGACACTAAGCTTGGACACATCTGTAATATACCCTTCATGGATCAGTCTTGTGGACCTTAAAACTTCTTCTGTTCTTGATATCATGTGATTGGACAGCAGTGTAGAGTTGTCTTTTGTTGATAAATAACATCTTCAGTTTGAAAACGGGGATTAAACATGTCTATCTTATTAAAACATTGAACCTCAAAATCCTCTTTTCCTCTAAGATATGTGTAATGCCAAGGCTCCCTCTATTCAACCACTGCAACATCTGGATCATCTGGTTCAGACTTAGCATCAGCAACATTTTCTCCTCTTACCCTACTCCTACTAGAACCATCAGGCTGGTTTTTAACATTAACACCTTCAATCCTTGTATCACGAGGCTGATTCACAACATTAACACCTTCAGCCGTTGCATCACCAACTTAGTTCACATCAAAAACCACATCTTCATCACCCAACTCAATATCACTCGAGTTGTTCTTCATCAAATATATCAACATGTGCATACAACTCATCATCAGACTCTTCAATTGATGTTGCATACATATCATTATCACTGTCGTCATCACTTTTAGTTACTTCAACAGCCACACCCTACCCTTATCTAGCATGTGTGGATTACCATTCCCACTCCACTTTCATCAACTGCATTTGTATTATCACCAGCTCTGTTGGGGCGCGCTCCGGGAAAAAATGAGCAAAAAATGTCTCTAAGCGCTATTGTGGGCATAGAATTGCCGAGGCGCATGCCCTAGACCTTGGGGCGCACGCTCCAAGCGTGCGCATGTGCATGTGCTTCAACAATAAGTGCACGCCTCCCCAAAAAAAGCAGTCTATTCTCTTTATCTTTTCATTCAGCGGTTCAGCCTATAAGTCAATAAAGTGGAAAGGTGGGTCCATGTGCATACTAAATAATTTAATATATAACAACCAACGCAACAAAAAGTCAAATGGACTGCCTAGGAAAAGGCCGTGATCAGGTCTTTTGTATCCTCTAATAATTTTTTTTCTTCTTCTTTTATTACTTCATAATGATTTTTCATTTGTACTTCATTTAATGTATATATCAGCTTTTGGTTAGTCTATTTGTTTTTTTCCTTTTTATGTTATGTTCTTATTTAGTTTTATTTAACTTCAAATTTTCTTTATTCCTTTTTTTTAGTTCTTATTTTTTCTAACATCAATAGTTCGATAAGAAAAAAATATATTAGATGGTTGTTTGTTGGATACAAAAATACAGTAGTGTATTCAAATCAAAGGAATTCATTATACTTCATACTTGATGCATAAGGAATTGATCGGATAGGTTAAGCAATGTTATTAATTGGAAGAAGAAATTTTGTACATCTATTCAAATCACAAGTACACCTATATATATAAGAGGATTCAGCTATCTCCACTATACCTACTACACCACTTCATCTACTACACCACTTCACCTACTACACCACTTCACCTACTACACCACTACACATATTCTAACACTCCCCCTCAAGGTGGAGCATAGATATTAGTCATGCCCAACTTGTTACAAAGATAATCAATTCGAGCCCCATTTAAAGCTTTTGTGAAAATGTCTCCAAGTTGATCTCCAGTCTTCACATATCCCGTAGAAATCAAATTATGTTGTATTTTCTCACGGACGAAGTGACAATCGATCTCAATATGTTTGGTTCATTCGTGAAACACGGGATTGGAGGCAATGTGAAGTGCCGCTTGGTTATCACACCATAGCTTTGCAGGTAGCGAAGTTTGAAGGCCAACTTCAGTCAGTAGTTGATGAATCCACATTACCTCACAAGTTGATTGAGCCATAGCTCGGTATTCTGATTCAGCACTCGATCGAGACACAACATTTTGTTTCTTGCTTTTCCAAGAAATTAGGTTTCCTCCAAAGAAAACACAATATCCAGTAATAGACTTCCGATCAATTTTGGATCCTTCCCAATCTGCATCTGAGAAGCACTCTAAACGTTTATGATCATGCTTTTTATACAGTATGCCTCGTCCGGGTGCTCCTTTCAAATAACATAATATTTGTTCCAAAGCTGCCCAATGATGAACTGTTGGAGAAGAACTAAATTGACTTACAGTGCTAACTGAGTATGCAATATCTGGCCGTGTAACTGTAAGATAATTTAGTTTTCCAACCAGTCGCCTGTACCTTTCAGGATCTTCATATAAATCTCCGTCATGAGACAAATGTACATTAGGTAATATCGGGGTATTAGATGGTTTGGCTGTCAATTTTCCTGTTTCAGTTAAGAGATCAAGAACATATTTTCGCTGAGACAAGAAAATGCCTTTCTTACTTCTCATCACCTCAACTCCTAAGAAGTATTTTAATGATCCCAAGTCCTTTGTGTGAGATTGACTCTGAAGAAAAGTCTTCAGGGATGTTATTCCTTGAGCATCATTCCCTGTAATAATAATATCATCCACGTAGACAACAAGAAGGATGATGCCAATCGAAGAGTGCCGATAAAATACGGAATGATCTGACTTACTCTTTTTCATACCAAAACTTTCAATCTCTTGACTAAATTTACCGAACCAAGCACGAGGACTCTATTTCAATCCATATAAAGCTTTATGAAGATAACAGACTTTCCCATGCTCCCCCTGAGCAACAAAACCAGGTGGTTGCTCAATATACACTTCTTCTTGTAAGTCCCCATGAAGAAAAGCATTCTTCACGTCAAGCTGATATAATGGCCAATCATGAGTAGTTGCCAAAGAGATAAATAGACGAACAGAGGTCAACTTAGCCACTGGAGAGAATGTATCAGAATAATCTATCCCATAAATCTGAGCATATCCTTTAGTAACAAGACGCGCTTTTAGTCGAACAACAGAGCCATCCGGATTAACTTTAACAGCAAAAACCCATTTACACCCAATAGCATGCTTTCCTGCAGGTAAAGTCACTAAATCCCAACTACCATTAGCATCTAAAGTATTCATCTCCTCTATCATAGCGGCACGCCAGCCAGGGTGTGACAATGCTTCATTAGTTGTTTTAGGAAGTGACACGCTATCAATGGAAGCAATAAAGGAACATGAAGGGGAAGATAAATGCGTATATGAGACAAATGATAAAATGGGATGGGTGCATTGGTTTTTACCTTTGCGAACAGCTATAGGAAGCGCAAGGTCACTGCCTGATGGATCCGATGAAGAAAGAGCTACTGGATCAGGACATGCAACAAGAGAACGCGGACGTCTGGTATACACATGATGAATTGGTGGTGTGGGTGACTCCACACTATGTGTTTGATATGTGATGTGATAAGCCAACAAATCATCTGTCTCCCCCTGACTAGTATCATTATTAGAGGTGGTAGTGAAAAATGGTGAATGTTCAGCAAATGCAACATCAGCAGATACAAGGAATTTGTTAAGGTGAGGACAATAACACAAGTACCCTTTTTGTAAACGAGAATAGCCTAAAAAGACATATTTAATCGACTTGGGGTCTAACTTTGTTACATTTGGTCGAATATCCCGAGCAAAACATGTGCTACCGAATATACGTGGTTCGATAGGAAATAAGGCCTTAGTGGGAAATAGGGTGCTGTAAGGAATTGAGCCCTGAAGAACCGAGGAAGGCATCCGGTTAATTAGAAAACAAGTTGTTAAGACAGCCTCAGCCCAAAAATATTTCGGTACATGATTTTGGAACATAAGTGCTCTGGCTGTTTCAAGAAGGTGCCGATCTTTTCGTTCAGCAACACCATTTTGAGGAGGTGTGTCTGCACAAGATGATTGATGAAGAATGCCATGTTGTGCCATATAAGATGTAAAAGCGTTGGAAAAATATTCCTTGGCATTATCACTTCGAAGGACTTTCACCGATGTATGAAATTGATTTTGAATTTCGTCACAAAATGTAGTAAAATGAGAGAACACCTCTGAACAATTTTTCATTAGATATAACCACATCATTCGGGAAAAATCATCAACAAAAGTAACAAAGTATCTGAAATCAGATTTTGACTCAACCGGACAAGGACCCCAAACATCTGAATGTACCAACTCAAAGGGAGCAGAAGCTCGTTTATTGACTCGAGGGACATAGGACTGACGATGGTTTTTGGCAAACTGACACGACTCACAATCTAAGGACGGCAAGCTTTGAAATTGAGGATAAAGCTTCTTTAACACTAAAAGAGATGGATGACCTAGTCGACAATGAACTTGAAAAGGTGTGGCAACAGCGGAACAAGCAATGGGCCTGGGTAATGATTGAGTAGAATCCAAAATGTACAGGCCGCCTGAAACATGTCCTTTACCAATAATCTGCTTCGTCAAGAGATCCTGAAAGAGACAATAAGCAGGAAAAAATAAGGCGCAACAATTCAAGGCACGAGTAATTTGACTCACAGAGACCAAATTAAAAGAAAAATTAGGAAGACTTAAAACAGAAGAAAGTGGGAGAGATGGAATAGGGTGAACAGTGCCAGATCCTAAGACATGTGAAGTAGAGCCATCTGCTAAAGTGACATGAGAGGGAGAAGTGTGGAGTCGAAAAGTAGTGAAAACATTAGGGTTGCCTGTCATATGGTCAGTAGCCCCTATATCAATGACCCATTTGGATGTGGATGAAAGCAAACACGTATTCGGGTTACCTGACTCCGCGATGGCTGTGATAGGATGAGAATAATGCTTTGTTGCTTCTTGGTACTGAAGGTACTTAGCAAACTCATCGGCAGAGACTGTTAGGACTTGGCCACAAGGTGAATCCTGGGATGCAGAAGCAATATTGGCCGAGTGAGAATAGGACCTAAGGTGCTGAGATGTAGGCCGATAACTTTGATGAGGAGGCTGAGGCGGGGCCTGATAATTTTGATAACTCTGATAGGGAGTTGAAGACCCCTGTAAGCCTTGTTTGCTCAAACGTTTTCGACAATTTTGCTTTGTATGACCCCGTTTATGACAGTAATTACATTCAATTTCCCCCGATGTGTGGTGTTGGAGATTGGCCCTATTCGGATCAGTGGGTGGGGATGCAACTGATACATTGTTGCGACAGACAAGTGCACTAGATGGATGAGTAGCAGAATCCATTACAGAACTGGAATTTGTTCGAAGTACACGTGCAAACACCTCGTTTAAAGAGGAGATATGTGTGCTCGAAAGAATTTGGGACTTAGCAATGTCAAACTGAGGACCCAATCCTGCCAGAAAACTCATTACAACCATGGTTTCCCGTTGGGATTGCTGCACTTTAATGTCAGCACTAAATGGTAGCAAAACATTTAATTCTTCATAAATTTTGCGAAAGTGCATAAAGTAAGTCTGAAGGGAGTGACTACTTTGATCAGGGCGGTAAAACTCTTTGCAGACATCATAAATGCGAGAGATATTGCCTTTTTCAGAGTACAAGAAATCAAGATATTCTATCAAATCTTTAACGTACTCACAGTGATTAATAAGGCTAACAACCTCCGTGTCGATGGAATTTCGTATCTGCAAAAACAATCGGGCATCATCTTTTAACCATTCTTTTCGAGTTTCATCTGCGGGGGGATCATCAGTGAGGTGATCTTCCTTCGAAATACTGCGTAAATATATGCGGATCATCTTTCCTCATTCGAGATAATTATCTCCCGTAAGTTTATGTTCCGTGATACGGGACATAACGGGAACCACATCAGTCATGACAAGAGTTTGTTTGTCTGGTTTGGGTGTATCTTTACTCATATATATATTTTTTTATTTTATATATATATATATATAATTTTTTTTATAGATACCTAAGAATTGAGGGACCAAAGTGCAAAATAATAATTATAACCTCAATCCCTTCGTGAATTAGCAGACAGAATCAGTCCAAACGCGAGGGTTGGCCAGCGTCGGTTATACAGAACAGCCGCGACGGCGGGAGAGAGCGGCTGCGGCGGTGGGAGAGTGCAGCGGCGGCGGCGTCGGTGGAGTGCAGCGGTGGCGGCAGAGCGTCGGCGGAGAGAGAGAGAGAGAGAGAGAGAGAGAGAGAGAGAGAGCGGCGGATGCAGCGGAATATCAGCAAGGTTTCGTCAATTGAAACAGAACACCGACGATTTGACCCCGGAATTATTGGTGGCGGTGGCGGAAGCGAATTGACAGCAACCAGGAAAAAAAAAAGAAAAATTTGAGTCGAAGGATCTTGCTCTTATACCATGTTATTAATTGGAAGAAGGAATTTTGTACATCTATTCAAATCACAGGTACACCTATATATACAAGAGGATTCAACTATCTCCACTATACCTACTACACCACTTCACCTACTACACCACTTCACCTACTACACCACTACACATATTCTAACAAGCAATTTGATTTTAAATCAAATAAATTCTGAACATTCAAAAGCTTATATAAGTTAGATTTTTTGGTTTTATTTCATATTTTTTGCACTATAATATACTTATTTATTATAATATAACATCTAAAATAAATTAAAATATTAACTTTTATTGGGCTTATGGCCCGCGCCTTGGGACTTATGCCTCGCTTATGCCCAACGCCTTTAACAACACTAATCATCAGGAACACTAGCATCTTTTTCTACTACTCTAACTTCATCCACAGCAGGAACAACATTTCCTTCCCTTACATCATGCGCTCTCTCTAGTACAACTGCATCATTATTAGGCCCCACTAAATACACATGAAACTCCCGCCTCTCTTTATGAGATAACTTAGAGTGATCATGCAAACAACCATCATTCACCACAATAATATATAAATCATTATGTTGGTAAAAGTATTTCTTTCGACCATGTACGCCTATATCACAAGCCAACTTATCTAAAAATGATCTTTTTACCTCTTTGTAATTTAAATAATCATACACGAATTTTGTATCAGAACCTTCATAGACTCCACCACTGAATGAATTTCTGGTAAACCCCATCCATAGTGTAATACCATGATCAAGCATTTGCTTTCTGGAGCTGCACTAATTTAAAGGACCAGAGTTATAAAGGAGGAGACAAGAGACAAGATAATACCTAACTTTTTATTAATCATTAAACTCAGGCACCACACAAGGGGATGACAATAGTGCAATAAGCGTGAAGGGTTGCGAAAACCCAGATAAAGATGAATATGCACGTGCAAGGGGACCATACACTTTCGGCCAAACACTAAACCCCACTAAATAATACTTACAACAAGAAAGATACAAACTTTATCCCAAAACATACATATATTGTCGGATACTTTACCCACTTACAATAAAGTAAAAATTTCACACAATAAAATATAGTGACACTATAATCGAAGCTAAATTTTACGATAACTTGCAATAATTGGGTGGGGGTAAACCCATTTCAAGCGGGGGTCACACTTACACCATCTTTAGACCCTAACTCGTTCGTCGATTACAAGAGGATGAGGATTTAAGCTTCAATCACGAAGTGAAGATTTGGTATTTGGGGATTAGGGTTTTCAGATTTTGCCGCGAGAAAAACAGTGAAAAAAACCTAAGTGTTGGAGCAAATTCTATAAAGCCGTTGTAATGAGCTAAAAATGGGTTTCAGACAAAGATTTACCGAGGTGGCACGACGCTTTATTGACTGGGTGACACGTTTTGTTGACTGTGTCGCCACGTAGGATATTTAACAAAATAAGCAAAAAATGGCATTTTTTTATAGAAATTTTAAAAGATATGGGGCATTTATTTTGGTCCCCAAAAAAAAAGGACATATAAGTTTGAAAACAAAAGTCCAATGTATAATTTGTTAAACTATTATATTTACAATTTTGAGATTTGTCTTTTATAGTTGCGTAATTCTCATTGTTCATCTTTATATTTTTGTACCACAACAACCATTTAAATTTATTTATTTGTAACATTTTCTTATCTAGCACTTTAATAATGCATTGAGAGAAAAACATTGCTATATGTTTGACATTGATTCAATTATTGATAATTTTAATCATATAAAAGACACATAAAATACCGTAAACCATAATTTTGATAAAAATGCATTATTTTATTTTAAAATAAATAACACCTAAACATTACTAGGTTAAATCAAACAAACATATTCATAATTCATAACTACTCCCTAGTCCAGACACAAAGTGGTTTAACTACTCACCATCTCAAGTTCAAAACCAATAAAATCAAAGAACAACATACTTGAAGAACAAAAATAAGAAAACTCTTATTTTCGATGGAACTTCTATACTCTTGAGTCTCAATCTAGTAATCTTCTTTGCTTCACCTCTTCTTGATGCATATTGACTTTGACACAAAGAACTAAGACATGGTATTTTTGGGGGTGAATGATGAGTGTTGGTGAACTATTATTTGTGACTCCTTCTCTATGATTCACCACTTCTTTTCTCCGGCGTGGTCTTTATAGTTTTTTTAGACAAACACATTTCCCTAAGGTTTCTACCCTTTCTGCCACACACGCGACATGTGGTGAGTGTGTATCGTGCATCTCGTGGTACGACCAATGGCATGTCTCACACGCATCCCATCTACTACTCAGGTAGGGATTGCGCTCCTCCTTAGTGATCTACCATTAGTCGCACTGCTCGTGCATCCTCGTTTGACATCTATTGATTTCTTATAGGGTCACGAGTAGCACGAGCAACGCTCTTCTACAAGCATTAGTTTGACATTTTTGTGTGATGCTCGTTCCAACCTTATTTCTCTATTTTACTCATTTCATTCTGAAACAGTCTCTTTTTCATTCTAATCTCTGTTTTTCACTAACCTAAAAATATGTTAAGAAAAAAATAATAACTAACCCCATTTATGACAAATCTCCGCCTCAAAATATAATAAGGCAAAGAAAGACATTCACGAGGCTAGTAAGGCCTCGTGGTAAGGTTTAACCCTACATAAGGTTTCGAAAATCCATAACAATCGGTCTAATGTAACCTTTGGTAAACTTGTACAATTTCGATCGACATAATGCATTAAGAACACCTTCGACGCGTTTGTTAGTATCTTGTATATGGTTCTAAAATTTGCTCCATTTCTGACACCACAGACAAAATATTTCGACAAATGCCTTTACTGAAATAGTTTGTGAATGTAATTTCGAATCTCTATCAATTTCTTAAGATTTGTGCATCATTTTGAGTAATTACTAATTAATGACCTTCAACTGCGAGATGATCTACTACACTAGGGAAAAACTGAAGGACACAGCTGATCTTCCGTATGGTCCGTGGCTTAGAGAGTAGAAAGTGTGCCCGAATGGAGCAAGACACTTCATTGTTTCGAGCAAAGAAAATCAGTGGGCAAGATCCTCGAGTTGGAGACAGGGATCTAACACTCGTAGAGGGGAAAATATATGGCGTGCAGAGTTTGAGAAAAAAATCTGAAAGTCAACTCTCAACAAATAAGTCGGTGGACAGTGAATAAACACCGAGGGGGGAGCTAGAATTGAATCGCCGGGGGGGAAGGGGATAGGAGGAACGGATCAACAAGAGAACGAGAGTAGCACCAGATTGACTTCAAATACTTTGTTGAAGCAGCATCAGGTGGGGGAAAATCTGCTAAAATTAATGGTGGTGGACGTCGAGGAAGTGCACGGTAAGTCGGGAAAAGCGAGTGTTGTGGGGGAAAGGAGGTGCGGCCCATTTGGTGAGTGATAATGTTAGTGGCATGATGTTTTGTGCTACTTCGGGGGATAAAAAGAAACAAATGGTGCAGCGTAGGGTGGTGTTGAAAAATAAAAAAAGCTTATAGTGTCGGACAAATTTTGGGAGTGCTAGGGAAACGGAAAGGGGAGGATGGTGAGTATGCATTTTTGAGTTTGAAGAATATGGCGAGATCGAGTGGGAAGGGATTTAATAATTATGGACCAGCGGTGGAGTCTGCAAGGCAGCTCCGCTGAGACCAATGAATATTTTAGCATGGAACTTTCTGGAATTGGGGAACCCTTGCACAATTTGGGAATTGCGCAGTCTTGTGACGCAACACCACCCTCTCTTATTTTCCTAATAGAAACTAAATTAACGTTGAGGAAAATAGAGAAGTTGAAGAATTCGATGAACATGTTTGGAGTTTCTGTGGATGTGCGGTATAAATCCAGGGGCCTTGCTCTTTCGTGGGGGAAGGATATAGTGGTTAGGTTGTTAAGTATGTCGACAAACCATATTGATGTCATAGTGGAGGATTTTGTGGGGGTTAAAGAGTGGAGATTCACGGGTTTCTACGGGGAGCCGGACGCTACAAAAAGGCATGTGACATTGAAATTATTACGCACTCTTAGCTGAAGTGTCAATAAACCGTGGGTGTGCGTGGGTGATTTTAATAAAATATTATGCAATGAAGAAAAGGTGGGCTTTCATGACCAATCAGTGAGTAATATGAAGAGGTTCAAACAAGTTTTAGTCGACTCAGATCTGTCTGATATGGGACTTCAAGGATCGAATTTCACATGGTGCAACAGAAGATAGGATCCGGATACAGTGTGGGCTCGGTTGGATAGGGCGGTGTCGAATGGTGGATGGCGCTGACATTTTGGAGGGGGCATAGTCCGACATCTAGATGTGCTAAATTCAGATCATTCGACGATACTTATATGTTGTACCCTTAGTCCGAACGAGGTAGGCAAGTGGCGTAGACAATCGCGGATATGAGAGGACAGGGAGCGAGCCTTTAGATATGTTGGGGAAGCTGAAAAGTGTGAAAAACAGAGCTCACCACCTGGAACGAAGTGTGTAGGAGGGGAAATAAGGATAGGGAGGAGAAGATGATTAAGAGAATCACAAGTTTGAGACATCGAGTGATCACGAGCGGATCAAAGATAGGGAGTTGAAAGTGGAGCTAGAACAGATGCGTGATTGAGAAGAGGTCTATTGGAAGCAGAGAGGAAAAATTAGTGGCGCAGAGAGGTGGATAGAAATACGGGTTTTTTTTCATAAAAGAGCAAATGAGAGGAGGAAAATAAATGAGATAAAAGGGGTGCGGGATAACTTGGGGGTGTGGGGCAAAAAACCAGTTGAGGTAGAGAGGGCCATTCAAGATTATTTTTTTGATCTCTTTCAGTCCACGAGGTCGAGTGTTGAGAATATTCAGGATGTGATGGGAAAGATGCAGCCACGAGTAATGGTGGGATGAATTAGACTTTGCTCCAACCCTATACGGTCAAGGAGAATTTCAGGCCGATAAGTCTTAGCAATGTTTGTTTCAAAATTGCCTCGAAGGCAATAACTAATAGGCTTAAGACTATTCTTCTGGATATCATATCACTATCTCAATCTGCTTTTATCCCAAGGCGTTTGATCACTGATAATATCCTCGTGGCTTTTGAAATTAACCATTTTCTCAAAACTAAAAGAACAGGGAAGAAGGGGTTGATGACGCTCAAACTGGATATGAGTAAAGCTTACGACATAGTCGAGTGGTCTTTTTTGGAACAGGTCTTGCTCATGTTAGGTTTCAATGATAAGTTTGTTAGCCTTGTTATGAACTGTGTTCGATTTGTATCATATTCTTTTGTGGTTAATGGTCATGAATTTGGATATGTTTTGCCGGAGCGGGGAATCTGTCAGGGTGACCCGTTATCCCCTTATCTTTTCTTGATGGTTTCAAAAGCATTTTCTGCGCTAATTAGTGAGGCAAAAACTAAAGGAAGTATCAGTGGTGTAAAAATTGCCAAAACAGCACCAATTGTTTCACATCTTCTGTTTGTAGATGATACACTCGTTTTTTGTGAGGCGAGTAAGTCGGGGGCTGAGGAGAAATTGAATATTTTGAGGAAGTATGAAAAAGCATCGGGGCAGATGATTAATTTGGAGAAGTCTGTAGTGGTATTTAGTAAGAACACGAGGGAGGAGGTAGCCAAGGAGGTGGCTGATTTATTGGGGGCGAGGATGGCAGATAAGCATGAGAAATACCTTGGCCTCCCGTCTGTGGTGGGGAGATCGAAAAAAGAAGTGTTCAACTACATTCGCGATATAATTTAGGACAAAGTGAAGGGGTTTAAAGAGAAGAATATGTCAATTGTTGGGAAGGAATTGCTGGGAAGGAGGTGTTGATTAATGCGGTGTTACAAGCCATCCCTATGTTCGCTATGAGTTGTTTTCGGTTACCGGACTCGCTGATAGCCGAACTTGAGTCAATGATTAGTAAGAGCAAAATTCATTGACTTGCATGGCAGAAATTAAGTAAGAGCAAAA
The DNA here is from genome assembly GCA_948329865.1 of Linaria vulgaris. Lineage (NCBI taxonomy): Eukaryota > Viridiplantae > Streptophyta > Magnoliopsida > Lamiales > Plantaginaceae > Linaria > Linaria vulgaris. The sequence continues at coordinate 65,077,174 of OX415250.1, forward strand.
GGGATTGAGGAATTGGATTTCGGGATCTTCGGAGTTTTAACTTGGCGCTATTGGCTAAGCAAATTTGAAGGACGCTTGAATATCCAAATAACTTGATGGCACATATTTTTAAAGCGAAATACTTCCCTAGTACGTCGGTCCTTGAAGGAAAAATTGGTGCAACACCTTCTTTCTCGTGGCGTTGCATGTTTGAGGCTATGAAAGTAGTCAAGGTAGGGTTTGGGGAGAAGATCAGAGTTTGGAGAGAGGCATGAGTGCCACAACCGGCCTTGTTTCGCATTGTTACGCTATGAATGGAGGCGATTAGCGACATTCGGGTTTTGGCCCTCATTGAGAAGGATTCAGGCGGGTGGAATATTGGGTTGATTTGGCATTTATTTTGCGAGGAGGACGTCGCATCCATTCTATCGATTTCGTTGGGGGCTGGAGTTCACAAAGATAAAGTCATTTGGCATTATACAAAGTCTGGATTCTTCTCGGTAAAAAGGGCCTACCATCTTATAGTGTCGCGGGGTATGTACAAAAAAACCGACGGGGGAGGCGAGCTCGAGGTCTACGAGGGACTGGAATTTCATTGGGAAGCCGAAGTTACCAACAAAAATTAACATCTTTAGTTGACGACTTATACAAAACATTCTTCTAGCTCGAGTCTTATTAGCGAAAAGGCATGTGGTTCGAGACACAGATTGTCCAGTGTGCACGGGGGATTATGAGGATTAACACCATGTTTCAAGACAAGTATGGGCGTTACCTTTTATTCCTTATTCGGACTTAATGAGATGTGACAAAGATGAGGAGTCATGGATGCGCATAATTTATAAGGAGAAGGGAGTGGCGGCATTCGGTCTCTACGTGACTACCTGTTGGGCGATGTGGTCAATTAGGAATAGAATTGTAGCGGGGGAGAAAGCATCGCAACCGAAAAAGATTATGGATTTCGTGTTGAGTCAATCGAAATTTTGGACAACGTGTAGAAAGGCGGGGGAGTTGGATATTCTTTCGACTCGCTCTCATGGAGTGTATGCTTTCCCCGAACCGTGGTACATAATTTGCTTTAATGGTGTTATTTTTGTAGAAAATGGAAAATCAGGTGTTGGGTATTTGTGAACGATTGGAAAGGAGAGGAGCTGATCCGTGTTCAACGCAGAATTATTGACAATTTGGGCCTTCGTAATGTGGAGACATTGGCGGCTTTAGTCGCCACACAACATGCGACTCAAATGGAGTGGGAGAACGTTGTTTTCGAAGGGGCTTGCTTGAATGTTATTCATGATATCTTATTCCCAAAATGGACAAATGGAGACCACGAAAATATGATTAAGGATACCCGAGTACTGTGGGAGAAGAAACGGAATTGGAGATTTTAATGGATTGATCATGATGGAAATAAAGATGCCCATGAGCTTGCGAGATCGGCACAATTCCTTACTATTGTTTAGCTTTACGCTCTTGTGCTTTTTAGTGTTTGTATCCTTGATATTGTATCATTGTTGCGGTTTTGGGTGGAAGTTTTATGAAATTGTTTATTGATCTTAAAAAAAAACATGCGAGCTTGCTTGAGATTTTTTTATATAAAATATATTAACTCTTATCTCATTTTGTGAAAATTATAGTAACTTTCAACAGCAAATCGAAACATTCTTTTATTAAAATTTCTATATATATAAATCAAATCATAATAATTATTTTTTTCCTTAGAAAATCATAATAATTATTGACTCTATACAATTAAAGAATTGAAAAACTAAAGACATTGTTTTTTATATTGAATACTTTAATGAGTTGTAATTCATCTCTTTGCTTCTTACTCTCACGAAACGTTTTCGAAACATCTCGAAATGTTTTCAATATTCGTTTCGAAAATGTTTTTAATATTTAATTTAACGAAACATAACACAAAATTGAATCTTTAATCATGATCTAGGTGAGATAAATTGTAATTATCTTATACACGCATGCAACCAATTGAGATTTTCAGATTTGTAGTAGAAAATCGTGATAGAATAAATAAATAATGACGTGCGGTCGTGCACATCCAGGGCATTTGGTCTAGTGGCATGATTCTCGCTTAGGGTGCGAGAGGTCCCGAGTTCAATTCTCGGAATGCCCCCAATTTCTTTTCCCCCTTCAGAGTTTGCCTTTCTTTTATTGAACGAATCAAATTCCAAACACATCAGCGAGATCACTCACTACTTAGAAATTATGTTAATATTCTTCTATACAATCCAATCAATTCGTTTTATTCATGAAAGAAAGAAACTTCTTTGACTCTTTACAGCAAAGCAATCGCATATACTCAACCTCATGTACATGTAAAACAAAATAGCCTGCACAAAAAACTCATGAGAAAAATCAGATGGTAAAGAAACTAGTCCATTTTATTCATTCATCTTGATCCAACTCGTGTTTTCCTGAACTAAGGTCCTCTTTTGTACCACTGGAAAAATCAGTCACCTGAGATCCTAACAAATCCCGACTTAAACCCGAAACAGAATCCGATCTTGTACTGCTGCTGTCCACATCCTTCCCTTTCCCATTCATACTTAGATAATCTGTCAAGTGAGACTTTTAGAGGGAACCTTATTGAATTGGATTTTGCTTGAGTCTAGTGTGGTTTGAGGTAGACCAGGAAATCTCAGTTTCAGGCTAAGCAGGAGGCTTTCAGCTCTGTCTGCTAATGGTTCTTTTTTATCTGCATCAATCACCAAATCTTTTATCATAGCCCAAGATGATTTCGAATTGGACCTGCTTGTGGTATGTAAAGGCCTTGAGTTTGTTCTGCGGCGCCAGATGTAAATAGTGGCCTCCACTCTGTTGGCAATCTCCAGAGCATGATGCTCAGAAGACAAATCAAGGCAATCGAGCAAACATTCTGGCGAAAATTGGTCAGAACTCAAATATCTATGGATAAAATCTCCCAAACTCGCTTTTCCATTCTGCAAAAGGGAATGCAAAGTGAGTCAACACTCCGTTTATATATATAACATCAAAAGCATAATCACGCCTACACCTCACGAGGAATGGTTTTAACTAGAAAAACATCTCCCTCTGGTTGTTGTTTGATCAATTAAATGAACACCCCATGAAATAATAATACGCATAACAGATAGACACCTTATATTCCATGTTCATGAAACTCTAAAGGGTGCCTCTGCAGTTATTAAATACTAGGTGATATATTACCCCTCACTAAAAAGATCTGCACATTTCTATGTAGTTTAATACCTTTGGAAGAGCTTCCAAGTATGAGTCTGGGACGTTCATTTCGGCTAAAGCGGAACTATTAATAGCCATTGCAGCTTTAAGGATCTGGTTTGTGCAATCACGCTTATGTTGCAGCATCTTTCGTGCATCTTCGCTAAGGCCATCAGGTGGGACTCGAGGAACTGGAAGCCACCACTTGTCTTCTTGACGGGAAAGGGGTTTCCAGAAAGAGGACGATCCATTAGCTTCTGGGGCCACTACACCTTGGTCTACATACCAAAATTCACAGTTCATAAAGCCGTCCAGTATTTCCTATGGTATGAGGACAAACTTTAGAATCGTCGAGACATATCATACATTCAATCAATCACAAATACATTAGAATCTTACAAGTGGCATGTTGTCCAATTTGCGTAATGCAGGGAGGTTAACGTACAGATCTAAGCGTGGTCTGGACATCAGGACCTGAATCAAGATATGAAGTTGAGGTTGTATGCATATTAATGGACCCATAAGACATTGAATCGATGAATGTTCAACTCAAATATATATATAACGCAGACACTGATAAATCCAGAATATAGAAACACATGCAAACTGAAGCAACAGATATACAACTGCGATTATCCAACTGAAATGTCTGGTCATAAAATCAAGGATTACTACTACTTAAGGAAAGTTATATTTACCTCAAGCTTGCTTCCATCTGGGAATGTCTGGCAAGAAGGTGTCAATTCCACAATGTGATCGCTAACACTAAGAAGCCATTCCATTTCTCTTTGCCACATTAATCTTTTCTCAAATGGTAAAGGCTCCAATCTCCAAACTTGTCCGAAAAGTGTAGCTAATGCAGTAAATGACAAGGATTAGTTAGCCCTCATCACACTGACACGTATCGCACATTCCAAGTTTACTAACATTGTTTGGAAAGTAATGAAATTACGTACCACAAAGATTAGTAATGGCATTTGATATGGACAAAGCGGTGCAAACTCCATTGCCACACCCAGACATGTCTTCACCAAGCAACAACTTTGAAAACCTTTCTTTCATCATCTCAACTTCTGTATAAGCAAAAAGTGACGAGAGCAACGTTAACAGAAACACAATTAAATTGCCAAACGGGCGGATATACGAAGAATGTTACAATAAGCACCTGACCCTTGTTTCTCTAATCTTCGATTGTCAGAATGGGGTTCCTCAATATTCTCAAAATGTGGGTCGCTATCCTCGTTTTCCACTGGGTAATCAACGGAAGAAGGCGACGAGGAGTGCCATGAACTAACTTCAGAAGCTAAAAATTTCAAACTCGAACCGTTATCTCCACCTTCCTCTTCATTTAAATCAACCAATATATTGCCGGTAATCTCGCAAAACCCTTCAAGAATCTCACTGTCACTTACCAAACCAACCATTTTTGCGTCAAGATAATTGGTCGTGTGGTTCACTAACAAGCCATCAAGATCAAACCTTTTTTATTTTTTTTTCTTCCTGAAATTTCAAGAAAGTAGACTGATTTTGAAACCTACAATGGAGGGATTTGAATTTCTTGGAATTCAACTATTCGAGGCCCCTTTAGAGAAAGAACGACTTCATTTTTGAACAATGGCCATGAAGCTTCATTCAACTTTGGTTCTTTAAAGGGTACAGAAACAATAGGCAAAGATAAAACGCTGCTCAATATGGTTATTGCCTTATTGGAGGGAGAGGTATATAATTAATTATATATGGAATTGGAGCAAGAGAGTATCCACCAAGAAGAAGGAATAAGCGGCGAGGATCAATGGCTGGCTATTGCTTAAATCGGCCACTGCTTTTACTATATGTTGCTTTGTTAGCCTTCAGCTTCAATATTTTGTGGGATGTTTTGTTACCTATAATGCATCATCAACACATACTTTATAGTTCAATATTTTTTGAGGAATCAAGCCAAAAACTTTTGAAGAATCAGCAACTCGAGCACTTACTTGGAAATGAGAGTAAACTCTGGGAATGGGAAAGAAGAATACTCGTCCCATGCCCGTGATATTGAAGAAGATGAATAAAAATATGTTGTTGAAAAAAGTGAAGAGCCATAGTTAACTTGTTCTAGACACGAGGCTTAAACTGTCTAAAGTCCTTCAAAATCAAATCAAAACTCCTTGACAAGAGACAAAATTGTCTATAAGTATTCAAACCAAAATATCCTTAATACGATATAAATTGTTTGCATTTTGAACTCAAAATTATATTAAAGTCTTCAAATCTCATAGACATGGGCCAAAATGTCTACAAACCTTTCAAATCTTCAAGTCTCATAGACACGAACCAACAGGTCTACAAATCCTTTAAATTTTCAAGTCTCCTAGACATAAGCAAAAAAATCTACAAATTCTTCAAGTCAGAGCCTCCTTGATATGAGATAAAACTGTCTACAAATTTCAAGAATACACGTTGAATTGCCCAGTCTCCGGCAACTACACCAAAAACTTGATGCATGGAGAGGGAGTAGTTTTTATGAATGCACTGAATTGCTACACCTACGTAAGTGAACGGTCAAGTAATATAAAATGGAAAGTAATATTATGTCTCAATATCGAATCCCATGAGGACTATGATTAAACCTAGTATTCTTTCACCTTACCATTCTCTTAAACTTGATGCGTGTTGGTCGTGTCAACCACGAACAACTCAAGCATAACGGGCTCGGGTTTGGCTCGAGTGGCTGTATGCGTATCAATCTTTATCGACCGTCCAAATTGAATCGTTATGCGAGCAAGGGCATCGAAGTTGTAGAATTCGAGGAGTAGGCAGGGGAGTTGAATCCAGGTACACATTTTACATGGGGGAACGACTTAGAAGGAGGATTTTGGATGCCATTGTCGGATGCCCAAGTAGTGGTTTATTAGGAACCTCGGTCCACTCGCCATGACTATAGACTATATAGTATAGTCCTTCAGGTCACTCCTATGGGCCAAATAAGCGTCGTTACAAATATCCATAATTCCAAGTGGTTGAGCTATTTTCTCGAGAGACTGTTGTGTGGCTGCCATATGAAGGATCTGCCGCAAATTCGAGGTCACCAAGGTCATCTGGAGGCCCAAATCCGTCATCTCTTCGTTGCGGGGACAGACCAGCAATTCTTCTTCGCGATACTTCAGCGCCTGTAGTCAGGTAGGGAGAAAAAGATGGTTCCTGGAGGAGAGGAGGTGAGATTGGTAGGACGATAGCGGTAGGTTTTAGTTGGTGGCCTTGGCGATGGCAAAGTTTGGGGGCAGGGGTGTTTGGTTGTGGGTGGAAGGTGGTGGTGGGGAGGCATTAAACGGTGGGGGTGACAGTATGTTCGGCGGCCAAGGTGGAGACTGGAGAATGGGGGCCGAGTTTTGGGTGGTCGGGGTGTGGACGGAGGAGAGAGTTTGGGAACATTAGTTTCAAATTTTCATTTTGCAACAATTGGCAAGAAATTATTAATTGTGTCATTTTTGCACATAATTACATCCGCGACTTAAGGTTTTAGAAAATATTGTAGTATTTGAATAAGGAATAAATACACAAAACCCTTATGGGGTAATTTGCCAAATTCATCCACAATCATGTTTTTAGCGGAGATGTTTTCTGAACTTTTAAAATCGTGTGTAATACACTGCGATGAAATTTGGCAGAGGTGTTTTCGTTCAAATTTTGAAAAAAAATTCCTTTTTTTTTTTTTGAGACACAATCTTGTCCACGTCACGACAATTCTAATTATGGTGACGAGATCGCAAAATTCAAAGTCGTTACACAAAAAAACTCAAAGTATTTAGCTGTTAATTATTTAAAGCTTGTTTTAAATCCAATTCAATGTGTAACGACTTTGAATTTTGCATTATCATCGCCACCATTAAAACCGTCTCGACAAGGAGAATATTGTTTCTAGGCCACAACAAAAATAAAAAATGCAAAAAATTTCTAGAAATGCCCCTGCAAAATGTCAACTCGGTGCATTCAACGTGATTTTAATAGTTTAAGAGGGTATCCGCTGAAATCATAGTTGTTTGTGTATTTGGCAAATCACCCGAGAGTATCGGGGGTATGGTATATTTATCCCTTTAAATAATTACGTATTACTTTAAAATTAAAAACATCCAAGTTTCAAGCTTCAAGGAGTAAAAAGAAAAAGAGTATATCCGTGAAGTGTTTCAGTCAAATTTCATGGGGCGTGTTTTAAAAATTGTTCATTTCGCTTTAATTTCAACAGTGTCAAAATCTGTTTTTGAGTAAATTATAATTTCTCTAAGTGTTTCGTCCGTGCATACCGTCCACGTTTTGCACATCAGGTCTAAGAAGAAATGATCCGAAACATACAGCGGCATGGGACACCGATGATATGACATGATTGTGCACTTCACGAAGCAACATACTTCTCAAAGCCAGTTACAATTATCTTGTAGCTGACATGAACAAGCACAACAATTTTCAGATTTTTTGCAATTTAGCCTTATGGGTACGTATGCACACAAATATTCCCAGGTTCATCCAAATATCCAATCGATATCCCCAACATATTCAATCATATCCCCAACGCAGAGAATAAAAAATGAAAACATAATGAAGAGGGAGATAACATTTGAAGAAAGAAAGCAACACAATCGATTAGAAAAATATGGAATTCGATAATACACTACGGTGCAGGTGATGACATGTTGCAAATCCATTAGTGAACCATAAAACATTGAAAGCCCTGGTTTACAACCCATGTTTAACTACCTTGATTATCATCGGAGCGATTTGTTGGAGACACAGTTGCAACCCCATTTAGCAGTTTAACTAGAGGATGGCGCCTCGTTCATCAACTATGAGCCGTTAATGACTGCTTCAACATGCACCGCATTTCCTTCTTCCATAATCTTACCGTTGATTTGAGTCCTTGGCCTCTGAAAGGGAAAGAAGCAAAACATTAAGATGTTTGTTATAGCAAATTATTTAAATATGACAACGTGTAAGGAATGAAAGGTAAGTTTTAGCATACCCAATCGTTAGAATCTCCAGGACTTCCGTTCAATAGTTTCTGGTTATCTTCCTTAGTCTTATTATCCTTGGTCAATGGAAGCAACATCGAAGTCCCATTAGAACGATCAGGCAGTTCTGCATGCAGAATATCCAACTAACTCTTCAAAGTAATAAGTTAAATCGGAAAAATAAAGCACATATTATCAGTCTCGCAGCAAAATATATGAACCTGGTAACTTTTTGTCAATAAGGAACACCACCAAATTAACAGTATACCTGGAAATATCAGTGCATCAAATCGTCAATGGATTTGCAGCGACTTTCAAGCTTCGAATTAAATGTTCATTATTAAAATAGCTTACCATGCCACAACAACATCAACGGTGTAATGCTTACGCGAGGCAATTATCAACAAGCTCTGAATAATAACAGCTAACCAGGCACATTGCTTCACCAACCTGACAAACAAAGGAAGATATATATACCATATTAAAATCGAAATAAAGTTATAGGAGCATCTGTACTCCCCACCTCCACCTCCACACAATTCTTATCTTAGGATTTCATAACAAATTTCCATTATTTCATCATGAAATTCACCTTTTGGTGCCATATTTATGGTATGTCCGCACAAAGACTAGGGAGAATATCATGTGAGAAGAGAATATCAAATCACCACAGCCGTAGAGCACTCCCCGAGGAACTGCAAATAAAATAAACCAAATGGTCGCAAACCATCAGTTTTGCAGCTTCCGTCATGATTGTAGCTCTAGATGAAGGACGAGTAAGCTGACTAGTGACCTACAGTTAATTAATAGAACTTCTAGAGCATTATCGGGACGAGGCAGCCTGGCAAGCTTTGATCCCTGCAACAACCAAAAAAGAATAAAAAAAATTAAAATCACGAGACAGTAATAGCACAGGCAATCAACTTGGTATGAAAAAACTGTGCCGCTTTACCTCTCGGCAGTGATAATTTGGACCAGGGAGCTGAGTAGCATAAAACGTTATTATGCGAAGAAATTGACAAGCCTGCGGGGAGTACAAAGAGAATTATTCCCACCGACATTGAAAGACAAGTATTTATGATACCATTCATAAATATATCTCCAAATTACATAATGGACCGTCAATGTACATCATCTCCCATACTTCATTTTTGGAAGTATTGTTGATTGATACAAATGGAACTTTTAAGAATATATTTAACAGTTTGATGCGTCATTATAAATTAGATACTTAACCAATTAATCGAGATGGCCCACAACTTACACATAAGAATGCAAAGACCCTGCACCATATCAAAGCTGTGTAAATCTTCTTGCTCTTTACTACGAACGGATGGAAAGTCCACTGCATGCATCCTCATAACTTTCAAAACATTAAACTTAAGAAAAAAAATTGATAGGAGCGAAAAATAAGGCAACATGAAAACTCACCAAGACAAAGGATAGGAAAAGGAACGTAAATACAGTTTCGCTAATGTAAGCATTTTCTTGTCCAAGCTCCTGCAATTAAAAGAAATTGGTAGATTAAGATACAATTTCCCGAAGTGAGCAGCAAGCATGTCATGAGATTGCAAGAATAGTTTTTGTTTACCGGAAGAAGAAAGAAGCCAAGATCCTGAAGTGTCGGTCCTGGCCGATGAAAATAATGTACACCACGGGCTGACAGTCCATGGATATACTGATAAAAGGTGATGTAGGTAGTTATCAATTAATAGAATCCAGAATATTATGTACTGCTGCAAATACCCAAGAAAAGTATTCCAAAGACATAAACAAATAATCTATAAGGTAATGTCAAATTACAACTTATATCAAACAGATTGGCAGTTCCAATTAGTAGTCCTGAACAGGAAGGAAAGTGCTACGAATACAGAGGTTTAACACCGAAATGTTTCAGTGAGAAATCACTTTTCCCAGTTTCTATAAGTTGCAGAAGATATTTCTATATCTATTTTGGAGATATCAACATATATTCCACACAGAGCTTATTAAAGTAGTTTAAACTTGCAAGGTAACATTATAAAACCAACAGTCATGGTTAACCTACATTAATAAATAACATATTCTTAGTAAAAAGTATGACACTGTGTATCTCCAGCAACATTAACGGACGACGGGGAGCTCAAATTACTTGGTGTAAACAAACATAGGCATTCAGAATCACAAGTAGCACAACAAGATGAGAGTGGTGGTTGCGAATAGACCTGAATAATCTTCCATAGAACTAGCATCAACGACTAAAAATGCTCCATGATTTTAAAAAGGGAACTACAAAATAATTAAGTATGATGCAGAATGACAACTAAAGATATATAATATAGACATTGAGTTTTTCCACACATGTATGAATTTCATATTTAGAAATGCCAAAGGTGTTGTGATAAACTAACAACTCAAAAGTAGGGAGTGGATTTTTCGTGATTCAGTCTTTTCGAAGATTAACGTTTCTAAGGAAGCACAGATCATTAATAAACATGTAATATTTTTATTAAAAAAGAATCAAACCTGAAATATGAGACCCCCTAAAATATACTTCCAATTCTCTGCTAAAAGATTGAGCTCTGTAATGGTCTCCGCATAAAATCTCTTCCATAACTTGTCAATCAATAACAACCAAAATAAAATAAAATAAAATCAATAAAACGCAAAATGAAATATCCGAACAATGGAAAAAAAGGCGAACCTTTGAAGCCACGCGACCAATGTAGAACGACATTTTCAACAGCGAACAACAGTGCCATATCACATCACAAACAGACCCTTTTCAAATTTATCATCTCTCTCATCCTCAAACAAAAATTGTTCCTTTTTTTTCTTTTAGTTTCAGTATCAATTAAAGGAAAACAAAACAGAACCCTTCTCCGAGATCTATGAAACCAACAAAAAAAAAAACTAGTTTCAAAAATCAAGGATCTTTTTAAGATGATTATCGATTCTTGCACATGTAATATTCGAATGATTGTAATTAAATTCAGACTTTATTGTTTCTCTCTCTAGACAGATGAAGTTGTATTGGTGTTTGTGTTTTCTTTGGTTTTTCTCTCTCTAATTTTTTTTTTTTTTTTGATTCGTCTCGTATGTAATGTATTATTGTTTGTCTGCTAAAACGCGAGTTGAACACGGAGAGACAGTTGAGAGTGGTGAGGGGAGAGAGAGAATATGTGAATTATTTTGATTATTTTCTAAAAGGATTTGAATATTTCTTTTTCTAACATAAAAAGGATTTGATTTAAGAAATGTTCCTATTTTATATTTCTGAAGTTCTTTGTTAGGTTAGCCACGAATAATTATTTTGTGTTTGTGGACTTTAAAGGATAATAAAATTGTTTGTTTGTTTGAAATGGAATGATAAAAAGAGAGAAAGACTTTAATATGTGTGCGGTGCCTTGAGAATATATTCTCAACTAGATTCTTAATGTGGCCTTATTTTAATTTCGTTCCCATATTAAAAAAAAAAAATCTTAGTTTTATAGTAGTCTAATGTTTAAGACGTACGATTTTGGACCTCCGACATCGAAAGCGTATAAATTTGGTCAAAATTGATTGTGTGTCTTGTACATGACCAACTTTAGTACGTTATTTTCAAGTCCCACACATGTGAGGCACGTTACACATATGTTCTGTAGTCTCATGTAGTTTCAGATTAAAAACGCTGTTCTTATAAAATATTTTTTAACACATGTATAACGCATCTCACATGTGCAGGATTCGAAAGTAACGTACTTAAATTGGTTATGTGCAAGACATGTGACCAATTTCAGCTAGATTGGCACGTTTTAGCTGCTAGAGGACAAAAAAATGGACGTTTTCAATATTACGGGGCTAAAATTGAAAAAGAAAATCAACATCGGATCAATATTGAAATGCAACCACATTAGGGGACTAGTTCAGAAGAATTTCCTTATTTTGAGTAGCCCACAGGGCCGTGGCAAACAATAACAGGTCCACGTGTCAAATGGTTTCCCACAATATAGACTGAAAATTGAAGCCATGGGAGTCATCATTGAATCTTGATCTTCGATGAGTTCCAATGCTCATGAATTGAAACAATCGCCTAATGAAATCCACCCTAATCACTCTACATATGTCATTTTTTTTACTTTTCATGATGGAAATGCTAACATTTGATGAGTCTCGAAAATGCTCCATGAACGTTGAGAACCTGACTTAATTACATGACAATTTCTCCCATTTTTTTAGTTCAATTTCGGTCCAGTTCCAGTCAAATCGAAAAGAAGTTGTTCAAAATCCAAGAATCAAGTTGTAAGTGTCAAAACATAAAGAAAATTGTCACAAACAACGTATCATTTTTCGAAAAAATTGGAGTGTTTTCTCGTTTTTTGGCATTGTTTTTCTTCAAGAGAAAAACTAAATCTATTCGGGAAAAAGGTGAGAGAAACTTGGGTGGTTCCTCTAATTCAAATGAATGAAGAAACTATTCTTCTTTTTGTTTTTTAACTCAAATTCTATATTGTATTTAGTCCACATGGGCATCCCTTTCATTCATTTCCAATATCTTTCACTCCTACATAAAGGCTAGATCCCAATTTGATCAATTTTAAAAGGAATGCGAGGGCAGGCACAACAACCAAAGAAATGTCACCACCAATAGGACTCTAGCTACGATCTGTCTTCTCTTATGAGATTTTCGGATTAAAAGCTCGTCCTAACCCAAAAGCAGGTCGATGCCTAAAAACACAGGCAAAATCATTGGCACGCTAGGCCCATTATCTAAGAGAATGCAAATGAATCGTATGACTTGCGGACATTCTGTAGCTTAATGTCATACACTAGTTAATGATATATATCAGCTAAACACTTTAGCATAAAGCTATACATTGGCTAAAGATATATAGTGTAGACACTGACTCTTCTGGTCCAACGGGTGGTGTCGGCATACTGAACCAATGTGAGCCATTTCTTTCAGGCCCAATAGCTCCTCTTCTATGGGTATTGCCAATCAGGTTTGGTATTCTCCTTATTTATAGTGGGTAGTTGGGAGTTGATTTCCTCTAGATTCGTTCATATTGAGTTCCCCCTCGTAACCTCTTGTTTGTTAAGATTGTTGCCCTTCTCATTACAACTAAGATTTAGGAAAGTATAATTGCATAAGTTTTAGTTACATAGTTTTTTAAGTGTTGGTGTGATAGTCGTTCGGGTTGGAAGTCCATTCGAGGGGGTGGCTCCGAGAGAGATTCGTATAAGGTCATTTAGTGTCGTTTGAGTCACGCTCGTATAACACATGTGTTTAAGAGGACTCGTAGGAGTCCTGACTAGAGTCTCTTGAGTAGGACTCATGGGTCGAGTGGCTTTCTAAATAAAACTCGGAAAAGAGGCGTAAGTGTCTAGAGGTCGTTATCCTGTCGAGGGGAGTGTAACATGCATTATCCGCGAGGAGGAGATAGATATCTGGGAGTGAATCTTAGCGATTTACTCAAATATGTCCCCCTTGGTAGGAGGATTAATCGAGTGTCACCGAGAGAGGGAGCCATTTGGACGCTGAGAGGATCAGGTGAGGCCCGAGGGGCACGACCTGACGCCTTTCTGTTGGCGTGGTCAGTTGGTGTGTTTCGAGAGTCATTCTTCGTCACTGGAATACCTCTCGTTATTACCTTAGCCTTCCTCTTGTGGGAGGAATTAATTATATTTTACGATATGCATCATCAGAATCCCCCTCTCCCCCCACCGAAGTTCTGAGTGGGCTTCGTGAAAAACACTCAGAACTAGAGTATGTTATCACATACCTTAGGTCTAGGGTTACATGCTGATCACGTGGCTCTTCGATGTCCACGCGTCTTGATGCGACGATTATCGTTCCTTGGGCTATAATAGATGACTCGGCTCTTTTGTCTCTTCTCATCTTCATCTGATTTACTTTTCCATCTCTTTTCTCATTATTCAATTTTTAAAGCTTCTTTAAGCTCATCAATGGCGTTTTGAAATCGATCTAGGGGTGGTGAATTGGGTGTTGTAGTGGCGGAGATTGGCGTTTCCCCGCTCAGGGTGGAGGAACCGATTTCTGCAGTTCCTTCTCCCCGCGGTAAAGACTGCCGTCATTTCTCGGTGTCGCCGTGTGATGTGTATTATATATGTGGTCTTATTTTATCTCACTACGCACTCTATCGCAAGTATACGAGGTCAAGTAATATAAAATGAAAAGTAAAATTTACTGCCCAAGTATCAAATCCCACGAGGACTATAATTAAATTGAACACCTAATTGTTTCACTGATTTCTTAACCAACTTTGTCACAATTGAAGTACTTTTTTTTAATAAAACTAAATGCTAAATAACAAAATTAACTAATCTAACTATTTTAAACTACTTGTAACTACTAGATTGAATTTAATGGAATTGATTAGTTTGGATTGTAAACAATAACAATTAAATAGCTTAGAGATTCGAGTTCACTGGATATCCACTATGCTCTTACAAATGTGTTGATTTCCTTAATTGACGTTTATGTTCATGTCTTTTTTTGATATCACAAGTGGACATAGCCCGACTTATCTTTTTTCACACCCTCACGGGTTCACTTATTCACAGAACATGCTATGTGGATATGCTAGTTACCTCCCATAACTTCAGATCAGTATTATGTTGACCAGACATGATAAAGTATTGAGCACAAGATAAATAAATAAAAATAAATCAAACAATCAATAGAAATCATTTGATAAGTCTTCACATAGTTTCAAATCCAATTACATCATAACTCTAAGCATAAAGTACTAGCCACTCATCGTTTCAAGTAACATATTCCACATCATGAATAACAGTTGAAATAAATATAAGATGAAGAAGAAATATCCTTCGAAGAGTTCTCTAGGATAGTTGCGTATTCCTATTGCTCTTGTTTTCACTCATTTTGATAAGAATGACTCTTCCTCTTCGTTTGAACAAAAATTTCTTATTCTCTTGTTGATTCTTCTTCTCTGCTGCACGGTGTAATTTTGAAGGATTTTTATCTAGATGAATATGGTGATGAATGATGTAATTGTTGTGCCAAAGTGCCCTACTTGGCTGCCGCACAATTTTCTCCCTTTAAAAGTTTTACTTGACGTATTAGGTTAATGGCCGCCTGGAGAAACCCCATGTTAATTTTCGTCACGCGCAATCAAACACATCGCGTGAGGCACGAGATCAAATCTCATCGCGCTCCACAACATGCGTCTTTATGTATTCCAGTTGCGGTGACGATCTGCGTCAACTGCTTGCTCACGCCACTCTTGGGTTTTTGGTCCGCTATAGCGCTATGGTAGCACTTCTTTGTTCATTGTTTTCCCAAATTCTGCAACACCATGTAATTTTAGCTTAAATTACAGTTTTTTGACTCAACTGACTCTAAACCTAAAATAAAATGAAAATATCTAAAACGTACATAAAATATCAAGGATCAAGCATTATATAGTTCGTAATCAATGGTCAAATATAAGTGTTTTACAAACATATTAAATACCCCCACACTTAGCTTGTTGCTCGTCCTCGAGTAACTTAACTTACTTACCTTGGGAATCCCAAATTTAACTCATTCAACAACCACTGAGTTTTTAGTTTCAGAATTAACTGTCATACATCAAACTCAACTTTTCCAAAGGCATGCATCATCTCATTCTTCATAGATGTATTTCATAAAAATAACAAACATTATTACACATATGCAGTCATTTCATCATTGGTTTTAATTCTCCTACCATATTTAACTCATGTATCTACCTTATGTTGAGAATCTTTCGGACTTTCTTGGAAATATAAGGCTCTTGGAGGTGATATGTGTGGGAATATATATATATATATATATATATATTTGGTTTCTAGAGATGTTTCTCGTAAACCCTTTTTTATTTCCTTTCTCCTTTTGTGGTATTCTTAGCTTTGTGGATTTCAGGCTTCACTTGAACTTTTAAAATCTTTCTTGCATTTTCATTTGCGCAAGGTTCATATCACCCATATACTTCATAAGTTTTACAGAGGCTCCCCCACACCTTACATTTTCATGTGAGGGTTATTAGTGCACTCATACTTAAACATACATCCTTTAAGTAATATGACCATTTTAATTTATTTTTTTGGCTCACTCGTGTTTTTCACATGACATCCTTATTCCTCCTTACTTTTCCTTCAATGGATTTACTCAATTTATCTCTAGAAAGGGTAAGGTTTTGACTCATTTTTTGGTTTAAGGAAGGTTGGTGTGTTATTAACAAACGGTTTATCAAAAAGGATTTTAGATTGGTTCCAAGACTTATTGAATAAGTACGGGTTTATTGGTCATGAAAAAGGCTCAACCTCAAACAATTTCCTGATTCATTTATTCAACACTTAAAGACTACAATCATTTCCCATAACACTCATATGAATTCCTCAGGATTCACAAATAACATATAATTCCATGATTTTCTGCCTGGTATCCTCAACTATCATACATCTTCACATAAATCATTTCAACACAAACATGAGATAAGCACTTATTTGCCCAAATCAAGTAAGCTATATTCTAGTCTCCATGGTGTCTCCCTATCATCTCATACTCGCATATTATGCAGATAACATCATTAATCTAAACTTGTGGTTGTTATTTACTGCCCCCTCCCACGTACTTAAAATCTGCAGTGTCCTCATTGTAGGGGTGATATGACATAAAATAAAATAAAATCATAAAACAGAAATAACGCATGCTCGTGCTTGCTCGATCTGCTCCACCTTCTCCATGCACTAAAAATCTCTGTATATCAGACATGACAGTGATGATGACTCTGATATTGCCATCCATAGCATCCTACTGCCGACTTATATCTCTGGTCTGTCTCTGTGCGCAAACGCGCACCATCTTGACTAAGATCAGTGTCATGTGGTGCTCTCGACTGTCGAGAGGAAGCTCGCATGCATATTGCTATCCCTCTCGCAGAACTGATACAAATAGATGGTGGAGTCTTATTAGAAACTACATCACTCAGACCAGCAACAACACCACAAGGGTGATCATCGGTTTCCTCTACACGAGTAGCCAAAGGTGCACACCCTCCTGTGCCGGACACGACAAGGGGAGTCACCGATTCGTCATCGCTACCTCCGAATGCGCTACGAATTGCATACTAGATCGCATATGCCACTCCACCCAGATCAACATCCCTCTGACATTCGCCTCATCATGCACCACTTCATGCATGGGTTCACTCGTACCCACATCGGGCGCCATTCTAGCAAGACCTCTTTTTCCCTGCCATATACGGTAGAAGGGATTGCCTGCTTTAGGAGGATAAAATTCTTCCTCATCTTCATCAGAGACTTTGGGTTTTCTATACAAAGGCCAAGACTTGTGTCAAGCATCTTCTTTTGAAACCCCTCCTTCCAATATCCCATATATTCAATTTGGTCGGAGCTAAGCTCCATCCTGAACTTCACATCCTTCACCCCTTGACATATCTCCATCTCCATCCAACGGTAGACACCGCTCGTCATGAAAGTCCTTGACACCTTGCACTGATAGCCCTCATATTCCACATGGCTAACCCTAGAGTTTAACCGACTCACGTGGAATTCAGCCTCTAATTCGATTCCATGTATGAATTCCCCTCTTGCTTCAGCGCATCCCTCTCTTTATGAAAAGCCGGGATTTTGGTACACAGCAATCCCATGATGTCTTTGGCTTTCTTAGCACTTACACTAGCCATGTGCGCTTTTTGTACAACCCCTCGTCGATGGGCTACAAGGAGTCTGCGATCAGCTCTTCCATAGTTATCCTTCATTTTGTTGACAATATCGTTATGTCGATCATGTAACTCTCTCAAGGCACTATAGTCATGACAGAGCTTATACGCAAAACTAGTCGTCGCTGCAGTAAATAGATGATCAAAATGAGCCAAATAACAATACCCAATGTTTTCAATAACTCTATTGCAATCAAGATAAGTCCACAATCCACTTGTAATCTGTTTAGCCTACTCATTGCCCAGTCTGAATCCCATCAACTTAATGTTCAAGAACTAGGGATCCTCGTCATTCAGAAAGCCATAATCAGCTATGCTACCAGGGGGCACTGGCCTCAGATTGCTAGAAGGTCGTCGACGTTTGAGGGGACGAGGCAAAATCCAAAAAGCCTCATCCGCGGCGTGAGCCTCAACAACACTCCATTTTGCAACAACATCCAGTGCTTAATATTTTCACCGGCCGAGGTGGGAAAAGATCGACTCGGATCGGTACCCACCTCTGTCGCTTGTTTCTCTACTTTATACGGCGCCAATTCTCTGCATTTCTTCGATTAACAAAATCTGCTTTCTCCATCATTCTAATAGTAGGACTCACAACAATATGGCTCCTATCAAAGTTCTTTTGGCGCTCGAAGTCTCGCACATATGATACCTGAACATGACAGGACACACCTCCAATTTTTTGGTCGATGTATCTTCCACCTCAATGACAGTGTGACCTGCTTCTTGATTCACAGACAAACCACCTACCGGCCTCGCATGCATATAACTACTAAATGATTCTTCTGTGGTCCCAGCCGGTGGTTGATTCTGACTTGTCAAAGCACCCACATTTGAACTTCCCTTGGGAGAAACATTACTTGGAGCCTGTGCTGCATGGATGCTCATAGAGGGTTTCATGACCTTGCTTCAACCCTTTTCCTTACTCCGAGCTGTCACACGACTGAACAAAATACACTCTCGCAAAGTAATAGTCTGATAGCGTTCAATTCTTCTGGTGTTCGACTGACTCTCTGTTCGACCCTTATGGCGTTTGATTGATACTTTGTTTGAACCAGACGGTGAAATTTCCATTTGACACTTCATCCGGTTCCACTGTTATTTTCAGAAGAACATAGTTTTGCCACACAACAACAAATGAGCTGACAGCTGGGGCCCTATATATAGGCCCCAACATCGCCATGAAAAGGGTAGTTGCATTCAATGCATGCAAGGTGTTCGATACTTAACAATCGAACGCTCATGATTCAATACTCCCTATGATAATCGAATCTCATACGGTTCGATACTCTCCATAACGGGCGAATCTCTCACAATTTAATACTATCCAAAACAATCGAACACACAGTGATTTGATTCTTTAAAAAGTGTCATATTTCAATACGATATACATCAAAAGACTTGAAAACATTGTCGAACGACATATCAAGCACGATATAAAATATTTTTATTTGGCATATCCTTCAGATTACAGCTCCCAAATGGGGGGGGGGGGGGTATATTTTGAAGCCAAATATCTTTATCTGGCACCCGATCCTTTAGATTACGGCTCCCAAATGGGGGCATATTTTGAAGCCAGATATTTTTATTTTGCATTCGTTCCTACGGGTTATAGCTCCCAAATGGGGGGCATATTTTAAAGCCAGATATTCTTATTTGCATATGTTCCTACAAATTATGGCTCTCAAATGGAGAGGGGGGGGGGGGGGGGGGGGAGCATATTTTGAAGCAAAGCACTTTCCTATTTCAAGAAAAGCAACAAACATTATTAAATTTGGCACTCGCTTTTCAATTAAGATCGACTCTCAAATTGGGAATATATGGTGAGGGGTGTTTTAGGTGGCCCATAAACTAACTGGGCCTAACATGGCCCATTATTGACCCAAACAGAAAAGAATCTAACACAGTTTGTTCGGCAGTTCTCGGATGATCGAACGATAGAGTGTGATTGTTATTGCCTTTTGTGGAGCGGATTCTACATCCCGAGGTCCATTAATACCTCAGATCCCGAGATTCATGCCAGATTATTAATTATTGTTCACTAACTGTACATCAATCGAATCAACCGTTCGATTGTTATTTTAGTTCGAGAGTTCTTTGGTTCGATCGATAAGCTCACATGTTCGATCATTATCAATTAGTTAATCTCATTTGAGAGTTTTCATGGTCAAATCCATGTCCGTCTGATTGTCCTGGAGTTCGACAGTCAGCATTAAATCACTCTTTGTTCGACCGTTCCCGGTTTGACTCTTCGGGGTTATTTTAGTCATTATAGGATTCTTAGTGTAATAGGTGTTCTGGATAAAGCTAATTGAAGGAAACATACTAACCTTTTTGTTCGACGTTAAATGGATTCCAAAGTTGCTCCCATGAACGTTGAATAACCCGGCTTGATTCCATGTCTGTTTCTCCCTTTTGCGTGCTCCAATTTGGTCGAATGCGGCGGTCAAACTTCCGGCCAGGACATTTCTACCCCATTTTCAGCCTCGAATCCAATTTCGAAGTCCGTTTCCCCACCAAAGGCCTCTATTTTGGGTCCCAAACCTTTGAATGAGTCTAGTAGGTATTTGGCTCCTTCCCTTGGTCAATTTCCGCAAATTTAATCTAACTTTGTAGGTAAAGGGAGGGAACCCGCTAGCTCGAATGCTGCTTCGATCAATCCACGCCCATTTCAATTACGTCAACCCTTAGAAGTTATGTCATTTTCTCAGATTGCTAATCCAAGTCAAAATTATGATCTTAAGCGATCTTTTGTTGATGATACATCAATTGTTCTTAAAAAGTTTCATACTCTCAAAGGTAAATCGATGATATTGTTCAAATAAAATGAGATAAAGGAGCTTGATAATCATTTGAACTAGGGGTTTATTATAAATTTCCCGATTGCGAAACCAAATTATATGTTTATGCATCATATGATTTAGAGACTTGCTCTAAAATGCACTTATACTGTTGGTCCTCGTCACGTTATGCTTAAACTTGAAAAAGGAGAGGATTACAAAAGGCTTTGGATGAAGAATTCACTAGATTTTCAAGATGTCTCAACAAAGGTTTTCAAATGGACTCCCTCTTTTACACCATATTCAGAACCGTTAATTTCACCGATTTGGATTGGATTACCAAATCTTAACTTGAGATATTGTGAACGCATCACGCTTATGTCTTTTGGTCATTATTTTGGCAGACCACGGAGGTTAGACGAGGGTGCTATCACTATGTCTCGTCATGACTACCCTCGTATTTGTGTTGAAGTGAATCTTTTGGAGCCACTATGGGAGGAAATTGAATGGGCTGTCCAAGTTGGAGATAAAGTAACTTACGTCAAACAAAAAGTTATTTATGAAAACTTTCCCAATTTCTGTGGAAATTTCAACGGTTGGGCCATGCTATTGAAGAATGTGGTGTTGAGAAATCTGAGAATAAATCTGGACTAGTTGCAAAAGTGCGTATTGAAAGAGAAAATCCTAAAGGAGCAACCAAAGTTTGGACACCAGTTCGTACTAAGCCAATTGATGGTTCTGAGGTTAGTACCTTTGATAAAACGCCTATTGAAAAAGAGGGGTCCAAAGGAGCAAAGCCTTCCTCTCTGATTAAAGCCTTGTCACGAGGTAATGAGAATTATTTCCATGCTCTTATTAATGAAGTTTCGGATGCACATGTTGATTGTGCAGAGGTTATTAATGTGGATACTGCTTTGCCTAAGAGTCCGAGCTTTATAGATAAAAGTAAGGCGATTGTGACTTCTAATGATTTTGATGATTTGAATGTCGTTGGAGATAACTTGGTTATTCAAGAATTGGGTACTTCATCTAAAGAGTTAGTTGAGTGTGATGATATTATTGTTGTTGGGGATAATTTGCTTATTGTTAAGCCGGGTACCTTGGGAAAAGATTTGACTTCTACTGCTTTGATAGATGATGTTTTAAAGGATGTGCTTGATTCTCGGGGGGAACGATCGAACCCAGAATGTAAAAGAAATATGGGCAAAGATGCCACAACGGACAATGAGAGGATCTAGGACTCAACTGATGATCGAGGTCCTAACTCAGATTCAAAGTACTCAAGAAAGCATCGACTGGTTTTGCCAAGTCACTGTAATGAAATGGAAATTAATTATGGTGATGATGAAAGTGAATACCCCTCGCTGGTGATATATAAAAACCCACCCCTGCCCTTTAAATCTCTGGCTAAAGAGGTGCAAGTTACAAAAACAACCAAGAAATTGCTCAAAAACCTGTTGAAAGTCGTAACCATCGAAGCCGTGGGGGATCTTCTACATGTCGGAATTTATCTTGATTATATGAAATCATGCTATATCAGCAAGATGTTTATGTTAATTTCATTTAAATAGTTTAATGTTATGCCATTTTTGAATGACTCGCTTTTGCTATTCGGGTCAAGTGTTAGACCCCTTAGCTTTGTTTTTTCTTATTCTCGGTCAGGTTGTTCGGTACTACATCCTGACCGCTCTTGTATAGTACCTTATATTATTATAGTAAAACCTTTATTTCTCTCCAATTCGGTCGAATGTTGCCACAATCCAGAAGCCAAGTTGCAAGTGTAGAAGTGTGAAAAAGATGATCAAAAATGGCTTTTCCATTTTCTCCTTATTTTCCATATGAAAATAAAAGTTAGCCTTTTGTATTTTCTCCATTGTTTTCTTCATAAGAAAGATGGTATTTATTCGGGAGAGAGGAGGGAAACTTGGGTGGTTTCTCTAATTCAAAGTTAGGGAAGAAACCACTCTCCCTCGCCTTTATCTAAATTTAAACTCATGGGTCGGGTTTAGACCGCATGGGCGACTCGTTTAAATATTTTTAACATCTCTCACTCGCACATAAGGGCTAGATCCCCATCTAGTTAGATCACGTTCACATACTCACAACATCATATATGGCGACTCAACACTTAAGCATAAAACTATACACCGGTTATGGATATATAGCAGCTTAATTCAACATGAGGACGATATATCTTGATATACCCCATACTTCACTTACTTGCATCAATAAGAGCATCTTCATTCTCTTGTCATGAAAAAAGCACACTCTCTTTCAACCATATTCATTGTATTCACAGTTACATCTCAAACATCAAAGTTTTAGATAACTGCGATCGCGGTGAATACAAGATAGGAGCAAGTCATAGAAAGTCTTCTTTTTTCAAACTTAAACCTCTTAACATTAATGTGATTACTTTCCTAGACATGTTCCACATGACTGAATCAAACATGGCTATTGGAGACATGCTAAAGTAGAAACACCAAAATAAAGTCTCGAGAAAAAGCTAAAAGTCATAAGGGTATCATATAAGATTTTATAAAACTCTCAGTCTCGCACAGTGATGAAAAAAGGATCTATTCACTCATTATCCCAACGGTTACAAAAGCACATATGGTATGAAACACATGCTACGATGCTTGTCTTCCACTTCAGAAGTGTATGTCACATTTATAAGTCATATGCATCGTACAAATATTAGTTCAAGGGTCCTTAACACTTAGCTTGAGTTTGCTCCTTGTAATTCCTCTACAAACACAAATCACAAGAAACTCACATCTGGCTCTAGGACAAGTATAATGGATGGCGGGTATCCATAACGATTACTTAATGATACAACAGTAATCTCATCTTGATCATTAATCAAGACTATCATAAGATAAATGACTTTATATCCAAACAAGATCATAATAGTCTCAGCTCTGCACACTTCTTAATGTCAGAGGTGATTGCTTGTGTGAGAGAGCCAATCTCTACTTGTCAGACATACTTTTAGACTTAGAATGCTCTCGCCATAAAAGCATCTGCTTATAGCATTCAAGTCTTCAACTCATGGACATAAATGACTGGACATCATCTAATCCAATTAGGTTATATTCTATGCAAACCTTGAGATTCTAAAAATTCAAGAGCGTATCTTTATGTCAAGGTTAAGTTATCAAACTAACCATCACTAATGCATAGATCTACACAACAAAGTCACTTTTTTTCTTTGCACAAATATATCTTCACAAAATAAACCTTCTGTGATTAAGTGTTTGTTTTTATCACTTTGAGACTTTTCTGTAAGCAATTGACGCATGTCATCATAAAGCACACAACGGCTCCCACTTTACTTACTATCTCAAATGATAAACTAGTCTATTTGACCAAACACATTATACTGAAACAACATGTGCTATTCATTTTTATTTTATACGCACATCCATGCGCATGTTTGCTTTCAACTATTCTAACAAATGGCATCATCATTTAATGAAGAAGCAAACTCATAGGTCGATTTACTCCAAGTCAAATCACCTCTTGTAAAACTATAAATGTATTTTGATCAATAATGACCAAAATCATTATTGAGTTGACTAATATGCAGTATGTAATCCTATATCAGTATTGTCTAAATTCTACTCTTAAGAATTTTGTTATACTTAATGACCAGACCCATGACATGACAATTATCAGGATAGATGAGTATCACAATAAATCTCAATTGTCAAAGAGATTTCACTAACAGAAGTTTAAACATCTTACTAAATACAGTCTCCATAGATTCTAAAGCTCAAGATACACACCATTGTAAGGAGCATCAGTTTTCTCAAAGTTCATTTTAAATTACTCCATACAGCTCAAGATGCAAAGCATCAAGAAATTGAATGATTTCTATGAATTTGAACATAAGAGGTACATTTACCTTAAATTCACTCTTTATTCAAAGAATAGAATAATGACCATCTCTAAATGGTTGAAACATACTTCTCACAATCCTAATCATCAAGACATCATTAATATTGATAGAGTTATTATTTTAAATGAAATCTTTTAGACATCGGCCAAGTCTGTCATGATTCAAGAAAATAGAATCACTCCTTAGTGTTTCATAAGCACTGAAATCTGATAAAAAAACTGGTATTACACTTTCACAAAGAAAGACTAATGAAGTCATTCCCAAAAATGATTCTCATCAACCATAGTATAATCAAAACACACTCAATAACCTTTCATCATAAAGACAGAGATTGTTCCCAGTGAGCTTCACATTTAATCATTTCTCTGATATTAATGTGATAACACCATCTAAAAAAGCTCGTTTGAGATTACCTTTTGGTATATCTCATAAACCATAGTCGAAAAGAACTCCTAAGGCCATAGACCAATATAAAGTATTTAAACTTGATTATCTATGCCTTTAGTACAAAATCAAGTAACTTAAACATGGATTTCAGTACTCAAATCTTAATCGAGAAATGCAACCTCAAGGTTCATGAAAAATAATCATAAAACTCATATTTATAAATGAACAGTCAATTAGTAGAGTTTCACCTCCAAAAGTGAAGTTGTTGTCCATAAACAACATGTTCCTTTGTAGGAGAAAAACTTATACTTTTTAAAGATTTGCGCATCTTAGTATAATTTTGAGAACACATTAGTCCTCAAATATCTTGTGCCTTAATCATAAGCCTACTAGTACATGTATCGATGTACACAGTTAGACATATAAACAGACATACCAAAAAAAACTTATCCCATCGCACTTATTTGAGAAACCTTTGTAAGATAGAACATGGAATTGCTTGTCGCCTGAATTTTATCTATCTCCTAGAGATAGAAAAAGGAAATCAATGTTGTTCTAATGTCGTAAGACATATACTTGAACATATCTTATCCAATACTTGTACTGAATTTATTTTTTTAATCATGTATCAACTGCTTTACCCCATACGACTCCCACTTGAGTCGTGAAGCGCTGAAGCTTAGATCTCAAGTAATCAATTGACAAAACCATGAATTAAAATAATTAATCACAAACAAGCCATTACCTCTTAGTTAGTCCTACCAAATAATGTCATGCTTCAAATAATAAGATTCCACGATTTAGTCTCAGTTATTCTTACTCCACATGTTTATGATGGGCACATACACCACATCCAATGGGTGTATCCCATAAGAACATACCTTAACAGTTGGAACAATACTTCTCAACTACAATGAAAAAAGTATTCATAAGATACTTGTTCCAATGTCCTAGGTTGATTAGATCGAGTCTTCCACTCAATCTTATGTAACATAAAGAGTAAATTAAATACTAAGGCAATTGTACATATTATCCTCACTTAAATTGAGAAAGAATCTCGTGCCAAGAAAATCAATCTTTCAACTTAAGTCTTTATGGACTTCTCACCGTTTACAATTTCTTTTTTCTTCTAATGGAAACACCTAACATATAGGCAGAAATCATAAGTTATTAGTGAGATGTCATTTCCATTACATGCTTTGTGCATTAACCCAATTCTAAGGACCATTACAATCCTACCAATTGGATCTTAACTTTACAACATCTAAGACACTTAGTATCTCATATTTGTCAACGGTTAAACCACAATGAGAAATGCGCAGTATAACCGTCTATTGTAATGGAAACAATGGCTTCACGCTTGCCTTTGTATTAGTTAAATCATAGAAAATTAAGGGACTTATCTCAACGAAACTAAGTCTAAATCATATTTCAACATGATTTGTGTTTCAAAATTTTCAATAAAGAAAATTCAAACAAACGGGCCAAACAAGAAGGTGAACGACATAGGTCTACACCATAACCAATGTTTGTTATTGTCCGGTGTGACTCAAAGTTGTGCATCAAGTACACTATATCAATGTTTTCACTACTCCATAAAAAGTTGCATTAATAGTTCCCAACAATTAATGCAGTTCCCAACAAACTTGCTCAAGTGAATGACTCTTCAAAGAATAATAATTCTTTGACTCAAGTCCCACTTCTTCATATAAATATGGTAGAAAGTAGGAGTGGGAACGGGTAAGGGAAATTTCCTTACCCGACCCGCCCGACGGGAAATTTCCTTTCCTAGCAGTTCGCCGAGAACAGGATTTCCGCCACCCCCCGGGACGAGAACGGGAATTCATTTCCAATTCCTGCGAAAGGCGGGAATCCTGTCAAAAAACAGTAGCCAAAATAAGAATCGTAATATAGGGGTATATGTGCTATAAAAATATACAATTAGGGAACTTTTGGAATATAAAAAACTATTGGGCCAAAAAAAATAGAAAATCAGTTTATACCCCTGAAACTGAAATTCATTCACTCTCTCTCCACTCTAAAAAAATCACACGCGCACACCGCGCCACTCTCATCTCAAGCTCAACTCTCAAAATTGCACCACCACGCCGCTCCCGGTGCCACCACCAGCTCCACTCTCTCTCACGCACGCCGTTGTCGCTGCGCCACCACCACCACACTCGCACCACGGTAATTTTCCCCTTGTTTTTTATAACTACTTATAATTGTTGATAGAAACTTATAACTCTTGATTTAGATTGTTGATTGTTGAATTAGGGTTTAAATTTTTTGAATTAGGCTTCTGAATTAAGGCTTTTGAATTAGGATTTAGGGCTATTGAATTAGATGGGAATTTGTGAAATTAGATTACCATTGATGCATTATTGATGAATATTGGTGAATATTAAAGCTTTTGCTTGAGCAATTTTGTGAAATTAGAGCAATATTAATGAATTTTATTAATCTAGTGTACTTTTGCTTTAGTTTGTTTAATTAGATTCTCGAAACTGAGTTGTGACTTGACTGACCAGTGAGTAAATTGTGAATTGTGATTGTGATTAGATACTTGAAGTTGAAGGTGACTTGAGACTTGAAATTGAAATTGAATTGTGATTAATTGATTGAGATTTGAGTTGCTTTAATAATTTTGTGTTAGTTAACTCGAGCCTTGAGATAATTGGTATTGCATATTGATTGTTTGTTATGAATTTTGATTGATGTAGAAATGAAGAAAAAAAGAGCAATGAAGAAAAAAAATACCTAAAACGATTTCGGGTTCTCGCAAGAGTTCTCGTACCGTTACCGATGTTTATACTTCCACACCGGATGCTCCAACGCAGTCAACACGTCCTTTATATTTGAATGCTCCGACTCATTCAGAGGCGCCTAATTCTCCATATAATTCGTGGAGCGAGTACACCCATACGGAAATTCAAGTTGAAGGCCTCCTTGAGTCACAACCACCAATTTTACAACCACCAACTTCACAACCACCACAACCACAAGGGGAGGGGCCTTCAATACCACCGCCCGAAATTGCAGAAGAGAAGAACATCGTAATTGGAAAAGCTTAAAAACCTCAAAAGTTTCAAAAGTAATTCCATGAGGAAGTCAAAACATCGAGGCAAGATGGTAAAAACGTCCATATTAGCACCAAGATGACTAAGTTGACATCGAAGTGGTGATAATACTTTGAGCCGTTTCGTTGTCCAATCAAAGAAACACACAAGGGGAGATGTTTGTACTGCAAGAGAGAAATTGGTTGTGATTGTGGTGCCCAAGGGACATCAGGTTTGAATTGGCACATGACTGCTTGTCTGAAGAAACCAAAATCCCTCAAGCAGCTACTACTCCAATCTCGTTTGAACTTCGACAAAGCGTCTCATCAAGTAGAAACATGGACATTCGATCATGATTATATTTTACAGGGGATTATGCAGTGGATGGTTGTGACTGACATCCATTTAATACGGTGGATCATCTGGCATTTAGGGAGATGTGGAGGCAAGGATGCCCAAACTTGAGATTGCTTTGTTGCAAGACAATAAGGGGTAAGACTATGCAAATGTACATGGACGACATAAAAATATTGAAGGTGTTTATAAAAGAAAATACTCAGAGAGTATTCTTAACCACAGACACGTGGACTACTATTAGGCTGGACAATTACATGGTCCTCACCGCGCATTTCATTGATAAGGAGTGGGTGTTGAAGAAGCACATCATTAATTTTTGCTTGATTTTAGGCCATTCAGGAGAGGATATAGCTCGAGATACTGAGGGGTGTTTGATGGACTGAGCAATCGAGAAAGAATTTATGATCACAGTTGATAATGCTACTAAGAATGATGCCAGGATTGAGAACTTGGTGAGGAAGTTTGCTCATTTGAATGGGATCCATGTGCAAATACGGTGCATTGCACACATCCTTAACCTTATGGTGCAAGATGGGTTGAAAATGAATGCCGAAGGCAATTTGGTTGATTTAATTAGAGGTGCGGTAAAGTGGATCAAGGGTTCCGCCGGGAGGTTGAAGAAGTTTAAGCAATATCTTGAAGATGAAGGTGTACAAAGTGAGAAATTTCTTTGTCTTGACGTGCCTACAAGATGGAACTCGACATACTCAATGTTGAAGGCGACATTGGAACTTAAATCGGGGTTTAACTCTTTAGAGCTCCGCAATAATAAATATTAAATGGTCTTGAAGGACGTTACACCACAACTCGATGATTGGAAGATGGCGGAGATGTACGTGGAATTCTTGAGGCCGTTCAAGAATTTGAGCAAAATCGTCTCGGGAACATCCTACGTCACCTCAAATATGGTGTTGGGTCAAATTGCCACCATAGATGAAATTTTAGGGGATTGGATGAAACTTGAGGACCGAGATGCTCCATTTGGGAAGGATCCCCACGAACTCAAGGTCATGGTCATGAAGATGAAAGAAAAGTACGACAATTATGGGGGTGTGGGAGAAAAGAGAATGAACCATATGTTATACTTTGCTGCGATTTTGAATCCCCGTTTCAAGTTCGAGTATATCAAGGAGATGGTGCCAGACGACAATGAGTGCATTTCATTATCTTCGATCTTATCTTTGATTGCTTTTTATGAAGCCGGAACTGAGAGGAGCGATAGGATTTTAACATAAGGTTGGAAGGCGACGGACGAAGGAGGAGGACACTGGTCGTATCGAAGACTTGGGTAGATTTGAGATGTTGTATAAGG
Organism: Linaria vulgaris; assembly: GCA_948329865.1. Classification (NCBI taxonomy): domain Eukaryota; kingdom Viridiplantae; phylum Streptophyta; class Magnoliopsida; order Lamiales; family Plantaginaceae; genus Linaria; species Linaria vulgaris. The sequence goes on from OX415250.1 coordinate 65,106,860, forward strand.
AGTACAAGAGAATGTACGATGCAACTCCTTCAACTATGACTTGCCCTCCTCCGAAACCATAACGAGAAGAATAGGAACACGAAACACTTGTCATTTATCAAGTAAGTGATTTACTATTTGTTTGATTATTTAGACCATAATCTTAAGTTAATATTAACTTATTAACAATATAACCTTATATAATTTATATACAATTGTATTTTGTAGTAAGAAGACTCAAAATCGGGCTAAACCGAAGAGTGAGTTTAAAAAGTAGTTTGACAATGGCAACGATGATGATCAATTAGGGGAGATTGACGATGAATTTGACATTTTGGCATGGTGGCAGGTAAACTCGATACGGTTTCCGGTCTAGAGTAGAATGGCTCGGGATGCATGGGCTATTCTCGTTTCTACCGTGGCGTCGGAGTCTGCGTTCAACACATGAGGGCACATTCTAGATCGATTTAGGAGCTAATTGAGTCTTCGGGTGGCACAAGCCGTTATTTGTGCCCAAGATTGGCTACGAGATGAAAGCAATTATTCGAAGCCTATTGACATAGAAGAGTCAATTTTGAAATTAGAGAGTTGCGTCCTTATATTAATATCAATATTTATCCTTGTTTCTTTTTGTTTCTTTTGTCATCTTGTAGAGTTTGCACGAATAGGGCTTGATGCATCCTTCCTTCAAGCATAATAGACGTGGATGAATGTTGATTGGTTGTGTCTTGTGAACTTGTAATATGACGAATTGGTTGCTTGATGATGGTTTCGACTTTCATGGTTTGATCATTTGAATATTTTTTTTGTTATTTGAATTGTGATATTTGTAATTGACTAATTTCTAGACAATTTGTAACTTGTGACTTGTGAGCCGTGAAGCTTTTTTTTGGTGATTTGTGTTAGCGATTGTACTTTCGTGATTCGTAGACAGGAATGAGATTCATATTGATTTATTGAATTGTTAACATGTCGAAAAGAACAGGGTTACAGATATATGATCACGAGATTAAATGTTGAAAGCGAAAAAGTGGGAATTTTTTTCCCCATTTTTCCGCCTATATATCCACTGGAAAAGAAAGGGATTCCAGCGGGATCCCTCCATTTTCCAGTGGCCTGACGCTTGTGACTTATGAGGCTAGTGGAATAGGAAGAGATTCCCGCAGGAATCCCTCCACGACGGGATCCCGTGAAATGGGATTTAATCCCGTTACCAGCTCTAGTAGAAAGTATGAAAAGATTCAGTCATGGCACAAATACATTTGTATGCACCGATTCTTGTTAGGAATGTCCTCACATTTCCTCCCACCTCTTGCTAATTTATATGTGTGCATGAACTAGTTAGATTTTCTTAAGTATAATTCCGTCTCAAGTTATCGTAAATTTAAAATCCACGTATGACAAGATTTAGAGCATAACCATAAAGGTGACACAACTTCATAGAAAACCTATTTAAGTGTTATTTACCAATGCAATGCAATCAAAAGATTAGCATTTAGAAGGTAACATCAACACGACAATCTCATCAATGTTTATCCTTGATCAAACACATTAAATCATTCATTGGCCATATCAATAATCCTTTCATCATTGTCTTATGTTCGAGCCCAACATACAACTTAAAACTTAAAAGTTTTCTCTCGAAGTTATTGTGAACATGGAAATAACTTTAAACACATCAACATAGATAACAACATAAATGTTGTTCATCTGAAGTTTAAAGTTGACCTTATCATTTGAACAATCAATTTAAAAGATAAATGAATGTTCAAATGAATGATGATGAGAATGATATTGGGTTTAACTCTTGAGCATATCACTCATTGCGTGTTAACTGACTAAAATTATTGATCACACTTGAGAAAAATCATAGTCATGATCAATTAGAATTTAACAAATGCGCCATTTTCGTTAGTCAGTGCCTCAAACACGAGTTGGTCATACATTTATATTTTACATATAAAAGTACACTATCTATATAGATCATTAATCACATGGCTATACAGAATGACACAAGCAGTAGAATCAAATCATCCGTATGCCATTAGATCTATACCCAAATAGTAGAGTGACCTAATAAAAGGCTTGGAGTGAATTCATCGATGCTGTTCGGGGCATCTAACTGTCTTATCCTGATATCTAAACTACACAAGTTCACAGTCAGTTCAATTCACAATATGTGCTTTGCTAGCACTTATTTGAATCTATGAACGCGACTGACTTGGTTGCCATGGTCTGTCATTTTCTACATGTATCTTCTTAAATGTCCATTGTTTATACAAGTTTGATTTCATATCGAGCAAATTAGTATTCATGAAAATCGACCATAAGGTACAAAATCGAAGAGGTCACAAAGTGGCCTATCGTTATCCATATCTCAACGTTCATTGTCACAAAATTAATTTCTAAATAAAAAAATATTCTAAGTTCAAGGTGAGAATTTCTAAAATTTTGTCGACCATAGAACTCCTACTTAGCCAAAAACTTAGCGTGCATACATCATGTAATATCTGAAATTACATGCTTAAAATGAATGCATATTAGGAAACAAACATGTAATTTACATGAACAAAAATATATAAACATAATCATACATGTTTTAATACATGCTTTCGTCACGAACTATGGAACACATCACTTCACATGAAATAACTAAATTAATTATCTTCATGCTTACATGTGATCATTCCAACAACAAACCCAATCATCATATCTCAATCGCATCTTCGGTAACATTTAGATCCCCGATCCAAATTATAGTCTACCAATTGTGCAATGAGATCTCTTTTAGGATTTCTAAAGCTTTCTAACATCCATCTAGAACTACGAGCCTCCAAGCTGGGGCTTTTCTTCTCGAACATCTCACGGTGTTTAAAATTGCAAAAGAAACACAAGGGAGTGTATATACACCTATACTTTAGTTGTCAAAATAACCTATATCCATAAGACAATTTTGAGTACGTTCTATGATACTCGAGACCATAATACGACATTAAATGCCCAATTTTATCTCAACTATCAAAGGAAAACTAATTTTTCAAGTTAAACAAAATTAATTATGGCTCAAATAAATGTACATACACTCCCACTTGGGCTCACATGCCATTTTAGATAATTTCCAGAGTCTAAAATAATATTCCCAGAATTTTTAAAAAAAGAAAAATATTTTTCTGGAATTATCCTTGCATTAAAAGATAAAAAACCGAAAGAAAATATTTTTGAACTCTGAAAAAATTATTTTAAATTACCAAAAAATAGGAAATCCAATTGTGAGAATAATGCAATTTTTGGATCCATAAAGGGACCACCGCAAGCTTCTCACGCGCTCACATGCACCGCTAGTGCGAGTTGTGCACTCTCCGCCACGTGTCACATTTCTGTTAATCTTTTCCAAAAAACGCCGAAAGTCCTAGGTTTGAACTGGAAATTGAAAGTGTCATAACTCTCTCAATTATAGGCCAAATTTGACGTTCTTTATATGGATGGAAAGATCTTGACATGTAGTTTGTAACCACGTAAGATTCATGCCAAATTTTATTGACATGAAATCGCAGCATGCAGCCAAGATTTCAGGTAAAATACAAAGACTTCGTAATATCTCACAAACCACAAAGCCATTTCTTACGAAATTTTGCAGGAATGATAAACATCATATTGTCATACTACAGTAAATATTTGGAGCCATAAATCGAAGAAATAAAAAAATTCACCATTGATGATCATGAAGCTTTTGATTTCGGGAAAGTCTGAATAACACTTGCATAAAGAGCATGTATACATGTTCATTCATGTTTAAAAAGTCAAAATCGAGCTATATGGCCATGATACCAATTAAGAAAACATATTAACCTTTGATCCATGTTAAATGGATCCAAAAATTGCTCCTATGAATGTTGAATAACCCGGCTTGATTCCATGACTGCTTCTCCCTTTTTGCATGATCCAATTCGGTCGAATTCCAAGCACAAATGGAAAGGAATTGTTGCCACGTTCCAAGAGCCAAGTTGCAAGTGTAAAAGTGTGAAAAAGATGATCAAAAATGGCTTTTCTATTTTCTCCTTATTTTCCATAAGAAAATAGAAGTTAGCATTTTGTATTTTCTACATTGTCTTCTTCATAAGAAAACTGATATTTATGTGGGAGAGAGGAGGGAACTTGGGTGGTTTCTCTAATTCAAAGTTAGACTCTCCCTCTCCTTTATCTTAATTTAAACTCATGGGTCGGTCCGTTTAAATGTTTTCAACACTGATCAATTTTTATGTAATAAATTAGCATAATTTGATTTATTTCAGGTCCGTTATACTGTACTTTTATTATCTTGTATACCAGAGGAAATTATACAAAATGATTAATGTCAATAAATAATTAAAAACACAACGGTTTCTTAAGTCATTTAGACGTACCTAGCGAAATCATCACTTTATAATAGATTGAAGAACTTTTTGAAAGATTTGTATTTCCCTCTGTTATACGAGATTTTTGAAAAATCAAAACATTTGTTGTGTGCCAAGTGGCTCTAATAGACCGTTGTATTAGAAAGCTCATATTTCTACAAGAATATATTTTAAAAAAACTGTTAGAAAATATGATATTTATATATGATAGAGGTTTTGTAGGATAGTGAAGATTTGTATTTGTGTTTATATGGATAGTGGAGGAGAAAAGTAATTTTAGATGTAGTGGAATGTTTAGAAATTCAGATTATTTAGAACATGGAGTATTTATCTCCAAAATCTTTAGATTGTATTGCTCAAATATTTTGAGGATGGTTTACAAGATCACCCCAAGGGGTGTGTTTATAGGTGTGGGAGGAGGTATCTAAAACACTCCCATTACATCATTCCAGATTAGTCTTCGCCAGATTTTTGTACATGAATTCTCTAGATAGATTCCTAGAATATTCATATGAATATTCTTTAACTAGTGTAGTAAAGACTACTCTAGATTCATCCATATTATTATTACAATTACATAGATATATTTAGAATACTATAGATTCTTCTAGAAATGCTTCATAGTTCAATACTCCCCCTTGAAGTATTTCTGGGATACTCCACGCATACTCCTTAGCAGTTGAAATCGATCTCTTGAAAGTGCCTTTGTGAAGATATCGGCTTGTTGTTCTTCCGTGGGGCAATACTTCATCTCAATATCTCCACTTGCTTGGACTTCTCTTATGAAGTGATACTTGATAGAAATGTACTTCGTTCGATTGTATTGAACTGGATTCTTGGCCATTGTTATAGCTGATTTGCTTTCACAATAGATCTCTGTAGGCCCATTTTGTGGCTGTCCCATGTCTTCAAGTATTCTTCTTAGCCGTATAGGTTGACAAGTTGCTCCTGCTGCTGCAACGTATTCTGCCTTGGCTGATGATTGTGCAACAGACTCTTGTTTCTTTGAACCCCATGATATAATACTTGAGCCAAGCTTGAACGCGTACCCAGACGTGCTCTTCTTATCATCCACTGATCCTGCCCAATCACTATCAGTGAAACCCGAAAGGTTTCCTTCTGAACCTGGTTTATACCATATGCCAAGAGTATTTGTTCCTTGCAAATATCTGAGGAGTCTCTTTGCAGCTCCAAAATGTGTTTGGCTTGGGCTCTGCATGAATTTTGATAGCAAACTTGTCGCGTACATGATGTCGGGCCTCGTAGCTGTTAAGTATAGTAGACTTCCAATTAGGCTACGATAGATGGATGCATCTACTTGCTTCGTTACATCTTCCTTCTCTAACTTCTCATTCGGAACCAATGGGGGTAGCAACAGGTTTGCATTCTTCCATCTTAAATTTCTTCAACATATCCTCGATATACTTCTTTTGTGATAAGAAGATACCTTATTCTTCTTGGCTTATCTCCATTCCAAGAAAGTAGTGCATCAATCCCAAGTCACTCATCTCAAATGTGTTCATCATGTCTTTCTTGAATTCTTCAATTAGCTTTATATCATTCCCTGTGACGATTAAGTCATCAACATAAAGAGATATGATGAGTATATTTGTGTTACCTTGGGACTTTATGTAGAGAGTTGGCTCATTTTTGCTCCTCTTGAATCCTTGGTCGATAAAATATCCATCGATCTTGCTATACCAGGCTCGAGGTGCTTGCTTAAGCCCGTATAGTGCTTTCTTGAGTCGTAAGACTTTTCCTTCTTCCGTCATGAATCCTTCAGGTTGTTCGATGTATACTTCTTCTTGTATCTCTACATTTAGAAAAGCTGACTTCACATCAAGTTGGAAGATTTTCCATTGTTTTTGTGCGGCAAGAGCAATAAGTGCTCTTATCGTATCCAATCGAGCAACTGGGGTGAATGTCTCTGTGTAGTCGATTCCCGGTAGTTGAGCGTATCCCTTGGCTACAAGCCTTGCCTTATGCTTTTGTATAGAACCATCGGGATTCAACTTTGTTTTGTAGACCCACTTGACTCCAATTACTTCTTTATCTTTTGGATGATCAACCAACTCCCAAGTTTTATTCTTCTCAATCATCTTTATCTCTTCCTCCATAGCTTTAATCCATACTTTTTATTTAGATGCTACTTCGTAGTTGGGTGGTTCCAAGACAGTAAAATTGCAAGTTTCATATGTATCACTTAAGGACCTCATCCTTAGTGGCGGAGATTCTGGTGATGAATTGCTTTGGCTTGGAGTATTAGTTTTTGAAGAGGATATATGAGTCGTACCTGGATTTTGTTCGTCATCCTCGTCATTGTCTCTCGCACCTTCTTCTTCCATTGGTGTGGATATCCATCTCCACTCTATATTCTCCGTTTCCCAGTTCCAGGCCGCTTGCTCGTCGCACTCAACATCTCAACTCGTAACAAGCTTCTTAGTCTCTAGATTGTAAATTCTGTAACCTTTTGACTGAGAGCTATAGCCGAGGAATATACCTTTCTCTGTCTTCTCTTGTAGCTTGTGTCTCTTTACGGATGGAATGTGGACATAACATATACATCCAAAAACCCTAAGATGTTTGGAGGAAGGCTTCTGTCCAGACCAAGCTTCAATTGGCGTTTTGTTGAGTACTGCTTTTGTTGGACACCGGTTAAGTAGACAGACCGAGGTGTAGACAGCCTCTGCCCAAAACATCTTTGGCAATCCTTTCTCAGCGAGCATGGATCTTGCCATCTCTATCACCGTTCGATTCTTCCTTTCCGAGACTCCATTTTGTTGTGGAGTGTAGGAGACCTTTAGTTGGTGCTCCATGCCTTCATCTTCACAGAACTTGTCAAACTCTTTAGAGTTGTGCTCCATACCTCGGTCACTTCTTAACTTTTTAATCTTGTGAACGCTTTGTTTCTCAACAAAGTTCTTGAATCTCTTGAAGATTCCAATTACTTCTGATTTCTCTTTAAAGAAATATACCCAAGTCATTCTTGTATAGTTATCTATGAAGAGGATGAAGTACCTGTTTTGACTTAGGGAAGGTGTTCGCATTGGGCTGCACACGCATACGTCAGTTTGGACAAGCTCCAATATTTGTGTTGCTCGCCATGTTTTCTCCGTTGGGAATGGTTGCGTATGTTGCTTCCCGAGCATGCACCCTTCGCAAACATTCTCCTTCTCGTTTATAAGTGGGAGGTCTCTCATCATTTTCTTCTAATGAAGTAATCGTATGGCATTGAGATTAAAATGTCCAAATCTCCGATGCCATAAGCTTGTGTCGTAAAGTTTTGCTATCATGGCTTTATATTTTGAATATTGCCAGTGAATAGGAAAGTTTTTGTTTCTTCCCATCTTCACTTCAACAACCTCCACATTATTTTTCAAGTCATGAATTCGACATAACTCCCCCTCAAAGTGAAGCGAATATCCGTTCTCCATCATTTGGCCAACACTTAATAGATTTTGATCAAGACTAGGTACTAGGAGAACGTCTTTGATAAAACGCATACATTTCCTTGTTTTGATGGCGACCGTACCTTTACCTTTCGTCTCCACCAATTCTCCATTGCCCATCTTAACTTTAGTCCTGATCGATGTGTCTAGATCACAAAAGATCCTCTCGTTGGATGCCATGTGATTGCTACATCCGCTATCGATGTACCAATCTTCTTCTTTCTTCTCGATTGCAGATTAACATGCATAGAAGAGATGTTCCTTCACATGTTGATCTTTAAAGTAGTTGGCTTGACGATTCTTTTTTAATTGACAATTTCTCTGCACATGCCCAAACTTCTTACAATTTCTACATTGTGGCTTTCCTCGATGGTAGCAATATTTTTCTAGGTGATTAGTTTTCTTGCATATTCGGCAAGGGGGGTACTCACCTTTGATCTCCTCGCGCTTTTTTTCTCGTTGCCATCCTCGCGAGCCTCCCCCGTCTCTTGATTTCTTGTTTTTGATGTTGAGCTTTGATTGAAAGGCACTCTCAAGTGAGCCTTCATGTCGCCTATTCATCCTTAGCTCATGTGCTTGTAGGGAGCCCATTAATTCCGTGACCATCATTGTTGATAGGTCCTTCGTTTGCTCAATAGCGGCTACGATGGGATCGTACTTCTCAGAAAGACTGATCAAGATCTTTTCGACAATTCTTTCATCGGAAATGTTGTCTCCATAAGCTCTCATTTGGGTGACGATCTCCATAAGTTTTGAGCAATAATCCTTGGCAAGCTCCGAATCTTTCATTTTAAGATTTTCTAGATCTCTTCTCAGGCCTTGTAATTTAATAGTTCTCACCTTAGCATTACCTTGGAATTCCTCTTTTAAGGTGTCCCAAGCTTGCTTTGCGGTGGTGACATTTCTTATTCTTGAAAATATAGATTCACTAATGCCTTGTTGAATAATAGAAAGAGCTCTAGCATTTTGGCGTCTTAGTTTCTTGGAACTTACCTCACTTGTCGAAGACTCGGTCCCATCTTGAATAATAATGTCTTCTTCAACAACATCCCATAGATCTTGAGACTCGAGGCATGTCTTCATCTGAATGCTCCAATAGTCGTAGTTTTCTCCATTGAACAATGAAGTTGATTCCATAATGCGAGGATTAGCCATGACGCCCGTTCTAGATCGAACAAGCTCTGATGCCACTTGTTAGAAAATAGGAAATTTATATATGATAGAGGTTTTGTAGGATAGTGAAAATTTGTATTTGTGTTTATATGGATAGTGGAGGAGAAAAGTAATTTTAGATGTAGTGGAATGTTTTGAAATTTAGAGTGTTTAGAATATGGAGTACTTATATCCAAAAGCTTTAGATTGTATTGCTCAAATATTTTGAGAATGGTTTACAAGATCACCCCAAGGGGTGTATTTATACGTGTGGGAGGAAGTATCTAGAACACTCCCATTACATCATTCTAGATTAGTCTTTGCTAGATTTTTGTACATGAATTCTCTAGATAGATTCCTAGAATATTCCTATGAATATTCTTTAACTAGTGTAGTAAAGACTACTCTAGATTCATCCATATTATTATTACAATTACATAGATATATTTAGAATACTATAGATTTTTCTAGAAATGCTTCATAGTTTAATAAATAATTATATCAAATGATTAATGTCAATAAATAAATAAAAACACAACGGTTTCTTAAGTCATTTAGATGTACCTAGCGAAATCATCACTTCATCAAGACTGAAGAACTTTTTGAAAGATTTGTATTTTCCCCTGTTATACCAGATTTCTGAAAAATCAAAACAAGTGTTGTGGGCCAAGTGGCTCTAATAAACCGTTGTATTAGAAAGCTCATATTTCTACAAGAATATATTTTAAAAAAACTATATAGTTAGATATTGTGTCATTATTAATTCTACGTTGTATTATTCAGATGAGAAATATGGTCAATCTCAAAGAGCAAGAAAGTAATATAAACGCAGATGAGAAATATGGTCAATCTCAAAGAGCAAGAAAGTAATATATATAAACGCTTAAAAAACTTTTCCTGTATATACAAAACGCAAGTAGTATTTTTCATCCCTTCTTGCAAGAGCCGATAATAAGGACTGACTCGGTTTATTAGTAAATATATTTCAGAAACTTTTTCTTCACAATCTCATATGCGCGCTTGAATCCAGAAGAGTTTTATCCTCGACATTCTAATTAATAATATTTTTGTAGTTGGATTACTTGCGTGGGAATAATAGCACAAAAATCTGCAAGGGCAGACAGGAAAATGCTTTAGCTTTGCTTTTTATAAGAACAAGTTAGAATAAAAATCTTTGTCACTACATAATATATACATAAGAATGTACCTTATTTAAACGTCAATTTCTCTCCTAACACTTGAAGCAATCCATTCACAACATTAATCATGGATACATACCCTTTCTCTCTCCAACATAACATATTTTCTCCTCCACCCCCACCACCATCACAGGTCCACCATAAACCATATTCGTTCTACTGGGGTAAAGAATCCGAATTCCTATTCTCAGGTTGGCCCGATAACAATTCAGGAATGTATGCATTGGCTTTGGTATTTATATTTATATTGGCTATTCTCGTCGAGTTTCTGTCAGGCCTCAATTTGGTCAAACCAGGTTCGAGCAGGATCGCGACGATATTCTTTCAGGCGGGTATCCACGCTATTCGGGCTGGGTTTGGATACATGGTAATATTGGCTGTGAGTTCTTATAATGGTGGTGTTTTTATTGTGGCTGTCTTGGGCCATGCAGTTGGGTATGTGCTTTTTCGGGGTCGCCTCGCACGAAATAATTCGGACAAGCCTTAATCGAAATGGGAGATTAGATATTTTCTGTGTGAATTCTATTGATCTTCGAAACAACGGGCTTCCGACAAAAGCATAATAAAATATAAGCGCTGCAATAAGAAAGATATGTCATTTTTATGCGATTTCTTGGATTATGTTTAAATAAAACATATGGATGCCTTCTCTTTTTTGGGTCTAGTTATAAAGGCTAGTTTCTCTCCATTATTTCCAAAAATAGCTCCAACGAAGATTTTATACGGCGCCGAAACATCATTAAGAATACTTCTCCACTATTTTTTTTTTTTTTTTACATATAGAATTACGAAGTACCCCGATTAGAACTAAGTTATAATCTTATGCATTTAGCTTAGGTTAACGAAATTTTAATATATTTACCTTAAATGAAGCTCAAGTTCATAATCACTACAAGAGTTCAGGTAATTTGTGATCAGAATTTGTGACTGGACTACGTTCGCTACACAATAACGACCGCTATTCCGTCGCTAGAGTGCTAGCGATGGAAATTCGGTCAGAAATCCCATTTCGAGACGAGTTTTCTGTTGCTAACCAGTAGTGACAGCCGAGTTGTCACTATGAATGGTCATTAGTGACGGCATGACAGTCGCATAAATACGCTAACTAACAATAGTGACCGCGTCTCCGTTGCTAATGGGTGTCATTAATGACAACTTGGCGGTCACTACTAATATTCAAGTTCCTAAATTACACTTTTGAACGATGATTTCATATGTAATAGGTTGTTTATCATCAATTACGTCAATAACAAGTACTAATTAGTTGGATAAACACAAATTACTGATAAAATTGCACAATCAAGCTTCAGTTATAAGTCGGCTCATAATGACAATAATACAAAATGACGGTGTACATTAATACTATATATATACACGTACTTATATGAGATACTAATTAAACATCGTAACATTACGTCGTACGAAGTTATTTATCAATATATAACGCCTCGATTACTTAATTACTAGTATACCACTTACCTGATACTTAATTTCACATATATTATGAGTTTCCTAACTCAAATCATATAAAAATCAAGATCTTTCAAGGTTATCCATAAAAAAAGAATATATTAGGACATCAGTAACGGCCAGACAGTCGCTATTAACGTTCAAAGGTCATTAGATACTGCATGGCCGTCACTACTAATATTAAAAGCTTAATAGCGACGGCCAAGCTATCACTATTTTACATCAATCTCAGATAATTTTGGTGGAACACCAGAATTGTCGAAAAAATCTCAAAATTTGCAATGGCAAGGCCGTCACAAACATGGTGGGGACTGGCAGAAAAATAAGAAAATGTGAAAATTCAAAAAATTCAATCTACAATCTATAAACAGTTCCTCATTTTTATCTTCATCTTCAAAATAATCCAACATACAACTCCTCAAACATTGTTTTCAAACTTTTCATTTCTCCAAACTTTCCATTTCTCCAAACTTTTCATTTTCCAAACTTTTTTATAGTTTTTTCTATCATTTCTTTTAAGTTTTTTCTTCTTTTTTTTTTTCAACGATATTATGCATATCTTCATAGTTTGAAGCAAAAGAAGAAAAGTTTAAAAGATGAAATGATAAAACTATATGTATATCTTCACCAGTCTTGTTTTTCCATTCAATTCTTAAAACATCCATCTTCTTAATAGATATAAATAATATTCTCAAATTCTCGTTTGTTGATAGAAATAAATAATATTCTAAAATTTTTCCGGAATACAAATCAACTTTAAGTATTATTAGAGACCGCTTGGTCACTATTGACGTGAATCACAATAGTGACGGACAATCACTCGCTATTGTGGTTCGGAATTTTAGTGACGGCCTGCCGGTCGCAAAGAAAAATTAGCGATCAAAATTCTGTCACAAGTCCTTAGCAACGGAGGTATTCCAAATCAAAAATTACTGACGGTCGGGCGATCGCTAATGACCTATTAGGGAGAGCTTCTGGGTCATTAGCGACCAAAATGACGGTCGGTAATGACCAATTATCTTGTAGTGAATATCTTGTAAATTCGACTTGTGCCATTCATTTTTTTAATTATTTCATTTTACCATTAGAAAGATATATATTCAGAATTCCATTTTTCGGACTTGGTTGAAGTAAAAGAAAGTTTTAAACAATGAAACTTGGTAAGCTAAAGATGGGTTTAAAAAGCTTTGTTTTAGGTTGTTAACACCTTTTCATTTCAAACAACCGAAAAAAAATCAAAAATGATTAAATATTCGTAAGTGTTGGATTATGCTCATAGAGAAATTTGGGTAAAGTGCAAACTCATATCTACTTTGAAATTATGGATCGGTTGATACGTGACAGTTGTTAACTTCTCAATGTTACTTTAACAACGTCAAGAATAACAATGCAACGGAAAATAAACAACACAAAATTTAAGAAGTGAATATATTAATATTAACTTCCGAGCCGTAGGCAAAATACCACAAGGGTTTATGAAAATATGTTTCTTACAATTCTCAAGCTACTAACTCTCGAATTGCTCAAACTCAACAAAGCAGACAAGAATTATTCTCTCAATTATAAATCTAGAACTAATTGAACAACTCAAAAACTTTGCAAAAGCAAGACAACACTCAACAACTCGTGAATAAATCTCTTGGATTATTAGCTCTTGTCTCGTGTTTGTCTTGATGTACTTTACACCTATATATAGGTTCTTGACTTGATCTTAAAGGTGTGTTGCACACAGTTTGGTAACTCTTCCAATTTCCTTCTCGGACTCATCTTCCTTATTCTCGGCGTTTTTCTTGAATAATAGTTATTTTGTTAGTTCACTAACTTAGGAAAGACTCATTCTTCAAATCAGAACATAACTTAGAAGTTTCCTAATTGCACTCGAACTATTCCTTCCTTATTTGTTAAGCGTCTAGCTTTAATTAAGGAAACTTTTATTTATGGAAACTTTGAGTGATCAAGCTATGCCAAGTTTGTTTCCTGAATCATAACCAAAGACAATCACAACTATGGAACTAGATTAGTCGAGTGAATAAGGCAAAACAATAAATAAAGATATCCATAACAAGATTGTAAACCAGATTCTGTCAGTCAATGTTACTCTAACATTGACCTTCTAACATTGACAGAATACTTGCACTTTCAATCTCCCCCTTTTTGCCTTACTTCACAAAACCTTAGAACCAGTGGTTAGATCAAATATTCAAAACAAACTTATTCAACCCTGTGGTACATCTGCATAAAGTAACTCCCCCTTAATATCAGGAGACTCCAACAAAATGTTACTCTAACATCGACTTTCCAATGTTGTCATAACATCCTCCTATATCAATGTTAACTTAACATTGACTTCAGTCGATTGTTCTAACAATGAATTTTCCAATGTTAACCTAACATCAGATATCAGCTAACACCTGCAGACAGAGTTAGTACTTGACAGAACCTTAAGATATGACAAGCCAAAACACTCAGTACCAATAAGTAGAATACTTAAATACATGCCATAACTGTAACAAGGAACACACTCCTTAATGAAAATGAAGAAAGATAAAGAAAATAGAAACAGTTCAGCAGCAACAGAAAAAAAGTTCATAGCAGGCTAACAACAAACAGAAAATTAAAGACTCAGAAATTTAAATTTGATCTACACTCCCCCTTTTTCTGAGGAAGGCAGATCCTTGAGGTTCTTTCTGAGATTGTCAATCTGCTCCAGCCTAACTTGCTTTCCAGCTATCTCCCTTTGGGTATCTTTGTACTCTCTGTCCAGCCACTTGAGGGTCTCTTCCACAGAAGCATCTGAAATCACTGAGCAGTTGTCACCACTGGTAATGGGCACTGACGAGGCAGGAAACTTATGAGCCCTCTTCTTCTTCTTCTTCTTCCTCCTTGGTCCAGCTGCATCCTTAGGATTCCATGGCAGATCTTGGATCCTCACATGTGTGAAGTAGCTCCCGGTGATAGGTATCCTGGCCTTGTTCTTGACCCATCCTACTGTCTTTGAAGTTTTCGACCCTTGCTTCACCATTATGCTAGATATCAGAGAGGGATATGGAATGATTCTCTTCGACTTTGTTGTGACCTCCTTCATTGACCTCAACACCTTTTCCCCTATGTTGACACTCAGACCATTCTTCAACTTAAACACCAGCCTTGCAGACTCTTCAGTCATCAATGTTGTGTTGGAAGATGGTAGCCAGTTGTAGGTAGAGGTCTTGTGCAGTACAACACTCATAGAAGTCAGCCTTATTGTGGGAAAGCTGTCATTCCATTTCCTGGTCAGGCCCACCAGTGAGATCTGTGATGATCTCATCCATACTTGGATCCTCAAGACTCTTATGGATAGGAAGTCCCCATGCTTCATTGATGGTGGAGGGGCTAATGTCGAAGACACCCTTCCTAACCCAAGCCTTCTCATACTTGGGAGAATCCTGGTGGCACACCCCTTCTGAGAGGTTCATGTAGAACTCTCTGATGATATCTGGGGCATAAGATGAATGGTTCATCACTGACCCAAGCACGCCTCTAGCCTCATGCAGTTCATAAATCCTGTTTTCCTTGAAGCTGTCCTCCTATATTTCCCTTTCCTTGTGGATAACCCTTGCTTGATAAGCCTCACATTGCTCTTCTGCTTCCACAACCACATAGAAGTCAGAATAAGGCTTCTCAGGATACTCTCCATCCAAAACATCACAGTACTCTTCATCATCCGATGTTGGAGTAACATCAGCCTCAGCAGGGTCTTCAGCCACAAGTTTTTCCTCTTCTTCCCTATTTCCTCCTGGTCCTCTTCTTCCTGTTCCTCTTCCTCATTTTCCTCCCCTTCTTCTTCACCTTTTTCTTCAGCTTTTTCTGACTTAGATTCTGAAGCAACCACCACTTGCTTGACCTTTCTCTTTCTAGCAAAAGTAGCTAGAGCAGTCAGAGTAGGACTCCCTTCCTCGTCCTTCTCACTCAGATTGTCCTCTTCAACATTATCAGCAGGGATACTCTCAATAGTATCCAACCTAACAACATCCTCCTCAGCAACAACCTCAACATCCTCCCCAGCCACAACCTCAACATCCTCAGACTCACCCACATCAACAACAGAAACCACATTCCCCCCCCCCAATCTCAACTTCAACAGGTAAACTCTGAGTAGGGTTAGCCATTGTTACCTCATTTTCTGTGTTGGTGGGAGTGGAGGTGTTCTCGACAGCTTTCGATGTTGAACAATCATTGTCCTTTGCTAATTTCTTTCCCTTGCGCCGTTTATAGGTAGATTTCCCTTTTGCAGCAGCGGCGACGAGTGATTCAGTAGATGCATGCCTGGTATTGTACCTCATTGGTTGCTCAATCTGCTCAGTAACATCTGCAAGTGCATCAATTGAAGACTTGCGGGCCATTGTTAGAGTGATTTTTGGAGGGAAAAAGAGGTTAAGCACAGAAAATTTTAATTGCACAATTCTGATTATGAACGCGTGAAGAATTAGAAGAGATTAGGGCAATTTATATAAGGCAATCGATTGTGAATAGTGGTGTTAGTGGATTTGTAACATGTTACCAAAATAATCTGACCACTTACACACGTTTATGCGTACAGTCCCTGCCCATGTGTTGTTGTTAGATTAACGCGTGTCTAGAGCAGTTTTCTTAATTGAAAACTTATAAGTCACAGCTTGCAATGTTAGCCTAACATTGACAAGTTAACAACAGGTTAGGAAGATGGAGGTGCAAGGATTTCCTCCAAATAGCTTCATGTGAGAGCGTGAGATATCACCAAATACAGATCTAAACCTTCATCAAAGCACATGAGTACACAAGACACAATTTAAGATCATTAGTATGAGTAAGTAACACTTCTGACAAGAAACACACAAATAGTTGATGTAAATATTCAGAAGACATTCATTCTCTTAGCATAACAAACCACAATCCAGTGTGTTTACCTGTAGTCTAGTCACCCAAAGTGCGTGCCTCAACACATGAATTTAGATTACTACTTCCCCTAAGCCCAAGCCGACACAACAATAAGATGCAGAAAAAATGAATGAATGCAACAATGGTAGATCAACACTGAGAGATGGTAACCAAGTATTAAGAACTGCACTGACTGAGTCCATGACATATCATTTTTGATTCTTTTATAATTAACATGAAACTCTTTTAGAACTAAGGCTGAGAATTGTTAAACAAGGATAATCTCATCACTGAATGTGGGCAGCACAGGACTCCACACACCCCCAACAACTTAATTATCAGCTACAGATTAGGCAAGTACAAAGGAACTGAATGAGGACAATACACTTATCATATACTTCATCACCCCAACTCCTTATGCATACTTGTTGAACAACCTATATACAAGAGAAACACCAAGTGATCAGTGCTACTGAATGTGAGGCAGTCGAAACTCCAAACATCCTAGTAGAAAAGATCACCATCATACATTTCCTTGGCCAAATATAACAAAAACATGAAAATAAGCATAACTGAATCACACTGAAGCTCTCAACATAATGCACCCCAGCTTCTCTTCATGTTCTATTTTAACCTAAACATGGATAAGTCACAACTGAATAACATCAAAGTAGTGAACTTTGTGCATCCCAACTTCTCCTGATGTTAGGTTAACATTCTCAGACCAACAACAAAGTTTCTTACTTTACAAAACTTAAGATATGAACCTGTTCACCAGTCAATTCAGTCAGTAGCATAGGTTAACCACACAACTCAAATGATGACACACCAAGATGAAATATGCAAGAAAGAAGAAATACAAAAATGGAAATAAAAGAATTACAGACACACCACAACCAATAACCAGTGCTAGACAATGGTGTTATGTCAACACTGGTGGAGTAACATTCTTACACAATGCACATGCCAAGAGAATTCCTCAAACTGAAGAACCTCTCAGAATGTAAGGGCTTAGTGAACATATCAGCAAGCTGATTGTTTGTCTCAATGTGCTCAATGTCTATTAACTTGTCCTCAACCATGTTTCTCAAATAATCATGCCTTATGTCTATATGCTTAGTTCTAGAATGTTGGACAGGATTCTTAGATATACTGATAGCACTAAGATTATCACAGAACATAAGTAAAGTATCACTATCCAGCCCTTAATCCAGCAACATGTGTTTGAGCCACACAAGCTCGGTGACACAACTACCTGCTGCTATGTACTCGGATTCAGCAGTGGATAGAGATACATAGTTTTGCTTTCTGTTGTACCATGAGACCAAATTGTTCCCCATATAAAAACATCCTCCACTTGTGGACTTCCTATCATCAGCATCATCTGCCCAGTCTGAGTCACTGAAATCCACAAGATTTGGGTTAGTGTCAAATGAATACCAGATGCCAAGGGATAAGGTTCCAGATATGTATCTAAGAATTCTCTTCACAACAATCAAGTGAGACTGCTTTGGACATGCCTGGTACCTCGCACATACACAAACATAGAACATTATGTCAGGCCTAAAGGTAGATAAGTAAAGTAAACTTCCTATCATTGATCTGTACAATGTTGGATCAACATTGGCTCCAGTCCCATCTCTGGTGATCTTCACTGAGGCAGACATATGGGTCTTACAAGGCTTTGAATTTGCAGGTTCAAACCTTTTCACCAAATTCTTGGCATACTTCTCCTGGTTCAAGAATATGCATGTACCTGTTTGTCTTATTTGGAGACCAAGAAAGAAATTTAATTCTCCTATCATACTCATCTCAAATATTCCTGTCATGGACTCAACAAACTTTTCCAAAATAGAATTGTTAGTGGAACCAAACTCTATATCATCAACATAGATTTGAGCCATACAGATATCATAAATTTTCTTTAAAACAAATAGAGTTCTGTCTCCATCACCTCTAACAAAACCAAGACTTAAAAGAAATTCAGTAAGTCTTTCATACCATGCTCTAGGAGCCTGTTTAAGACCATACAGAGTTTTTTTCAACTTGTACACATGGTTTGGGAACTTAGGATCAGTGAATCCCTTAGGTTGTTCTACATACACTTCCTTATCAATTAGCCCATTCAGGAAAGCACCCTTTACATCCATCTGGTATAGTTTTATCTTAAGACTGCAAGTAATGGCTAGAAGTAACCTAATAGATTCTATCCTAGCAACTGGAGCAAAAGTCTCATCAAAATCTACACCTTCAACTTGAGTATACCCCTGAGCAACAAGTCTGGCTTTGTTCCTAAAAACTACCCGTTCCTCATTACTTTTGTTTTTAAAGATCCATTTAGTCCCTATTACATTTACATCAGGTGGCCTAGGTACCAAGATCCAGACATTATTTAGTAAACTGTAATAGTTCATCCTGCATGGCAGTAATCCAAAAGTTATCTAGTAAAGCTTCAGATACATTCTTAGGTTCTATGGTAGAGACAAAACATGAGGCATAATCAACAGTACAAGTGAAGTTCATACAGACACACAGTTTACCCATATCTCTATAATTCAGTCTCTCTTTGTTGCGTGTCCTTACCCGTTCAGTGATCTCACCTATTAGCTGAGAGGCTGGATGATCTTTTTGTATCCTAGCAGGGGGATCTCTTTTCGATTTAGTGCCAACTTCAGTTTCTGAGTCAGACTCTTCTGTTGTTAGTCTAACATCCGATCTAACTGGTGTTAGTCTAACATCAGTTTCTGTCTCCTGCTCTGTTGTTCCAGCTTCAAGCTCTAGTGTTGGTATATCCTTCTCGGTTTCTAATGTTGGTTCAACATTAGAAACTGAAATGTCACCAGTACCGGTTTCAAAAGTGAAATCATCAAACACAACATTCACAGACTATTGAACAATTTTTGATCTACGATTATAGACTCTAAAAGAAGCACTGTTAGCAGAGTAGCCTACAAAGATGCATTTCTCACTTTTTGGATCAAATTTACTCAGATAATCCCTGTCATTTTGCAAATAACGGTCACATCCAAACTCATGAAAATATGCGATGTTTGGCTTTACACCCTTCAAGATTTCATAAGGAATCTTATTAGTTCCAGGTCTAAGATACACTCTGTTACTAATGTGACATGCAATATTTAAAGCTTTGGCCCAAAGTCTTTTAGATAGATCTTTAGCATTCAACATCACTCTGGCCATCTCTTGAAGAGTTCTATTTTTTCTTTCAGCAATGCCAGTCTGCTGAGGTGTTTTAGGAGCTGAATATTCATGAAAGATGCCTTTAGAATTACAGTAGTTATCAAAACTTGCGTTCTCAAATTCCTTTCCATGATCAGACCTGATCTTAGACACAATAGAACCATACAAAGTTTTGATACTAGCACACATAATTTTGAACTGATCAAAAGCTTCTGATTTCTCTCTAAGAAACTTTATCCATGCATCTCTAGAGAAATCGTCTACAATTACAAAGGCATATCTCTTTCCACTCAGACCCCTTAGCTCAATTGGACCCATTAAGTCCATGTGCAGAAATTCAAAACACCTACTAGTTCTAGGAGTAGCATTCTGTACCTGTAGGGGAGCATGAACAACTCTGGTTTGCTTACCTTTGAGACAATCACCACACACAAGTTTACCTGGGCTGGATGCTTAGGCAAACCTCTTACAACATCAACTTTCTGCAGTTTTTCTAGGTTTCTATAGTGCACATGTCCCAGTTTCCTGTGCCAAACAGAGGCTTCATCTATCTTGGCATGAAAACATTATGCTTCTCCCTGAGCCAGATAGCAGTTGTCTTTAGATCTAGTATCTGTCATAACAAGACCATTGTCACTATCCTAAACATCACAAGACACTTTATCAAAGGTAACTAGCAGATCATCATCACAGAGCTGACCAATGCTAATTAAATTTGATTTTAACCCATCAACCAACAGAACATCTTTGAGTGGTGGAAATCCATCAACATTGAGTGTCCCCTTTCCAATGATTTTCCCTTTGGTGCCTCCTTCATAGGTGACTGTTCCAGGACTTAGGGGAACCACCTGATTAAGATTTTCTTTGGTACCTGTGTTGTGTCTTGAGCATTCACTGTCAAAGTACCACTTCCCTGAAAAGTTAGAGTAAACAACAGAGAAAACCACATTGCACACAATCTTGGTCTTAGGAAATTTTACGTTTTCAACCCAAGTTCTACCTTTCTGTCCAGAACCCAATGTTGGACTAACATCAGGAACAACTGTTGGTTTAGCATCAGCTGCAGAAGCTGTTTTCTTACCACTCACTTTCAAATATTTTTTACAAAATGTTTCATTACACAATGCCACATACAAGTGCAACCCTTAAATTCATTATAACACTCGAGAGAATTCTGATATGTGAGGCACTTACAAAATAGAACATAGATTGTACGTACTCTAATGGTTTGAGAGCCATTATTCAAGAAAGTTTAACCATTAAGGTTTGATTCTATCTTCTATTTTGCTCACCCCAAGCCACACCTCGTTATTTGATTGGCAAGTATGATCCCAAGCCAGAAGACTTTGAGGCTTTTTTCGATGATAAACACCACCTAAACTTTCTCTTCACTTGATGCATCTATCAATAGATGTTAAGAGGAAATAGAGTCGTACTCATAGGGTCAACAAGGTGGGTTTAAACAGTAGGCCTGAGTAGAATGAGTTTAACTACTTGTGGGATTTTTAGATAAAACTTCCAATCATGTAATATACAATATAATTGAAATTCAATCATTGATTATTGTTGCATTCAACAAACAAAAATTTATTCTCGTCTCTTGAGTTATAGTGTAGATTTCAGATATTAATCCAAACACTTTTATGGGATACGATACTTTGGACGTAGGTCACTTTTATTTTAATACTTGCCTATGCCCTTACAAAAGTGGTAGTATTACTTCTACATATACACGCATTGATCTTTTTTAACCCCTCTAACCATATACGGTTATCTGATGTTCTACATGTCTTAGTGTTGTTGTAGACGATACATAGCGCTTTTTGTATTGCTTTGTATGAATATTATTTCCTAATGAATCTTCATGTTCGTGGTCATACATACTGCTTTTTGCCAGCAAGTTTTAGTACTTTACTATTCTAATGCTTCTCAACTCAACAATCTTAGAAAAAATTATTTTTCTTGGACGCTCCTTAATTTTTCAACGAATTGGATTTCAAAATCCTAGGCTTTGGTGTGGGATCTTCGTGCTCACTTGAGCCAGTACATCATGCCCTCAGCTTTTGATCTCAAAATCGAGGGATTTACCTAATTGAGTCAATGCTTAAGTGGCACATCACACCCTTATCTATATAATCTCGAGGTCGAGGCTTCCGATTACTGATGGGAACACAAACGATGTTTGTGAACTTAATATGGAAATAGAGTGTTACATCTTTGTTCCTTCTCACAAGTGCGCGGCCAAGTAATAAAAATTTGGTACGTATAGTTACGAATAAATTATCGAATCCCAAGGGAGGTGGTGGATGACTTATTAGAATCAGGTAAATGTAAAAGCACCAGTGGTTGTCACAATTGCTATCTATATGTTGTAAGATAAATATTGTATGAATGTATAATGCTTTGAGTGAAGAAAACTATGAATGCGGGTTCTGGAAATCAGATTGTATGAAATATATTAATAAACTAAAATGCGATGGAAACTATATGGATGCAAGGGGAATGATTTTGATGCAAGAAAATAGTTTCTTGCACTCATTGAGTACTTGAAGGAAAGAAGATTGGATGTAATGAGAAATCACATTAACTAACTAATGCAAGACATAAAGTAAATAAGAAAGAATTGATTATGATTGATGATTGATTGCTTTGGTTATAAACAAATGATTAAAAGATGTTTCATGCTGCGTTTCTCTTCTAATTTAAACATAATAGTTTATAGAAAAACTACCTATGCTTCTCGGAGGTGTTTAATTATGTGCTTAATTTCTATGTGTTTAATGGATCAGTGATATATAGATGGAATTATCATAACTATAAACCCTAAGTCTCTAATAACCTACTGCGTTAGCACACGTTGTCAATTGTTTTAGAAGAGATATGAAGTCTATCCAATTTGTGTCAACAAAACGTACATAATTAAGATTTATTTAGGGTGATCTAGGGGTTGCGCACCAATTGCCATAGCGTACCAAAGTCACAAATCTCATGTATGCATAATTTGATTAGCTCTACACTCTGACGGTTCACGAATAGTGCTTCCATTAATCCAGCAAGAATAATATTTATCATGCCGTCATGAACTCTCAAACACAAATCAAACAAAGGAAATTAAGATATTCATCAATTAGAGCTACCTCCCTACTCAAAACACAGAGTAGTTAAACTACTCATAATATTGAGTTCCATAAAAAATAAAGTATTGAATAACATAAATAAAAGTTAAGGAGATAATGAAAGCTTCGCAGGTCCGGTGCAATGTTGACGCCTTCCTATCTTCTCAACTCTTTTGTGCTATGGCCTTCCTCACGAACTATCGACTCTTGAATATAAAAACAAAACTAAAACATAAATCTAATGATGTTTTCTCTCTTCTATCTTCTTTTCACAACTTTCTCACAACTCCCTCTAATGTAATCTAAAGTAATGAGTTGTTATCAAAAGCAGTATCTTGAGAGCTGGCTGTCCTCTTTTACTTATAGGAGAAACATGTTGCCCTAGTTTCGAAGTCAGCTGCAATATAAATAGGTGGAAAGTTGTAACTGATCGCATGTCGCGCAGGGTTCATGCTGCTCACATTGGTTGCGCCGTTGTCTCCTGGGTCTTTGGAAGGGTCACGCCGGCTACGCTGAGCCCAAGTAGGGGCGTGCTTGTCCCGAAGCTTGCTACGTATTGTGCAGCTCCCCTCCACTGGGCCGATTGCTGGGATTCTTCATGTGCATGATTGGGTTGCATCGTTTAGCGTGGTGCCATAGCACTCTAACTGCATTCTCTTCCAAAAACATCCATTTTATAATATTTTTATGTCGTTTTATCTTGACTCGACTAAAACCTATAAAATAACAAAATAATACAAAAACCAATAATATACACCAAGAATTATACAAAAGTATTCTCAAACAAATAAACGCTCATCAAATACCCCCAAACTTAAATATTTGATTGTCCTCAAGTAAAATCTACTAGTTTGACTCAACCTAAATTAGAACTCAAGTCATCAACATGTCAACATTCATGCATAGGGATATATTCTCAGAATGAAACCTATGGCCAAAATACGAGATGAGTGGAGAATATACAAGTGAACATTGCACATCAAGTTTAATAAAGTCATTATAGTGCATAATTTAATATGCTCTAAAGTGGGTGCCACCATTGCTCATGCATAAGAGTAAGGGTCATATTGCAAATCCACAAAATCATAAAGTTTCACAAGTAACAAATTTACTCTTATTCTCTAGTTTTCACGTCATCTTCAAATCATGAAAACTTCGTATGCTGATGGTCTTTTAGGACTTTTTGATCGAGTAATGTTAGGCTAGGGTTTGGGATAACACTGAGAAAATATAATTTATAAGTTCTAGAGATGCATGAAGTAAATCAACTCATTTATCTATTTTTCCTCACTCATTTATTATTTTCATTGCCTTAACATTTTTAGAGGCTCTTTTCTATTTTCTTACGTTTTCATTTGCGCAAGATAAATCTTCACCCAATTTTTCATTGATATTCAAGATGCACCACCAAACTTAACGTTTTCAAAAGGGTTATTTTTCCTCTCTATCATATTCATCCTCATTTTCAGACTTTTTATTTGATTTTTCATATGCTCATGTTTTTTTTTCAAATTCCTTCCTTATCCCTCCTTTCTTTTCTTTAGATTTAATACATCCATTTCTAGAAAAAAATGGGGTATGACATAATCCTTGGGTCAGGGGTAGGCAAATTAACAAAAAGGCTTCACAAGAAAATACTTCAACGGGGTTCTGGAGATATAATTTATTTGTAATGGGTATTGGGCTTGGAAAGGCTCAAACGCACAGAAAAGATAGCATAATTTATTTCCTCAACACATGTAAAGTCTACATTTATCTCGATAACAATCAAGTAAATCATTCAAGCTTCATAATCGCATGCTAACTACTAATTTCTCATTAACTAACAATACTTTTCTCACATCTTCTACACTTGCAACATGTTGATAGGTGCATATGAAATAAATCATGTTTTTGACAATATTACGCAAGATGTACTCAATTCACAAACGTATACTCTTTGCATCTCAAATGGACTCTAGGATAAATATATAGCATATATAATAAAATAACAAAGCTTTCCCACCCCCAACATAGAATCATACGATGACCTTATTGTCAAAACATATAAATAAAGCATATATGAGAGTACTCCCCTGATCGAGCAACAAGCTAATATGATGCTCGTCGAATTGTTTGTGTTGGTGCTTTCTTCATTTGTTATATTTATTTCAATATGCCTCAATTTCATCCATTGATGGTTGTCGGTATTTCTGAGTTACTCCTTGATCTCTTCCAATTTGTTCACTAGATCTGCATTATCTTTCATCATCCTCTCCTTCGCCTTTTTAGTTTCTCTCAAGCATCTTCTGTTTCTTTGGCATGGGCACTAGGATTTCTTTAATTGATGTCAGGCCATTTCTCATAGTTTTCAATCCACTTTGACTAGTATCTCTTTCAACTCATGTAATTCTTGTTTATCAACAAAGTGGCGAGTAGTGCCTCATACCGGTTAAAAGTATAGTCACAAAAAGAATCGATCCTTATCAAATTTTGGATTTAAAACAAAAACTCCCGGCTGTATCTTGACTTGATGATGATGGATTTATGTGATGTGTGTGTGCGGGTGTGTTTTGGGATTGATTGTGGTGTCTCCTTTTATGATGGACATCATAATTTTTGCTTACTCTCACGAAACTCTTCCTTTGTAATTTGATGGAAGTATGGTTGAACTAACAAAAAAAATATAACTCCTTGCATGTTGCTTGTAGATCTTCATAGAATGCCTCCACCTCTCCATCTTCATTGTAATGAAACGTAAGATGGGGGGTAGTAAGAGATACCTTGTGCTGTAAACTGTAGTCGTATAGTGTCATCTGATCTTCATTCAAGTTGTAAAATCTGTTTACCTCCTTCTCAGAGATTTACATTGATCGTCCACATAACCAAAAAGTGGCGTCTCCCGCTAGATAATATGCAAAGTATTTGCGAACAATGATGTCATTCACAATACCTGGCCGCTTTATCATGGATGCCAAACCTGATTTGATCTATATTTCTTCAACCATTGTACTTCTTGTTCATCAACAAAATGGCTTTCAAGTAGTGCCTCGTAACGCTCGAAAGTAATGTCGCTATGGAATCGGTCCCTATCAAACGCTAGTTTGGCTAATTAAAGTCTTAACCCTTTTCTTGATGTTACTGTGGTTGGATAAATGGTGTAGTAGCATCCAAATTCTATGTTATTCTACGGAGAATAGAAAGAAAATAAACTAATTTAATAGATGATTTGAGAACTAGGATCAAGAAAACAAAGTCTTCGAAATCAAAGAAAAGTATGAACTATGTATGTGAGTAGTACTCAATATACAGTGGTAAGTGACCTTTAATAAAATTGGCAAGTATTAATATGTTTCATACTCTTCTATTAATTGTGATCACCTTAGGAATAATTTCTCTAAGTCTTATGGAATTGAAATCATAAGAGAAGTATAAGTAATATAGGGAAGGTAAGAGATTTGAGATTTCTCAGCTAAATTTTTAATTACTTTCTATACGAACTGAGAAACGTGATTTAAAAAAAATAGGACATGTGCTACATGACATACCCTGCGGGTGATGCACTATGTCACAGGTCATGAGCCGTTCGGACTACCCCGCGCGACTCGCGCTGCTCGGTATGAGGTGCGTGACTTTCATTGATGTGGCACGACTCACACGGCATTCTGCTTAATGTCGTGTCTACTGTTAGTTTCTTGTTCATCTCTCAACTTTTCTTTTTCCTTGTTTTTCTACTAGACTACTCGACTCCTTAATTTGTAAGCTCAACACTTTTCATAGAATTGTTATATATGACTCAACAAAAATATTAAATGATTAAGAATTAACTAGACTCAAAATGAAACTTACTCTCTGAGTTGCCTCCAACAAAGCACATAGTTTTACATCGGTTAGCTCGACACTGTGGTGAAGAATTATAGGTTCTCGAGTGCACCGTTTGCAACTTGGTTTGTCTCTTTCTGCACCTCCTCATTAATGTTAATCTTCAAGTACCCATTTATTATGTTGAAGCTTACCTTCCTTGAAATGGTGTCATCTTGCTTCTGGGTAGCCATCACAACATCATACATTAGTTTAAATGTTGCATGGGGTGGTCATTGTTGGAATTTGTGTCCCTACATCAATTCTCCATTTAGATTGTCTAATATATGCCGATTAGTCATGCTTAGACTTAAGCCGTAGATTTCAATTGCGTGATTGTATTCCCACCAAGAGGGTTTAAATCCAACACTTACCTTCTCCATGTAAATTTTGTGTGCCTTGTCCGTTATCTCATGAAAATCATTCCATGCCTAGACGAAAGTGGCTCCACGCTTCTGTTTGAAGTTCAAATTTTGTTTCTTCCCTAACTTGGTGTGCGATCCTCCACATAACTTGAATTTGAATCCATTGACAGTTGTTGTCCAACCAGTTACCCAACTAGCCTCCCAGATGTACCACTCCCTTGCGTTTCGGTGAGCGAGTGAGAGAAATTTCTGACATCATGTAGTCCTCTTCTACACCAAAGTGACGACATACTTCATTGAATTCTTCTGGATGTAAATTTTTATTTTCATATGGCTTTCCTTCAAATTGTCCTTTGGTAACTACTTGCATCATCTCTGTGCACGCCTTACACCTTTTTGGTGTCGAAATTGGTGGTGGAAGTGCTACCTTATTTATGTGCTCTTTAAGCCTTACAACATACCTTTTATTGAAGTATTGATTTGTTGCATATGTTGATCCCAAAATTTGTCCTCGTCTATTAAATATGATGACATTTGATTCTCTGAGTATTGGTCAATACAATTTAGTCCGACTTGCCTATGCATGATATACTGGTTTGCCTGACTTCTGTGAAAAAAACTCATGATCTTTCTACAATGTGGCACTGTTAGAATCGGTGGATAATAATGTCCCATTAATCGCTGTGCCATATGCTCCCAAGTTTTGACACTTAGTGGATTAAGTCCCATATACCAATCGTTAGCTGCTCCGGATACTGTTCAATGAAATGTTTTTAGCTTCAAGCAATTCTCGAGATGTGGTAATATGTAAAAATTGCATGTATTACCAAAATTCATTGAATGGTAAACTGCATCTTCATATTTTCTTCCTCCAAATTTGTAAATAGTAACAGAAGATTGTATGCCTCCCAGAACTTATGCGTGAAACTCCTCTTTTAAGTCATCCACAAAATGATCAAGTCTTTTGTACCTTGATAATTCTGTTCTTCGTAGTAAAAATGATCTCCAAGACATCTTTAAGCACCCACCTAAAAGTTTCATGAACATTAACAAATTACTTGCTAGAATTAATAAAACAATCAAAATAAATATGCGTCTAATTGCCTAAACCCTGGATAAGACGCCAAAAACTTGATGCGTATTATATATGTTTTCTTCTTTTATCTCAATACACACTCTATAGCAAGTATACGAGCTCGATACAAAATGGAAAGTAAAGTTTACTACCCAAGTATAGAGTCCCAGTAGGACTATAGTTAAACTACACAAGCAATTGCTATACGTTTTTTTTTTTCTGCTATGTTGTCACGATTTAATTGTTTTATCTTGATTAAACTAATTTGATGGTTCAAACTAAGTTAACTATTTTAAACTATTGTAAACTACTTCCAACTACTTGACTGAATTAATTTGATTTGATTGGACTAGAGTTGTAAACAACAACGATTAAACAACTTAGAGGTTCGAGTTCAATTTATATCTCCACTATGGTCTTACTAATGCGTTGACTTCCTTGATCGATGCTTATATTTATGGCGTCTTTTGATGCCACAAGTTGACATGGTCCGAATTATCATTGCTTCACAATCTCGGGTTTAATGCACCCTCAAAACATGATATGTGGCTATGCTAGTTACATTCCATAACTCCAGATCAATATTATGTTGATCAGGCATAATAAGGCATTGGGTAAAATATAAATAAATAAATATAAACTAAGAAATCAATAGAAATCAAATCGTAAGTCTTCATTTAGTTTCAATTACTTCCTAACTCTAAGCATAAACTACTAGTCACTCATCGTTTCAATGACTAGATTCAACATGATAACCAACTAATGAAATAAATGGAAAAATAGAGAAGAAATATCATGTTTGAATGATTCTCTAGGATAGTTGTGTATTCCTCTCGATCAGTTTACTCCACCGAGTATCGATGACTTGTTCTTTTCTATTGAACGGTGATTTTTTGTTCTATTGCTGATTCTTTTCAACTCATAAATATTTTTTTTCATTATAGCCCATACCCGAGCCTAACATTACAAGCTAAAAAGTCATAATGACCCTCAACATAGGGAGTCTACATGAATTGATGACAACGTGAAAAGTAGAGAATGAGAGTGAAGTGATTACATGTTAAGAGCTATATTTTGTGAATTTGCAACATGAAATAACTCTTATACATGAGTAGTAGTGGCACACACTATTTGAGCACTTGAAATTGTCATTACGATGATTTTATTAAACTTGATATGCTCGTGTTTGTTATTCTGTCGCATCTATTGTTTGGACCATGGGTTGGATTCAGAGAATATCCATATTTATGAATGTTGACATGATGATTTCT
Organism: Linaria vulgaris; assembly: GCA_948329865.1. Lineage (NCBI taxonomy): Eukaryota > Viridiplantae > Streptophyta > Magnoliopsida > Lamiales > Plantaginaceae > Linaria > Linaria vulgaris. The sequence continues at coordinate 65,136,264 of OX415250.1, forward strand.
TGAATTCTATTTTAGATCGAGTCAAGCTGGTAAGTTTTTTTGAGGACAAGCAAAGTTTTAAGTTTGGCGGTATTTGATGAGCTTTTATTTAGCGTCATTTTAGTACTCATTTACCTAGTCTTTTGTATAATTCTTGGTGCATAGTTTTCTAAGAATTTTATTGAGTCAAGACAAAATGTAGCTAAAAGATCACAAAATGGATGTTTTTGGAAATATGGTGTCACAACGCAACTGCAAGGCCCACAGCGCTATGCAAAGGATGCAAACCTTTCGCAACATGATACGTGTGTAAAATATCTATATTTTTCCCTTGATTATTAATGATATAATCCTCGATCCTTATGTTTTGACACACTTCAGTTATGTTTCATGTAATTTCAGGATTAGAGTCAGTTAAGTCAAAATAATGCAAAATAAGGCGAAAATACACGGATTTGGGATTTTTTGAGAAACAAGCGATGAAGTAGGAAGCTATAGCAGTTGACGCGACTGAAGTGACACAGCGCACGTGGTACAGAAGTTCCAGAATCAGGCGTGATGGTGATAAAAATCTAGGTGCAGCGCGAGCAACAATAATAGCAACAAGTATCACTGAGGAATGACAAAGAGTGGCGCAATCTCGAGGCACGGTGGAATAGTGGTAGCGCCAGGCAGGTGCGGCGGAACGGTCGTGCATCGTTAAACGTTTCATAGGACTGTGAGATTTTATCTTTAATTAGGCTAAAAATAAACTATAAAAGAGGTGGACGTGCAGCTGAAGAGAAGACACCAGAATATACAAGAACATACAATAGAGAGACAATTCGTAAAAGAAAAACAAAAAAACAAAAAACTAGAGAGAAAAACCTCAGAATTACACCGTGGAAGAGAGATTTACACACGTTCAAGAGATGTACGTAGTAAACCAACTCAACTGTTTTCTTTTTCCTTCCTTATTTGTGCATTTTTCATGACCATACATTTTAGGCTCTTTTTGCATCTTTTCTTCGCGTGTTCATTTTTGCAAGTTTCAAACAACCCTATATTTCATGATCTTTTGAGAGGCACCCCCAAACATAAAGTTTTACATAGGTTATTTGTGCTCGTTCTTGTGCTCATACTCCTTTAGCCCTTTTATTTTCATTTTCTTTCTTTTTGGCATCGTGCTTTATTTTGAAGCACCTACCTTATCCCTCATTTGTGATCTACTACATCCATATCTAGAAAGAGTAGGATATACTTTATTGGCTAAGGATAGATATTTATGTTTCATAAACAAAGGTTCATAAGAAAAGGCTTCAATGGGGTTCAATGGATAATCTTTATATATGGTTTTAGGCTTGGATGGCTAAAGTGTAATAATGGAAACGATTGTCTGTTTTCATTTTCTCAACACATAAATCTATAATTATTTCCAATATCAATCAAGAAAATCACTCAAGATTCATAATCACATGCTCTTTACTATTTTCTCATGAATACACAACATTATTTTCACAATTATATACTTGCCGCAGATTGAAATGTATATATGAAAATAAAACATGCTTTTGATAATAGTACTCATGATGTACTAAGTGTCATTCATGTATTTTGCATCTCAAATGTGTAATATATCATGCATATATCATCATTGATTCCCATATATTCATGCTTTCATGTTTCAAACTTAATTTTGATGACCCAATCCTCAAAAAATAGACCTAAAACAGACTCTAAGATAACTATGTAACATAGATAACATAAAGCAAAGCGCCCACACCCCAAACTTAAAATTGCATGATGCCCTCATCGTCAAATAGTAACAAGAAGGAAAAATTACGTAATCATAGCCAAACTTTGGTGGTTTCTGCACATGCATAGCTGAACATTGAATTTTTGCATTTGGTATCCCAACTTTCTTTTAGGAAGCATTGTCGTATCCCAACTATTAAGAATTAAAATTCAGGCAGAAAAACGTCCTCTTCGACCAAGTGACGTAATTGAGGGAAAGTTGGTATACCAAAGTGAGAAAATTCAAAGTTTAGCCATACATGTGCAAAACTCGCCAAAGTTTGGCTATGATCCTGTAATGGAATTTCAGTTTGAGTTAGATACAAACTTCTTCTCAATGGATTTTTTTTGTCAAAAATAATTTTTACATTTCATTAACCAAATCACAAGTTAATCTAATCAAGTTAAATAAGCGAATCGTCAAATATGGAGATCTTAAGGCAAGATAGAACACGCCATAGTTTCTATACTATCTGATATGCGATAGTTGAGAAACATGAAGATACAAGTGTACGCCTAATTTGGTAGAATCGACTTAGTTAATGACTCAAACAAAATTGATAGAGTCGTCGAAAATGATTATGTCAAGATGTTAAAGCTCTGAATTCATATTTCAACAACCCCATGGTTTCTAACCGGATGAATGCCCTTTTATATAGTAAGTGACGGGATATGTATTAATTATCAATTTCTCATTTTATTACACGTTATTTGCCCATATCGTGAATTTCATATACAGTAATAAACTTTATCGGGTATAGTATTTAATTGAGAAATACAATTCAGCAATTTTATTTTTCATTTATGGGATAAGTTATAGGAAGAAACAAAAGTTATTTTAAAATAAATAAAAACATTAGAAACTCGTTTAACATTGTTGAATATCGCTCTGAAACAAGGTCAATTATCCTAAACAACATACAACCAATGAGTCCGATCGTATCCCATTTTAGACCAACCTTAGATCAAGGTTGTGTATGAATTTGTATCTAACTTGAAATGCGGGGCATTCTTCAACTGAATTGATAGTTAACTTACAGGGCCAAATCAATGATATTAGATTGACTCGAATTAATGAAAGAAGTAGATATTTGTAATATTTGTGACATGAGCTTTCTTATCACGAAACGAAAACAAAATTTTAGCTGAAAAAGTAAGTGGTTGGAAGCTAATGTGCACAGGATTCTGACTGCACAATATCGTACTTATAAATGCATTCAGGTGTCCATGTTTGTTAGGATCAAAATTTTGGTCTAATTATTCATTAATTAACTTCATTTAATTATTGATTATTGATTATGTTTTGATAATAATATCTGGGAAAAATATAGAATCATAGCCAAACTTTGGCGGTTTATGCACGTACATGGCTGAACTTTGAATTTTTGACTTGGGTATCCCAACTTTCCCTCCATTACGTCACTTCGTCGAAGAGGGACGTTTCTCTTCCTGAATTCCAAATGATCCCTAGTACCAAGAAACTCTTTATTGGATATAACGTTAATGGTCATGTAATATCTAGCCCTGCTGGGTTCGAGGACATCCACGATGGCTGCAGCTTTGGGGATCGCAATGAGGCGGGCAACGCTATCTTAGACTTCGCCCTCTTCTATGATTTGATTGTAGCAAATACTTGGTTTAAGAAGAGAGAATCTCATTTGGTCACTTATAGAAGTGGGTCGAATAAGAGCCAGATAGATTTCTTCTTAGCCAGGAGAGCGGATAGAAGTCGTTGCTTATATTGAAAGGTCATCCTCGGAGAAAGTGTGGTTATGCAACATAGGCTTTTGGTGTTGGATATTAGACTGCGACAAGGATTTAGGATGAGTACGCGTGGGGTGGAACCTAAAATTAAGTGATGGCGGCTTAAGGAGTCTACCTAGAAGGCCTTTGTGGAGCGAGTGGTTCGAGAGGCATATTGGAGGGCTCACGACGATGCAAATGCAACTTGGACCAAAATGGCTTGATGTATCAAGAAGGTAGCTAAAGACCTCTTAGGTAAATCCGGAGGTAGTAACCTGACAGGTAAAGACATTTCATGGTGGAATGAAGAAGTGAAGGCGGCAATCAAGGCCAAATGGGATTGTTACAGGGATTTGAAGAAGAACTATGATTGAGCAAGCTTTGAAAAGTATAAGCTAGCCAGGAAAGAAGCAAAGAAAGCTGTTCGACTAGCGCGAGAGGCCGTGTACAAGGAAGTTTATGAGAAAAGGGATAACAAGGAGGCCGAGAAGGATATATACATGATTGCTCGCATTAGAGATAGAAAGAATAGAGACCTAGGTGTACTGTCTTGGTGCGTGAGGATCAGGTTAAGGCCCGGTGGATGGAGTACTTCGAGGGCCTGTTCAATGGAGGCCCAACCCAAGAAGTGGGTGACATCCCGCAGTCTTCTCAAGATTTGACTCGCAATTTTACGCGCCGTATTAGAAGGTCGGAAGTCAAAGATGCTTTGAAGAGGATGAAGACACGAAAAGCTATTGGCCCAGATGGTATTTTTATCGAGGCTTGGTGAAGCATGGGAGAGATAGGTGTGACCTGGTTGACGGACCTCTTCAACAAATATGGCGAACAAATAAAATACTAGAAGAATGGAGGAAGAGTACGCTAATACCTCTATATAAGAACAAGGGCGATGTTCAAAACTGTTCTAACTATGGTCGGATAAAGCTTATGTCTCATACCATGAATCTATGAGAGAGGGTGATTGAAAAATAATTGAGACAAATTGTTCCCATATCTGTGAACCAACTTGGATTTATGCCCAGAAAGACGACCAAGAGGCCATCCATTTGATTCGTCAGCTCATTGAACGCTTTCGGGAAAAGAGTAAAGATTTGTATATGGTCTTTATCAACTTAGAAAAGGCATATGGCAAAGTACCTCGAGGGGTTTTATGGTGGACCTTGGTGAATAAGGGGCTACCCATTAAATATATCAACATCATAAAAGATATGTATGAGAGTATGGTGACAAGTGTTCGAACTTGTGGCGGGTTAACAAATGCCTTCCCGATTATAATTGCTTACATCAAGGGTTAGCTCTGAGCCCATTTTTGTTTACCATTGTAATTGATGAAATCACCAAAACCATCCAAGATCGAGTTCCATGGAATATGTTGTTTGTAGACGATATTGTCCTCATAGATGAGATGAGAACGAGAGTTAACGCTAAATTATAACGATGGAGACAAATATTAGAAGCACGAGGGTTTAGCAAACAACGAAGAAACAATGATGGAACGGTCCAGCTGGATGTCCAAGAGATACCGAGAAGTTCGTATTTTTGGTATTTAGGCTCCATACTGCAAAAGGATGGAGAGTTAGACGGAGATGTCAACTACTATATCTAAGCTAGATGGTCAAAGTGGAAGAGTGCAATAGGGATCCTGTGCGATCGTAACTTTCTTTTAAAGTTTAAAGGAAAGTTCTATCGTACGACTATTAGACCTGCTTTGCTTTATACCTCCAAGTGTTGGGCTATTAAGCAAATTCATGCACAGAAAATGAGCGTTACAGAGATGCGCATGCTACGGTGGATGTGCCGTAACATCAGGTGAGATAAGATGCGCAATGAAGATATTCGACATAAATTAGGTGTGGCGGCCAACGACGAGAAAATGCGAGAAAATCGGTTAAGATGGTTTGGGCATATTAAACGCAGACCAATAGATGCACCAATACGAGGAGTTGAAGGTCTCGACTTGGGAAAAATTGTTGGAGCTCATGGAAGACCAAAAAAAACGTAGATAGAGGTCATACGGAGCAACATGAAGCTAAACGATTTAAATAAAGACATGCTCGTCAACCGAAACATATGGAGGCATAAGATTCATGTTCACGATTCGATGTGATTCATTGATGGTTCATATAGCCTACCCCAATTTATTGGGATTATAGGCTTGGTTGTTATTACTGTTGTTGTAATAGTTGGGATACGTCGGTGCTGCTCGGAAGAAAGTTGGGATACCCAAGTGTAAAAATTCAAAGTTTAACCATGCACGTGCAAAAACTCCAAAAGTTTGGCTATGATTCTATAATTTTCCCTGAAAAGAATTAAAACATAGATGAGAGTACTCCCATGATCGAGCTCAATGGACCCTTGTCGGACTGTTGGTGTCGGTGCTTTCTTCATTTATTATCTTCCTCCCAATGTGTCTCAACTCCTTCCAATGATGGATGTTGTTGCTCCGTACTTGCTCTTTGATATCCTCAAATTTGCATTCTAACTCAGCATTGTCTTGCTCCATGCGTTCCTTTGCCTCTTGTAAATATTCTTCAAATGTTTTTCGTTTCTTGTGCGTAGGTTACAAGATTTCTTTAATTGTCACGATTGCTATTTTTGTGCTTGTAGGATGAATGCGTAATGTATGCAAAATATTTTTGATGCCCAAAACTATGAATACATGTTTTATGAAAACAATTTTGAATGAAGAAGATCACTAAACTATTATGTTATGAAAACAATGAGAATTCTGTAAATAAAAAGAGAATGATTTGATTGCAAATAATGAATTAAACTAATTAAATATGAATGCAAAGAAGATTTTATTACTAATCTAAGGATGAACACTAGAGATCTAATCTAACTAATGCAAGAAAGTAAATAAAATAGAATTTAATAAGATTGATTGGTTGAATGCTTAGGTTGTAAATAATAGATTAAAAGATTGTTTAGAGGTTGGGTTCCACTACTAATTTAACTATAGTAGTTCATAGACAAACTGCCTATGCTTAGTTGAGATGCTTGATTACAGTTTGAAGCTCGTATGTCTAATGAACACGTGACCTATAGCTGGACCTATCATAACTATAGAATCCATGAGTCTCTAATAAATGATCGCGTTAACGAATTCAGCCCAATTGTTAGTTGTTTTAGTAGAGATATCAAATCTGCAATTCAATTATATCATTTAAGTCGTGTTAACGTAAACACACATAATGAAGATTGATCTAGTGTGATCTAGGGATTGTGCATGAGTTGCATTAGTGTACCAATGCGGTCAGAGGGTAGTGCTTCCATTCATCCAGCGAGAGTAAGACTAGTTACACAACATAAAGAGATATATGATCTAAACAAAACAAGTAAACATATTCATAAATCAGAGTTACTACCCTACTCCAAACAACGAGTAGGTTAGATCCTCATAGTCACGAGTTCAACAATAAACAAAGAATAAAATAACATAAACAAAGTAAATAGATAGAGGACTTCTCAGATCTGGAGGAACGTTGTGGCTTTGGTTATCTTCTTGACTCTTACGTGAAATCATCTTCTCTACAAACTATTGGCTCTAAAACAATGATAAGATTAAACTAGAACAGAACTTTGATGGCGTTTCTCTCTGAAAACTGTTGTAAGTGTTTGTAATCCTCTAAAAATTGGTGTCCACTGTTCCCCATGTGTGCGTTCTAAGTGCTAGCCATCCTCTCATATTTGTAGGATAGTCTTGTTGCCCTAATTCCATCAATAACCGCAATTTTAACTATAGGTTGACTCTGTGTTGCCCTAGAGATGCGCGACCTGGCGTATCGTGCTTCTATGTGACACGACTATCAGTGCGGCTCGCGCTATTTTTTCTTCCTCGTCGAGCCACTCTTTTTTTCTCCTCTACGACATTCAGCATCGTACTGTTGCTCACACTACATTCTCCTTCGATGACACTGTCGTGCAACTCTCTCCGTGTCGCGCCACTCCATCCTCGTCTAGGGCAAAACTTTGGACTTTTTAACTTGTTGTGATTAGGGTTTGCATCCTTTGCAACGCAATGGACCTTGCAGTTGCGTCATAATGCCATGTTTCCAAAAGCATCATTTTTTTGCTCTGCAAGCTCCGTTTTGTCTTGATTCGATAAAGTCCTAAGAAAACTAGAAATAATACTAAAGTTAATAAATATGCACCAATAGTTATACAAAAGCCTAGGTAAATGAGTTCCAAAATGACGTTAAATAAACGATCATTGGGTTTATTTCGTTTATTATTGTAGAGGGCCTTATTCTAATTTGTGGATTTATTGTATACAAGATTATTGCTTAAAGTGATAGAAAAACAAGAAGTAATAGGATATTAGATTATCGACAATATAGTAACTTATGTGTTGTTTTTATGCGAAATGAGAACTAATAAAATTCTAAGTATTGGCAGCTCTGTTGAATTGTGAGATACTTTTTGTGCTAATGATTCTGATTGAATCTTTATACTTAGTACCAAAATTGTTCTTTGCTTGGTGTTAACTATATATTGCACTTTGTGCAAATCTCTATCAGGTGTTAACTATGTCTTGCACTTCTTGTTCTCTGATGATTGATTAAATCTCTTTTGTTGCTTCAAGCATGAAGTTGTGTTGATGCACTGCACCTGTACAAAGATAACACCATCCTCAGCTATCCAGAATCGCAGTCTTCTTGATATCCTACTTTATAAGGTCTAGTTCTTGTGATGAATCTTGTTTCTTTAAGTTATATTATCCATGTCCTATTTCAACACACATGTTCATTCATTTACTTCAGTAAAGTATGATTACGATAACAATTTATTCATTCTTAATGGACAAAGTAGTGGCTGGTTCTATTTAAAGTGGTGTAAACTTCATTTGTGTTTAATTTTTGAACTATAGGTCTAGTGATGGTATCTCAAGAGAATGGAAATGCAAAGAGTGGTGATAGTTTGAATGTGGTATTATTTAACAACGTCGAGGTACAAAGCGAAAGGTATCTAATACGAGGAGTCATTTTGAGAGGTCTCGTGCGGGTGCAAATGGAGTGGGTGATGCAAAGTACAACCAATGTAAGAAGTTCTTGACTTGGGGCCAAAAATATAGTACATCCCATTTAATGAAGCACTTGATGATTTCTTATCCATTTTTATAAGTTAGTTAATACTAGGAATGGGGCGAGGACTTCAAGTCTGAGGGTGGAATATCAATTTGACCAGTTGTTAAGCAAAAGGATTTTAGCTCGCTTGTGCATAAAGCATTAGTACTCGTTTAATATTGTGGTGCTAGAAGAGTTTCAACTATTATGTAAGAGTCTTAATCCTAAATTTGTAGTCCCTTGTTGAGGCACAATGATCTGATGTGATTAATACATACATTGATGAAAAGGCTAAAGTGAAAAGTGTATTAGATGAACTCCAAAGTAAAGTTTCCTTAACCAGGATATATGGACCTCAGATCATTCTCATATTTCTTATTGCATCACGTTTTATTCGCGATACTTAAGTCTTGCGTCACTACAAAAAAATCATTTAATGTGACGATCTTATTTCGTTGCAAAAAACTCTAAAATCATCATTACAGACATATTGTGAATAATTATTGTTTGTTTTAGAGATTTAATTGTTGCATGGACTTAGATCAGAAATTGTGTTAAGTTGTGGTAGATTACGCATCCAACAATAACTCAATGATGACCAAGTTAACGAAGTAGCTTGTGGATGAGTCTTTAATTCCTCTTGAGGGTGATTTGTTGCATACAAGTTGTAGTGCACATATTCCAGTTACATTCAGATATTTAAATAAGCCTCTTTTTGGCCATCAAAAGTTTGAAGAAGTTAAGCGCCGACTTAGGTTAGAGGATGCAAGAGTAGTAGCTATAAAGTGCCTCATCGGTGGAACTCCACATTTCAAATGCTTGATACAACTTTACCTTTAAGGGCGGTATTTTCCCGTTTGGAGGTTTTGGATGAAAAATATTGTTATAATCCACCTGCTACAGAATAGAAAGTGATCGAAGTTGTACACAAGCTCCTAAAGGTTTTCTATAATTCCACACATTGTAGTGTTACCAAATATCGTACATGATGTGTTTTTTCCAGATATTTGTGATATTCACTTGAAATTAATTGAGTGGGGTAATAGTGAAGTTTCAAGAAGATGATTGCCCCTATGATAGACAAGTGTACTAAGTATTGAAAGACATGTAATTTGATTTTGGTAGTTGGAGTTGGTTATGACCCAGGGTTATAGATGGGTTATCTTGACTTTGTTTATCCAAAGATTTACGGTGAAAAAACATATGAACAAATCAAAAGAGTTCGTGATGCTGTCAAAGATTTGGTTTTTTATTTATTTACATGGAGGTCATCCTAATTCATCAACTCGAAATGTTGGTAGTTTTAGTTCTCAAGAGAGTGCTTCTGTTGTGGCATTTGAACAATTTTTTAACGAGTCTCAACCTGCTACTGTAGACAAATTAGAGTAGAAAACATACAACAAAAAGGAAAGTTATCCTCATGACCCATTTAAAGTTTTAGAATGGTGGAATGCTAATGCTCCTAGGCTTCTTTTAATAGGGAAGATAGCTCGTGAGGTTTTGGCAGTATCCGTTATAGCGGTTGGAGGCAGGATTAGTATTGGAAATAGAGTTCTAGATGAGATAACTTCTAATTTGCTACAAGATGAAGTGGGTGCTAGATTGGTTATAGCTGACTGGAATGCATCATTTCCATATTTTTGTGCAACAATTGGTAAGTGGTACATTTAAATTGTTTTTTGTTAATAGGGATAATAGTTCTAAACGTCTTACATTATTTCTTGACTGATTGTAGCCATTGTTTCCAGGGTTTTTGTATTGTAGCTAATGTAGTTGCAATGAACATGGAGTCGACGATTCTGGGGAAACAAACTCATGAAGAAAAACATATGTTGTGCATTATTTTGTGTGATTCCTTTGTCCCTGGGTGGAATCTTAGTTTGGATTTGCATGATTGGTTTTTTTATAGCTATATGGTTTCTACAGTGCACTAGTCTTTTACCTGCTATATCATTCATTTTGTTTCCATGCAAGTTTTCAGATTTTAGTGCTTGAGTTATTAGTTGATAGTTTATTATGTGTTAGTGTCTCTTAAGGTTTCTAAAACTACTGTTTTGCTCTGTTTCTTTTGCCTTTTTATGTGAAATAGGTTTTGTTTATCTTAAACAAGTTATAGATATGGTGATAAAAATAAGAGTTTGGATGGTAATGGAATATGTTATTGGTATTTCTTTATTAAAATTCGAATTTGAATCTATATTGCATTTAAAATGTTCTCTTTTTATTTTTTTCTTTCTTTTTTGCAGGTTTAAAACACGATGCTGAAGCTTTTTTTTGACTTTTGGAGTGTTGAATTTCAAGCATTCTAATTGTATAATTTGTTTTAGTTTATTAGTAATGAATGTTGTTTGATTAACATTAATTTGCTGGATAAAGAAGTTGTTGAAAACTTATTCTCAAAATATTACATGTTACATTTTTACGCAACCAGAATGTGCATGGTTAATTATAAAAGCATTACAATTTGTAGTTCTATTTGTGAATTATAATGCATAAGAGACAAAAAAAAAAAAAAAACGACATGAATAAAAAAAAGACTAACAGAAAAAAAAGCTGGAGATAAAAGAAAGACAATATATATATATATATAATTATATATATATATATATTTATAAGTTCTAATGCAAAGGTAAAATAAAAAATAGTTAAACTCACGAGGGAAAAGAAAAAGAAGAAAAAAAAATTTGGGGGGAAAAATTAAAAAGAAAAAAGAAAGAAAAAGCCAAGTCAAAAAGAAAACCGAAAAAAGAAGACGAAAAGATTTTAAAGGCAAAATATAAAAAAAGAACGAAAAAATAACATACTTATAAAGAAAACCGAAAAAAGAGAATAAAAGATTGTTGAAACAAAATGAAAACGAAAAAAAAGGTTTGAGGGCAAAACAAAGGAAACATAAGATATAGGGTCTATTTGAACCATATCATCTCAACCAGGCAAGAAAGGGTTTGGGAAATAAGGGTCTGAAGCGGGTAGGGTCTGGACATAATCAATAACCTCTCACAGGGCACTTAAAGGGTAAGGGTAAGGGGTCAAGGTATTACCCTACCCTTGACAGGCATAATGGTGGTGATGTTAGTTGTGCAAGTTAAGACTGATTTTATGACGGTGACTAGCCTGCGCGAATTCTTGCACAATACTCATATCACACGAATTCATATCTTTACAAGTACGCTTAGTTACAACTAGTGGATGGTGAATTGGATTTCAGACTTAACACTAGTAAATGGCGAACTAGATTGTAAACTTAATTTCTCTTCTAAAACAATTGACAACATGACTGTTCGAGCTAATGCTCCATGTAATTAATGAGTTAATGATTTACAATGCATAGCTCTATGACTAGAGGTCACAGATCTATTGAACACGAAAAAGATCAACAAGACTCTGTAAGTTACAAAAGTATAAGTGGTTTCATGGTTTGTCTATAAACTACTAAGTTAATCTCAAGTGAAATTGACAAGTGAATACATTTATCATTCATCGGCTTTACAACCATAATCAATCAATCATCTTCAATTATGTGCTTTTTATTAGTTTTCATGCAACTGAATAGTTAGCTTTACAAGTTAAATACTTAAGTCAAACACTCATTCATTATTCACTTCTTGCATTTAAGTGGTTCTAGATATTAATTATAGACTATCCCTCAAATTCGGGACATGATCATTTGCAAATCATTTTACCATTACTTTACCGTTCACATGCAAACACATAGGCGTAGCATATCATCTACATAAATATTATATAAACAACACACTTGGCAGACATTAGTTAGCATGATTGTAGAACACTCGGTAATGATAATAAATGACCACAATTTTGGCTATGCATAATATGATATTAACCATGTAACTTTAGTGGCAAACCGTCACACTTATATGTTAATATTTAAGTGATTTAAGATGTCATTAATATGAAGCTCGATAAAGGTGACCTAAAGTTCTATGAACTTTATATGCTTAATGTATCTAAATAGTTGTGGACCTCTAATGAGTCGCTACTATTGTAGCTTTTACTGGACTAAAATGCAAATTACAGAATTAGGGGATCAGGATTTGGTGACCTAACATTTAAAGGTGGTTATGGCCCTATATCAAGAGATTTGCTTTTTTAATTATACCCTCCCGATAGCTTAGATCCAGAAAACCAAATGAACCCTCTATTTGAAACAGTAACCACAAGCTATTCCCACAAACAGTTCTCAATCTAGTTTTAAGTTTATTGTATTAAATGTCTTGAGAATTTAACATAAAAGGTCCTCGGCTTGGCTTGGATTCAATAGGGACAACTCTACCATTATGGAGATTCAAACCTTTAGAAGTGATACGATTTAAAATTCGAGTGTTCTCATATTGATATGGGCCTTTCTAGAGACCCAATAAGCTGACCAAACTTTTGCATATCTGAAGCCCATGGTATATATGCCTTATATATATCAAAGGCTCATATTTGATATGCCCGACTATATTGAAGACCCGCATCAATATGGTACAGCTCATTTCAAAAATCGTGGGAGTGGTCCCCTGCGCCCCGAGATATAAATATACCACTGCCTTGCATTCCAAAGGGATCTCATTAATTATTATGCACTATTCACACATCGATATCGAATATCTGTTACCCGATAAACTCACTTGCCCGATATACTTCCATATTCGATATACTTACATATCTGATATACTAACCTACTCGATATAGAGATGTTATTTGACATCACCTAAGCCCAATATCCTACCCACCTGATATTCTCATAATCCAACATACTTATTGCCCGACATCATTATTACCCGATATTCTCATTACACTGTATCCTCACTGCCCGCTATTCACCGAGTTTGACATCTTCCAGACTCGACATAGTTCATATACTCGACATTCTCACAATGTTTGGCATATTGAAATACTCGACATATTTCTAGATATTTGACATATTATCGACATTCGACATACCAGAATACTCGACATATTAAGTATATTCAACATAACCTAAATGAACTACGTTCGACTTAAATCCCTAAATGGATACACAAGCATCTCAGTAAAACCCGAGTTCAGTCTGAAATCATTACATATCCAACCCTCTCCTCACCATGTTTCTTGGATTACATGTGTGCATAGGATAAAGCTGGTTCCAGCGTAGCTGTGAACCACCCTGATGTGGAGTGTTTCGTCAATCTGCCGAGTCAGTAGACGATTTGTCCCCAAATCAGTTGCTCCGTCTATGGGAAACACACTGCAATGTACTATAAAACAAGCAAGTAATCTTAAATTAAATTGTGTTCATCAAGAACAATGGCACGCATGATTGAAACGCCATAAGACCAAGATCTACATAAAGCTCATTTTTCCTTAAGGAGCTCTAATCTAGGAGGAAGACGAGGGAGTCTACAAACCGCTCATTTTTATTGATCATTCTCTTACTTTCTTTCACTTGGTGCCAGGATATTTCTGACCAAACGTATGCCTTGTCTTTTTGTAGTAACAACTAAGAAGAACTCTCATCGCGGTGACAAGCAACTACACTTTAGACAATGTCTGAATCATGCGTAAGTGGTACCAAAGAATCTTACACCTAAGTGGTATCAAAGAATCTTACCCGTAAGTGGGACCAAATAATTTATCCGTGAGTGGTATCGAAAAATCTTACCTATAAGTGGTATCAAAGAATCTTGTCTGTAAGTCTCAAAAGAAAAAGAGATAGAATAATATGCTACCTATAAGGTAATATGCCAGAAATGGCAGAGTAACATCTACCTATACGATAATGTGCTAGAAATGGCAGAGTAACATCTACCTTATGGTAACATGCCAGAAATGGCAGAGTAACATCTACCTATACAGTAACATGCCAAAAATGACACAGTAACATCTACCTATACGGTAATATGGTAGATATGGAAAACTATGGTTTACCTACACGGCACCATGTATGAAACATGTACCTACAGGTTACCCTGCCTACAACGACAACAGAACATATACATCCCCGATACCTATGCCTTAAATGACAACATAACAAATACATGTTCCCTTATACAATATCTCGTTAAATATGACAAAATACAAGTTCCTGTGAGGCACCACGCGAATTACAAAGGTTCGCACACAAATGTGAGATGGCACACTTGTATTAAACTAGATAAGAAAAATGAACAAAGATGAACTAGGTTACTACAACAAGTACCCACGCCATAGCCCACCTCTTAAGGCACAAAAACAAGTACTTATGCGGCACCCTGCCTCTTAAGGCGCATTAAAGCACCCAAGTGATACCCAAAATTTCAAGGGCATATAATCATTGCCAAATACTTACTTTAAATTTGGCATGAGAACATAAAGTTCACGCAGTTAGCTAGACGCCTACTCTAGATAATGATAATAAACTGAAGATAACATATGTGGCAGAACATTGCTAGATGCTCAAAAGAAACATAATAACACGGTTTAATGAATATATCCTTCATGACATAAGTTTTTGGCAGTATCATTTTGTTTCTCACCCTAATGAGACTAATCTTACAAAGAGTAACACGCTCATTATTGCGCCAATCACCCTTCCCCAAACCCACCTCCCCCCCCCCCCCCCAAAAAAAAACGCTTCCTCCCCTCCCCACCGAGCCGCCGCCACCTAGTGGAGAAGAAGAAGTGTAATTAAAAAAATAAAAAATAATAATTTTATTTTTTAATTATTTTGCTTATGTGGAACCGGGTTGACTGGAGTCAACCGATCTCCACATAGGATGTTTCCGTGCATTTTTAAGTTTGTGCAAGAGAGAGACCAATTTACAAACTTAATGGACGTTTTTGTCGACCTGCCTAATTGAGGGACGTAAATGGCGAGGTAGCCAAATTAAAGGACTAAACGAATCTTTTTCTCGCTACACTCTATAATAGCGTTAGCTAGCAAACTACCTAATTAGGGTATAATGCAACATACCCTCCACACTTACCTTTGAAGGTACGAAGCAATATACCCCACACAGTATATATGCCGTATGGCATACTCAACTTGATATCTTAGATCCTACATCACAAGTCATACGAAGAATCTTTTGTGATATGATGCCGACTACATCTACCTATGAAGATACCATAAAAAAACTCAGATGCTACTTCTAACAAAGCTATAGTCGACTAACTCAAAGAGTACCTACAAAGTTTGAGTTGGTTCGGTCCCTACCTAACCCTCACGAGACCCAGCCACTCTAACACTATGGACGGGACAAAACATTCAAATATTTTACCACATCATATATTATTATGAAGGTAAGATAATAATAAACAATAAAGAACGCTTTCCTCAGTGACCCTAAGCTTTTGGGGGAGCATGTCGGCCTGGTGCAGAGAACAATCTCCTCGTGTTCTGCAGTGCTTCGTAAAGATTTGTTCTTTATTATTTACTGCAGGCACCCTTGCCCCTCGATCCATCACATGAACTAGTCAAACACCGACCCAAGTACACACGCTATTAGGGGTAGTCCTCTTGAAACCACAAATGGCTTCCGCCTCCGTATTATCATTTAAATCGAATATAGGCGCGTTACTTGGACCTCCCACCTCCACCCTACCCTTGCATCCCCGTCGGCCAACAATATACTCACTGTCCTTCAAGGCGTACGGGTGAGTCACACCACAATTTGGTCGTTACATATATGAATCCCGCACATAGCTCTCAGCCTATGTAACTACCATATCAAAGTATATCGTCACATCATAACACTTGGCCTATAATTATACATATCTAGTAATTCTTCTCTTATTACATTTCACTTGGTAACAAAGTAAATTACCTGTGGAGTAAGAAAACCCTAGTACGTTATTTGTAGACTCCTAGCCAAAGACAAACATGTGCCACAATCGAGCACAACTTTATTGTTGTTCGTCGTTATCCAAAATCCATAGTAGGGTCACACATACATGCGTCACACCTTGTATCCGTCGGTGTTGATTGTTCTAGCAGCTAAAATCTTACAATGACTGTTCTTAGACACACTTTCGTGGCATCTGCCCATGCTATTGTTCGAGCAACTAGACAAATACTCCTTAACATGTATAATGTATGGCATAACTTCTCATAATAACTCTTCAGCACTTTCTAAAATGGTTATACTGAAATGCACTTCTTAAATGCGTCTTAAAGTATCATGTCACAAAATCCTTACGAAGTGACAACCACCCCATCCAGTTTTCTAAATAACGACAAAATCCAGTAAAGGCTACAACGCATATGTAATATCTGCAACGACATGATTTACACTTTACTTCCTAAAAACAAAGGCCAATTGTTAAAAGTAACTCTACTAACGAGAAAGCGATGATCTAGAAAAAGTTTGTCCCTAAGCGGGTGCATAAATTTAATTCAAGTGCAAGGTCTGAGATTGAAGTATGGCATTTTCATTACACCTCTATGAAAATTGGGGGCCTAATGGTGTGCATGAGCATCCGATCATAAGCGCGAAATCAGAGTTTAAAATGCGATTATTCTCCAACATCGCATTCCAAGCTGGGGGACTATTAGTGTGTATACATATATGCGATATGACAGTAATCACCTCCAAATCATAAACGCTTAATCAGAGTTTAAAACGTGATTGTTATCCAATGTCACATTCCACTTGTCGAATATTTTGCATCTTCGATGTACATTACACTTGATATCTACAGATGGTCGATAAACACTAGTTTCGATCTCAAATGCCTTAAATCGAGACATTTGAAAACAAATCCAACATCCATTTATGAGATTGCCACAGTGACATTTTACATTTCAGACTCGACTCCAGGTAATTGTCATATTGGGGGAACAACTCGTGCATCTATTTCAAATAAATTCACATCTCGCTTCGAGTCCCAAATACAAACTAGGGGGACATAGGGTACCAACAATTTAGTTTACAAGCTATCATCTACAGTGATAACTTAAACTAGGGGACTACATAATATGGGCCTTTCTAATTGCCCAATAAGCCAGCCCAACCAATAGTTGGGCCGAACCCAAGATCTCGCTAAAGTGCTACATATCAAAAGCCTATGCTCGATATGCCTCACAGATCGAAGACTTATATTCCATATGCCGGACTATATTGAATACCCGCATTCGATATGGTACAACTTATTATGGAGAATCGTGAAAGTGGTCCCTGATATATATATATATGTACCCCATGCTATTCATTTCAAAAGGAGATCACTAATTATTCTGCCCTATTCACACATCGATATCGAGTATAAGCTACCCGAT
Source organism: Linaria vulgaris (assembly GCA_948329865.1). Lineage (NCBI taxonomy): Eukaryota > Viridiplantae > Streptophyta > Magnoliopsida > Lamiales > Plantaginaceae > Linaria > Linaria vulgaris. Next base: position 65,154,069 of record OX415250.1, read on the forward strand.
ATATTCACATGCCCGATATACTTCCATATCTGATATACTAACCTACTCGATATAGAGATGTTATTCGACGTCACCTAAGCCCGATATTCTCATAACCCAATATCCTCGTCACCCAATAGCCTCATCATCCAATATACTCATTACCCGACATCCTTATTACCTGATATCCACACTGCCCTTTATCCGTCATCCCCGATTTCTCCGAAACTCCTAGACCCGACGTCTGCCAGCACCCGATATCCACCGTGTTCGACATCTTCCAGGCTTGGCATAGTTCAAATCCTCGTCATACTCACGATGCTTGGCATATTGAAATACTAGACTTGTTTCTAGATATTGGACATATTATCGACATTCGACATATCAGAATACTTGACGTATTCAATATATTCGACATATCCTAAATAAACTACGCTCGGTTTGATTCCCTAAATGAGATACATAGGCAACTCGGTACAACTCGAGTTCAGTCTGAAATCATTAAAGATCTAACCCTTCCCTCACCACTTTGCTTGAAGTAGATGTGTGCAAAGAACAAAGATGGTTCCAGTGTAGCGTCTGAACCAACCTAATGTGGAGTGTTTCCTCAACCTCCCGAGTCAACAAATGAATTATCCCAAATCACATACTTTCTCGTAAAGTGCCGTATTGCGGGGAGGAGTTAAGCGAGACGGGGTGGGGATTAATATTATAGACAAGTACGAATCCATTTAATTTGCATATGGCTTGGAAAGTTCAAAACAATCTATAGAAGCCTGAATGATTTTAGAACTCATAACAAAATACACCAACACGTTATGCACGTTTGGAGATTCATTGGCCGGTGGATAAGAACTATCTAGGGAAATTAACCACCTTCAACCATTTAGGGCGTATATTTTTGAGTAAACAAGTAGTTACTTAAATTGTGGTTGTAGATTACGTTTGGGGAAACAATAAGCCATTATAATCACTGACACTAATCAGACTATTGCCTAAATTTGCCAATGTACTTAAGTGTTTGTGGTTAATTTGCTGACTAATGTGATATATTAGGATAAATATTCGTATCACTGTATATATGTATCTGGACTCATGTGTCTTGAAATACGATGATCTAAAGGGTGATGATTTGGGGTATTATAAACTGTTCTTTACAAAAACTCATTAGTAAAGAAGTTAATATTCCAATGCTTCTTACATATACTATTTTAAATCATCATTGATTTTTTATAAATATTTTTCTGATTTACCGATTGGTTGGGAAATTAAAACTAGAAATTTTTTTTTCTGGCCTTTAATTTCGACTATGTTTGCCTTTTGCCCTTTAACTTTTCAGGCTCCACTTTTGCCCTATAATTCTTATATTTTTTACCAAATATGCGCGTTGGGCTATTTTTCAGGCTTTTAAAGGTAAAATGTCCAAAATACCCCTGTTATCTTCTTCATCACATATATATATTTATACACACACATATATATATATATATATATATATATATATATATGTATATATACACAGATATATATGTATTTATACACAGATATATACGTATTTATACACAGATATATATATGTATTTATACACATATATATATATATATATGTATATATACACAATATATATAAACTCACCACCACATGCGCCGCCACCACCACAGGCGCCGCCGCCACCACCTCCCCCCGCCGCCGTCGCCATCTTCATCACCACTACCACGCTCGCCCGCACCCCACCCCTCTTTAAATCACGATTCAAAGCAAATTCGATTTCAATTTCAAATCTGAATTCGATTTCTATTTACTGAATTCGAGTTCGAATTCGTAGCACCACCGGTGATGAGCGATGATTTCGAAGGGGATGGGGTAGGGTACAGCAGGGGCGGCGAAGATGAGCGGTGATGTACGGGAAGCACTGGTGGTAGGGGGGGGGGGGGGGCGGCGGGGAAGGGAAGGACTGGTGGTAGGGTGGGGGGGGGGGGGGGGGGGGCGGCGGGGAAGGGAAGCACTGGTGGTAGGGGGGGGGGGGGGAAGGGAACCACTGGTGGTAGGGTCGGGGGGGTGGGGGGGGCGGCGGGAGGTGGCGGGGGGGGGGGGGGGGGGGAAGGGATGATTTTCTTTTTTTAAAATGTTTTTTTTTTTGTTTTTTTATAACTTTTATAAATATTATAAATTATTAAAGATATAAATATATATAGAGAAATAATTATATATCTGTGTATATATACATATATATATATGTGTGTGTATAAATATATATATATGTGATGAAGAAGATAATAGGGGTATTTTGGACATTTTACCTTTAAAAGCCTGAAAAATAGCCCAACGGACATATTTGGTAAAAAATATAAGAATTATAGGGCAAAAGTGGAGCCCGAAAAGTTAAAGGGCAAAAGGCAAACATAGTCGAAATTAAAGGGCAGAAAAAATAATTTGCTTTTAAAACTACTTGTTGTTTGGTATTTTTTCACAGGAAAATATGAAATCAGGTAATATGTTTAACGATCAAAGTATCACGTATACACTTAGATTTGTTAATTACATAATTTTCAGATACTGGTCATTCCGACTGTCCGTAGGTTAGCTGTTAATTATAAAAGAGTCAACAGGCGAAATTAGCTAATTAATCCCTCATTTCCATTTTCATGGAAAATGATGGACAGTAGTCCGCGTCATTTGATTTTATTGTGTATATTTAGGTGGTTACCCCATGAATTAGAAAGAGTGGTAAAAATAAGTACATGATTGATCCATTTCATCTGTTTCTTCCCAACCTCTTAGATATTTTGTAATACGCTCACTTTTGATACTAGATACTGACATTAATTTTACTTTTGGTCCCGCCCAGTTGAATTGACAAACCTAAGATTATACCTAACAATATAATGTAGGCACTACATATACAGTTTTACTTGACTTTCTCATTCTCCCAAAAATACATTACTTCAGAAAATGTTACTATGTACTCCAAAAAAGAGCCTATAACTACTGTTGAATAACGATATTACAACGTTGAACGGAATGTTTTTAACTATTTTTAACATAAAAGTTACTTAGAAGGCAAATAATTATTAATTTCCCAACCAACCTGGTCAATATATAGTCTTCGCAAATATATATGGATTAGAGTAATTTTATCACGCAATCGCTTTTAAAGCAGTATGTTATTTATGTCTATAAAAAGAAATGAAAACGAGTTCGAACAAATAGAGAGAAAATATAGTTAAAAAGAAAGAAAGTAAAGGAAACAATAGTCACCTATATTTCTCAAACTTGATAAGCCTAAATTTTCTCATTCATCATATAAATAAGAGAGTTCCGCTTACACTTATTGTATAGTTAAGAGTTTTCATCCCTTATATTAATTCTGTTCATCATCTTATCGTATAGATGGCACGTTTGTCTTTGTTCTTGCTGGCTCTTTTCGCGTGTTTTTCTTCATTTGCCAGAGCTGCGACTGTAGAGCATTCATTTTATGTAAATTTCACTCGCTTTTGTATTTTAATTGCAAAGACTTACTTCTCATTTAATAGTACTACTAAAATTGTCCGATGAAGCGTACAATTTTCTTGTTAGCACTGCGCTTAATAAATCATTGACTTTTTCCTAATAATACTCCGTAACAAAAATTAAATAAATTGTGACGTGGCAGGTGAAAAACGTTACAGTGAATCGGTTATGCAAAAGCAGCGTGATCACTGCAGTCAACGGCAGTCTTCCCGGCCCAACTGTTGAAGCAGAAGAGGGTGACACACTTTTTGTTCATGTTTTTAACCAATCGCCATATAACATAACTATTCATTGGTATGTATGTTATTCTAAATCTTAATTGAGTTAAGAAATCTGCCTACATCTTATCTCAATCTTCAATCTGGAAGTGCTTACTTTAAATGGATGCTAGTGTACATTTAAGAAACTAGAATGCTAAAACTGTATAGATTATAAAAGGAGGTCATAGTTTTTATCAGATGTGTTAAATATGAATGTAGGCACGGGATACTTCAGTTATTTAGTGCGTGGGCTGATGGACCAGCTTACGTGACTCAATGTCCGATCCAACCCGGCCGATGCTATACCTACAGGTTCACCATAACGGGGCAAGAAGGGACTCTTTGGTGGCATTCACATATGAATTGGCTCCGAGTCACGGTATACGGATCCCTAATTATTCGTCCAAGATGTGGCTTCACATATCCATTTCCGGTGCCATATAAAGAATTTGTCATTCTCCTAGGTGCGTTGTTATTGACATATAATAATTGGAAATTATATATAAATTAATAAATATCTATATATCCTTTTCACAAATTTAAGGTTCACAAAGAGGCATTCAAATAGTGTCAGTACTTCGATCGGCCAACGAAAACCTTTTGGGTTCAAATCCTGCTGTCATATTGAAAAGATAAAATGTATCGGACGTAACAAAAAGAAATGTAACAGATCTAGATGTAGTGTATAAGTGTTGATAATCTTTCCAGCTTTAGATTGCCATGGTTTAACTTTTAAATGCTACGCTGATTCAATAATAATTAATAGAATTACCTCAAGATAAACATATTACAAGCAGTTGCAGTTATTTTGTTTAAGTTGATTTTTATTTCTCAGAATGATTTGGCATTTAGTTTTAAATATCTTAAATATAAACATTTTGTCCACATTCGAAAGCTAAAAAATTCCCTATTACGTACATTCAAACATAGATACTTGTAAGTAAATTGAACTGTTCGAAAGTTAAATATATAAATAAATGAAAAAAAAGTGTTATCTCATAATTTTTTTAAGGGATAATTACACAAAGTACCCCTCAACTATGGGTAAATTACACAAAGTACCCCTCCTCTTTGGGAAATTACACAAACTACCCTTATGACCGATTTTTTGTAATTTTTTTATTTCAAACTATTGAATGTAAATTCATGCTCTTCAATTATTTTGCACAAAAAACAAAAAATAAGTCAAAAGTATTGCATTAAACCTCATTTATCTCGTTTAAAAAGACAAAAAATATTGATAACAAATAATTTCTTCTAAAAAAAAATAAATTATCTGCGAATTTTAGTCTCTGCTATGATTTGAATTTGAAAGGTTGTCTTAATTATTTTAATTTTTTTTACCATAAGGGTAGTTTGTGTAATTTCCCAAAGAGTAGGGGTACTTTGTGTAATTTACCCATAGTTGAGGGGTACTTTGTGTAATTCTCCCTTTTTTAAAAGGAGAATCTTTAAAGATATAAATCTGATTACAGGAGATTGGTGGAATGCTAATATAAATGATATAGAAAATGAAGCTCTAGCAACTGGAGGTACACCTACATCACCTGATGCTTACACTATCAATGGTCAGCCAGGCGATCTTTATCCATGCTCTTCGCAAGGTGAGTCTTAATTATAAGTGATAACTTTTGACTTTAGGAATTATTTTATATGTGGCTTAATTAAACTACGAATTAAAAAGAATTACAATTGCATTATCTACATGTAATTTTGGCAGATACATATAGGTTAGAAGTTGTGTTTGGGAAGACATACCTACTTCGTGTAATTAACGCGGCACTCAACACTCCATTTTTCTTCAAGATAGCCAATCACACGTTGACAGTTGTAGAAGCCGATGCTTCGTACACAAATCCCTACGACACCGATTTGATTGTACTAAGTCCTGGCCAGACAACAAACGTCCTGTTAAAAGCATCTCAAAAACATGGAGGCAGCTACTATTTGGCGGCACATCCCTATGAAAGTACCTCAAATGTTACATTTAGTAATACGACTACCACCGCAATTCTGACGTATAAGGGATCTTCAGACAATGTGAACAAGCCTATAATGCCCACACTTCCAGCCTCTAACGACACGCCCACCGCCTCTAAGTTCTTCACGAGTCTAACTGGGCTTGTTTCGAGTCGGTTTTGGACAGAAGTCCCTTGTGACGTTGATATTGACATGTTTGTCACCATGGGTTTGAGCCTTATACCTTGTGATAGAACAAATTGTCAGGGCCCATTGGGATTCAGATTTGCTGCTAACATGAATAATGAGTCATTTCGACTACCCACGAGGGTGTCGATGCTTGAGAGTTTTCACGGTAAAATTCGAGGGGATTACTCTACTGATTTTCCTAACACTCCTCCGGTTAAATTCGACTATACAAATTCCAACAACAGTCTCAATCCGGCACTTTTTGTGTCGTTAAAATCAACCAAAGTGAAGAGAGTCAAGTTTGATTCAGTGGTTCAGGTTGTGATTCAAAGTACGAGTTTGGTTGGCGCAGAAAGCCATCCAATGCATTTGCATGGGTACAATTTCATTGTGATGGCTCAAGGGTTGGGGAATTATAATCGTGCGGTTGATAGTTTAAAGTACAACTTTGTTAATCCGCAAATACGTAACACCATTGCTGTTCCAGAGGGAGGATGGGCTGTCATTAGATTTCGAGCAAACAATCCAGGTAATTTATATTATTTCTGTATCATTTATGTGTCATTATCTATGTTTGTAATTGATCACGGTCTGATTTAATACATTAGAAATTAATTTATTACCTTGGTTGAATCATAGATGACCCCCTCTTAACCAAATTATCAGTTTTATATGAGGGAGAATTATATTAAGGGAAAAATATCAAACCCCACAATCTATTGCCTCCTTTGCAATTTGTCTCTTGAACTTTGTTTGTCAGCATATTGTCCCCTGAACTTTGTATGACTGTTTATATATAATATTCATTAATTAATTTGCATTGTTTAATAATATCGTACGTACTTGTGGAGATCATTTGAGAACAAAAAACATGTAACTGCTAATCTGCTGCATATATCTCCTCCTAAATGGTCAAATTAAAACAGATATATCTATGTATACTCTTCGGGTGTTTTACAATTTCAGAATAAATCCATTTCAAATTGATCTAATATGTAAATATTTCAGGTGTATGGTTGCTGCATTGTCACATTGATTTACACTTTTCTTGGGGTTTGTCAATGGGTTTCCTTGTTGAAAATGGCCCCACGTCGTCAGCCACGCTTCCCCCTCCTCCTCCAGATCTTCCCAAGTGCTAAATTATGCATCATGCATGTACAAAAGTCCTAGTCATAGAGTGTCCATGCTTGGGCTGGGACAATGACGTCATTATTTTCTTTATGGTTTTGTTATGTAGAAATTTTAAAGTTGTAATGATTTTCAGATATTACCGCGTACATTCTTCTTCTTTTTTTCTTGATGAATAACCGCTTATATAGTTATATTGCTCACAAACATACATAAAACACTACAAAAATACAATGACGTAGATAAGAAGAATACGAGACCGAAAACGATCAGGCTCTACCCAGACTCCGAAAAGGGGGTCTTAAAATATTTTGAGACCCATTATTTGGCACGGTGGAAACAGATTAGCAGCTTTTAAAACCCAAACTCGGTATTTGAATCTCAGCCCGTGCAACTGTACAATTCATATAGCTCTTAGCTACACTTATATATGGGCGGTTATCACTACAAGAAATCCCCACAATGGACACGGAAACACGGGAACGAGATTGCGTTCCTATCTAATCGGAACGATATTTCCGTTCCCATTGCATGTTATCCGTGTAAAAAGCAAAAGCAGTATACTCATAGAAATGGGAATCAATGTTTGGTTCCTATTGAGAGTTGGTTCCCATTAGCCAGTGAACTGGGCTACTGGACAGACAGGTCGCGGGGGGCCCAGTTCGCCCACCTGCCCGCCCACTAAATATAAAAGCTAAAAAAAAAAAAGACCACCCTTCATTTCAAGGGCTTTATTTTCAGCAGCCTACCCAACCTCACCCACCCCGGCTAACCTCACAACTCTCACGACTCCGCCACCACCGTCAGCCGTGCACGTCGGCCTCATCGTGACACCACCTAAAGTCCTCGACCCTCCGTGCACGCCGCTTTACGGAGCACCATGACTGCACGCCACTTCACGGTTCACCACAATGTGTTGGTCAGGGCTCACCGCGACGCCACCTCGACCGTCCACCACCGAGGCACCCAACGTTTCACTATATGCTACAATCTCCGAATTTTTCATCTTTTTTTTTTTTTTTTTTTGATTTAGCTATGAGAATCAGGAATTGTGCGACTGTGCGTGGGTTTTGAAACGATTTGTAGTTGTTGTCCATTGTGTCAATTTTTTCAATTAAGATTCTGTCAATTTTAATTTGTTCTTCTTTTCGTTATCGATAATTGTCGTGATCGTGATCGATGAGAACTTTCGGCTAGGAGTTTGTTTTGTTGGTTTTTCGATCTTATTGTAGCCTTAAATCTTTGAATGATGGTTCAGTTGAAGGGCTTTTGTGTTTATTAATGGGAGGCGTGATTCCCATTTCTGCAAAAAGATCATGCATTGAGAATCATTCTAATGGTTTTATAGGGTTCGTGTTCTTTTTCGCCATTGCTGAATTTAGAAGAAAAAATAAAAGTAGGAAGGATAAGTAAGATGACAAAACATGGGAATTTATATAAAATGTGAAATGGGATTTATGTAAATGTGAGTGATTAGTAATTTAGTTATCAGCTGATTCATTGACGAAAATTATGCTTTTGTAAGAATCAAGAACTTGTGCATATAACTGTTATGGCGAGCTGTTTAGTTTGGCAGTTCTTAATTCATGTAATGTGTAAAAGCAAATTATAACAGAATGAGTGACTGAATTAAATTTATTATTTATTGGCCAAATGAAATGAAATTGGTTTCAAGTATTTGCAAAAGTATTCATAACGCTAATGTGGTACAGAACACATTGTATTGTTCCAATAAACTATAATGCAGAAATGGTGACCATAGCAGAAATGGTGACCATACAGTGGTTATATAAAATAAACACAATAGCCTGGAAAATAAATCCAAGTTATCCACGTCTGTTATGTTAAATGGTTTATTTTCCTCATATGAAAAATCAAGTAGTCAATTTATGTATTTCTCATAGTTGTTGCATGTTGAACTTAGATGGCACGAAAGAAGGGCAAGAAGCCAGTGCAGGAAACAGAGTCTAACTCACGTACTAAATCACGTCCTAAATCTCGTCCTCCATCACGTTCTGCTACCCGTCTTTCATACCGGGGCATCCCTCGGGATACTACGCCTCCTCATGCGACTGAACTGACAATAGAGCCTACTTCGGTGACTGAGCCGAAAAAATAGTCCACTCCCGTAACTGAGGCGACAGTAGAGCCTACTCCTGTGACCGAGCCATGTGTCGAGCCTACTTCCATGGTGACCGATCCTCCAATTGAGCCTACTCCCAACACTGATCCGCCAAGAGAGTCGAATAATGATGGATCTTCGGGAGTCGCAGATGACGTCACAAATGTTCATGAAGCCACTAACTTCCCTCCACATAATATCTTGGAGAACCCGTGGCATTTGGTCGGCCCTATTCCTTTTGGACCTTTGTCATGGCCTACTCATTCACAACGGGGATCGACGTCAAATACATCACATGCTCAGGCTCACACTAACGTCCCTTCTCTAGGCTCACACTCGGCTTCAGCTTCATTCTCTGGGATGGGTGCTTCCTCGAGCAATGTTGGACCTTCCACATCCTGAGCATTTGATTTATCTGATTCAGCCGAGAGCTCGAGCAGTGACGATGATGACAGTCATAGCTCAGAGCAGGAGACCGATAGTGATTGTGATAAATTAGGTCGCGGTTCCTCTAAATGAGTTTTTCCAGGTGACCGCAGTGAGGATCGAAAGTGGATCCGTATTGATCCACATACTGGATCGTGGGAGGAAAGTCTTGTGATAACGACGACTATCGCGGCTATTCTAAGAGGACCTTGAAGAAGCCGTACACAACCTACATGGAGTGGAAGCCGAAGTATTTGAAGCTTGTACGGGATGAGTTTAGCGTAATATACATGTATTTTTATTAGATTATTTATTTAATTACATACTTATGTCTTTATTTATCAAAATATTTACTTATAGACGTTTCCCAATGTCTTTTTATCACTTGTTGCACAGAACTTTTCAGTGGCATCTGCTTGACGAAGGCCACATTTGGCAGTTGTATGACGCAACATCACCATATCGTTTTAAGAGTGCTTGAGCAGGATCAAGTCAATCTGCCTTGAAATTGAAGCTGATTCGTCGAAGAAGAAGAACCATCGTGTTTGGATCCCTATGGCGATGTGTCAGAAGAACATGAAGTTTTGGAAAAGCGATAAGTTACAGAAATATCCGAAATTAGTTTTTTCTTTACCGATCCTTTGAAAACACTAATTACGCGTGTCATTCCAAATCTCGTCCAAAACGGAGTAACAAAATACGTCAAACAAATAAACGAGAGGAATATGTAATTATAGAAATGTTAAAGAATATCCTAATTCAGTTTTTCTTTTACCCATCCTTGAAAACACTAATTACGCGTGTCAGTCAAAACCTTGTCCAAAACGAAGTAACGAAATACGTTAAACAAATAAACGGGAGGAATATATATTTATAGAAAAGTTAAAGAAATATCTGAATTCAATTTTTTCTTTTACCGGTCTTTTGAAAAAACTAAATACGCGTGTCATTCTAAATTTCGTCCAAAATGGAGTAACGAAATACGTTAAACAAATAAACATAAGGAATATGTAAATATAGAAAATTTAAGAAAATATCCAAATTCGGGTTTTTCTTTTATCGATCATTTGAAGACGCTAATTACCGGTGACATTCCAAGTCTCGTCCAAAACGGAGTAACAAAATACGTTAAATAAATAAACGAGAGGAATATTGAATTATAGAAAAGTTAAAGAAATATTCGAGTTAAGTTTTTTCTTTTACCGATCTTTTGAAAACACTAATCACGCGTGTCCTTCCAAATTTCGTCCAAAATGGAGTAACGAAATATGTTAAACAAATAAACGGGAGGAATATGTAATTATAGAAAGTTAAAGAAATATCCCAATTCAGTTTTTTCTTTTACCGATCATTTGAAAACACTAATCACCGGTGTCATTCCAAATCTCGTCCAAAATGTAGTAACGAAATACGTTAAATAAATACACAAGAGGAACATGTAATTATAGAAAAGTTAAAGAAATATCCGAATTAAGTTTTTTCTTTTACCGATCTTTTGAAAACACTAATCACGCGTGTCCTTCCAAATTTCGTCCAAAACGGAGTAACGAAATACGTTAAACAAATAAACGGGAGGAATATGTAATTATAGAAAAGTTAAAAAAATATCCCAATTCAGCTTTTTCTTTTACCGATCATTTGAAAACACTAATCACCGGTGTCATTCCAAATCTCGTCCAAAATGGAGTAACGAAATACGTTAAATAAATACACAAGAGGAACATGTAATTATAGAAAAGTTAAAGAAATATCTGAATTAAGTTTTTTCTTTTACCGATTCTTTGAAAACACTAATTACGCGATTCCAAATGTCGTCCAAAATGGAGTAACGAAATACGTTAAACAAATAAACGGTAGGAATATGTAATTATATAAAAGTTAAAAAAATATCCGAATTCAGTTTTTTCTTTTACCGATCCTTTGAAAACACTAATTACCGGTGTCATTCCAAATCTCGTACAAAACGGAGTAGCGAAATACGTTAAATAAATAAACGGGAGGAATATGTAATTATAGAAAAATTAAAAAAATATCCGAATTAAGTTTTTTCTTTTACCGATCATTTGAAAACACTAATTACGCGTGTCATTCTAAATTTCGTCCAAAACGGAGTAACGAAATACGTTAAACAAATAAACGGGAGGAATATGTAAATATAGAAAATTTAAAAAAATATCCAAATTCAGGTTTTTCTTTTATCGATCATTTGAAGACGCTAATTACCGGTGACATTCCAAGTCTCGTCCAAAACGGAGTAACAAAATACGTTAAATAAATAAACGAGAGGAATATGGAATTATAGAAAAGTTAAAGAAATATTCGAGTTAAGTTTTTTCTTTTACCGATCTTTTGAAAACACTAATCACGCGTGTCCTTCCAAATTTCGTCCAAAACGGAGTAACGAAATACGTTAAACAAATAAACGGGAGGGATATGTAATTATAGAAAAGTTAAAAAAATTATCCCAATTCAGTTTTTTCTTTTACCGATCATTTGAAAACACTAATCACCGGTGTCATTCCAAATCTCGTCCAAAATGGAGTAACGAAATACGTTAAATAAATACACAAGAGGAACATGTAATTATAGAAAAGTTAAAGAAATATCTGAATTAAGTTTTTTCTTTTACCGATTCTTTGAAAACACTAATTACGCGATTCCAAATGTCGTCCAAAATGGAGTAACGAAATACGTTAAACAAATAAACGGTAGGAATATGTAATTATATAAAAGTTACAAAAATATCCGAATTCAGTTTTTTCTTTTACCGATCCTTTGAAAACATTAATTACCGGTGTCATTCCAAATCTCGTACAAAACGGAGTAGCGAAATACGTTAAATAAATAAACGGGAGGAATATGTAATTATAGAAAAATTAAAGAAATATCTGAATTAAGTTTTTTCTTTTACCGATCATTTGAAAACACTAATTACGCGTGTCATTCCAAATCTCGTCCAAAACGGAGTAACGAAATACGTTAAACAAATAAACGAGAGGAATATGTAATTATAAAAAAGTTAAAGAAATATCAGAATTCAGTTTTTTCTTTTACCGATCCTTTAAAAACACTAATTACCGGTGTCATTCCAAATCTCGTACAAAACAAAGTAGCGAAATACGTTAAATAAATAAACGGGAGGAATATGTAATTATAGAAAAAATTAAAGAAATATCCGAATTAAGTTTTTTCTTTTACCGATCCTTTGAAAACATTAATTACCGGTGTCATTCCAAATCTCGTACAAAACGGAGTAGCGAAATACGTTAAATAAATAAACGGGAGAAATATGTAATTATAGAAAAATTAAAGAAATATCCGAATTAAGTTTTTTCTTTTACCGATCATTTGAAAACACTAATTACGCGTGTCATTCCAAATCTCGTCCAAAACGGAGTAACGAAATACGTTAAACAAATAAACGAGAGGAATATGTAATTATAAAAAAGTTAAAGAAATATCAGAATTCAGTTTTTTCTTTTACCGATCCTTTGAAAACACTAATTACCGGTGTCATTCCAAATCTCGTATAAAACAAAGTAGCGAAATACGTTAAATAAATAAACGGGAGGAATATGTAATTATAGAAAAATTAAGGAAATATCCGAATTAAGTTTTTTCTTTTACCGATCTTTTGAAAACACTAATCACGCGTGTCCTTCCAAATTTCGTCCAAAACGGAGTAACGAAATACGTTAAACAAATAAACGGGAGGAATATGTAATTATAGAAAAGTTAAAAAAATATTCCAATTCAGTTTTTTCTTTTACCGATCATTTGAAAACACTAATCACCGGTGTCATTCCAAATCTCGTCCAAAATGGAGTAACGAAATACGTTAAATAAATACACAAGAGGAACATGTAATTATAGAAAAGTTTAAGAAATATCTGAATTAAGTTTTTTCTTTTATCGATTCTTTGAAAACACTAATTACGCGATTCCAAATGTCGTCCAAAATGGAGTAACGAAATACGTTAAACAAATAAACGGTAGGAATATGTAATTATATAAAAGTTAAAAAAATATCTGAATTCAGTTTTTGCTTTTACCGATCCTTTGAAAACACTAATTACCGGTGTCATTCCAAATCTCGTACAAAACGGAGTAGCGAAATACGTTAAATAAATAAACGGGAGGAATATGTAATTATAGAAAAATTAAAAAAATATCCGGATTAAGTTTTTTCTTTTACCGATCATTTGAAAATACTAATTACGCGTGTCATTCTAAATTTCGTCCAAAACGGAGTAACGAAATATGTTAAACAAATAAACGGGAGGAATATGTAAATATAGAAAATTTAAAAAAATATCCATATTCAGGTTTTTCTTTTATCGATCATTTGAAGACGCTAATTACCGGTGACATTCCAAGTCTCGTCCAAAACGGAGTAACAAAATACGTTAAATAAATAAACGAGAGGAATATGGAATTATAGAAAAGTTAAAGAAATATTCGAGTTAAGTTTTTTCTTTTACCGATCTTTTGAAAACACTAATCACGCGTGTCCTTCCAAATTTCGTCCAAAACGGAGTAACGAAATACGTTAAACAAATAAACGGGAGGAATATGTAATTATAGAAAAGTTAAAAAAATATCCCAATTCAGTTTTTTCTTTTACCGATCATTTGAAAACACTAATCACCGGTGTCATTCCAAATCTCGTCCAAAATGGAGTAACGAAATACGTTAAATAAATACACACGAGGAACATGTAATTATAGAAAAGTTAAAGAAATATCTGAATTAAGTTTTTTCTTTTACCGATTCTTTGAAAACACTAATTACGCGATTCCAAATGTCGTCCAAAATGGAGTAACGAAATACGTTAAACAAATAAACGTTAGGAATATGTAATTATATAAAAGTTACAAAAATATCCGAATTCAGTTTTTTCTTTTACCGATCCTTTGAAAACACTAATTACCGGTGTCATTTCAAATCTCGTACAAAACGGAGTAGCGAAATACGTTAAATAAATAAACGGGAGGAATATGTAATTATAGAAAAATTAAAGAAATATCCGAATTAAGTTTTTTCTGTTACCGATCATTTGAAAACACTAATTACGCGTGTCATTCCAAATCTCGTCCAAAACGGAGTAACGAAATACGTTAAACAAATAAACGAGAGGAATATGTAATTATAAAAAAGTTAAAGAAATATCAGAATTCAGTTTTTTCTTTTACCGATCCTTTGAAAACACTAATTACCGGTGTCATTCCAAATCTCGTACAAAACAGAGTAGCAAAATACGTTAAATAAATAAACGGGAGGAATATGTAATTATAGAAAAATTAAAGAAATATCCGAATTAAGTTTTTTCTTTTACCGATCCTTTGAAAACATTAATTACCGGTGTCATTCCAAATCTCGTACAAAACGGAGTAGCGAAATACGTTAAATAAATAAACGGGAGGAATATGTAATTATAGAAAAATTAAAGAAATATCCGAATTAAGTTTTTTCTTTTACCGATCATTTGAAAACACTAATTACGCGTGTCATTCCAAATCTCGTCCAAAACGGAGTAACGAAATACGTTAAACAAATAAACGAGAGGAATATGTAATTATAAAAAAGTTAAAGAAATATCAGAATTCAGTTTTTTCTTTTACCGATCCTTTGAAAACACTAATTACCGTACAAAACAAAGTAGCGAAATACGTTAAATAAATAAACGGGAGGAATATGTAATTATAGAAAAATTAAAGAAATATCCGAATTTAGTTTTTTCTTTTACCGATCCTTTGAAAACACTAATTACGCGTGTCATTCCAAATCTCGTCCAAAACGGAGTAACGAAATACGTTAAACAAATAAACGGGAGGAATATGTAATTATAGAAAAGTTAAAGAAATATCCGATTTCAGTTTTTTCTTTTATCGATCTTTTGAAAACGCTAATTACGCGTGTCATTCCTAATCTCGTCTAAAACGGAGTAACGAAATACGTTAAACAAATAATCAGGAGGAATATGTAATTATAGAAAAGTTAAAAAAAAATCCAAATTAAGTGTTTTCTTTTACCGATCTTTTGAAAACACTAATTACGCGGGACATTCCAAATCTCGTAAAAAACGGAGTAACGAAATACGTTAAACAAACATTATAATATAAAATACTATACCTCTCTTCAACTCTAAACCCTAAACCCAAAACCCTATAAACCCTAAACCCTTATCCCTAAAACCTATAGACAACATAGTTCTAACTTGTATTTTCATACGTAAAGGTTGTAAAATACCATACACTAAGATATGAAAAATAGGAGTGTTCCTCAAAATTTCGTACAAAACGGAATGTCGAAAGATGTTTAAAAAAATATTTGGGGAAGAAAGCGCAATTATACAAAAGATGCAAAACAACTTCATATTCAGTTTTTTCTTGAACAACTATTTTTACAACACTAATGAAGTATGTAAATTCAAATTTTATCAACAAATGGAGAAACAAAACACGTTTAAAATACATTTGTGATCAAAAATATAATTAATTTCTTTATAAGTGTGGGTACCAATGGAAACCAATTAATGGGAACTAAACAACTCGTTCCCACTAGCTCCAATAATTGAGAAATGCGTACAAAAACTTATGCCTAGTAACAGAAACCAAAAAATCAGGCAATCGGAACGCAACTTTCGTTCCCATTGCGGATACGCCTCTATATATACCAACTCATCTCTCCCACACATTCATCACATTTAAAACCTAATTTTTCTCCATTGGCAGCGCCACGCCCAACAGAGAAGCTCTGTATTTTTTTTTCTTTTGAGCTTCTTCATTTTGGTTATTGTTAAAATTTGTGTTCTATAGTTGTATCTTCTACTTTCTTAACACAAATTTCTATTGTATTGTTTAATTTTGAATATTACACATTTTACTTATTACAACATAAGTGATATTCTAAAACCACAATAAATTAAATACTATACAATAATGTTATAACACAAAACAAAATTAAGCATTCTTACCATGAAAATGATAATTTCAAATTATACAACAACAACAACAACAACAACAATAAAGCCACTGTCTATTTGAAAAATGAAATTTCTAAAAATATTCAAAATCAAAATGGCGCCATTTGGAAAAATTCGAAAATGGCTACTGTTTTGAAAACAATTCAAATTCCCCCCACTTTTTTTTAACAAAATTCAAAATTTCCGCCAATTGTTTTAAATTTTTTCAATAAGCAATAGGAACGAAAGTATTCGTTCCGGTACTTTGGAGCAGTTGATTCCCGTTGGTATTTCCCATGTGAGAAGTGGGGGTCCCAGTCGTATATGGGAACCAGGAATTCGTTCATATTACAAAATTGAAACGAAATACTGGTTTCGTGCATGGGAACAAATCACTTGGTTCCCTGGTGTAACGAAAACCAAACGCCTTCATTCCTCTTGGCAAAGAGAATCATTTATTTCGTTCCCAATGCAATTGCTGCGAAGGTTACAGAAACGAAGCCTCTAGTGCCCATACCTGTTCCCATTTGTTCTTCGGAAATGAAAATATGGGTGCTTGGAACCTAATTAGTGGTTCAAATTGTGGAGTCTTCTTGTAGTGTATTATTAGAGCTTATTAAACTTTGTTTAATTTCTCTCTCTTTATAGAAACTAATTACATTTGAGTTATTTTGTTAAGTCAATTAACTGCTTTCAAGTCTTGGTAAAAATTAGCCGTTAAGTGTATTAGCTTAAATTAATTATTCTTTTCTTCTATAATTTTATTAGTAGCTTGGTCTGTTGTAAACCACATGTATATAAACACACGGACGCTCATGTCTCAATTCAGTCAGTTAGAGTTGTACAATCTTCTTCTATAAGTTAATAAAAGAATCTTTCAGTTTTTTCTCTCGTCTTCAAGCTACTGCTTGAAACAATTGTGACGATTAATTATTTGTTTCTTCCACATCTGGATCACAAATTCATCACAGTATCATTCGCATAGGTTTTCAATTGGATTACACTCTCCAAATCTCTATTCTCTTTGCTCGTTTGCGGTCTTGCATTTGCCTCTTTTTTCTTAGCTTTTCTTGTTCAATTTTTCTTCAATCGGATCTCTTTATGTCTGATAATCACTACTCTGTCATCAAGTTCCCCTCCGGTTATGACGAAGAATTAGAGCATGGACTCATCCTTTGTGTATTATTTTGGAATCGAATGAATCCACATGTGCTGCCATTGTTACTGAACACTTCAATTGTTCAAACTACGGGACTCCTCCTGAAACTAATGTCATTGAGCGCGAATGTTGCATCCATGCAAATAACCTAGTTATGTGATGGTTAGGCAACTCCATTACTAAAGATATGAAGATGATTCCGGTGTTCTATGACGTGTCGCTGGATCTATGGAACGAACTCAAAAATCGCTACAATCGTACGAATTGATCTCGTGTATTTCACCTTCAGAAATCACTCTTTGCTATCTCTTAGCGTAACAAGACTATCACTGATTACTATAGTGTTTTTAGATCACTATCGGATGAATACTGTAGTCAGAGACCTATTATTGGTTGCTCTTGTGGAAACTGTACATGTGATGTGAATCAGAGGATGACTACTTTACAAAAATATAATTATGTGATAACCTTTCTTGTTGGCTTAAGTGATTTATTTACTGCTTTGAGGAGTCAGATCTTGCTAAGTGATCCTCTCCCTAGCATGTCTAAAGTGTACTCTATGTTGTTGCAAGAGAAGAATCTAAGGAACCTATATTCTCACTCTGATGCATCTGATGTGTTGGCTATGTTCACTAGAAATAAGTTTCAACAAGAGAATTAGGCAAGGTTTGGTCAAAATAATCAAAGTCTTTCTTATACTACCACTGGTATTACATTTCCTGGTGAAAGTAGTGGCAGTAACTCTAAATATAATAAGCTTCTTAACAATAACAAGAATAAAAGGCTAAAGTGCACTCACTGTGGTTATAATGGCCACACAGTCGATAAGTGCTATCAACTCATTCGGTATCCTTCTAGTTGGGAAGGACCAAGAGGAAAAAGAGTCAATCCTAATCATGCAGCTAACATGACCTGTGCTGCTGAGTCTGCACCTTTACAATCATCCTCATCTGCTAACATGAATTCTCACAAGGCAATGATCAAGCAGTTTTTTGCATTTCAACTAGCAGAAAGATTGAAGTTCAAATGTGCTTGACAACCTGACCAACTTGCTCATTCTGTTGGAATTGTAGTGGCTGGTGTTTCTAATCCTTCTCTTATTCATGGTGCTTTAGTGTCCATTCTTTAAATAATACTTGATGGAGTTTAGACACATGTGCTACAAACCACACGATATGTGATTCTTTCGTCTTTTCTGACACTCCGATACTGGTTGATAATGTCATTTCCTTAACAAATAACAACACCACTAAAGCAACTCTTACTGGTACTAAGTTATATTCTGGTTGGTTCCTCAACAATGTTCTCTTTGTTTCATTATTTGCTCATAACCTATTATCAATTGCTAAGCTTACTCAGTTATCTGGTATCCCTGTCTTGTTTATGTCTTTTGTATGCTGGTTGCATGATAGAACCATGAGCATGATGATTGGTTTTACTGGACTCAGCAACAATCCATATGTTCTCCAAATTCCTGCTCACCAGCACACCTTTGATAACCTTGTTAAATGTAACTTATCTACTCCTACAAATAGCCCAACTCTTTGGCCCTCGAGACTAAGGCATGTTTCTTCAAACAAACTCTCAATCTATCTTTATCAATAATTCTAACAAAACTTTACCATGTGATATCTCTCATTTTGCAAAACAGAAAATACTCTCATTCCTTTCAATCTCTCTAGAGCTTCAGGTATTGTTGAACTATTGCATTGTGATGTATGGGGACCTTTTGTTTTTGAATCTCATGATGGTTTCAGATATTTTCTCACTATTGTTGATGCTTATAGCATGTGCACTTGGGAATTATCTTAGCTATTCTTACTCAAACAAAAATCTAAAGTTGCTTATCATATCTCTAACTTTCACGCTTTAGTACTTAACCAATTTTCTATTAACATAAAATTTTTGAGAACTGACAATGGTACTGAGTTATTTCTCAAGGATTTTTATACTAAGCATGGCATTGATAACCAGACTAGTTGTGTTGAGACTCTTCAAAAGAATGGTATTCTTGAGAAAAAAAACAGCAACACCTTCTTCATGTTGCAAGAGGCTTAAGGTTCAACTATCATGCACTTCTCACATACTGGAGTAATTGTGTTGCTACTGCAGCTTTCCTAATTAACAGGTGGCCCTAAAAAAACAATATGTGTCCTTATGACCTTTTAATGGGTAAAGCTCCTGATTACTCTCTTCTCCAAACCTTTAGTTGTCTATATTTTGCCTCCACCTTACTCTCATAGAAAGAAATTTGATAGCAAAGCTACACAATGCATTTTTCTTGGCTATCCTAAAGGCAGTCAATGGTATTTACTTTTGGACATAAAAAAGTAGAAAGTAATTTACATCAATAAATGTTGTAATTTATGAGAATGTATTTCCATTTTAAGAAACACATGCCTCTAGCTCCACTACAATACCTATACGTAAAGATAACTTCATCTCTATAGGTTATGCTAACACTGTTGTAGATCCAGATATTCCTAACAGTTTTGTAGGTCTTGAGCATTCCAAGGAAGATCACAAATTTGTTATTTCTCATGTAGTTTCACAAAGCAGTCATGCTATCATCATTCTTACATTCCCTGTGACTCCAACTCCTCAATAGAACAATGTTGCTCAAAATCCACTACACAACATTCAACGCACCATTCCACTCCATCCATTGAATCTCATAACTTAGGTAATGACACATTATCTCTATCCCTCAAACTAGAAAAATCATCTACGCATATTGCACCTCCATTATACCCTGCAATATATTATTGCAATCTACCAAAGTCACTACATAAAACCAACTGCCCTATTGTCACAAAAAGGTAGCAATATCCTAAAGCAAACTATCTCTTCACTGATAAACTTAATTTCAATCACAAAGCATTCACTGCATCCATATCACAAATAATAGAACCGAAGTCATTCACTCAGTCTAACAAAACTGATAAATGGGGATCAGCTATGCAAAAGGAAATAGAGGCTCTAGAAAAGACACATACATGGGAACTCGCTAGATTACCATCTAATCATAATCTTATAGGCTGTAAAGGGGTTTAAAAAGTTAAATATAAGTCAGATGGCTGAGTTAAGATATATAAAGCTAAGCTAGTAGCCAAAGGCTACACTCAGGAGAAATGTTTAGACTATTTTGATATCCTTTCTCATCTGGCTAAGCTTACTACTGTTAGAATCGTTCTAGCCTTAGGTGCATTATTTAATTGGCATCTTCACCAATTAGCTGTTAATAATGCTTTTTTTACATAGTGATTTAAATAAATAAATATATATTAAAGCACATCATGGTTATCTTCCCAAGACAATACGGTGTGTCTTCTAAAGAAAAGTTTGTATTGCCTGAAACAAGCATCCACACAATGGTTCCATAAGCTAACTTCCTGTCTCTTGAACTATTGATTCTTTTAAACCATTTATGATTCTCCTTTATTTGTCAAGAGAACTAATAGGAAGATTCACAATATTATGTGTCTATGTAGATGATGTAATATTAGCAGGGGATGATCTCCATGCATTTGAAGCAATAAAGCTACATTTGGACCAGAAATTCACCATTAAAGACCTAGGAACACTTAATTACATTCTTTGTATTGAAGTGGCAAGGAACAAAGCTTTAATCACTCTATGTGAAATAAAGTATACCTTAGCCATACTGACTGATTCAGGATAGCTAGGTTGCAAACCTAGTACTACACTAATGGAATCATCAAGAAGGTTATGGAGCAAGGATTCACCTCTCTTAGAAGACCCCTCAGTGTACAGAAGGCCGATTGGGAAACTACTCTATCTGACAATAACCAGACCAACCTAAACTATAACATTCAATGATTAACTCAATACATATCTTCTCCCACAATATCACAGTTGGTTGTTCAACACAAACTCCCCAAATACATCAAATCTTCCCTAAGTAAAGGTATATTTTACTCTGCCAAATCAGAAACTCACTTAAAGGCTTTGTGTGATTGGGCAATTGATCCTAAAACCAGAAGTAGTATCACTAGCTATGCTGTCTACTTAGGAGATTTTTTGATATCCTGGAAAGTAAACAAGCAACAAACAATCAGTAGATCATCTAATGAAGCAAAATATAGAGTTGTGGCTACTACAACTTGCGAATTGGTTTAGCTTCATCAACTGCTCACTGGTCTCCATGTTCAACAAACTAAACCACATCTTCTCTTCACAGACAAGAATGGGGCCTACTGTATTGAAAATAACCATGTCCACCATAAGCGCACGAAGCATATTCAAATCGACTACCACTTTGTGGGCGAGAATGTGAATCAAAGACTTCTCAAATTTTTTCACATCAACAACTCCCACCAAGTGGGTGATATACTTGCAAACCCTCTAGCTTTGGTCCTTTTAGGCTTATGGTGTCCAAGATGGGCTCATCGATATACACGCCCCTCTTGAGGGGGGGGGGGGGGGAGGGGGTATTAGAGCTTAAGTAAACTTCGTTTAATTTCTTTCCCTTTATAGGTTAAGTGTATTAGCTCAAATCAATTATTCTTTTGCTTATGTTATTAGGATTAGTAGAGTAATCTGTTATAAACATCATGTACACAAATACACACACACGCTCTCTCTCAATTCATTCAATTAGATTTGTACAATCTTCTTCTCCAAGTTAATAAAATAATCTTTCAATTTTCTCTCTCTTCTTCAAGCTATTTAACAATGGCAACGCTTAATTCTTTGTTTCTTATAAATTTCGATCAGAAATCTGTCAGTTATGATATCAAAATTTGTATTTTCGAAAATACTCTTCTCATTATCCACCCCACAAAGAGAAATAAAGGCTAACAAGCAATTTTGTGGTACACTTCTCAATGGCACACCTCATGTTGTCCACTTTTCTAGGTGTTTTGTTTTCAAATTCACACTCATTTTCTTTCTTTTTTTTGGTTGGTAACAAGAAAAAGCACGCCCTTAGACTAGGTCTAAACTAATGTGTTTTACAATTGGGGAGGAGGAATATCCAAAAATATCTCTCTATCCCTATTATCTATCGTTATCTTTGCGAGTTGGTTGGCAAGTTTGTTCGTCGAGCGGGAAATCCCACTTACTTTAATATATCATGGTATCCGAGGGCAACCCATTTAGGGGGGGCTCTGAAGAGACCTCCCCGCAAGGGCCTCGGGGTATCGCGCGAAGTTCCACGCACTACCTTCGATGGTTGATCTTACCATGCTTAGATTTTTTTTTTTAATTCCATTCGTGATCACTCCTGATTGTCATTGGGGTTCCTCATGGAAGTAATGGTCGAGAGAAGGGGTTCTGAGGTGGTCGTGAATTTGAATTGGCCCGCATTTTCGTTCTCTCAACCGCCAGTCTTAGGAAGAGGTTTCCATTTAATGCGAAGGGTCGTGGAGAGTTGAGGCGCCGGTCTAGCTCCCCTATGGTGATGTCCCCCGTTCGCTCTACTTCACAGAGGCGAGCGAGAGGTTCTTTTGCCGGAGATGACGCTGTTGTTCTGCCGCCGACGGTAGCGAACCGTGTGTTTGTCGTTTTTGGCCATCGGGCTTCTTACCGAAATCCAACTGAGGGTGTAGTGTTTCGATGAGAATATGGCCATCGGGCTTCTTACCGACGTTTTTGGCCATCGGGCTTCTTACCGAACCCGACGCACATGATGTGGAGGCTCTGGGTCGGATCCACGGCCTCAGTAAAGAATATGCTAGAGGTCGAGGCCTTGGTGGCAGATTTTAACATTCCTTTTGAGCAGGTGAACGTCGTCATTCCCTCGGATACGTAGAAAGCATTAAATTCTCCCGAGGGTTACATGACCGTGTATGCAGAGCAGGTGCGCTGCGGTCTCCGCTACTTTTTGCATCAGGTCGTGAGGGAACTTTTTGCGTTTTGGCAATTGAGCATTCCCTGTACTCCACAGACCTTGGCGGGGGCGGTCATATTGCGGGCCACTGTATTGGGCTCGTTATTCTTCTCTATGTCAGTTCGAGACAGCAAACGGGTGTTTCTGACCTCGGCATCTCACGGTCCTGCTAGCAATGGGGATTGGCGCCAGAGGTATTTTTACTTGTCCCTCCTCGAAGAGTCATCCGCCGAATGGGAAGGCGTACCTCGAGAGTGGGGGCTGGGTTTTGTTTATCCTTTCCCAGTGTGTGTGCGGAGACCACTGCCTATTTGGAGGATGGAGGTCTCTTTGATGGCCTCTATGACGTGTCCTCGATGCTGAATAATCTCATGGTCTTGATTCTTGTAGGTCTGCAAGAGGGGTTGGTGGGTGAACGCCCTTCTCCAATAACAATCTGACAACACTTAAAATTTCGTAAGTGGCTATGATTTTTTGAAAAAAATAATCAAATGTACCTCGAAACCCTTATCTGAGTATATACAGTATACTCCATTCTTTTTTCCTTTTTTTTAACTGGCCCCTTTTGTCTTGGTTTGCAGGTGTGGACATGGCATCCCTTTTGGAGGTGATATATTATCTCTGCCAGATGTGGACTCAGACCTATTTGTCTCGGAGGACCGGGGCTAGTCCGCCAACTTTAGGTGTGCTGAGATGGAGCAACGTCGGAAGTCCCGGAGGTCGTCCAAGGTTGTTACCTCCGATTCTTTGAGCTCACTGGAAGGCAAATACTGTCCCAAGGCTATGGGGAGCCCGTCTGCTGTTGACACGGATGTAGTGATGGCCGAGGTGGAAAAGAAGGCGAACTCTAAAAGTATGCCTCAACCTCTGGATCCTGTGATGGCTAAGCGTTTTGTTGATCAATTTATTACCCCATTTGATGCCATTTTTGATCTTGGGCCGCTACCGATCTCGTCTTTTAACCTGACAGATAAGGCCCATGCCGTCGGAAGCCCTTCAAAGAAGCAGAACGGAGGTGCATCGTCCTCGGGGAAGGATAAGGGAAAAGGGGTGATCGACCCCTTTTCTGTTGTGAATGATGATTGCCGACCCTAGTCTCCCCCAAGAGGGGCAAGTTTAAGCTGACCCCAGAGGAGGAAGAGTTTCTTCATACTCCCGTTGTGCCTTCAATTTTTGTTGAGGGCTATAAAAATCTTGCTCACTATACTTTTTTCGTTAGCAGGATTGTAAAACCCATAGACCGCGAGGTCCTTTCAGTGATACGGCCTTGTGGGAGTGATTTTTCCAGAGCATCTATGAGGTGATGTCTTTTTCCTTAGCGCATAGTTTGATTTCTAGTTTCCATAGACCTCGTAATTTTCTCCTTTTTTATTTTGCAGCTTACTGTGCTTGGGGATGCCTTGGGCATATATTGGGCCAGCCCAACTATCCTGAAAGCTACGAAGGAGGAGCGTAATGCTCTACGGGACTCGCTTAGGCATGCTCGTGAAGAAGTTGCTCAACTGGATGCGGCTATGAAAGAGACTTGTGGGCGTATGGCTAAGATGAGAGCGTCCTCAGATCGGGACGTGGGGGAACTAAATAGTTGCATGAAAGAAGCTATATCTAAATTCGATGCTAAGACCGAGAGGTGGGAGATGAGGTCAAGAGAGGCCATGCGTACTGCAAAGGAGGTGCCCCCACTCCGAGAGGAACGGGATCGCTTGCTCCACCAACTCGAGGATGCAGGGAGGAACATCATGTGGGCATTTCTAGTGTCTGCCTTGACTCAGCTGGGCCACCCTAGGGCCATGTGGTGGCGTCCGAGACGAGGGATCTCGTTCGGGCGGAGTATGGGAAATCACTAGTGTTCCACGAGAGTTGGTGTTGCCGAGGCTGGATTTTTACTCCCCCTCTTCTGTTGGTGGATCGTCGGCCCCTCGTAGGGCACCTTCCGGTGTTGTGACGATGCCTGATCCCACCAAGCTATCCACAGAGGAACGTCGGGGTTGGATCAAGGCCGAAAAGCATCCCACAAAGAAGTATTTTTAACTAAGCGTGATCCTTTTTGTTGTGCCGCTTTTGTATGGGCGTAGTCCCCCCAAATTCTCATTTTTGTTTGATGGTCGTGTTAGGCCATGTTTTAATGGAATATTACTTTCCAGCTCTTTTTGTTCTTTCAAGTCGTGCGACCCTTTTTTTGGACGTAGTTATTTTATTGCCGATAGTATGTTTGCTTTTATACTAGTATAACCGTTCAATCAAAATACAAACACAATAAATACGCGAATATAATTGAGTCACCGTAAGGGGTCGACTACAAAGCATTCAATGATAATATTTTTGGAGATTGAGGCTATTCCAAGCTCGTTCGAGGTCTTGGCCATTCATGTCTTTAAGTAAGTTGGTGGCGGGGGCGAGGTTCTTG
The DNA here is from genome assembly GCA_948329865.1 of Linaria vulgaris. Classification (NCBI taxonomy): domain Eukaryota; kingdom Viridiplantae; phylum Streptophyta; class Magnoliopsida; order Lamiales; family Plantaginaceae; genus Linaria; species Linaria vulgaris. The sequence continues at coordinate 65,180,023 of OX415250.1, forward strand.
GCAATCTAGTAGGGGCCATCCCACTTGGGGTCTAGTTTTCCAACGTTCTTGGAGGCCTCCTCTCTTTTCCGGACAACGTCTCCGACTTGAATGATCGGGGTCGGACTCAAGCATTGTAGTACTTAGCTTTTCGGGCCTTGTAGAATACCGCATGGGTGGCAGCTCTAATTCGCTTTTCCTCCAAGAGGTCTAGAGCTAGCGCTAGGTTAGCGTTGTGCTGAGCTTTTTCGTACTACTAGACCCGCAGACTTTGTTTTACCACCTCAGAGGGGACTATTTACTCGGTGCCATAGACGAGGCTGTATGGGGTCTCAATCGTTGCTGATCATGGGGTAGTGCGGTAGGCCCACAATACTCCGGGGATCTCTCCGACCCATTTTGACTAGTACTGATCTAGACGGGCCTTTAACATTTTTAGTAGGGTTTTGTTGGTTACCTTTACTTGGCCGTTTTCCTAGGGTATTTGACCCCTGCATTGTGGTGCTTGATCCCATATTTGTCACACCATTTTTCTATAAGGTTGTTATGGAACTACAAGTTGTTGTCGCTCACGAGTTATTGTGGAACCTCAAATCAACTCTCAATATTCCTCGAGAGGAAGTTTATCATGACCTGGCTCGTTATCATCGAGAGGGGTTCAACCTCAACCCACTTAGTGAAGTAGTCCTATCGAGGATCATGGCTCCACGATTTCTATTCCCGAAGGAGCGAACGGGCAAGGGACGTTATCCGGATCTCAAGGGGCAGCTGACTGGTGTCTCATGGGGCGTGCAGTTGGTATTTTCAACAGCCGCCATGGTCGGCCAGTAGTATCCTTAGCGAATAATCTTGGCCGCCATGCTCCTTCCTCCAGAGTGGTTGCCGCAGCATACGTCATAGATTTCCCTCAGGATGAGGCGTGCTTCTTCTTTGTTAACGCACTAGGAGGTCAGATAAGACCATGATCTTTGAAATATGACCCCATTCTGTTTGTAGTATCGGTCAGGGCGCCGATGCATATCGCACTACTTAGCTCGGTCTTGGGCGTACTTCCCTGGGTTCCTAATGAAGTCGACGATCTCGGTTATCCAATCTTCTTCAAGGGCCGCAACCATCTAGATTTATCATTCCAGGCCCTGCCTTTCTGAATTTTAGGCCGAGAAGAAGGTTATCCTTTGACTGCTGATGGTTTGAGTCTGGATGGCGAGTTTAGATAGAGCATCAGCATCATGATTTTTTGACCTGGGGATCTGTTTAATAGAAAATTCTTGAAACATGGTCGTTCTAGCCAAGACCGCTTCCAAGCAATTCTTCATATTTTCCTCGCGCGCCTCGTAGGTCTTGTGGATCTTCTGAACCACGAGTTGAGAGTCATTGTAGGCCAGTATTATTCGTATTGTTGCCTCGCTAGCTAGGGGGATTCCTAGTAGGTGGGCTTCGTACTCTGCTTCATTGTTGGATACGGGATACTCTAATCATACGGCGAATTCCAAGATGGTCTCCGGCTCGTCTGAAGCTATTTTCCTAATGTTTTTGTACATCCTGTATGGTCTTTGGTGTTTCCATGTTGAGTATGGCTCTGCTGTTTTAGGATTGACTTCGCTTCCTTTCTGGGTGACCATATACCATAAGCACTTCCCCCATTTGGATGCCAAAATAGCACTTTTGATGGTTGATCTTCATTCCAAATTTGTCCATGATTTCGAAGGCTCGGGTGAGGCATGACTGAGTAGCAGAAAGTACCAATGTCCGTGATGAGCTCGTCTTTTCTTGATCGTTGCTGGCCATCGGGATCTGGTTATAGCCTTGATCTTTGTCCATGGTGGATAGGAGGGCACAACCTGCTGTGGAGTCGACCAACATATCGATGCTAGGAAGCGGGTAACAATCATTGGGACATGCATTGTTAAGATCGGTGAAGTCTACACACATACGCTACAAACCTTCTGTTTTTGGGACGAGGACCACATTATCCAACCACTATGGGTATAGCTCTTCCCGAATTTAGTGGAAGTCTATTAGGCATTGAACTTTCGTCCAAAGCACCTTGTTTCGTTCTGGTCCCATGTTCATCTTCCGTTGTTGGACTAGTTTTACCGTGGGGTACACGTTGACCTTGTGTACACATATCTCTTGGGTGATTCACCCAGGGAACCGGCCTTCCAGGCAAAAAGGTGGTGGAACGACCTGAGGGTGGCGGTGATGGGTTTTTCTATATCCTTCCTGATGTGGGTACCGATTTTTATTGTTTTCCATCACCACCATCCACCAGTTCTATAATTTTGAGCTCTTTAGTCGACTGGACTCTAATCTCCTTCGAGCGGGCCCTCTTGGTCGGGGGTTGAGCCACATGATTGTCAGACTCGATTGGAAAGGCGTTCATGCGGCATTCACGGCCTAGAATCTTATCCCCTTTGAGCTTTCCCACCTCGAAAAGGGTCGAGAACTTAACCTTCAGATTTAAGGTGGACGCGAGTGCTTCAAAGGTTTCAAGGGCTGGTCTCAATATACAGAATTGTACGTCCGTGAGGGAGCGTCTACTATCATGAATTTGGTGGGCTCGATGCGGCGTGTAGCACCTTCTCCCCATGACATCGAAAGAGTTATGAGTCCCACTGTTTGGCATTGCTCTTCTGAGAACCCCACAAAGGGTACCTTAACTAACTACATTCGACTCTCGGAGATGCCTAGAGCCAGGAATGTGGGCATAAAAAGGACGTTAACTGAGCTTCTAGTGTCCACCAGTGTTCTTCTTACTTCAGTTCCCAATACGGTGGATGTGAATACAAGGGGGTCTTCGTGGGGGTACACGACGCCTAGGAGGTCGTCTAGCCCAAATGAGATGACCGGTTGGTTAAATACCTTGGCAGCAAAGACCTCTAGCTTACTCTCAGCATTTCGTGCCTTCTGAATGTAATTTTGCCTTTCTTCTAGTGTTCTGAAATACCCCTCCTTTAGTCATGTTAACAGTGCGACCCATGGGGGTGTTATCGCGATATGTACGAGGAAGTGGGGGTAGTCGTTCCTGCTTCTAAGACTTTTGCTCGTCGTCCTCCTCAGGCGTCTCTAAGCGCTGCTTTTTCTTCCTTTGTATCTCGTCTCGCCCCTGGTTTTCAGCGGGGTTACGTCTGTCGGGCACCACATATTTTTCCAAGTTGCCAAGTTTTAGGAGCCTAGAGATTTCCTGTTGAAGGTGGATGGAATATTTTTTCAGATGTCCATACGCCTAGTGGTACGTGTAGATCTTTCCTGTGTGTTTGAGCCTCTGGGCATCTCTCGCAGCACGTGGCCATTTAGAGATGCGCTCTTCTCCCATGATGGCCAAGACCTCAGTAGGAGTTATTGTCATGTGGGGTAAGGGTACCGGGTCCTGGTTCTTCTTGACTATCTCCCTCTTACCTCCTTCCTTGTCATCTTTTTCCTTTGGAGGGGGCCGGGGCTTGCGATGCCTCGGTAGCCTCCAGGGTCTTATATGTGTCTTTTAGCTCTATGAAAGACTCTGATTTGTGCAGCAAGTATTCCATATTGATGGCCCGATCCCTCATAATGTAATTGGGGAAGTCTTCTGGTAGTAACCCTCACACTATGATATCGGAGAGCATTCCAAACTCGAAATGGGTCACTTTTCCCACAACATGAGAGAATCGTTACATATAGTACCTAATGGGCTCATCTGCATTATGTAGAATGTTAAACAGGTGTCCACAAGTTTTTGGGAAGACTATGTTATATGAAAAATACCTTATGAACATCTAGGTTTACTGTTTGAAGATGTGGATGGTCCCCGACGACAGCTGGGAAAACCAAAACTGGGCTCGTTCTATGAGGGTCGTGAGGAAGACTCGACACATGGCGTGATTAAGAGCTGACGCCAGATCCATGCATGGTAAGTATTGGTTGATATGATCACGTGGTTCGTGATCGGTGCTTTCTCTGGCGTAGGTCAAGAGTCCCGGTGGTTTCAGGGTAACACAGACGTAGGGGTCAACTATGTGGGGCACAAATGGAGATCCCCGATATGATACCTCCTCCCCTTCGTTGAGGTTATGGCGGAGTTCCTGTAATTCCCTTTGCGTTTGCTGCATAATGCCCTATTGAGGGGCATCTTGGGGCGGCGAGCGTTGGCGCCTTTTAACGGGATCGGGGTAGTAGGGATCGTGCATTCCATACTATCCACTGAGGACCGGGTTGGTCTAGGTGGTTGTTCTCTCAGGGTGCGTCGACCGAGGTTATTGTGTCCATCGACGGTTGTCTCCTTCTGCGACGAGTGGGAGATGCACGGACGTCGCCTTGTGATGCTTAGATCAAGCCCTTGGGGAGGCGCAGATTAGTATCGCGGAGGGTCCCTCTGTTCCTGGGGGTATCCCCTGTCACGACCACCCTATTCTCCGAGGCGATGACTCTATTTCTGTTGAACCGAGAGAACATATTATGATACATGTCCTAGGGCACCTGTACATAACCCATGGCGGGTCTTGTCTCTCTGGGTGCCTGCTGATCAGCTGGTGGTGTTGGCGCGTCAGGGTGAGGTATAGGACCGCCTGGCTCTTGACACTCTTTGGGAGGGGGTAGAAGGCTCTGTTCCCCCTCCGTTTCGTTGTCGTAATTCTCCATCGATTTGACTTCTGTGTTAGATCGCGGGGACACACGCGTTGGTACTCTTATAGCTCTTTTCTTGGCCATGCAACTTTCCTCAAACTTTTCTTAGAGAACTCAAGGCGTTCTCACAGACATCGCCATTTGGTGAGACAATATCGTCCGGGCCCATGTGGTCGGGATTTTCAGGGACATCATTACTTAATTATTATTGTTTGGAATGCCAATCTCGAAGTTGAGGGAAAGAAGGCACAATGATTTTATTAAGGACTTTGAGTGAATTAAAATGGGTCGTGTGAAGACACGAGTGAGAGCTAGAAGAGTGCCATAAATTCTTAGTACCATAAAGTGTAAAATTATGGGGAGTATTCTCGTGTTGATTTTGTGATGAATAATATGCTTGTGTATTATTTTTTCTAAATCTGTCTTCTATTAAAATTAGGGAACTATGTATAGTGTTTGGCCAATGGGGCCGATCTTCAATATTCTCTTTGGCCAATGGTGCCGGTCTTGCCGTCTTTACTTCAGGGAGTGTTGGTGGCCATGGCATGCAGATCTTCTGCACCAATGGGGGTCGAGGAGGTGACCAATAGAATTGGTTGACTACCGTTCGTCTGAGTGGATAATGATGACTTCTTCTCCAATGATCTTTGTAGGGGTTTTGAGCCAAAGTATGAAGATCAGTCTGCCCCAATCATTGATCTGCATTGGTAAGATTTGTTGCTTTATGCTCCAATGAATGAGTCAGACCAATGGGACACGGTCTATCCTTATTATTAGAGTGGTTGGTTCCTGAGGTGAATGATGATGACTGGCGCGTCTTCCAAGCTGGGTCGTGGACCATGGTTGGCCTGACTGATCGGATAGTCTTTTAAGATCGTATGTTATGGACGAGACCCGGGAGTCGTTCTTTGTTGTTGGTATGGGTGTGTTGTCTTTTTCAGTTGGGATTGTGGCAGGTCTTGACTTCTTCTTGTATTCACTCGTGCCATTAATGATTGTTATTCTCTCATGTTTCCCCAAATTTGGCTAAGTGTTGGTGATGTCTGCTCGTGGGTCTGTAAGATGTAGGGTACTCTGGGGATTATTGACTCATTGGTCTGGGGGGGGTTCCAGGTTGTTCCTTGTGGGTACCCGAGTTTGGATCAATGTCGGGTCGTTGAGAGGTGTGTGTTCAAGCCCTTGTGGTCTCACCGTACTCCCTTTAAAAGGCATTGATCGGACGAGATTCGGGGGTACCTTCTCCGGGTGTTTAGACCGAGTTTCCTCTGAGGGTGTTCGCTAGTCTGACCCAGTGGTACCTTATCCGATGTCTAGACCTTTGGCCCATGTTTGGGTAGGGGTGGCCGTGACTTAGACGCGTCTCTCCGCGAGATCGCGAGTCATTTTTGTAGGGTACCCATTTTTCCGCCTTTCTCTGGGTGGGGCATATTATGCATTATCAGTAGGCGTCAACGATATAGATGCCTCCGGGTACACAACACCGCGATCGCGACCCCCCTGTCGAATAACTACTCGAGGTCTAAGACTACCTCGACCCCCACCCGCCGTTGGGTCATCCTCAGTCGAACGTGGCTGGCCACTGTCAATCGAAGGTGGCCGACCACTGCCAGTCGGACATCGCCGAGCGTCTCACATGACGAATAAATACTACACACGGGATCAAATATATTTGAGTTAGATGATTGGGACAAGATTCTCTAAAATTCAATATCTACTGAGTTATAAAGATTCACTAAAATTTAATCATTCCTAAGTTATAAAGACTCCCAAAATGCATTATTTCAAAGTTATATATTCCTTAAAGGCATCGTCTTTTCTAATGTTAAAAAATTCCTAAAGATCGTTTGTTCTAAGTTATGTGAATATTAAATATAAAACATATAATAACCAAACAAACAATTTTAAGAACAATAATACAAGTAAAAAAACACATGCCAATTTTAAACTAACAATTTAATATTAACTAAGATAAACTTATAATAATACCTTAAATAAACTCAACTAACAACTCAACATTAAATAAGCAAAACTTATTATTAAAACATTAAATAAAAGACATAAATTAAGAAAAGGCGGAGAAACATAAAATTATCTGAAGTCGCGACTGTTGGGCAGTTGCAAAAAGGAGGAGGCGACCAGCGGCGAGAGACTCTGCAAACCCTATGGGATATCGACCACCGACGAGCGGTGAGAGATTCTACAAATCCTACGAGATATCGACCACTAACGAGGGCCAAAAGGTCTACAAATCCTACAGGATATCGACCGCCGATGAGTGGCGAAAGAATCTACAAATCCTACAGGATATCGACCGCTTATGAACAACAGAATACTCTACAAATTCTATGAGATATCAACCACCGATGAGTGGAAAAGACTCTATAAATCCTACGGGATATCGCCCTCCGATAGGTGACGCAGAATCTACAAATCCTACGAGATATTGACCACCGATGAATGGCAGAAGACTCTGCAAATCCTATGGGATATCGCCCGCCGATAAGTGGCACAGAATCTACAAATCCTACGGGATTAATACACCATTATCTACAGCGATAGGCAGGAGAGCACACGAAAGGGGCGAACATCTACAAGTCTCGGGGCATAACTCCCCTATCTAGAATAATAGGCCGGAGAGCACCCGAGATGGAAACAACACACCTCACAAGGTCATAACTCCCGTATCCACCGCGATAGGCTGGAGAGAACCAAAAGGTGCGAATCCTACAAATTTCTATAGTATAACTCTCCTGTTCACCCCGATCAAATGAGAGAACCCTACAAAGGGAGGAGAATCCACTGTGATGAGCAAAAAACACCCTGGCAGAATGAAGCATCTTACGCATTTGGTAGGATCTCAAACGAACAAAGAGCGCATAAATCTAACAACCTATACTCATGGAAACATGGAGGAAAGTAATACTAAAATCACTCGAACGAGGAACATAACAAAATAAGCCCACAACGCTAAAAGTAGCATTATTCATACTATTATTACACAACAAAATGAATGACAATGCGATGCAACGCTAATAAGAAACCATGCGACTCAGCTCAGGAAAGATCCTTCTCATTTTATATGGAAGAAAATGGGTTGGGCTGCTCAGAGGGAGCGACCATACACTTAGAATCCACAAGAGGCAGACCATGCGGACCACACATGGCATCGAGTTCCACGAACTCGAACCCTTCCTTGAATCCCTTCTTGGCAGTTACTTGCCCTATAAATGCCTGGAAGGCCTCCTCCCGCTCCATGACAGCTCGCTCAGCAAGAAGCTCTTGATAAGTCCCACTTGCAAAAAAAGTCTTGGCAATCCACATCAATACCTTAGGAAACTCGTCCCATAGAGACAACGCATTAGCTAGAAATCTCAACATGAGAGGATATTACATATGAAAAACACGCGGACTTACCACTTTCTCCAGAACAATTTGAGCCTTCGCAAGCTCAGATAGCAATTGCTTATTCTCTGCCTTTACCTTCGCAAGTTCACTTTCGGCCAGGCGGCGACCATCCTGCTCTTTGAGAGCATGCTCCTTATACTAATCAGCAAGGACTTCCGTCTTCTCGTGCTGTGCACAAGCATCATCGTATGCGTTCTTAATTAGTCGGACTTTGGTTAAAGCCTCTCCCTTCTGAGCCTTAAGTTTCTCTAAGGCCATAGGGATAAAATCAGTCATCTTCTCAATGTCGGCTTCAAGTTGTGCAATAATAGCGTCCTTATCTCGTTCAGACTCATTTGAGGTCTTCATCAACGTAGCCAGCATTTTCCCAAGCTACAAAACGACCATCATGAATAGAAAAAACTTACTACAAAACCTGAACGTAGTAAACAATACGATCTCAGCAACTTGCACTCTGAAAAACCTGGATGTTCCGATGCATATTCTACACACGTTCCATTTCGGTCAAAGCAGGAACCCTAGTTGGCGGAGGAAAAGCCCGCGCCATGCCACGAACCGCATCAGCCTCAGGAAATTCAACCCTTTTACCCTTAACTCCGAGTAATGACCTTGATCGCCCTTGCCCGGTGATCTGGCATGGCACGCTAGCGCCTTTATCTCCTGCCCTCTTTCGACTACACTATGTAGACTGCGGGCCAATTGGGTCGAAGGGTCTCTCGAAAGGGATACCGAGAAAAACTGGGGAAGGCATCTATGACGCAACGTTCGTGGTAGTACCCTTGACTTTATCTGCAGCACTTATAGCCGGACCATTGCCTTTATCCGTAACGTTGACTGGGTCAGGGAGGACTCTCACTGAACCCCCCGTGACCACCTTATCGCCGGATGGAAAAGGCGTTGCGCCGGCCCCGACATTCATAAAAGTCTGATCATTCTCCACAGAATGACCAATAGAGGTGGAAAATTGTGCAACTTCACCCGTGAAGGGAGGACGAATATCAGTCCGGTCCACAAAAGCGGGTGACACCTCTCAAGACTTGATAACTTCCTTGGCCATCGACACTGCTTTTAGCAGAGCATCGGCTCCAGCCACACCTCTCCCAATATCAATAACTCTCTCCCCACCAACTTCGGTGGACAAGGCAATAGTCTCCTTTGCAGGGATGCTACCACCATCTGGCACGGATGAACTGACGATGGAATTAGTTTGTTGTAATAACAATGGAGACGCGACCACGCCCTCCGGAACACCCACTTTCACACCACTAACAGAGGAAGCACCATCTCCCTTCATTGCCAACGCGGCAACCTCCTAATCACGACGCTCCTTAATCTTCTGCATATGGGCGCGGATTTCAAACACGTGGTTTCCAGCCATGTCTTTAAAAACAGAGTAATAAGGACACAAGTAAGCCGAAAGTTGAAGACTCTGCAAAAAAAAACAAATGAATGAATAAAAAGAGAAGCAAATATCAAAAATCATAACAAAAAAAATGTCGAAATTTATGTCGGGTATCCTCGACGTACTCACCTGAAGAAGGAATCAATACGCTATAAGACAAATAAGCTCTTCTCTCTCTCCAAACATGTTATTATGCATAGGAGAGCACCTATGGACATGCATTGAATGCCAGATATATCAAACTTCAAATTCGACTTATATGTCGAAGGAAATTCGATATAATATGCAATTACCTAGAAGACAGGAATTCAAATGAGAACCTTTGGAAGTTCGCAAATTTCATCGGGGGTCCACCGATAGTTCTTCTAAACATAATGAAATTCCCGCATCAGAGCTCCGTCGTTTGAAATGACGGGATGAGGGGTACAGGTAATCCAAAAACTCATAATTAATTTGTAAATTATTGTCCTCACATAATAATTCCCAAAATGGGGACTACGTGATATGGGTATTTCCCGTATTGGGCCTGCAACGGGCTAGGCCCAGGTTTTACTTATGTCGGGGATCATTCCCGACATACATATCTAATATCATCCCTGATATGGTACAACTCACGTGTTCATCACGTGAGTGGTCCCCGTATCCCCAGGCCTATAAGTCACCGCTTTTCAGTAATTAAGGTATGATATAATTATCCGCATTTAGTGTACCCCGATATCGAGCCCTCCCTGACATATAGTTCGATATCATACCCGATATATATCTCCGATATATATCTCCTGTACCATCTCCGATATATCCAGAAGATCCTTCTCGACATGGAAGATTCGATGCTGTCCCCGACATAATCCTCGACGTCATCTCCGATATATCCCCGACATCTGGCCTTGCATCCGACATCAGTTCGAGGTATTGCGGACCAAGCCTATTCGATAGTAGCATAGTTAGAGTGGGCCTAGTTAACAGTATACTCGTTGTAATACTCTTGTAACCGACCCATTAATATATATGAGACATATTGTCAAACTAGATGGTTTCGACACTACAAGATTTCGGGGCTTTTCCCGACCGCAATCTCCCGACCGCCATTTGGTCGTGAGCATTCCCGACCGCGCAATAGTCGATACAAACATTCCCGACTGCAGCGTGGTTACGAAACGTTCCAGGACTATTCTCGACCGCGCTGTAGTCAGGAAAACATCTCCCGACTGCAGGGCGGTCGGGAGTGTATTGGGCCGGATATTATCAGCCCGAATTTTTGGCCCGGCTGGGCCGCGCAGCTGGGCCTTAGGGTCCCGACCGCACGGCAGTCGGGAGGAAGACAGACGATTTAGTCGTCTTCCTCCCCCTTTCTCTCCATTTTCGCCTCTCTCACCACAAAAACCCTAACCGACGTCCACCGCTGATGCGCCGCCCCTCTCTCGACCGCAGTTCGGTCGACGCCTTCCTCTCTCCCTAATCTCGACCGCGTTCCAGTCGTCTCTCCACCTCCAGCGCCGCCTCTCCACCTCCACTCTCTCTCTCTCCGCCACCACCGCGCTCCGCCTCTCCACCTCCAATCTCTCTCTCTCTCCGCCACCACCGCGCACCGCCCCTCTATCTCTCTCCGCGTCTCCACCGCCCCTCTCCACCACCGCGCACCGCCCCTCTCCTCCGCCTCTCCACCGCCCCTCTCCACCACCGCGCACCGCCCCTCTCCACCGCCCCTCTCATCTGCAACCACCCCTGCCTGTCCACCGCCTGTCCACCGCCGCGCCGCCACCTTTCCCGCCTCTCCACCACCGCGTCACTTTCTCGATCCGGTAAAATTTAATTAATTAGTTATGTTTAAAAGTTAATTAATTATGTTTAAAATTTAATTACTTATGTTTAGAATTTAATTAATTATGTTTAAAATGTTTTTATATATACTTATGTTTAAAATTTAATTATTAATTAGATACCCGCGCCTTCTCCCGACCGAACGCCACTTTTCTACACCGAAATTTATTTGGCGACCCCGATCCGGTAAGTTTTCGACTAATCTTGTATTTTTTTATTTGTTTAATGTTAATTTGTTTATTGTTTAATGTTTAATTTATAATGTTTAATTTTTAATGTTTAATGTTTTATTTGTTTAATTTTTAATGTTTAATTGTTAGATATCGTTAAATTTTTTAGGATTTTAGTAGAAATTGTTTTAAGAATATTGTTAGACTTAATATTAGTGGATTTAATTAATATTAGGAAAATAATAGTGCTTTTAGGAAATATTAGGAAAATATTAGTGCTTTTAGGAAATATTAGAAAAATATTAGTGCTTTTAGGAAATATTAGGAAAATATTAGTGCTTTTAGGAAATATTAGGAAAATATTAGTGCTTTTATGAAAACTGTTTAATGTTTAATTTATAATGTTTAATTTTTAATGTTTAATGTTTTATTTGTTTAATTTTTAATGTTTAATTGTTAGATATCGTTAAATTTTTTAGGATTTTAGTAGAAATTGTTTTAAGAATATTGTTAGACTTAATATTAGTGGATTTAATTAATATTAGGAAAATAATAGTGCTTTTAGGAAATATTAGGAAAATATTAGTGCTTTTAGGAAATATTAGAAAAATATTAGTGCTTTTAGGAAATATTAGGAAAATATTAGTGCTTTTAGGAAATATTAGGAAAATATTAGTGCTTTTATGAAAACTGTTTAATGCCTTTAGGAAAAAACTATATAACTTAGTGTTTGATTACAATTAGCGTTTTCTTTTATTTAGATGTCTTCCTGTGATCGTGACGAGCCCTTCCGTCGTAGTAGTACTTTTGGTACTGTATCTGGTCCTTCACCGCGTCTTCCTTCCGTTGCTCGGTCGACTGCTCCTCCCGTTGCTCCGTCGACTGCTCCTCCTACTGACGTCGGGACTACTGCCCCACCACCGAGGATACCTATTCGTCTCGCCTTACGTGATCAGGCTGCACCATCTGATACGGACGATTCCCGTGATTCCCTCGTCGCCGAGACTCCACCAGGTTTACTTGATGATCACGTAGCTGCGACGCCCTCGACATCTGGTGGATCGAGGCCTACGGCACCTGTGGGGCCCACTACTTCTTCCCGACCAGACGGGGCCCAGGCAGGATCATCTTCGACACAGCGCCGACCCGGACGAGGCCCAGCGAGAGCTCCAGAGGTTCCACAGGATCGCACCAGGCGTCCGACGATCCGTTTGACGCCTCTGGGCGAATTTGAGGATAGCAACGCGGTGGCCAAATCCATTACCACGAGTATTCGAGAGCATATGAGGGTCGTTTGTCACCGATTTGACAAGGTTCCTGCAGCCACAAAAGGGAAGTGGTGGGCTAGTTTTCGGGTAAGACTTTAAAAGTTTACAATATATATATATATACATATTCATCAATTTTATATATCGAAAAACTAATAATAAACTTTAATTAAATGCAGGATAAGTATATTATTGATCCCACTATATTCAATGAAGTTCATAAAGTGTTCCTAAAAAAGGCCCAAAAGTGTTACAAGGAAGTTAACCACGCTGCGAAGCATTACTATTATGAGAGGCTCAATGATCCGAGGTGGGCGAACTGTCCGAAGAATGAATGGATGAGCGACGCGTTAGAGAAGATGTACATAGAGCATTGGGAGTCGGAGAAGCATCAGAAGAGGGCCGTCACTGGAAAGAAGAACAGGCGAGGAGGAGAGGAGCCAGTCCCAGGAAAGAAAGCAAAAGGGACGCATGCTACTGGAAAAACGGGCTACACGAAGATTTCTCAAAAGATGGTATGTCTTATTAAAACTTATTATACGAATATAATACTTATTGTCTTAAATTTAAATTCTTACATTATATCAATATGCAGGCTGCTGCTAGAGGTCCCGGTGCCCCTAAGCCTCGACACGATGAGATATATCGTTATCAGCACACACATGAGGTCGAGGTGCCAGAGGGAGCTCCACGTCGCCGAGAGTGGATTCATTCCGACTACAAGGCTATATATGTAAGTATTTTACTTGTAAAGCATTCTAATAACATACGTGATGAAATTAATGATGTACTAACTCATTTTTGTCTTATTGAACAGGATGACTACATAGCCCGTATGACAAGGAGGTACGAGGCGGACCGTTCACAGTGGGTCCATTTGGACAATGAGTTGTGGCAGCTTGCGAGTGGAGGGTTGAAGAAGGGGCTAGCTGCTGGTTTTCCACAGGATGTACCTCACAATGTGTTTGGGTTCGACACGCAGAACCCCAATGCCGAGCAGGATGAGTACATTCGCGTATTGCAGACAGATAGCCAGCAGCAGAGGGAGACTATGGCGAAGAAATTTGACGAGCTTGTTGGTCACATCGGATACTTGTCCGATCACATCACACAGACTACAGGTTGTGCCCCTTCTCGACCCACACCTAGCTTTACGGGTTCCGATGCAGCGAACCCTACTCAGGATCCATTTGCCCACGGAGTGGAGAATGTTCCATTGTACGACCCTTCTCTAGACGATGGAGCCGAGCTTGGGCTTGATGGTGATGTTGGACCCGCTACCATGGATACCTTCGGTTTTTACGATTGTGACTATGTTTGACTTGTATTATGTTTTGACTTGTATTATGTTTTGACTTCTATTATGTTTTGGCTTGTATTATGTTTTGTATTTCTACTATCTTGGGGATGTTTGTGATGTATGTCTTGTATTATATTTGATTGTGACGATGATGGTTATATTTTGACTTGTATTAATTTTGTTAAATTTTTAATATTCATCTCGAAACACAAACACATTAAGTAAGACAATATTTCAATAAAAAAATTAGACAATATTTCAATAAAAAAAGTAGACAATATTTCAATGAAAAAAGTAGACAATATTTCAATAAAAAAGAACACATTTGGAAAAAAAGTAGACAATATTTCAATAAAAAAAGTAGACAATATTTCAATAAAAAAGAACACATTTCAATAAAAAATTTTAATATTCGGAAAATTAATCTTCCTCAGAATCATAGTCACTCATCATCTCTCCCTCTTCCTTTTCCTCGTTGTCCTCCTCCTCCTCGTCTTCGTCAACCTCCACAATCGGTTCATCGGGCTCTTCTACTGCATATTCATCAACCATCTCAAACTCGTCATTGGCCAACTGGATATTCATATCAAATGAGGTAAGGTCCACGAATAAGTTAACCACTTCTGATACATTTTCTTGTAGAACTTGGTTCGGCATCCCTGATTCGACATCGTTTGCTCCCGCAACTGATGACATATCGATTATGTGTCTGGCAGGAATAGTTGTTACGGCCAACCATCCTTCTTGTCCTGGACGCCCCGTCGTCAAGTTTGGATATGGCACATAGTACGCCTGTTGTGCTTGGTTAGCAAATACAAACGGTTCGTCTCTCCAACTTGTACGCTTGGGGTCGATGTCAACCAACTTGTACGTTGCATGTTCCACTGTACCTGCATTAATATCATACCAAACACACTTGAACATGACAATGTATAGGGGTCTCTCGTGGCTACAATATACAACCTGTAAAACTTCTTTTAACGTTCCATAGCAGTTTGTAGCATCAGAACCACCCATGGCGCCCTTCACACAAACACCACTGCAATCACTATGTTTGGGCCCCAATATCGAGTCGACGTGAAATCTGAACCCATTCACAATGTATCCCTCGGAGGTTATTGCCTTAGTATTCGGACCATCAAGTAGAGGATTTATTCGTACGTCAGTCTCGTATTTACCACTGCCATATGTCCGTTTGAACCATGCTACGTACTCACGGTTCCTCTTTGCTTGTTTCTCCCTTTGACTAAGACCACTGCACTCTTCCATTTCAAACAATCTACACATAAACATTTACATTAGTCAGTTATTCTAAAAGTAATTCAGTATATCGTTATTAAGAATAATTAGAGAGCACTTACTCGACCCAATCGTCAAGCTCTGGACAATTTAGAAGCACATAGAGCTCTATTTGCTTCATTTCCTTGGTAGTCAAGGGCCTATCGTCAATTTTTCCTAGCGTACCGCCTCTCTTCCGAAATATTGAAAGCTCATTATCCCACTCCGTGCTCTCTAGTGTCTCGTTCCTGTTGAGTTTCTTAAATGTAGTCTTAGCCGAGACATCCAGATATTGAGCACACAAATTTGACAACTCCAAAAGTAGGTACTGGTTGGCTATACATCCTTCCACCCTCGCCTTGTTAAGTACAAAACCCTTCATGACGAACATTTGCCTATATCAATTAAATCAAAGAAAGATGAGAGAAAACAACAAATATTTTTAAATATAATAATTTTAAAAATATGAAATTGTACCTCTCGAACGGATACATCCATCTATAATGGACTGGACCCCCAACTCTAGCCTCGTACGCGAGGTGTATGGCTAAATGCTCCATGGAGTCAAAAAATGAAGGAGGGAATATCATTTCCATCTTGCACATAGTAACAATAAACGAGTCCTCCAAAATCTTCATATCCTGAGCCGACACCTCTGAGGCGCAAATCGCCTTGAAGAAAAGGCTAACCTCAACTAAAGTACCCCAAATCTCGGTGTCCAAGAAGTCTCGAAAAGCAATCGGGATCAATCTCTGCATGAAGACGTGACAATCATGACTCTTCATTCCAATCAGTTTTCCTTGTTGTTTTTGCACACATCTTCCCAGATCAGAGGCATATCCATCAGGAAATTTGAGTTTGGTCAACCAATCAAGTACCATGTTCTTTTGTTCCCTCGTGAGACAGTATTTTGCCACTGGCTTTGCATACTCACCACCTCTTCTTCCACCGGGTTGCAAAAACAATGCTTTACGTGTTGTGTAAAGCCTAAGATCGTGCCTCGACTTAATGTTGTCCTTCGACTTAGCACTGTCCAACACCGTGTTGATGATGTTCTCAAAAAAGTTCTTCTCACAATGCATGACATCTAGATTGTGGCGAATCAAGTTCGAGGACCAATATGGTAGTTCCCAAAATATGCTTCGTCGACACCAATTATGAGTTGTGTTAAAACCCGGGAGCTTAGGGGGATTTAACCCAAACCTAACCGATCGTAGCCTATCCACAATTGCCTTCATCTCCTCCCCTGTTTTCCTTCGAATAGGCGGCTCATGCACCTCCTTCTTCTTGGTGAAATCCTTCTTGTTGTACCTAAACTTATGACCAGGTGGTAGAAATCGACGATGACAATCAAACCACGAAGGTTTTCCACCGTTATCAAGTGTGAAAGAATCTATATCACCCATGCAATAAGGACATGCTAGTTTCCCGTGAGTGCTCCACTGTGACAACATTCCATAAGCCGGAAAATCGCTAATAGTCCACATAAGGGTCGCTCTCATCTGGAAGTTTTCCTTTCGTGAGCTGTCATATGTCCATAAACCATCACTCCACAATTGTTTCAACTCATCAATCAACGGCCTCAACAACAGATCCAAGTTCTTTCCAGGACTCTTCGGGCCAGGTATAATAAGGCTCAAAAAAAGGAACTCTGGTCGCATGCATAAATCCGGCGGGAGGTTATAAGGGGTCACAAACACGGGCCAACAAGAATATTGTCTCCCAGATTGCCCAAACGGTGAGAACCCATCTGTACAGAGCCCAAGTCGGACATTTCTGGGCTCCGCGGCAAAGTCCGGATAAGTGCGATCAAAATGTCGCCACGCCTCGCCTGCAGCGGGGTGTATCATTCTATCAGGTGACGCGCGACACTTCAAATGCCAAGTCATATGTCGGGAAGTACCGATGGTATAAAACAATCTCTGTAACCGAGGGCCTAGGGGGAAATACCACAACTTTTTCCTTCCAACCCTCGACTTTCTACCGGCCTCGTACCTATCTGTCTTGCATATCGGACACGATGTGAGATCCGGGTTGGCATTTTCACCGTAGTACAAGAAACACAGATTCCAACATACGTCGATCTTTTCGTACCCTAAACCCAAACCCGCGAGCATCTTATTCATGCCTGGAATCGTGCTCGGTAGCATTTCCTCAATCTCTGGGTCCATGCAATCCTTGGACAACGCTAAGTACTTTTCGCTCTCGACATTTGAGGATTTATGACCCGTCTTAACTGTCAACCACTCGGCAAACCACTGGAGCACAGTCTTAGGCTTCTTCTGGTGCATTTTATGGTCGCCCAACTTCATCAATTTGTAGAACTCCTTTGCATCGCGACTCGGATCTTCGTTGTGCACCTCTCCCTCAACAAATCGACCCCCATATGCATCCACAACCATATCCCTAAACAAAGTATCGGCATGAACAGGACTATCAACGTGAAAATTAGGGGTCGGTGATTCTGGTACATACGATGTGGATGCCTCGTTCGCCTCCTCTCCATGCAAGTCCCATATCCAATATTGATTCACAAACCCCGACTTATGAAGATGATCTTGTACTACGTTTCGTTCCCAATATTTTAAATTTGTGCATTTCTTGCACGGGCACCTAATACGTTTTCCATCTACGTAATCTGTTTGTGCTAATGCAAACTTTATGAATTCACGAACCCCAATCACGTAATGTTCATTCAAATAACCGGTATTACTATTTATCCTATCGTACATCCAAGATCTATCGGGACGATAATCCATTTATAATCTACGGAAATTAAAAAGAATTTGTTACACTTCTAAGAATTTAGCTTGATCTTATAAAATTAAATAGCGTAGGAAAAAAATGCTTACTTGTTGTAGCGTAGAAAAATACTTAGATCAAGTATTTGTTGCACACACATACGCCCCTCGTTGCATTTAATTACCACAATATCTAAAACAAATCAATAAAAACATTAGTTTCTAAATAAACATGAGCTTAATGGTTATAAAATAGGAAAATTGGGATATAACAAGGGAAAATCGTGCATACCTTAAAAAATGATGAATGTTGGAATGATTTCTAAAGGGAATAGGAGAGGGTATTTATAGGAGATTCGCAGAGTATTCCCGACCGCACGGTGGTCGGAAAAACCAACGGTAATAAAGAGTCCCGACCGCAAGGCATTCGGGAAACTTTGTTACCGTTACTAGCCGTTACATCTCCCGACCGCCGGGCGGTCGGGAAACTTTGTTACCGTTACATCTCCCGACCGCCCTGCGGTCGGGAAACTTTGTAGCCGCGGTCGGGAAAATAACTTACCGACCAAATTGCGGTCGGGAATGTTAGGGTATAGGGTTTAGGGTTTAGGGTTTAGGGTTTACCGCTATTCAGTAACGATTAATATTCATATTTTCTCAATTATTATTTGATTAGTATTCATCTAGTGTTTTAAACATTGGTGAAATTTTATAAGTGCAATAAAAATATTATATTTTGTTATCCAAAGAATCATGAATCGATTGATCTTGTCATATATATTTACGTAACACTAATAATTCAGTAACGTAACTAATCATCATCTCATAATTTAGTTATATATATATGTGTATACCTCTAATTAACAAATGTGTTCAATAACACAAGTGGCTTATCTTTACTTATCACTAACGATTACAACAATTGTTGATTCCTATATATAGGTAGATAGATATATAGATAGATAGAAATATATAGATAGATAGATATACACACGACTAATTAATATATATAGATATATATACATAGATATACACGTAAAACTCAAAGTTACCCCGACATAATATTATTTAACAAATAATTATTAATTTTTTAACTCAAATAAACATTAAACTAGTATTATTATAGCTCAATAATAATTTTTAAAAAATAAAAAATTTATCATTCCCGACCGGCGTTCGGTCGGGAGTAATATTCATATGATTCTCGACCACCCTGCGGTCGGGAATAATATTCATCGGTGTGTTTCTGGGCAAAATAATTGTCCCGACCGCAGGCCGGTCGGAACCGTTAAAAGTTTTGGCGGGGCCGCCAAAAATTTAAATTTTTCAACAAAACAAAATCCAATCTCATCCGTTCATTAACCAAAACAATCCAACGACTCAAACCATGATCCGCGCCACTCACATCCCACCAATCAAAACCAATCCCACAAACCTTATAAATAAACCATACCCAATTGCCATCACTCCACACAATTTTTTCACTAAACACTTTTTCATTTATTTGTTGAAACACCTATCTTTCTTTTTCTCCAAACACTTTTTATCTTTTATTTTTTCAAACACTTTTCTTTCTTTTTCTTCAAACACTTTTTTCTTTCTTTTCCTTCAAACACCTTTCTTTCTTTTTCTTCAAACACTTTTCTTTCCTTTCTTTCTTTTTCTTCATAAACTTTTATTTCATTTATTAAAACACTTTTATTTCATTTTCTTCAAACACTTTTATTTCATTTCTTCAAACACTTTTATTTCATTTTTCTTTCAAACACTTTTATTTCATTTTTCTTTCAAACAATTTTATTCTATTTTTCTTTGAAACAATATATATAATAAAGAAACATTAAATTATATTGAGCATATAGATTGGGCTACATATAAAATATAATATTCCGGTAATTTTTACCGGAATATTATTTTTTTTATTTCTATGAATATTACTCCCGACCGCACACCGGTCGGGAGAGTATGAATATTACTCCCGACCGCACACCGGTCGAGAAAGTATGAATATTACTCCCGACCGCACACCGGTCGGGAGAGTATGAATATTACTCCCGACCGCACACCGGTCGAGAAAGTATGAATATTACTTCCGACCACAAAGTGGTCGGGAATCTTTGAATATTATTTTTGACCAATCGGCGGTCGAGATTTCTTGTAGTTCCCGACCACGTGTTGGCCGTGAAATGCAAATTTTTTAAAATATATACGGGATGGTTTCTCGACCAAATTGCAGTCGGGAATATTACTCCCGACCGCCATGTGGTCGGACGCTGGCCCGTAGCCCGGTTTTGCAACCGGGCTACAACCCGACCAGATTCTGGTCGGGAATAATCTCCCGACCGCGTGGCGGACGGGTATTATCCCGACCAACCTGCGGTCGTGAATTGTTTCTCGACCAAATTGCGGTCGGGAATATTATGACCAGGCTCCGGTCGATATTTTGTGGTCGGGAAAAGTATTGCCGACCGATTGCGGTCGGGAATGTATTTCCGACCAGACTTTATCCGACCGCAGCTTCGCGACCGCCCTGCGGTCGGGAATGGGCTTTTCCCGACCGCAGGAGGGCTTTTCCCGACCCGAGCTGCGGTCGGGAAAAGCCCCGTTTTCTTGTAGTGCGAGTTCGACCCGAAGAAAACTTTAACAACGCTATTATAAGCTTATTAATGTAATCTCTAGGTAATGGGATTTAGATTTATTCAGACTTGATACAAGTTATATAAAACAAACTATATTAACAGTACAAATATAAGTAGTTATAGCTACAAGAAATGATTACTCAGTTGATTATGGTATTCGAATTTATTAGAAGGGGTAAAAAATAAAATTCGCCCAATGTCACATAATAGAAATAATAAATGCAATAAAAATCTCTTAGTAAGTAAACGTCACATCAAACTTGATCAGAAGCAACGTACCAAAACAAATGAAACAAAGCAAACATTTTTCTGTTTAGTCGTACACCCAGTAGTAACTTCATTAACATTATCTTCGCTTCGAATTATCTTGAAGTAATAAGGAACTTCGAATTACTTCATTGGCAATTTGGCATACAATAAGATTTAGAAAGGAGCTGGAGCGGCAGCTGAAACAACCGCGGCAGACGCAGCGCCACCGCTATTGCTCAAAAGTTCAAACATGGCACGGTGGGGAGTGGACCTTTGTTTCTCACATAGGGCTGGCAAAAATACTCCTGCACACGTCATAGGAATATGAGTTACTAGAATTAATTGTAAGAATCACTCTTGTATTATTTCTTATTGGATAATAGCCGATTGTATATGTTAATCCGTATAATACTCCTTCTAAGTAAATAACCACCTGGTATTATCAAATAGCTAATGCCATTTATTTCAAATTGGCACATTATACCTCCGGTGGGAAAGAGTTGGCAAATTCTCAAGGGTTAAGTTAAATATATTCCCCTATGAGAAATAATATATGCCAAGTAGCTGTGTACTTTATGTTAAACAGAGCACATCGCCCCCTATAATTGAGAAAAGTTGCAACCCTCTCCTCCAACGTAACATGTATATAAAAAATGTACTTTGCAACATTTAATAGTTTCGAATTAATAAGGAGATACCGTATCCATGGATTATATATAACACCATGGAATAATTGCTATCTCTTATCAGGAAGATAGATTTTATTAACACAATGAGTGATTTTCCTATCAGATGGTAAATTACATGATAAATATGGGCTATTGTGCCAAA
This sequence comes from Linaria vulgaris, assembly GCA_948329865.1. Classification (NCBI taxonomy): domain Eukaryota; kingdom Viridiplantae; phylum Streptophyta; class Magnoliopsida; order Lamiales; family Plantaginaceae; genus Linaria; species Linaria vulgaris. The sequence goes on from OX415250.1 coordinate 65,201,705, forward strand.
ACCCCACTACTAGATATATGGATCATATTTGATGCTCAAGGGATTAGTATCTTTTAAATAATAGTAAAATATCAATTATTCCATTGCTCTGTGGAAAAAAAGTAGAAAAAAGCTAGTAAGAGGATGAATAGAGAGTTTAGTTTCATGAAAATACATTTCAAATAAAGTTATGATGCATAAAAATTGATTAGTTAGTGATTAAAAGAAATGTAAAATACAACGAAAGCGTAGTGGGCAAAAATGCATAATAATAACCCTACGTGTTATGTTTTTGTGTGAAATCTTAATTCTCTTGTTATGAAAAGTAATGCACAATACTCCTATTTGTTTTTGTCACAGGAGACACTCACTACCTTAAAGACGAATTTTTATATTTCTAGAGGGTTTGGTGGAAGATTATTTACCTGAGCGGGTGTGAATTCGGTTTAAATTTTGAAAAACATAATAGAGTTTCGTGTATATATTTTGATAACATAAGGGAGCTTTTGCCCATATTTGGTGTGGTGGGGTGGGGGTTCGAAATGACAGCTGACGGCATTTATAAATGTTCATTAAGTTTTTCGGTTAAAACTTAATTTGGCATTTGACTCAAGGTTTTTGTTAATATGATAGAGTTTTATTCAAAAAGCAATAACATATATGATGCAGCAGGCCCTTAGTCAAAACAAGTGAAGTATTATGTGCTAATTCGTAAATCTACTACTTGCTAACTAAAAATTCCATAAACATGGTTTTAATAAGAGCAGAAAATTGAAACTAAAACTTTTGGAATAGTTACCTTCACCGGCGGCAAGGTTGAAGTAAAGGTCGACAATGTTGGGGCAGTTCTGGTAGCAAGCCGGAGAGCAGAGGCTTGCGGTGAATTCAGGAGTGAAAAAAGCATCGGAAGAAATTCCCACGAACGTTCGATCGACGCCGCACGCAGCCACACACTGATCGGACTCTATGTGTCCCGCGAGTTTCTCCACAACCACCTCCGATGTCTTACACGTGTACTCGAGGTCTCCTGCTTCACTGATGAAGTTCTCAAGCACACACCTCTTTCCCGATGATGCAATGGCGAAGGCACACAAGTTTGAAGGCAAATCCTCGCATTTCACCTCCGCTGTGTGTTTGGTCAACAATTATTTTTAAAGATTAATTTTACTTGAAATTTATACTAAGAGAAATATTTGTCTAGAAAAGGTGTCTCCAAATTGGTGGTATACATTCGCTAATGTACTTTATGTATCCTCGACATTAAAAGATTATAATTTTAGGCCGATGAATTTCTTAGAAATAATAAAACAAAACAAAAAAAAAAAGACTGTTCACGATAAGAAAACTTTAGTAAATCTCAAAATAAGTGGTATACGTACAATAATCTAAGGTAAAAGAAATGTTGGACTCTCTAATTTTCAGTTCAACTTGTTTGAAAACTATATGGCTATGAACAATTAGATATTAAAATTACTTTTCTTATTTTCTTTTCTTTTCGTAAAAATTAATGTGAGGTTTGAATGCATGGTGTGAAACAATTAAAAAGGAAATTAAGCAGCGTGATAAATTATTAAAGTACCTAGTGCTCCTCGGATGAAGAGGGAGAAAGCAAAGAAGAGAATCATTGGTAATTTCATTGAACAAGCCATTCTTTCCCGGATGGTAAGTTACTCTTCTTTCTTGCTTTAGGCTTTCAAGATTTGGTGAAGAAAGTGAAATCACCAAATGGGCTTGTTGGAAAATACTGAACGAAAAGGCTTCTATTTATGTAAGATAAGATGATGAAAGAGGAGATATTTTATGGAAATTATTTTACCCCGTGACTTAGTTTTGGTATCTATGTACATGAAGAAATAATTTAGTAACATGTATCTTGGCGGGATTCGAGAGTGCTCAGAAGTTTTAGTGGGATCCCACGCTTTCATTTTGGCAATAGTTTTCTTTTTCATGATCAATTCTCAAATTTTAATGCCTAATCCTTGGATTTTTTTAATCGTATATTGATGATGTACATATTAACAATTTGAAATTTAAATATAACGTATTATCTTTTTGCTATTGCCTAACACGTAACGAAACGTGTTTGGATGTTTGCATGTTTGAAGTTTCCAACAAACAGAATCTTCAAATCGTGTTGGCATGGCCACAACAATGACATTTAATTCGTAAGTTCTCGTTGTTGTATATTAGAAAATTATGATCCGGCTAGCTTGCCACTAATGTATTCATTGGCAATTTTACAAATTCGAATGTCCTCCAAACTTCTATTCTTTAACAAAAACTTAAATGTATTAAATCCCTCTTTATTGATCTTAGAGGATTTTGTCCCTAAATTATTGATCTGCCATATAATCTGTGCATGCATCTGCACTTTTGTCCATTAAATCTTTTCTCGAGCGCAAACTCCTCAAAAATCAGTAAATTTTATAAGAATCAATGAGCATAATTCCTCCATCTCGTTCCAACCGTAAGGCAACTTGAACAAGTGCCATTACTAAAATAGGAGTTTATAAAGAAAGAAAAGGAGGGGTACTACATAATGAGACCCCATATTGCACCCAACGCGTACGATCACCAAAACCAAAAAACAAGAAGACTATGAGGGTTTAAAAGCATGCCCCAAAAACCAAAAAATATTTTTTATGAAGGAGTGTAATCATCCCGCGGAAATGAGATAGTCGAAGATCATACCCAAAGGTGGAGTATGCAATTCGAGGAACCACTCCCACTTTGGGAGGTCTAACCAACTCCAAGAAAAATCAAGAGCCTTATATCTATTACAAAAAATAGCATATCTCAAAGAAGAATATCTCGTAAAATAAATTAAGCCGAATGTTTGAGGGCTTGTGAAAAACTTATTACAATGACTAGCCAACAAAATAGAAGTACCATGTTGCAACCTTCAATGGGTGGTGTTTGCACCACTTGTTCTTTTATCCCAACAAGACGTCATTGGATTTGAATGAGCTATTGTGTTTTGCTCCTTCGGGATTAAAGCATATTTGTTCTTTATCTTCAAGTCCTCTTTATGAGGCCGTGTATCAAGCCAATTTCAATGAGAAGTTTTTTGAAGCCTAGTGTTTCGGCTTGAGGCATGAATGAACTTTCTAGAGTTCCCATTAGTTGTGCCTTTTTCCATACCTTGAATCAAGCAAGACCTTCGTTTGCGGAGGTCTAAAGTTCCCAGAAGATGTGCCAAAGGTGATGCGTAGTGTGCAAAGAGTGGCAGAAAATTCTCTAATAAAGTGTGGAGTGTGTGTACAAATTGAACCGAGAACTTGAGAACTTTGATGCTAGTAAAGTACGAAGGCGGGGAAAGGAAAGAGTGCATCTTAATGAAGCAATGAAGATTTGAAAGATTTTACCCCGTGATAGATGTGTATGGAAAAGTAAGATCAAGGGGACCGAAGAGATGTCATTGCCACAACAAGAATCCAATTACCTCCAACACATAAGCTCATCCATGAATTGTAGTGTCCAAAGAGTGTCAAAATGCCTTGTATATACAAATGTATGCAAAAGTGATCAAAGCAAAAAGCGAAAGACAAGACATTTTGAGTGAAAGCCAACCTACGAATGCTAAACGTGCAATTACATGATGAAAGGTGATTTTAGAAAGGGCCACGGTATAGGAAGGGTTGAGGGCGAAAACAAGGGGTAAGGAAAAAAGGTCACTTCCAAGGTTTGAATGGTGTATCTTAGAAGGCATACAACATAACCACACTTGAAATCCATGGTTCCTCATATCAAGTCACAAATAATCATACTTTCCCATGATGCAATAATCTGTGTGTGCTATGATTTGAACAATGCATGTATAAAAATCATGTTCAAGTGTGTGCGATGTGAAAAACGAGGACTCTCATACATTGTTCGTGCGACGAAAGAAAACAAGCGAAGTAAAGTGTGAATTACTAGGATTAACTAGTAATATAGAATATTGCATTTGTAAAAGTGTATAAAGTATATGCGGGGAAAATGCAATAAAAGAGGACGAGTGTGGTACCTTGATGAGTTCGATTTTGGGGTGCAAATGTAACACCAACTTTGCTTATCCCTCTCTACATGAGTCCGAACCTTTACGCTTGCCAAATCCAAAGGAACATGATCAGTAGCTCTTTGAAGACAAGCTTCATTAGCCAATTGATCTGCCACTTGATAATCTTCCATAGTCCTCACGACGAGGCATTCACAATCGGTAGAGTAACAAGGGCGTCGGTTTCAACTACCATATCTCGAAGGTTGAGCTCATGACAATAAGTAAGCCTGGGTGAATAGTAATGATCTCCGCCTCCACAATAGTCATTGAATCAAGCGCAATGTGAAAAAACCAAGCACAATTCCTTAAATGATCTCTAAGAACTTCTCCACCTCCAGCCATACTGGGATTCCTTTTCGAACTCCCATCCGTATTCAACTTCCAACAACTTCCCTCTACTTTTTTCCGAATAACAACAATAAGGAGCTTAATGTTGGGATGAACAAGTTTGATCCGCCACAAGAGTGCCACATGTTTCGACCCTTTCCACAACTTTGCACAACAAGGAGTGAGAGAAAATAATTCACAAAGGTGCCGAATCACCCTAGCAATAATACGTGTAGCCTCCATTGGAACGCTATCGTACCTAGACACATTCCTAATTTGACCAAAGAATAACAATAGGAGCAAGGGCTCTAATATGACAATGCATGGTACGATGCTGAGCATTGATTCAATAAGCAATTAAATTTCTCCATGAGATGGTAACGGGTTGCTTGATATGAATAGTGTGAAAGAAATAAGGTCGTACCTCTTGTGGAAGCTTACTAGACCAAAAGATGTTATCCATGATGTTAACCCTAAAAAGTAAATGTAGGGATTAAACCAAAATGTTAACCTTAAAAATAGTGATTAACCCCTTGGACGATACTATCGTCACATACGCTCTCGATGAAAAATGTACACTCCCGATGAGGAAGCCCACTGAGTGTCACAAACCCAAAGTGGCAAGCAGTGGCACCCGAAGACGCACCAAAGCGTCCCTTGGAAAGTCAACGATGAATAAATAAAAGATATCAATGCGGCATCGGGAAAAGAGTAAACCCTGATGGATCCGCGCGACTCCGATATTCATCAAATGCGCCAAGAGGGACCACAACGGACCTCGAGTCCCAGAAAATGCGAGAACATTCCCTCACTGAACACTCCAAAGTCTAAAAGCCATTGGAAAACTCATCTCGAAGACCAAAGCCGTAGAAGCATGCCCTATCAAATTCTAAAAGCCATCGGAGGACTCCTCCCGAAGATCCAAGAAGAAGAACCTTACACTACTAAAGTCACGAAACCATCAAAGCTTACACCACGAAGAATAAAGTAAGAAATCACGACTCAACCACCCATCGGAGCACATATCCCGAAGTAAACAACACAAGAATATACCCCTACCAGAACTAAAATGCATCAGAGGATTCCCCAGCCACCTTATGAAGCCTTCCCCATAGGTCTTTCCCGTCGGAGATAAGAACCCCAAGAAGTCAACCCGTCGGAGTTCCCTGAAGTCCTCGGAAGAGATCAAAGTTCATCCTAGTCAGCGCCTAATAGATAAGGAACGAAAAGATAAGATGAATGATATCTCCCCCTATACGCACGGACACATGTATCTTATTAAACACGTGCACAACGACACATGTCCATAAACCCTCTATAAAAGGGGTGTTCCTCATTGTTGAAAGGGAAAATGAGAAAACGGGCAAGAAGGACACATACACACACAATAGAATTTGGAGTGGAATTCAGTGAATACAAAGAGGTAGTGATCCTAGGGGTAGTGATCTTACTCTATGGGGGATGCTGGATGGCCTGCGCAAAGAGATGAGTGATATCAAGAAAACTATGGCCCCTAAGGAGGATCCTACATTTAAAGCCTCCCCATTTATTCCCGAAATTGCCCTAACATCAATTCCTTTGGGGATGAGGCCCGTCAATGTCCCCCTATACACCGGGGACGCTGATGGAAGAGATCTACAGGATCATATCCATTAATATTTTGTTGGAATGGACCTATCCTCCGCCCTCGACCACGTCCTCTGCCGTGTGTTTCCTGTCACCCTTCAAGGACGAGCTCACGCTTGGTTTACCCACCTTCCCCCTAACTCCGTAGTGAGCTTCGACTGATTGGCCCACCTATTCGTGCGACAGTTTGCTTGCAATTGGCGATATCCCATATCTGCCACTCATCTTTTCACGGTCAAACAGCATAAGGATGAACCTTTGTGAGGATACATAAAACATTTCACGGATGAGGCGTTAGATGTCCCTAATGTCAGCACAACCATCTTAGCTGACATATTGACTCAGGGACTCCGAACACGAGACTATTTCCGATACCTCATGGGAAATCATGTCACGGACATGAATGAACTTATGTAGAAGGCAGAAGTTTACATCCTTATGGAGGAAGCAGAAGGCACGAAAAGGCGCATGGAGAACGATGACAAGGAGCACCGTGAACGCACCGAATGAGAGCCGAAGTCCAAGGAGAAGGGCAAGGAAGGGAAACCCACCTAACGCAAAAACGATGGTGGCATGGTCAAAAAATTCCTTCGGCTCATACCTTTGCCTCTGATGACCATCGCCCCCCAAGAAGTGCTCAACGTGATGAGAAGTAACGATGAGTTACACTGGCCAACACCGACCAAACTTCCCAATAGAGAAAGGAACACGGGAAAGTATTGCAAATATCATAAAACCTATGGTCATACCACCGAGGAGTGCACCGCCCTAGGTAGGGAAGTGCTCCGCCTCCTGGAAGCAGGATATTTGAAGAACTATCTCAAGGTGAATAATCCTGAGGAGCCTAAAACGAATGTATGAAAAAAGACCCGAAGAGAGCAAGAAGAAGAATAGGCGGCCCCCAGCCAACGGTCACGAGAACCGATAATGGAACGCCATCGGTCTCAAGACCGCACCGCGAAACCTCAAGAGAGAGAACTACGGGGCATCAGAATTAACACCTCCCCCAGACTCATACGAAGATAACGCCCCATTGGGGCGAATGATCAACATGATAGAGGGAGGAGAAAACTCTATAACACCCCAGGGTTAGAAGAATAAATATTTGAAAGAAGTAAGGCGAGTAGAACAAGGACTCCCCGTATGCTCTGTTCAAGGATCAAAGCTGCCTAGCATAGGACCCGAGGACCTAACATGTATAATCTACCCACACGAACACCCCTTAGTTATTGCAGTCGTTATCCACGAATTTAAAATCCAGCAGATCCTCATTGACACGGGTAGCTCCGTGGACGTCCTATTCCTTCCTACTTACCTGGCTATGGGATTGAAGAAAGAACAATTGGAGGTGGCTGAGGTCCCACTAGTAGGTTTCTCAGGAGAAGCTTGCCATACTCTCGGAACTGTGATCCTTCTGATGCCATGGGAAGAGGTAGCCCTTCGAAGAATGGAACCCACTAAAGTTTGGGGGGTGGAAGCCTTATCACGGACATACAACACTATATGCGGAAGGCCATCCATCCGAACCTTCAAAGCCATCCCCTCTACCCTTCATCTTAAGGTAAAATTTCCCACCTTCTCAAGTATCGTAGAAGTCCGAGGAAGTCAATCTATGGCTAGAGAATGCCGCATGAATGCTATCCCCTCGGAAGAGGACAAAATCACCCTTGGGAATAACAAAAGGTGTAAAACTGAAGAGGCACGGGTTCAACCCGTGGAAGAATTAAAGATGGTAGAGTTGGTCGAAGGAAATCTCGAGAAGGTGATTAAGATGGGAACAAACATGGAACCCTCGATACAAACCCAATTGACTTCCATCCTCAAGCAATTTCATCACCTATTCGCGTGGGAAGGAGAACCGCCCGGGCGAATCAGCGACAAGGTGTGTCAACACTCTCTTAATGTGAAACCAGGGGTTACACCAGTCCAATAAAAAAAGAGAAAGATGGCCAAAGCGCAACAAAATTATTCGGTCGGAGATACAACGACTCCTTACCCTAAAGCAAATTAGGGAGGTCATATATCCCGAATGGCTGGCTAATGTAGTTCTAGTCCCCAAACATGGAGAAAGATGGCGGATGTGTGTGGACTTTACCAAGCTCAATGAAGCTTGTCCGAAAGATTGCTATCCCCTGCCCAGTATAGATCAACTGGTCGATTCTACCGCTGGATGCGCGCTGTTGTCAACCCTAAACGTAGACCAGAGATACAACCAAATCCCGATGGCAGCAATTGACTAGGACAAAACTAGCTTCATCACCAACGCAGACACCTTCTGCTACGTAGTAATACCCTTTGGACTCAAGAATGTCGGAGCTACATACGAAAGACTGGTAAGCTTTATGTTCACTGGACTCATGGGAAATTCAGTGGAAGTCTATATGGGCGACATGGTTGTTAAAAGCAACATAGAGGACGACCATCCCGAGGACCTGCAAAATGCATTGGTCATCATGGATAATTTTGGAAAGAAGGTTAACCCTAGAAAATGCTCTTTTGGCATCCGAGGAGGAAAGTTTTCAGGGTTCATGGTCACAGAGAAGGGAATAGAAGTTAACCCCGAAGAGACTGAGGCCATTGTAGGACGACCCACTTCGAAGACAGTGAAATACGTTCAAAAGCTGATTGGCCGAATGGCCTCCTTGAGGCGATTTGTTTCTAAATTGGCAGAAAAGGGACTCCCCTTTTTTAAGATACTCCAAAACATCAAGGAATTCCAGTGGAACCCCTAGTGCGAAGAAGACCTCGGAGAGCTAAAACGGTATATGGTGAAACCGCCCTCATTGGTAAAACCGTCACCCCAAGAACAGTTCTTCATCTACTTGTCCGTCGGAGAAGAGGCCGTCAGTGCCGTATTAGTCAAAGATCAGAACAGAGAACATCATTCAGTATAGTATGTCAGCAAGACTCTCCTCGGAGCAGAGACCAGGTAAACCCTAACTGAAAAACTCGTCTTGACCTTGGTTACTACGACACAGAAGCTGCGCTCAAATTTTCTCTCACATCCGATTACTGTGTTGACCAAACACCCCCTACGGGCGACCCTCAACAAGCCCGAGTCGTCGGGAAGATTGATAAAATGGGCCATAAAGCTCATAGAGTACGATATCTCCTACGCCCCGAGGCCCACCATCAAAGCGCAAGTCTTGCCGGACTTCGTAATGGAACTAACAAGCATCGGGACCGAAGAAAGAGATCCCGTATGGCACACCTACGTAGATGGCTCCTTGGTAAGTACACATGGAGGAACGGGAATAGTTTTAGTAAATCAAGAAGTGGTAGAGGAAATACTCCACTTCGCAATCAGGATCGATGACCCCTTATCCAACAACGAGGCCGAATATGAAGCCCTTCTCATCGGAATGAGACTCGCACAAGAAGGTGGGATAAGGAGAATACTCATACACATCGACTCTTAATTAATTGTTCATCAAGTTAATGGCTCATACGAAGCCAAATAAGAAAGGATGCAGGATTATCTTCGGATAGTCCATCAGAGACAAGGGTGGTTCGATGAGTGCAAAGTCGCCCAAATTCCCCGAGCGGAAAATCAGGAGGCAGACGCCTTGTCTAAAATGGCTACCCAAACAACCACCATTCATACTCAAAAAATCACCCTACTGCAGACAAGTGAATCAGAGAAGAAGGGGAGGAAAGAGATAAATGCCACAACGGACTCCCCGATGAGTTGGATAACTTCCATTATAGCCTACTTACAAGATCCCGAGGGCTATTTCGAAGATAGGACCATACGACGGATGATGTCCCAGAAAACCGTACAGTACTTCCTCAAGGATGGGGTGCTGTTTAGGAGAACTTACTCCTGCCCCCATGCCCGATGCCTCAATGAAAAAGAAGAAGAAGCTCAATGCTTATCAAAGGTACACGGCGGGATGTGAGCAAGCCATACCGGAGGCGAAAACGTGGTCAGGTAGTTGATTCGGCAAGGCTACTACTGGCCCATGATGACTAGAGACAGCAAAAGGTACGTAGTAGGACCACCAGCCTACGCCTCCTGAGTCCACCAGCCTGCGGCTCCATGGGAGCCTAGCCTAGCCCCTTGCCCTTTTTCCAAATGGGGCATTGATATAGTAGGACCCCTTATCCCCGATGCTGGGCAGAAGAAGTTCATGTTGGTAGCGGTTGAATACTTTACCAAATGGGTGGAGGCCGAACCCCTGGCCCGAGTCACGGTAGGCACTGCCATCAACTTCTTATGGAGGAACATACTGTGCCGAATCGGAATAACTCGGAACCTGGTGAGTGACAACGGGCTACAGTTCACAAGCCAAGAACCAGAAAAATGGTGCGATCATTGGGAGATTAAGCATGGTTTGCTTCGGTGGGATACCCCCAAGCAAATGGTCAAGTGGAGAGGACCAACCAAACTCTCCTGAGAAATATGAAGTCTAGACTTGATTGGCATAAAGACAAATGGGTCGAAGAGGTACCTGACATCCTATGTGCATATCGGACCACCCAAAGAACGGCCACGGGTGAAACCCCTTATAGCCTAGCATAGGGCAATGAGGCTGTAGTGCCCTCGAAAGTGGTAGTGGAAAGCTGGCGAGTCGGGGAATATGAGGAAGTCGCCAATAGCTCAAACTTAGCCTTGGCCTTTGATCTCCTCGAAGAAAGAAGGGCGCGAGCCGCCATCCGAATAGAGGGGTATAAGGCCCGGATGTCACGATACTACAACTCCAAGGTAAAGTTTAGGACCTTTCAAGTCAGAGACTTAGTGCTAAAAAGAGTCGGAGCCTCCACGAATGTGGGAAAACTCTACCCCCGATGAGAAGGACCCTACAAAATATCGGGAATTATTGGACCCTCAACTTACGAGCTTGCAAACTCGGAAGGCGTAGTGCTCTACAATACTTGGAATGCCCTAAACCTTCGGAAATATTATGGTTAATGTAACAATTAAAGTGACAGTGGAAGTTTGTACCAAAATAAAAAGTTGTTTATATATATAAGGCTCATGTACAAAAACAAAGAAAAAAATTGGGGAGAAAAAGGGTTGCTAAACAAAATGATGACCCTATGTGAACGTCGTCTTAAGCAACCTAACCCCAAGGGGCCATCTCGTACAAATAGCTAATACAAACAATTGGTACAAACAACAGATCCTCATCCCAAAGGTATATCAGATCCTATCTAATACAAAGAACCTAACACGGCTCTTGCCTAGGCTAAGCATCCTCCATCGTACACTTCCCCTCCCTAACAAGACGACGGTGCTTCTCCTTGGATAAAGAAACAGGATCATCAATTACCACCGTCGAAACTGCAGCATCCTCGAAAGCCGAAGGAGAAACTTCTGCAAAAACCCAACGGATACTAAGTTCAGGGATAACCAAACCCGAAAGAAATCCTAGCAGATTCTGAACCACATCCCGACACAGTCGATACCCTATGCGGACTAGATCACTCATCTCGCCTTGTAGAGACTCGCGAGGGCCAGATGGGACTACAACATCCAACACTTCCTCGACCTGAGCCATCAGTAGTGCCACCTCGTGAGTACGGGTTGTCTCCAGTAGCTTTTGATTTGCCACATCCCTCTCCCGCGTAGCAAGTACCAGCTGCTCTTCGGAAAACCGTATCTGGTCCTTCAAGTCGTTCATCCTCTTCCCTAAACTTAGCACCCGTGCCTTCTCAAGCATCAACCGACACTCCAACTCCCAATATTTTTTCTTGTCGGCTTGCAGTGTCCCGTCGTGAACCTCTCGAGCGGTCTCTCTGTCCGCAGCCAACTAAGCTATCTCTTCATGAGCCTTTAGCAAACCCCTCCCCAACTCATCTCGACGGTGGTACACCAGGTCGGGGTCAGAAGAAGAATGTCCTCGGGATCCAATAGAGTTCAATACTATATAAATCTACATGAAGCCAACCCATCACCACAGGGAGGGTAAAAAGGTTAGTGCTAAATAGAACGAGCGAAAAATTGCTATACCTCACATAAATCCTTGCAGGCTAGATCCTAAAGACTGGACAGAGGAAGGGTCTTCATCAACCCACGGTCTGTCGCATTTAATAGACCGCTCAAATAGTTCCGACAAAAGTCAGCAACCAAAGAGGCCGAAAGAATGGAACCACCCTATCCGAGGGGTCGGATCCCCGCGAGAAGAGGGTTTCCCTCGAGCGGCGGACGAGCAACACGATTAGGACCCTCCTCTAAGGGAATGAGATCCGCCTGGAATAGAAGAAGGAAGACCCTCCTCCACCACATTCACAATGCTAACACATTCCGGAGAAGAAGAGCGCAACACCAATGGCTGTATCGAAAAATCCATTCGGAGAAGAGTGGCAATCGGATCCTTTGTGACAACAGGAGCTGGAAAGTTCACTGGGGGGGCTGCAGTAGGCAAACCCCTTAGATTCCTCCTCTCCGAAGAAGGACTAGTCACCACTTCAAAACTTAGTCGATCGGAACCACCATCCTCCGACAAAGCATACCCCTCATTTAATATCTGCGCCAAAAAGGCCTTATCAAAAGGCTTGATCTCAAACGTTTCCATCCCTGAACCTATCGGGAACACAAGCATACTATAAGTCTGAAGCGACAAAGAACACCTCAAATACAAAAGATAAGAAGACAAACTTACGAAAATGTTTTTTACTAAAAAGCGGCTGAACAGGGAGATTGAACATCTCCGCCCCCTTCTTGAAGGCCCGCCAAGATCAATAACTTTGGAAACTCCAACAAGCCGCTTATGTCATAAGTACCAGAATACATCCCAGAATGGGATAACACCTCCCCCTCATGCACCAAAGTCTTGGTGTTGTGGGTAACGTATTCCAAACCCCATCGGAGAGGTACTCCCCACAAATTAGTTGATTGGCCCTTCGGGCAAACAAAGCAGAACCTCCATCTCCAATCCTCTCTACGAGAGCGTGGGTTGGATACATGAGTGAAGGCTTTACGGTTGTCCCGATAGGACAAGGTAAAAAAAGGAGAACGACCCGAACAAGGGCGTAAGGTAAAAATAGCCCCCACCCTATGAGGAGACATGGGGAGATTCAAGAGCTCACAATTCAGGATGTACCCCACCAAGTGACAATAAGAATTTGGCGTCAGCTGACTAGGGCATATCTGCCAATATCGAAAAAAGGGTTTGAAGAAAAGGGTGGAAAAACACCCGCATCCCACCACGTACCTGCTCGTAATACACGGTCAAATAGCCTGAGGGGGGATCGTAGGCCCTTTGATCGAAGTGCGGTATGACCACATCGTACTTGTTAAATTCCAAATTATACTTAGCAGAGAGGGTCATAATAAACCCCTCGTACTCACTGCACACGACAGTCCCAATGCGTCCTCGACCCATTAATTTTGAGGGACTTAAAGATAGCATATCAAACACCAGGGACTGATCCGCAAGGGTATAAGACCCCCTACACATGAACACTTCTCGGATGTGATTCACTCTATGGAAATTTGCATGCAAAGGCCTTGAAACCGCCCCCTCGATGAACTCCCCAAGATGGCCGATGTATCATCATCCAGACTATCTCGCCTCGAAGAGAAACTGTCCGAAGAAGCATGACGGACCCCTAGCAGCAACGAAGGAGCCCGAACCGAGTTCCGAGTGGAATTACGAGAAGAGACGATCCTCCCTGCCTATAATGTGGGGGCATCATCTTTCCAAGTAAGTTTTCACTCTTCTCTCACGATTAGTTGAAAACTAAGGAGAAATGAGAAATGAAATGCAAAAGCTAACTATGCGAAAGTAAGAAGGCAAGTTTGCAAGAAAATCAGTGAGCTCGATATCTAAAATTAATTTCCTTTGAAGTAAGTATAACCATGTCTACTGAACACTTAGCACCTATATATACTCATGTCTATTTCCTTTAATTAAAAATTAAACTTAAACTACCATAAGCTAAAGCTAAGGACGCGTGTCAGTAAGATACTCCTACTTAGGAAAAGTGCATCCTTAAGACTGTCATGCAGACCGACACGTCTTAGTTGCAAACTTGACCAACAAGAATAAAATTTTATCTTAATCTCTTTGAACTCAGTTTTAATTCCCACATTAAAAGAACGGGCAGAACAGTTATAGGTGCTAAGCATTTATTAATAATTGAAAAATATGAACAAGACAAAAGAAATAAAGAGCAGCATAACTGTTCATTCGTAAAGCCCGAGAAGTCCTCGGAAAACATACACAATTGTGAAAAAATTACTACAAGTACTAAAGTCAGAATATGCTAAAACTTGTTCGGGTGGTCCTCCTTTTTTTAGCTTGTCCTATCAGGACAACAGTAAAGCCTTCACTCATGTATCCAACCCACGCTCTCGTAGAGGGGATTGGAGGTGGAGGTTCTTCTTTGATCGCCTCAAGGGCCAATCAGCTAACTTATGGGGAATACATCACAGATGGGGTTTGGGATACGTTATCCCAACGTCGAGACTTTGGTGCATGAGGGGGAGGTGTTATCCCGTTCCGGGCTGTTTTTGGGTACTTATGACATAAGCGGCTTGTTGGAGTTTTCCAAGTCTTTGATCTTGGCGGGCCTTCAAGAAGGGGCGGAGATGTTCAATCTCCCTGTTCAACCATTTTTTAGTAACTTATTTTTTTTTGTAATTTTGTCTTCTTATCTTTTGTATTTGAAGTGTTCTTTGTCGCTTCGGGCTTATAGTATGCTTATGTTTCCGATAGGTTCAGAGATGGAAACGTTTGCGATCAAGCCTTTTGATAAGGCCTTTTTTGGCGCAGACATTAAATGAGGGGTATGCTTTGTCAGAGGATGGTAGTTCTGATTGACTAAGTTTTGAAGTGGTGACTAGTCCTTCTTCGGAGAGGAGGAATCAAAGGGTTTTGCCTACTGCAGCCCCCCCACCCCAATGAACTTTCTAGCTCCTGTGGTCACAGAGGATCCGATTGCCACTCTTCTACAAATGGATTTTCCGATACCGCCGTTGGTGTTGCGCTCTTCTTCTCTGGAATGAGTTAGCATTGTGAATGTGGTGGAGGAGGGTCTTCCTTCTTCTATTCCAGGCAGATCTCAACCCTTAGGGGAGGGTCCTGATCGTGTTGCTCGTCCACCGCTTGAGCGCAACCCTGTTCTCGCGGGGTCCGACCCCTCAGATAGGGTGGTTTCGTTCTTCCGGCCTCTTCAGTTGCTGACTTTTGTCGGAACTATTTGAGCGGACTATTAAATGCGACGGACTGTGAGTTGATGAAGACCCTTGCTATGTCCAGTCTTCAGGATCTAGCCTGCAATGGCTTATGCGAGGTATAGCAATTTTTCGCTCATTCTATTTAGCACTAACCTTTTTACCATCTCTGTGGTGATGGGTTGGGTTCATGTAGATATATATGGTATTGAACGCTATTGGATCCCGAAGGGATTCTTCTTCTAACCCCGACCTGGTGTACTGCAGTCAGGATGAGCTAGAGAGGGGTTTGCTAGAGGCTCATGAAGAGATAGCTCATTTGGTTGCGGATAGAGAGACCGCTCGAGAGGTTCACGACATGACATTGCAAGCCGAGAAGAACAAATCTTGGGAGTTGGAACGCCGGTTGGTGCTTGATAAGGCACGAGTGCTAGGTTTAGAGAAGAGGATGGACGACTTGAGGGACAATATACGGTTTTCTGACGAGCAGCTGGTATGTGCTACGTAGGAGAGAGATGTGGCAAATCAAAAGCTACTGGAGACAACCCGTACTCACGAGGTGGCACTAGTGATGGCTTAGGTCCAGGCAGTGCTGGACGTTGTAGTCCCTTCTAGCCTCGCGAGTCTCTACAAGGCGAGATGCGTGATCTTGTCCGCATAGGGTATCGACTGTGTCGGACGCGGTTCAGAATCTGCCAGGATTTCCTTCGGGTTTGGTTATCCCTAAACTTACCATCCGTCGCGTTTTTGCAGAAGTTTCTCCTTCGACATTCGAGGATCCTGCGGTTCCGGTGGTGGTAATTGATGATCCTATTTCTTTATCCAATGAGCCGCATCATCGTCTTGTTAGGAAGGGGAAGCATCCGATGGAGGATGCTTAGCCTAGGAGAGAGTCGTGTTAGGTTCTTTGTATTGGATATGATCCGATATACCTTTGGGGTGAGGATCTGTTATTTGTATCATTTGTTTGTATTAGCTGTTTGTACTAAATGGCCCCTCAGGGTTAGGTTGCTTAAGATCACGTTCACATAGGGTCATCATTGTTTTCTGCAACCCTTTTTCTCCCATATTTTTATCTTTGTTTTTGTATAGGAGGCTGCTGTATATAAACAACTTTTTATTTTGGTACAAACTTCCACTATCACTGTAACTGTTACATTAAGCATAATATTTCTGAAGGTTTAGGGTGTTCCAAGTATTGTGAAGCACCGCGCCTTTGGAGTTAGCAAGCTGGTAAGTTGCGGGTCCAATAATTCCCAATATTTTGTAGGGTTCTTCCTATCGGGGGTCGAGTCTTCCCATATTCTTGGAGGCTCCAACTCTTTTTAGCACTAAGTCTCTGACTTGAAAGGTCATAAACTTTATCTTGGAGTTGTAGTATCTTGACATCTGGGCCTCATACCCCTCTATTCGAATGGCGGCTCGCGCCCTTCTTTCTTCGAGGAGATCAAGGGCCAAGGCTAAGTTGGAGTTGTTGGCGACTTCCTCATATTCCCGGGCTCGCCAGCTTTCCACTACCACTTTCGGGGGCACTACAACCTCACTGCCATATGCTAGGCTATAAGGAGTTTAACCTGTGGCCGTTCTTTGGGTGGTCCGATAAGCCCACATGATGCCAGGTACCTCATCGACCCATTTGGCTTTATGCCAATCAACTCTGCCCTTTATATTTTTCAGGAGAGCTTAGTTGGTCCTCTCCACTTGACCATTTGCTTGGGGGTATCCCACTGAATCAAACTGATGCTTAATCTCTTAATGATCGCACCATTTTTCTGGTTCTTGGCTTTTGAATTATAGCCCTTTGTCACTCACCAGGTTCCGAGTGATTCTGAATCGGCACAGTATGTTCCTCTATAAGAAGTTGACGACAGCGCCCGTCGTGACTCGGGCCAGGGGTTTGGCCTTCACCCATTTGGTGAAGTATTCAACCGCTACCAACAAGAACTTCGTTTGCCCGGCATCGGATAAGGGGTCCTACAATATCAATGTCCCATTTGGAAAAAGGGCAAGCTGTTAGGCTATGCTCCCATGGAGCCGCAGGCTGGTGGATTCGGGAGGCGTAGGCTTGGCAAGGTTTACATTTTTCTGCGTACCTTTTGCTATCTCTAGTCATCGTGGGCCAGTAGTAGCCTTACCAAATCAACCGCCCGACCATGTTTTTGCCTTCGTTATGGCTTCCATACGTCCCTCCGTGTACCTCTGATAGGACCAATTGGGCTTCTTCTTCATTGAGGCATCGGGCATGGTGGCAGGAGTAAGTTCTCCGAAACAGCACCCCATCCTTGAGGAAGTACCGTATGGTTTTCTGGGACATCATCCTTCGTACGGTCCTATCTTCAGAATAGCCCTTGGGATCTTGCAAGTAGGCTTTAATGGAAGTTATCTAACTTATCGGGGAGCCCGTTGTGGCATTTATCTCTTTGCTCTCCTTCTTCTCTGATTCACTTGTCTGTAGTAGGGTGATTTTTCGAGTATGAATGGTGGCTGTTTGGGTAGCCATTTTAGAGAAGGTGTCCGCCTCATGGTTTTCCCTTGGGGAATTTGGGCGACTTTGCACTCGTCGAACCACCCATTTCTCTGATGGACTATCCGAAGATAATCCTGCATCCTTTCTTCCTTGGCTTCGTATGATCCATTAACTTGCTGAACAATTAATTGAGAGTCGTTGTGTATGAGTATTCTCCTTATCCCACCCTATTGTTCGAGTCTCATTCCGATGAGAAGGGCTTCATTTTCGGTCTCATTTTTGGATAAGGGGTAATCGATCATGATTGCGAAGTGGAACATTTCCTCCTCCACTTCTTGATTTACTAAAACTATTCCCGCCCCTCCATGTGTACTTACCGAGGAGCCATCTACGTAGGCGTGCCTTAAGGGGTCTCTTTCTTCGGTCCCGATGCATGTTAGTTCCATTACAAAGTTTGCCAAGACTTGCGCTTTGATGGAGGGCCTCGGGGCGTAGGAGATATCGTACTATGTGAGCTCTATGGCCCATTTTATCAATCTTCCCAACGACTCGGGCTTGTTGAGGTCCAAACGGTGTATCGAATTGGGTGAATTTGATCTAGGCGGTATCGAATCCGAGTCGTTCAATACTGAGTGAGTTGAAGTGGTTCTGTATCCAATAGGGGTCCTCCGATGCAGGTGCGTATCGAACTGCGGTCCTTTAATGCAAACGCGTAAGTAATTGTTGTGTGTCGAATTGACCTGCTTTAATGTAAGTATCGAATACAGGGTCTTCGATCTGGTTCCATATCGAATGTAGAAGGTTCGATCTGATGATGTATCGAACACAAAGGATTCGATCTTGAGTAGGTTTTAGTTCATAATGAATCCGTCCTGAGAATATCAAGGGATGCGGTATTTATAACCCCCGTCCCGCGGGCCCTATTGGTAGTTGGAGAAAATGCATCGAATAGGGATGATTCGATGCACTCAGTATCAAAATTTTGTCGTTCGATGCGCATCTAGCACCGAATTCCTAGTGTTTGATGTTATGTATCAGCGGGTCGTTCGATGCACATCTAGCATCGAATTTCTGTTGTTCGATGCTCTATATCAGTGGGCCTTTCTAGTTGGGTTGGCCCAATATTGGTATTGGGCCATTCCTAAAATACCCCTATCATATAGCCCCCCCCCCCCCCAAGTTTGGGTGACGATGTCGATTATAGAGCAGTTTCCAAACTTAACAAATTGCGTTCCTGATTTGTCGGGTGTTGTTTACGATTTTGAAAATAGTGCCTCCGATTGGGAGCCGATCTCAAATCGAGATCGAGTTTCGAGCTTCGAAGACATTAATGTTATACGTTGAAAATCATGCCCTCGATTGGGAGGTGGTCTCAAACAGAGATCGAGTTCCAAGCCTCGAAGAAATTAACGTTATTCTTTGAAAATCATACCCCCGACTGGGAGGCGGTCTCGAAGAGGTGAATTCAATTGTATTTATCCTTAATCTATTTAACTAATGCTTGGGTTGTCGATCGGTTGTGTTATGTTCAATTTTTCTCCAGTATGGAACGATTGGGGTTCGATGCAGACTTCGCTCATTTTATTCTTAGATCGAATCGATGGCGTTCGATGCTGAAATGTGTATCGAATCGACGAGATTCGATGCCTGGTTTGATGGGCCTAATGGACTTTTTTGCCGCCTATATAAAAGGGGAAGGTCGTGCGGATGCTCATTTCGCTTCTGCAGAACTCACGCTCAGACATAAGTTGCATCAAACTGGTATGGTTCGATATTGGCTTTATCGAATACAACTCATTCGATGTTGGATGCATCGAACGATGGGCATTCGATCTAATGCCTTAGAAACAATTATCCCGTTTTAGCATGATATATAGGTGTTTCCTCTATCGTCTTTTAACATTGATTTTTCTTTCTTCTTTTTAAGGCAATTTGGTTTAAATTTTTGTCGATTCTTCAGCTGTAATCAAGGTAAATCATTGTGCTCTTATTTTTCTGGTAGTGTTATTATCGCTTAGTTAATAGTTATATTATGTATGTCGCGTAGATGTCGTGAGTGCCGAGAGTGACGTATTTGCTCGTAGTCAGCCTTTTCCATTTTTTTTTTCATTTTTTTTATCAAGATGGTGAATTCTGAGTCGATTTATGGGAGTGAGTCGAGTAGCCGCTTAAGCTCGGGTTCAACCAACTCTGTGGTGGGCCCTGCAAGTTTTCCAGCGGTGCGGATATACCCCGAGGAGGTGACAACGAGTCAATTGATATTGATTATGTGGAGTCACCTAGAGATAATCATCCAGGTGTCAATGTTGACCAGTCGTCCTCTCAGGGTGAGGACCATGATTCACAATCATTTTTGTCTGAGGACAATCGTGCCTCTAGCGAGGCAGGTGAAGATATCGAGTTCATTAATAGAGAGATTGATGATAATGTGGAAGTTCCAGGGATGGCGTATAATAATTATGTGTCACGGTTGCAACATAGTCACCCTCAACTGCGTGAGAGATATAATATACCAAATAGGTATAAGTTAGTTCTTCCCAGTCCGAACGACCGCATGGATACTCTGCCCCCTGGTCATCTCACAGTGTTTGTAGATCAACTCTCCAATGGGTTACGCTTCCCAAAACTAGTTGAAGTGAAATTTATTCTGAGGTCCATTGGACTTGTACCGAGTTACCTGACGCCAAATTCATTCGGGTTTATCATTGGTTTTATCATTTTGATGAAAGCCTTAGTTAAACCTCAGAGTCCCAACGAGTTCTGGGGACATTTTGAGGTCGTCAGAAGGAAGGAAGGTTTTTATCATGTTAAGGCATTGAGGAATCGTAAGTTTTTGAATGGTTTGGCCACTAGCTACGGAAAAAACTGGAAGAAACTCTAATTCTACAATGAGGAGAGCTATAAGGGAAAATTTGAAACGTATCGCCGCGATTGGTTTCATGAAGCAAGATTTGCGATACCACCTGGTGTTCGCCTACCTACATGGGACTGTACTTTTGTTTCGAAATTAGTTCGTTGCCACCAATTTGATGTTTAAAAATTGGTAGAAAATCGTGTTTTATCCTTAGCGGGGTTGTCCCCGGTTCCGTATAACGGAAGATTTATGCTTGGTATAGTTCTGTGTTTTTTTTTAAATTCTGCCTTCGTTTGCCATTTTGATGATAATAACGGTGTGATATGTTTGCAGTCGAGTTTATCATGGATCGTCATGCAGGAATCAATCGAGCCCTTTCCGCCGAGCAAGAAGGTTCTCAGAACACCTTACTTCCTCTAATACACCCTCAAGGAACATAACGAACAAGGGGAAAAGAGTCGATGCCGAAGCTTCACCCTCTGCCCATGTTAAGGCTTCTACTGATCCTTTCGAGGATATTTTTGGACAGGGCCGGGAGACTAGCCCTCCCTCTGCTGACCTTTGCTAGGCGGGAGGTTTTGATAGTGCTACTGTTATCCAAGGCGGTAATTCCGAGGTTCTTGCTCAAGCCAAACAGAGACGAGTCCACCATACTCCTTCTCAAACCAAGAGAGTTATCCCCCATGTGGCGCGGACGTCTTGTCCGGGTGTTGGGAGCGGCTATGCTCATGCGGAAAGTCCAAGTGTTGGGATGGAACCTAGCCACGGTCTGCATGCCCATGTTGGTGGGAATGAAATTTCTGAGGCAGAGTCAATTGACGCCCTAAAAGATCTTCTTCCCAATCTCTCAGTACCTCATGCAGCTTCTGCCGAGGAAAGGAAAATGGATGCGCGGAGTGCTCTTCATATATTAGCTGCGATAATTTTTTGTCTTTCGTGAATGCATTTGTGGGAGAAAAATTGTGTGATCACTAACTCCGCCGGTTGTCATCTTTTAGGGTGGTGGAGTTGTGGATGCTATATTTTCGGCTCTAGTCCAGGCTTACGAAAGAAGGATGGGTGGATAGCTTTAGGTCGGAGTCGAATTTTGTGGTAGCAACCTTGACGCTCTGAAGGCCGCTCTTGATGTGAAAAAGCCCTGCCAAAGGTGAGGGACTATGCTACTCGAGCAGAAGTAACAGAGGAACCATGAGGCTTGTGAAGCAGGCCACTGATCAGCTTCAATCACAAATCAGTAATCTTTCGTCTAGCAAGAGTGAGTTGGCAAAACGAGTTCCTAAACTCGAGAAGGAGCTTGCGTTGAGAAGGAGAAGAATGAACGGGCCGAGGCGACTGGGTACTCCCACGCTGTCAACGAGGTAAAGTATTTATACGAGGCCCATAAGGCGCAGGTACTCATGGTGCAAAACATTTATAGCGCCAAGTACGTTCGTGGGCGCTTTGACCCTGGTTGGATCGATCCTTCACTGGGACCATATAGAGAGGTTTTACCGCCCTTCATGAACGATCAACTAGCTTCTCCTGATGAGTTCGATGTGTTGCTTAAGAGTGACAACCTCGTGTTACATGGGATGAGTAACTTAACGTTCTTCATCACGGCTTCCAATTCCTTTTGAGTGAGTAAAAGAACATTGTCCAGTGCTTTGTGAGCTTGAGAGTTGCCTCTAGATCTTCAGTGAGTGAGAGAAATTTTCTATCAAGCTCCATGATTTTGTTGTTCATTCTGACTGGGCTTCCAAATGAGGATATGATTTTGAATTGGGCTTCTAGTTCATAATTTCTCTTACATATGGCTTCAAGATCTGACAATGCAATATCCCCTTCATTTAGAGTGGAGTCGTCGATTGAGTCGCAACATCCATATTAGCTCTAGCGAATGGAATGAAGCTATAGAACACAACATCAATGACTTCTTCTGTATCCTCCTCACTATTATAATACTTATCATCGCTCCATGTGAGTAGAGCTCTATTTTTGTTTTTCTCCAAGAGGTTCGCACATTCAGTCCTTATGTGTCCAAAACCTTGACATTCCCTGCATTGGATACCTTTGCCAGACTTTTTGTTGTCAAGTCTATTAGTATAGGAAGCCTTTTTAAAATTATTAGAGGGACATGCAAAAGTACTAGAAGAGTTACCTTTATTCTTGTGCTTGTTCATTTTATTGTATCTTTTTGTGAAGAGTGTGATGGATTGAACCAAGTCAGTGTTTGGGCTACTTTGATGGAGATTTGCATATAGTGCAACTCCTTTGGCAATAGTGTCTCCTTTCCGTTTGAGCTTCATCTCCCATGCAGTGAGGGATACATTGAGGTTAGAAAGTGGTAGAGTGTCGATGTCCTAGGCTTCTTCAATTGCTGAGACTTTCATTGCAAATCTTTCTGGGAGGAACCTCATGAGTCTTAGCACGATTCTGGACTCTGGGAAGATAGCACCTAGAATGGTGGCTTCACTTGCAAGATGTCTTAGCTTTGAGTGAAACTAGGCAATTGTATTAGTTTCTTCCATAAGGACAAATTCAAACTGATCATTCAGAAGTTGCAATTATGATGCTCGAACTTTGGCATTTCCTTCATGAGCATTTTCAATATCCTACAATGCATCTTTACCAATTTCACAGTTAGAAATACTTTTATATTGATCGTAATCAACTGCAACAAGAATGATATTTAAATCAATAGAGTTGTAATTGGGAAGGAGTTCCTTTGCATCGGACCACTCAAGATCAGATTTACTCTGCCCTTGTCATCTACTAGAGGTGTTCACCATTTTAGAATGCTTTCCCCCGCCTTCTGATCTTGCTGTTTGATGAAATTTTGCATCTGATTCTTCTAGTAGGACTAATTAGTTGCGGTCAGCATTTGTGGTTTTATGGTCGAAAGACCTTCCATCATTTCCTCCAGAGAAAAAAAAACACAAACAAACAAAGATATTTTTAACCAGAATCTACATTATAAAATATAGTGACCCGCTCTGATACCAATTGAAAGATCTTGGATCTAAATTACATGTAGACAGATACAGTTGTATGTGAGATTAGTTGCAACTGTACCCAAAAGTAATATAGAAGTGAGTTCCTTAAACTTTAAAACCAGTTTTACTCTTGCAAATTGTGATAAGAAACAGTTAAACATAAAGCAATAAAGTACATGAGATTTTTAACGTGGTTCGGTCCAATTGGTCCTAGTCCACGGGGTTTGCACCCGAATTGTTGACTCAAACAATATATATACTTAAGAATTACAATGATAGGAATTACCCCAACGTAAATCTAGACTCTATCTAATTTACCGTTGCAACTCCTAACCCTTAACTGTTTTCGGTATACTCCTTTGAGTCAGAGAACTTCAAGATTATCCCAAAGTTCCTTTGACTTGGAGTTCTCACTAAAAGACTTTGACTCGATACATGACTGAAATCACAAACTATCTTCCAAAGCTTGTCCTCTAATTGTATCGATTCTTCTCCTTATATAGACATAGGCAGAATCTTCAGTAGCTCTTCAGTTGCAATCCTCGCATATCTTCTTTTTTTATCTGATAAGCGCGGTGATACTCTAGTTGCAATCTAATCTGATCTTCTTGCCTTATCCAGTTGATTATGCACGATCTAAACATATTTTCAATGTATATGCCTAATAAAATTTAATAGGAGATACGATTAAAATTAGGTAAGTTAATCTTGTGAGATAAGATAATATCTGATAAAGATTAGGTAAGTTAATAATAGGATAACTACAATCGAGAAAGATTAACTTAAAAAATAATTTATTAAAATAAGATCAATTATTAACCCTAGTTGGACCGAAACGAATTCATCCCACTCAAGGAAGAATTCGGCCCTAACAGAAACATCTATCAAAAGCACGATAACGAGGTTAACTACTCCGATAGAGACCAAAAGCTAGAGCCTCAAACAACATCAAAAATGAGATACGAATATTGTTTTTCTTGTTATTCTTATTATTTTTATATATAGTTAGGGATAAAAGCATCAAGCCCCCTGAACTATACACGTTTTTGCGACTTGCCCCCTGAACTAAATTAATAAGCGTTTTCCCCCTTAAACTATGCACGTCTGTTCGATTTGCCCCCTGACCGGGTTTATGGCTATTTTTGGACATTCTTGGCCGGAATATTCCCCCTTACCCGACTCATATGTGTTGTACTAGATGTATTTTGATAGGTGATGACAAAAAGTAGGCGAAAAAATATCTCGAACGGGGCATATTCCGGCTAAAATGCGATTTCCTCTTCGTTGTATTTTCGGCTATTTTTGGCCGGAATATTCCCCCTACACGACTCATATGTGTTGTACTAGATGTATTTTGGTAGTTTATGACAAAATATAGGCGAAAAAACACTTCGAACGGAGAATATTCCGTCCAAAAATAGTCGAGAACCCGGCCAGGGGGCAAATCGAACAGACGTGCATAGTTTAAGGGGAAAACGCTTATTAATTTAGTTCAAGGGGCAAGTCGCAAAAACATGTATAGTTCAGGGGGCTTGATGCTTTTATCCCATATAGTTATTATTAATATTATTGTATATGTGGAAACACGACATGACATGGCATGAACTAAACAATAGAAACCATTTGATTTAATAATATGACATGACCGAGATACATTTTTAGCATGCATGCATAGGGCATTTGTGTATTTTATTTGAGTATATTTTTTTAAATATTATAAGTTTGATCATAAATACACTTGTGTATAAAAAATACTACTTTGTTTTACAGAATTCATATTAATTCAGCTATGTTCATTTACAACAGACACATATGCTGCAGAGTTGTAATGTCTTATAAGACATCACTAATTAAGCAACTTGTTAATACAGTTACATTAAAGTGGGGAGATTAGCATTTAAGTTTAATTATTTGATTGATGTTTTTACCCATTGCGATAGGAACCAAGTTAAGTCTATCAAAATCCAACAGAGAAAGTCTAAGATGAATATGGTCTGTTTATTTAATTTTCAGGTAGCTAAGATGCTAGTTTGAGTAGGAGTTTGATTTTGGCAAGTTTCAACGGTTAGAAATTCTAGTTACCTACTAAGTTATTTAGAAAAGTTCTAGTTGACAATTTTCTATGAGTATTGATATTGATATTTCTCTATCATTTAAGCTCTTTAGTAATTCTCTCAAGTTTCTCTGGTGTTCTTTAAATGGCTTGTTAGTTGCCATTCTCTATCATATTGGCACGAGAGCCATATCATTTCTCCACAAACTCAGGTACATTTGTACTTCGATTTCAGATTTTGTGTTAATTTTTGTGTTTCTTTCATCATAGTTCAGGGTTTGGTTTGCACTTCTCAAATTTATGGAAAAAATGACAAAGAGAAAACAATGCATGCCACGCCGCCAAACCTTAGGCGCAACGTCCATTCTTCCACCAATATTCTCGTCGTTCACCGACTTTGTCGCTTGCAACCTCGTTTGCTGGCATCAGTTACAACAAAAAGTAGAATCACGATAAAAGAGCCAGTTCCAAGTTGGATCTACAAAGCAGGCTTCTCGATGTAATTTTTGGTCAACAAACACCAAACCATGACAGAATTAGTGCCTAACATGATAGAATATGTCAAATGTTTGAATAGAGTTATAAATTGGGCTACTGAATACATTTTTGTTGGATATGATTTGGTGTTCGTCATGGCTGACGCGCCCCATGGTGGCGCTATGGCAGTGGTCGAAGTGACACATTAGCCAAGGGCCGATGCGGCGCATCGATTGTCTGCATAGTGTCACATCAACATTGCCCATGTGGCATGCCATTGTGGCCATCGTCCAGCTGACATGCCACGCCATTTGACTCCCTTGGTGGTCCGGTCAAACCACCCAAGGCCTCTAATACTAAGCCTATAAAACTTATGTACCACTGTCGTATATATAACTTGTTTCAAGACATACAAGCTCTTCTCCAATTTACCAAAAAGCTAAGTGTTACATTCATTCAGCCAAGTATTCCTTTGGTTGCTTCATGTAGATGTCTTCTTCAAAGTCACCAGGAAAAAAGCCGTTTTGACATCCATTTGTTCTCGCAACAAACTCTCCAATGTAACTATACTCAGAACCATTCTAATAGGCGTCAACTTCACAAACGAGGTGCTATATCCGTGTAATCAACGGCTGACGAGTGTTTATTCATAGACATTTATGTACTAGTTTTATTATGGTTTTGCATAATTCTTATTGCATATTTATTGATTTTTGTATTGTTTTATGTTTTTCTATGATTTTATCGAGTCAAGATAAGTCGAAGCTAAAAGAGGCCAAAATGGATGTTTTTGGAGACAATGAGTCAACCACTACTACGTGAGCCTCATTGTTGTTGATAAATTCGCAAGTGCACGAAATCGTAACAAGTAATAAAGTGATAGATAGGGTTGTCGATCCCACGAGGAATAAATAATTAATTACCAAAATTGATTAACTCTAGTTTTATTTGAGAAATCAGATTTTAGATTGTTCAAGCGCAAAGATTAACAATTTACTAACTACAGTAAATTTTTTTAACAAAGTAGGGCGTGGAGACAATAGAATAACAAGGGTATTTCAATAAATAAGAGTAAACAATGAGAGAAAAGCTGGGAATCATGATTTCACCGTCATTAGTCTGATCTAACTTTTAATTAAGCATATTTTTACGAGTTTCACGTTCAACATTATTGTTGGTTATCACTATTTATACTATATGTACTCTTTCTCAAGTTATACATAAATTCTACAGCTTTACAACTAGAAAATGAGTCTAGTTACGAAGATGTGCACATGTATGTTCGGTGGTGATTTTATCAACCACTTGAAAACGAAAGATATATTTCTATTCTATTGGAAATTCACGGTATTTACTTCAAAGCCATTTCACGAAAATCTCCTCTTGATTTCAGTTCGATCCTTAGTTCATCCAACAGTTGGCCAGAATTTTAGAAGCATTATATTCACAAATAAATACACCAACTATTTTGACATCGTAACAATATGTTTTAATTAAAAGTTAGATCATCGTAATTATGCTACGTCACTATCCTAGCTAGGTAAATTTAGCACATAATGGAATATAGAACAAGACTATAAGATAAATATAACATCATAACATAAAGAGAAAAGTAAAGAGAGTTTAGAGATCGTTACAAATTTTTACTTCTGTAAAGCCTCCGGTGGACTCCCCTGTACAAATTCCGAATTACTCCTCCAAATTTACAAACTACTAGAGAATACTACTACTATAGAAAGAATACTAAGTGAAGAGAGAATGAAAAAGATTGGTGTCCTGAAATATGGAAAATGTGAAGTCTATTTATAGTTGAAGCAAAAGCATAAGACGACATCTCGACCGATCATCTCGTTTTGATCCAAAGTTGTCATATAATTGATGAATTATTGATCACAAAAGTCATGATACTATAGAATCTTCCATTTGGAAGCTTGCAAGACTGAATATAGATAATTGATTAGCCATTTTGATCTGACAGTCATCGAGCGCGCACATTGCGTATGTACATTTCAGCTTTGCGCAACTTCACCGTTTGGTCATAACTTTTTCTCCAGATGTCGGAATCACAAACCGCTTGTTGCGTTGGAAACTAGACATCTGTGGCTTTCCAGTGATATAAAGAACCAAACATAATTCAGTCTACACAGGTGTCAGTGAATTTTTGAAGTTTCGGTTCTTGATTGACAAATCATATTTCAACCTACTAAACATGAAAACAAACATAAAAATACCATAACGCTATCAAGAATAATCAATTAAACAAGTTTAAAAGTATGATAATGATGAGTATTTCCCAAGCTCATCACACCCCTAAACTTGTTCATTTGCTTGTCCTCGAGCAAAATGCGTAAAACAAACAATGCAACGTTCTAGACTAAAAAACACTAAAACAAAGACAGAATAAAAAATTATTTCACATTATCATTTAAATCATGGATCAATTCTGGGAGTTTCTTTACTGTTTGATGAGAATGCAAAGAATCAGAACAATGACGCACTCGTTCACAACCTGGCGGTTAATCGAGTTTTCACAAACAAATCTCCATGTGCAACGTGTGTGAACAATAAATGCAATGATTATTGAGTTACTTGGATAAGTTCATCAAAACTAGTTCACCAAAGTTAATCATCCTAACTCCACATGTATAACTTTCACATCATCTCTCTGCTAATCTGAATAAGATTCACTAAAGATCAATAAGACTTTTTCAGCTTGTAACATTAGGCTCGGGTATGGGCTCACTGAAGGACATGTAAAAGTAGAGCTAGAGACGTAAGATATTACATTCAGAAATCTCTTGCACTTTAGTTTTTTTCTCATTTTTTTTTCACAATTCCTTCATATTTCCCCCCAAACTTATTCATTTTGATATGTAGCAGAGGGTGATCTTCATATTTCTCTTTTTTTTTTCTTATTTTTCCACATATTTCCTTCCATTTCAAGTTCCTGAATGCAATTCAGTCTCTAGAAAGGTATGATAACTGTTTGTGGCTACATGAGGTAGGTAAATGGGCTCATAAAAAAAGAGCTTTAATAAAAGGCTCAAAGGAGTTCTGGCGATTATTTTGTTTGTGAAGGGTATGGCTTGAAAGGCTCAAACGTGTTAAAGAAAAGATGGCCTAAATCATTTCTGTAGTAAATCATCATCAACGATTTTGCATCAAGAGGTGATCAATTATTTATAAAGCTCGGGTGTATCTGCATTAGTTTACTTATCTCAATAACCGTTCTCCGAGTATGCTCAACCACCAATGCAAATCAATGTGTGAAAAGTGTATATGAAGATAGGCATGCTCAAATATAGATTAAACGATATGTTGTTCACATAGTATATCATGCTCATCATCATCACAAAAACTACAATAAGTATCAAATTTTCTCATCATTGATCCATAAACTGAACAATATGTGAAGTAAAGATGCAATTTTTTTTAAATATAAAAATAAAGACAATAGAAGCCATCACAATAAAAAAACGTCCCCCAAACTTAGATGAGATATTGCCCCTAATGTCTAAAACCAAAGAAACAAATATAAACAATAATAAAAACAATGGCACCTGATAGGAAAATAGTAGTTGTCATTGTGGCTCGCATTTTCCTCTGGTTTTACGTCCAGAAACGGCATAAACGCCTTATATGACTCGAGGAATGGCTTTCCATCCAATTTTCTTAAAAATTGGCAAACATAGTCTTTTAACGTCAGATTCCCAAGACGCCACTAGCTGCTTCCATGTTAACTACAAAGAACATAATAGAAAAAAAAATAGCATATATACAATACAACTGAAAATAACAATAAAAATAAAGAACTAATATGGGTTGCCTCCCAAACGACGCTTGATTTATAGTCATCGGATTGACTTCTGGTAAGGACTCAAGTGGGATTATGTAGAGTGATGGATGTTTTTTGTCTCTCAAACTCGCCTCCAATGTAGTGCTCAGTCTTTGCCCGTCAACTTTGAATGCTTCCTTGTCATTTTTTTAAATTTCAACAGCTCCATATGGAAAGACTTTCGTGATTGTAAATGGGCCAGACCATCTTGATTTAAACTTTCCAAGAAAAAGTCGAAGACGTGAGTTATACAAAAGTACTTGTTGACCATGCTCAAAATCACGTTGTAGAATGCGTTTGTCATTCCATCGCTTTGTTCTCTCTTTGTAGATTTTGGCATTTTCATAAGCTTCATTTCTGTATTCTTCCAAAGCATTGAGTTGTAGCATTCTCTTTCTCCAGCTAGTTTCATATCCATGTTCAGCCTTTTCACAGCCCAATAAGCTTTGTGTTCAAATTCGACCGGCAAGTGACAAGCTTTTCCAAAAACTAAACGATATGGTGACATACCAATTAGAGTTTTGTAAGCAGTACGATAAGCCCAAAGTGCATCATCAAGCTTCTTGGCCCAATCTTTTCTTGAAAAATTCATTGTTTTCTCTAAAATTCGCTTTATTTCCCTGTTTGAGATTTCCACTTGGCCACTGGTTTGCGGATGATAAGCAGTTGCAACTTTGTGCGTACTCCATATTTAGCCAATAAAGACTCGAAGTAGTGGTTAAGGAAGTGTTTACCTCCATCACTGATGGTTGCCCTCAGTGTGCCATCTCTAGTAAAGATGTATTTGCGAAGAAAATTGATCACCACTTTGGCATCGTTAGTTGGTAACGCAATGGCTTCCACCCACTTTGAGACATTGTCAACTGCTACCAAAATGTATTTTTTGTTGTATAAGGATGGAAATGGTCCCTTAAAGTCAATACCCCAAACATCATATAATTCAACTTCAAGAATGTTATTCAAAGGCATTTCATTATGTCTTGAGATATTTCCAACCCTTTGGCATCGATCACAGGAACTAACAAAAACATGAGCATCTTTAAACAACGTTGGCCAATAAAGTCCACACTGAAGTACCTTCGCTGCAGTTCTTATTCCACCAAAATGTCCTCCATATTCTGAAGAATGACAGTATTGTAATACTTCAGAAATTTCTTCTTCTGGAACACATCTTCTTAAAAGTTGATCACGGCAGTGCTTGTAGAGGTATGGATCATCCCACAAAAAATGTTTGACTTCGGAAAAGAACTTCTTCTTCTGCTGGTAAGTTAATTCAGATGGAATAATATTGCATGCAAGGTAATTAACAATATCAGCGTACCATGGAGCATTGGTTGTTTGCATAGCGTATAGCCTCTCATCAGGGAATTCTTCATTGATTGGTTGAAGTTCACGTGCTTCTTTAACTTTCAATCTTGATAGATGATCTGCAACAACATTTTTTGAGCCCTTTTTGTCACGGATTTCCACGTCAAATTCTTGAAGAAGCAAGATCCATCGAATCAAACTTGGTTTTGCATCTTTATTTGAAAGCAAGTACTTGATTGCTGAATCATCTGTGTACACAATAACTTCAGAACCAATCAAATATGAACGAAATTTATCAAATGCAAAAACAATTGCTAATAACTCCTTCTCTGTTGTTGCATAATTCATTTGAGCGTCACTTAGAGTTCGACTGGCATAGTAGATCACATGTAAGACTTTGTTCTTTCTTTGTCCCATCACTACTCCAATAGCATAATCACTTGCATCGCACATCAGTTCGAATGGAAGATTCCAATCGGGGGTGTAAATTAATGGTGCTTCTGTTAGCTTATTTTTCAGCAAGTTGAAGGCTTTATGACATTCTTCATCAAATGTGAAAGTGGATTCCTTTGCCAACAAGTTGCACAAAGCTTTTGTGACTTGAGAAAAATCTTTGATGAAACGCGTGTAAAATCCTGCATGTCCAAGAAAACTACGAATACATTTTACTGATGTAGGAGGTGGAAGTTTTTCGATTACCTCAATCTTAGCTCGATCAACTTGAATGCCTCTGGCAGATATATGGTGTCCTAGGACAATTCCTTCTTGTACCATGAAGTGACACTTTTCCCAGTTCAATATCAAGTTTGTTTCTTCACATCTCTTCAAGACTAAAGACAGGTTAGTCAAACAGTCATCAAATGACATACCAAAGACAGAATAACCGTCCATGAAAACCTCAAGGAATTTTTCCACCATGTCAGAAAAAATAGACATCATGCACCTTTGAAAAGTAGCAGGGGCATTACAAAGACCAAAAGCATTCTTCCAAATGCAAATGTACCATATGGGCAAGTGAAAGTTGTTTTCTCTTGATCCTCAGGTACAATGGGTATTTGATTATATCCAAAATAACCATCAAGAAAACAGTAATAAGGGTGACCTGCAAGCCGATCCAACATTTGATCAATGAAGGGTAAAGGAAAATGATCTTTGCGGGTTACCTTATTTAGTATTCGATAGTCAATGCACACCCTTCATCCAGTGTTTGTTCTTGTGGGAATATCTTCATTGTGTTCATTCTTCACTATAGTCATTCCTCATTTCTTCGGAACAACATGTATTGTACTCACCCATGAGCTATCCAAAATTGGGTAAATAATTACAGCATCTAGAAGCTTTAATACTTCAGCATTTACCACTTTCTTCATATTGGGATTCAGACGGCGTTGATGTTCGACATTTGGCTTGTAGTTCTCCTCCATTAGTATTTTGTGCATACAAGTCAAAAGACTGATGCCTTTGATATCGGCAATGGACCACCCTAAGGCAGTTTTATGATCTCTTAGAACGCGCAACAACTTATACGTTTCAACATTAGTCAATGACGATGAGATAATAACAGGTAGAGTTGAATTATTTCCCAAAAATGCATACTTTAAATGAGACGGAATTGGTTTAAGATCTAGAGTTGGTGGCTTGATAATAGATGGGATTGTGATATTTGTACCTTTCTCTAGATCTTCAACCTTTCATTTGTAATCAATTGGTATTGCATCAAGGGCTAAAATACATCTTTCAATATCATCATTATAAAAATCTATCACTTCTTTTATTAGACATACCTCGAGTGAATCCTCCAAGTGGCTCTTGTCGAATACTTGTTCAACCAGCTTATCGAGAATGTCAATTTTGAAACAACTATCAGCTTCTGATGGGTATTTGATAACTTTGAAGACATTGACGGTGATTTTTTCATCTTGCACTCTCATGGTAAGTTCTCCTTTTTGCACATCCATTAGAGTTCTCCCAGTTGCAAGGAATGGGCGACCAAGAATGATTGGAATATCATGATCTTCTTCCATGTCCAGGATGATGAAGTATGCAGGGAAGATAGACTTATCAACTTTAACCAATACATCTTCAACCGTACCTCTAGAATACTTGATTGATATGTCTTCTAGTTGAAGGGACACAGTGGTTGGTTTGGCTTCTCCAAGTTCCAACTTCCTATACACAGATAGAGGCATCAGGTTAATGCTTGCACCTAAGTTACACAATGCTTTCTCAAAATGTGAATTCCCAATTACACAAGGAATTCTAAAACTCCCTGGAACTTTGAGCTTTGGTGGCAATTTCTTCTGTAAAATGGCACTGCACTCCTCGGTTTGGCATACAGTTTTATGTTCTTCCAGCTTTCTCTTATTTGATAAAATTTATTTCATTATTTTGACATAGCTGGGCATCTGTTCAAGAGCATCTGCAAAAGGAATGTTAATGTGCATTTTTTTTAAAGATATCAAGAAATTTAGAAAATTGCTTATCCAGTTTAGTTTTCTTCAATCTTTGTGGAAATAGAATTTCTTGCACATTCGGTGGTTGTGTGTCGGCGGAAGTGTGCTTTAGCTCAGATTCACGTCCCTGTTCATGTGTATGAAACTTCTCTCCTTGTGAGGCAATAGGTTCTGGAAACACTTTCCACTTTGGAGTGTAATTGCATGCACATGTTCTCGAGGGTTGGTTTCTGTGTTGCTCGGCAATTCTCCTTGTGCTCTTTCAGCTAGAGTGGTGGCAAGTTGACCCATTTGTACTTCTAATTTTCTGATGGATGCACTTTGGTTTTGGAACTGTTGATTGGTTTTATTGATGAATTGGTCAGTTCTTGAGGCTAATTGGTTTGTGGTAGTGGCTAACTGAGTGACAATGTCCTTCCGGGAAGGTTTATTTTCTTGGTGCAGTGGAAATCCAGGAGGAGGTCTGATGTGGTTCTGGTTGTTGCTCCAAGAGAGGTTAGGGTGATTCCTCCATCCAGGGTTATAGGTGTTGGAATATGGATTATTCTGCGGCCTGTTAAAATTTGACACAAAATTTGCTTCTTCATTGTGAGCAGAATTTTCAGAATTGCTTACCAAATGGCAGTTGGCAGTTGAATGTGAGTTTCCACAAAAATCACATGTTGCTGATGTGGACTGGATGGCATTTACCCTCATTATTCCCAGTTGCTTGGTGAGAGTAGTGAATTGTGCTATTAATGCTGTGATAGCATCTATCTCGTGCACACCAACCAGTCTTTTCTGTTGTTCAGAAGGCCACTGTTATTATTCGACGCCATTTTCTCCAATAGTTGATAGGCATCTTCTGTGGTTTTCGCCATTAAAGCTGCTTCTGCAGCCGCATCTACTAAGATTCTAGTGTTTCGTCACAACCCGTTGTAGAATGTTTGAACTTGCAACCATTTGGGAAGTCCACGGTGAGGACACT
The DNA here is from genome assembly GCA_948329865.1 of Linaria vulgaris. Lineage (NCBI taxonomy): Eukaryota > Viridiplantae > Streptophyta > Magnoliopsida > Lamiales > Plantaginaceae > Linaria > Linaria vulgaris. Next base: position 65,236,183 of record OX415250.1, read on the forward strand.
TCCTAAGCATTTCCTTGTACCTTTCCCATGCTTTGTACAGATTCTCCAAGTCGTGTTGCACAAACTGAGTGATTTCATTCCTCGTTTTTGCTGTTTTAGCTGGGGGAAAGAACTTAGCTAGAAATTTTTGTGCTATTTCTTCCCAGGAAGTAATACTACCTTGAGGAAGTGAATTGAGCCAGTTCTTCGCCTTGTCCTGTAATGAGAATGGGAATAGTCTCAACTTCATAGCATCTTCTGAAACTCCATTGTGTTTAAAAGTATCACATATTTCAAAAAAATTAGCTATATGTGCATTGGGATCTTCACTCGGGAGTCCACAAAATTGGACAGATGTTTGAATCATCTGAATAATTATTGGCTTAATTTCAAAATTATTTGCAGCAATTGACGGCTTTTGGATGCTTGTGTTGGCACCTAAGATTGTTGGGACAGCGTAGTCCCGCAATGCTTTTGATTCATTTTCTATAAGTCCACTCATTTTACTTTTATCCTTTTCTATCATACGCAGTATTTTTAAAGTTCTTTCAATTTCAGGATCAAAAGGAAAGAGTGTTGAGTTCTTACTCCTTGTAACTCTTTTTGATTTTTTTATTATTCTCAATTTTGAAAGTAAACAGAAAATAAAATAAAAAAATAAAAAATAGAACAATAAAAAAATTACCACAGTAAAAAAATAATTATTTACCGTCACAAAAAATAAAATGCTTACGAGCAATCAAACGTTTTTTTTTACCAAGGTGGTTTTTTTTACTACGGTAAAATATTAACACATATAAGACATACTTTCAAATTAACAATAGGATTAACTGGTATTGATATTAATTAATTTTAATCCCCGACAACGGCGCAAAAAACTTGTTGATAAATTCGCAAGTGCACGAAATCGTAACAAGTAATAAAGTAATAGATAGGGTTGTCGATCCCACGAGGAATAAATAATTAATTACCAAAATTGATTAACTCTAGTTTTATTTGAGAAATCAGATTTTAGATTGTTCAAGCGAAAAGATTAACAATTTACTAACTACAGTAAAAACTTTTAGCAAAGTAGGCCGTTGAGACAATATAATAACAATGGTATTTCAATAAATAAGATTAGACAATGAGAGAAGAGCTGGGAATCATGATTTCACCGTCATTAGTCTGATCTAACTTTTAATTATGCATATTTTTACGAGTTTCACGTTCAAAATTGTTGTTGGTTATCACCATTTATACTTTATGTACTATTTCTCAAGTTATACATAAACTATACAACTTTACAACTAGAAAATGAGTCTAGTTACGAATATGTGCACATGTATGTTCGGTGGTGATTTTATCAACCACGTGAAAACAATAGATATATTTCTATTCTATTTAGAATTCACGGTATTTACTTCAAAGCCATTTCACGAAAATCTCCTCTTGCTTTCGATCCTTAGTTCATCCAAAAGTTGGCCATAATTGTAGAAGCATTATATTCACAAATAAATACACCAATTGTTTTGACATCGTAACAATACGTTTTAATTAAAGGTTAGATCATCGTAATTAGACTACGTCACTATCTCAGCAAGGTAAATATAGCACATAATGGAATATAGAACAAGACTATGAGATAAATATAATATCATAAAGTAAAGAGAAAAGTAATGAGAGTTTAGAGATCGTTACATATTTTTACTTCCGTAAAGCCTCTGGTGGACTCCCCCGTACAAACTCCGAATTACTCCTCCAAATTTACAAACTACTAGAGAATACTACTACTATAGAAAGACTACTAAGTGAAGAGAGAATGAAGAAGATTGGTGTCCTGAAATATGGAAAATGTGAGGTCTATTTATAGTTGAAGCAAAAGCATAAGACGACATCTCGATCGTTTATCTCGTTTTGATCCAAAGTTGTCATATAATTGATGAATTATTGATCACAAAAGTCATGATACTCTAGAGTCTTTCATTGGAAGCTTGCAAGACTGAATTGGTCATCGAGCACGCGAGTTGCGTATGTACATTTCCGCTTTGTGCAACTTCACCGTGTTGGTCATAACTTTCTCTCCAGATTTCAGAATCACAAATTGCTTGTTGCGTTGGAAACTAGACATCTGTAGCTTTCCAGTGATATAAAGAACCAAATATAATTCAATCTACACAGGTGTCGGTGAATTTTTGAAGTTATGATTCTTGATTGACAAATCATATTTCAACCTACAAAACATGAAAACAGACATAAAATTACTACAAAACTATCAAGAATAATCAATTAAACAAGTGTAAAAGCATGATAATGATGAGTATTTACCAAGCTCATCACTCATGCGCGACTTGAGGAGCTACAACACTACAAATACCCTTGAGTAGCACGACTGAAAGGAGAACATCAGGAGACCGCAGGGAAAAATAAGAGCTGGTATTCAGAGCTAGAAAAATAAGGCAACAGTAATTGCACCTGGTAGGCACGATGATCACACAATTCAGAGCAAATTCTGCCTGACGAGGATTGAACAGTCATTTTCACTAAGTAGGTCACAGTTGTTCACAAAATAGGGCATCAAGACTTTCTTATAAATAGAGAGGACGAGCACCACCTAAAACACAACTTACAAAAGCCTGCAAACACTTTAAAAAGTTTACAAACGTTTACAAAAACATTGTTAGTTTGTTTTCATAGAGAAACACCATTGAAGTCTTGTTCTAATATAGTTGAGTCATTGTTTCAGAAAAAATAGTTTGTGTAGAAGAAGATAGCACAAGGGAGTCAAGAAAATAGTCGAGCAACATAGTTCCACCGAATCCGATAAGTTTTTCTTATTCTCTTTACTTTGGCTATGTTATTTAACTCTTTTGTGGAACTCATGACCATGAGGAGCTAACCTACTCGTTGTCTAGAGTATGGGAGTAACTATGATTTATGAATATTTTTATTTATTTTGCTTGATGTGCGTTTGATGATCTTGAATGTCTAGATTGAATAGTTACTTATGCTGTGTGATTGACCTTACTCTCTATTGGATAACATTAAAAGCACATGTGTGTGTGTGTGTGCATATGCGTGATTTGAAAGTCCTCAAGATGAATCAAAACTTTGAATGAACCGAGGAATGCAAACAAGCTTTCTTGTAGCTAAAGCAACATCTTTCCTCCATCGCTATTGGCTAAACCATAAGAAACGTTTTATCTCTACCAAGCTATAACCGAGAACGCCATAAGCACGGTCTTAGGGCGAATGGAAGGAATCATTCAACCACCCATTTACTATGTCTTAAAGGTATTTTTAGGATGCTAAGAATAACTATTTAGAGATCGAGAAATTCACACTAACTATCGTTCTCACGAAACATAATTGTGACCTTATTTCCAGTCACACCACATAGTGGTGCACACAGACAAACCACTCAAGAAAGTGATGATGAAGCTCGAGAAATCTGGGAGGCTAGTAAAATCGGCAATAAAACTTGGAGAATATGGTATAGAATGCCTTCCGAGAACTTCAGTAAAAGCCCAAGTCCTTGCAGAATTGGTGGCTAACACTTTGGGTAGAGCACAAGCGCTAGAGGGACAAGTTACAACTGTTGAGAATGATGAAATCGCGTGGATGTTGCACGTTGATGGTTCGACTACCAATACCAAATAAGGAATAATTGTTTACCTACAGTCCCCTGATGCAAGAGAATTTGGGTACACAATAAATCTAAATTTCATTTTGACCAACAACGAGGTAGAATACATTGCTATTCGCGTCGGAACCATAATGTCAAGCTCATTGGGACTATCAATTTCGTGGCTTACTTCAAGACCAAATAAAGAACCACTTAGTTGGATAAGTTTCGAGTCAAATAAACCTTTTGTATGTCTAAGAAGTCAAGTGGTATGATTTGGTCTTTAATGAGTCTTGTTTAGTCTTTTAAGAGTCATTAAGAGTAGTTAAAGGCTTTTTAATGCTCCTATGTGTTTGATATAAATGTAGGGAATTTTATAGTCATTTCCAAGCATATGAATAATTCTCACAAGAGTTGTAAAAATAAGATTTGATATGAATTCAAGAATGAATATTTCTTTAAATATTTTGACTCTCTTTTTGTGATGAATTGAAATATTGAAGAACTTATCAGATCCTTGAGCAGGATCTTGTGGCGTTCAACCATACCGAGGTTGTTGGCTGATTCAATAGCCATTGGGTCGAGTTTTATCAAGATCTAAGTAAGATCAAACCAGATTCTCGATCTAGGGATACCGCTCCTTAATTTATACATTGGGTTCTTAACTGAGCCTGCAGTTTGAGCATTCGCTCAGGTTCACCTGTTCAACCGTGTTCGCTTTGTGTTGGCGTATATGTCTTAGTATTCGTACTTTTCCTACTCTAGTTCTTTCTGAATATTAGGTGTTAGTGCCCCTTAATATTTTGTACCAAAGTATGGCCTTGTGTTTGTTTGCACTCTATATCGTTCTTTCGTAGTTGTCGTAGATGGCAATAGGATTTGAGACTCAGCTATGCTAAAAATAAAAGCATTAATGAAAATATTACAAAAAACAGGGGGTTCCATTCATTCTTCACTATACCAAGGTTCTTTTTTGTATCAAATAGAGGGTCGCGGTCATCATACCATGGTTCCTACTTTTATTAAAGCAACGAGTCGAGGTTCTGTTCATTCTTCACTATACCAAGGTTCATAACTTGTATCAAGTAGCGGGTCGAGGTCATCATACCAAGGATCTTAATTTTACCAAAGCAACGGGCCACAGTTTTGTTCATTTTTCACTATACCAAGGTTCGTGTTGTATCGAATAGCGGGTCGTCGTCATCATACCAAGGTTTCTGTTTTTACTAAGGCATCGGGTTGAGGTTTTGTCCAAACTTCACGAAGATCTTACATATGGCGTTCAATTTCCATTCATCGTAGATTTAGTTTTGAGGACAAATCTTTTTGAAAATGGAGAGAATGTGGAAACGAGCACATGCCCACTTATTTTATACATTGGATCCCTTAGATATAAAGATCTAAAACCCAGTGTATAAAATAAGCAGAAGTCACCCCAAATCGAGAATCTAGTTTGATCTTACGTAGAGCTTGATAAACCTTGACCTACTAGCTATAGAATCAGCCAAGAACATCGGTATTGTTGAGCGCCACAAGATCGTGACCAAGGCTCTTGATAAGGTCTTCAATATTTTCATTCCTCTCCAAAAACTAGTTCAAATATTTACAAGAAATATTCATTCTCGAATTCAAATCAAAATTTATTTTTACAACTTTTGTGAGACTTATTTATAGGCTTGAAAATGACTCTTAAGTGCTCTACATTTATATCAAACACATAAGAGCATTAAAAAGCCTTTAACTACTCTAAACATTTCTTAAAATACTAAACAAGACTCTTGATGGACTAAACAATATCACTTGACTTCTTGGACATACAAAAGTTTTATTTGAATCAAAACTTATCCAACTAAGTGGTTCTGTAACTGTTCTGGAAGTAAGCCACGAGATTGAACCTGGAGAAGATCATTTTTTTTGGATTAGAAGGCGTGTACTCGTTTCCATCATTCTTTCCAGCTACAAAAAGATTCATCCTCGGATTTGAATCTATGATGAATAGAAATTGAACACTACATGTAAGATCTTCGTGATGTTTCGACATAACCTCAACTCAATGCCTTAGTACAAATAGAAACCTTGGTATGATGACAACGACCCACTGCTTGATACAAAATACAAACCTTGGTATATTGAAGAATAAACAGAACCTCGACCCGTTGTTGAACCCAATGTATAAATAAACTACGGCCTTCCCTAAATCAAAAATCCGATATGATCTTACTTAGTGCTTGATAAACCTTGACCCATTGGCTATAGAATCAACCAAGAACCTCAGTATGGTTGAATGCCACAATATCGTGCTCAATGTCTTGATAAGTTCTTCAATATTTTAATTCCCCTCATAAAGAGAGTACAAATATTTAAAAGAAATATTCATTTTTGGATTCATATAAAATCTTCTTTTTAGAACTCTTGTCAGACTTATTTATAGGCTAGCAAATGACTCTTAAGTGTCCCATATTTATATCTAGCACATAGGAGCAGTAAAAGACCTTTAACTACTCTTAATGACTCTTACAAGACTAAACAAGACTCTTGAAAGACTAAACAAGGCCTCTTGACTTCTTGGACAGCGAAAAGGTTTATATGACTTAAAACTTATCCAACTAAGTGGTTCCTAATTTGGTCTTGTTGTAAACCACGAAATTGACGGCCCATGGACTTCAAGAAGTGTCATTCAATTTTATTTGGCTCTAGCTCATCACTTGGATGGAGTCTAAACCCAATAAGATTTACTATTAGGCTTTCTAAGTACTTATTTTAGGCACTTATAAGCTTTGAGAATATCGTTTTTTTTCTAGATTAGAAGGCGTGTGCTCGTTTCCATCATTCTCTCCATCTTTGGAAAAAATCGTCCTCGAATATGAATTATGATGAATGGAAATTGAATGCTACATGTAAGATCTTCGTGATGTTTGGACAGAACCTCAACTCGATGGCTTAGTACAAATAGAAACCTTGATATGATGACCGCAACCCGCTAATTGATACAAAATATGAACCTTAGTATAGTGAAGAATAAACGAAACCTTGACCTGTTGCTTTGGTAAAAGTAGGAATCTTGGTATGATGACCACGACCCGCTACTTGATACAAAACACGAACCTTGGTATAGTGAAGTATGAACAGAACCTCAACTTATTTCTTTAGTAAAAGTAGAAACAGGGTATGATGACCACGACCCTCTACTTGTACAAAACAAGAACCTGATATAGTGAAGAATGAATGGAACCTCCTTTTTTGTAATATTTTCTTTGATACTTTTTTTAGTATCTTTTTTTGATAGAAAAAACAAAATAAAATCTGATCAATATCAGAGTGCTCTGATACCAAAATTGAAATGATAAAGGATAGAGACATTAGACCCGTTAGATATATTGATTCAAGAACCCAATGTATAAATAAGCAGCGGTCTCCCCATATTGAAAATTCGGTTTGATCTTACTTAGAGCTTTATAAACCTCGACCCATTGGCTATACAATCAGCCAAGAACCTCCGTATGGTTGAGCGCCACAAGATCATGCTCAAGTTCTTGATAAGTTCTTCAATATTATAATTCCTCTCCAAGAGATACACATTATACAGACGAGTATTACATTTTTTTAATTTGTATGAATAAAAAATATTAAAATTATAAGAACTCTATGCTGAAACTTTTAAATTAACATTAAGTTTTTTTTGTCAATAGATCAGAATCCACGGATTAACAAACTTTAATGCAAACCCAATATCAATATAATATTCTAAGGAAAAAAGCATCAAACCCCTGAACGTTTGGGGTTATTAGCAGAAAACTCCCATAGTTTTGGTCTTTGAGGGTCGACCCCCTAACCTTTGCAATTTTGTGCGAAGTGTCGCCTTATTCACATTTTTGTCGTAAAATTTGAGAATGTGTCAGCATTTTTTACCATTAGATAGACCAAATGGGGAAGTTTGCATCAAATTGCAATAGTTGGGAGGTTGACCGCCAAATACCAGAGTTATGGGGGGTTTGCTGCATATAGGGTCAAACTTTGGGGGGTTATGATGTTTTTTTCCCAAGATTATACAATTAAAAACAAATGATATCATAGTGTTGTGTTCTCTTTTTCATTTGAATTAACTGTTGTGCTTGTGAGTATTTCCATAATTCGCTCGAGAGTAAATTTATGCATGTTGTAATATTTCTTTAGTTATATATGCCTTTATACTGATTCCATAGCTCTAAATATAAAACTGCAAACTAAACAAACCCGTTATTTGCCCAACAATTAATAAACAATGTGTGTCGATAACAGAATCCCTAGAATTATTGTAGAACTGAAGTTGATGATACATATTGTAACGCCCCAGAATTTTGAGGCTAAACAGTACAATATCATAACAAGAATGACATTTAAAAAAAAACTAATTGTGCAAAAACAAGACAATTACAACTGTTACAATAAAGAAAAAGGTGAACTTAATACAAACATTAACTAACTACCCGAAGGAACCCACTCTCCACGTTCTTCAAGTCTCGTCCTGGTTGACCTAAAGCTGAAAGGAAGGGGGGGAAACATGCATGCGTGAGATAAAAATCTCAGTGGTGTTTGTGCGTTTGTGTGCAGAGTGAATGACGTGCACTTTTATTTTGAAAACAATTGAAAAATAACAATTTGGCACATTGGTCAATTAATCATTCAGGCAGTCACACAGTCGGGCAATCAGACAATCAATTGAGAATGAACAGAGTTTCAACCTTAAGTAAACAATACCCGTCCTTATAACTCCTTTCAGTCAGTCCTTGTTACCCCCATTCAAGGAGCTACCTCGAAATCGTTCCACATACCACACAGGCATGCTCGTCGTTTACCCCACTTAGACACTACGAAACTCCCATAGGTCTAAGGGAGAGGGGCCATGGGGCACGAAGACCATCTGGCGAGCCCGCCGCTGGCCAGCGGTACAACATGCTTACCAAGCCGTGGATCCATTCAGTCGTTCAAAACATTCCAATCAGTCAATCAGTCAATCGTTCGGTCGTTCAAAACAATCAGTCAGTCGTTCGCTTGTTTCAAATAATTCAGTTAGTTAGTAAACAGTCAATACAATAAACGTTTAAAGCAATAAACAATTGTTTCACATGAACCATATTCATTAGTGCTAGTAATCAATAACGTTACCAATTCCAATCAATTAACATGCTATGTAGCAATCAATCATTTACAGATAAACTTTAATAATGTATCATCAATCACGTTAAACAGCAATGCGTATATGTATACGTATATATTTACTATTAGTAACCACGTTAGGCACATACTCTCTTTCAGTGAAAATAATAGAATTTTGGAACATGCACCTGTATTATCCATCGTGAGAACAGAACATCCAAAAGGTAATCAAATTTCATATCGGCCAAAAAGCAAGACGAAAAAGAGAACCGCTTAAATATATATTCTTAAGTTAAATTAAGCAACCTTATTACTGCTACAAATCCTAATTGTTCCATACGTCTCGAAACATACTCACTGATGCGCATCTCTGATTAATTACCCTACTGATTAATACAACAATTCATGTTTTAACTTTAATCTATAATAGGTGAATAAATATATGTTATGCTTACACTGATGTTGCTGCCAACAAAAATAAACCAACCGCATGCAGCTACAAGGAGGGTCTCATGCATTGATTTGTTAAACCACTACACATTACATGACACAATTCTCCATACTGCCTCATATGAACAAAATAATATACTCATCGCTTCCTTCACTAATCCTAACAATTAATTCAAGTTAATGACATATATACTATTTTTTAATCATGATGAGGCTCTCTATATCTGATTCATCAATTTCCTTATGACCTAACAAATATCGCGGGCTCCACAAGCCTGTATTAAAACTCTTATATCCATGATACGTGCATGTTTTCACATACCTTCAATTAATCTAGTTCGCTGAATTAATAACCAAACAAAACAAGATAATTTACCTGGGCAAAGAACAGGATACCAACAAAGGAGCGTTTGCAGACGGAAAGAGAAAAAAAGGCTGCGCTAAATTTTATGTAACCCTTAAAACCCACGTTAACCTATTGGTAATTATTTACTAATAATTAGAATCCTAATAGAAAATAGCTCTAATATTATTTACTTATATAAATATACCTCTAAATTATGCACAAAGTTGGTATATCGATACCTATTTTAAATTTACACATTTAGTAATGACTCAGTTAATCATAATCTATCATTAATGAAATAAAATAAAATTATATAATTCATGCAAAATTTTGGGGCGTTACACATATCTTAAAAATAAATTATACCCTTCCTTGAGAAGAAACCCGAGTACTAATGCGAAGCATCTGAGGGTCATAGAATAGACTCTTGGAATACGCTCACTGACTGTGCCAACAGAAGAGCATTGCCCCTAGGGCCATAGCCGATCAACTCATGTCTGGTAGCATCGAAAGGGTCGCTCCTCTCGGTGACACTAGATTCCTCCACCCCTCCCCCCTTATTGTAGGACATACCCGAGTAAGCCGCAAAGACCTACTCCAAGATCTACCTCCCACTCACGGATAATGCCCATTGCATTGATCCAGGTTGGGTCACGACCCCGAAGGTTACACCAATATTGTATCACGAGTCCCATCCAAGTAACTTTATTTAAAACACTTCAGTGTGTTATTCGAGTGGCTCCCATTCTGAAAGTCCAATCGAACACAACTATGAGGGCTTATAATCTATCTTTATAGGTATCACGCCACTACTTAACATGTTACTAACTCTCATACTTGCACGAGTATATTTTCTTAACGGGTATGAGAAGGTAAAGTAGTACTAGTTGAGAGAGGCTACTAGAGGGAGCAATGTACATACGACCCGAGGAGAGCCAACTCCCAACTACTTAACATAAATAAGGAGAAGACTGAATCTCATTAGTTTTATCCAAAAAAGGGAAGTTATTGGACCATAAAGGAAGACCCCTCATTGACTCAGTTCACAAAGACGGGGCAGCTAGCACCTAGGGTGTCCTGGAATATAATAATTAGATTAACCAGCCTTATAACACTTTCAATAATTTGAAAGAGGGACCAATCATTGAACCCCAAGGAAAGACCCTTATTGACCTAGATCGCAGACGGTCACCATTGTGCCAGAGATATTGTCCCTAATTGGCCCTACCCGCAGAAGCTATTTATTTGTAAATGAAGCTTCCCCCTATTGGTTACCCTCGTCGAAGACACACATTCGCGCATAAGGAATTTCTCCTAATTGCTACACCCACCCATGTAGTTATTATCAACAAAAGACCAAACAGGACTAGCCCCGAGCTCTCCTAAAACTCTTATTAATAAGGTTCATTTTACACTCCCACAAGAAAAATGTTCAACAACACTTTTGCACCAACTTTTAGAAGAAAAAGCATTCTTGTACTTTATTTTTAGTATGTTTGGCAACATCTCTCTCACCAATCATATTTTCCCAACTCTAGCCCTCTCTTAACTAAAAAAAAAAAAAATATTGCTCCCTCTCCCAAGTTCGGGATCAGCGTCCCTAATACTCACTTTGATATTTATCTATATATTGCCCTCCTCTGGGTGTAGGATGATATTGCATCATCAAATGGCACCATCTGTGATAATGCTATAGAATCCCTGAGATAGCTTGAGAGAGTAAAAACTTTGAGAGGTACTGTTTAAGCTACTTTTTTGCTAATGGAGAATCACTCTTTGACCCCTGATGTCCCCAAAAAATTTACCAGCTCGCTCCAATCACCCTAACGTTCCGTCGCCCATTGAGAAGGAACCAAGTGGAGTATATTCACATCCTGAGTGCCACATACAAAAATCTAATGAACATCGTCCTCACGTATCCTACCATGTCGCCCCAAGATGTAAGATCAGATATTACCAGTTATAGTGAGGTTGGATGGCCTCACACTCTTTGTCACGGAGCCATGCCGAGACCTCAATACTCTAGCGCTACCGAGGATTTCCCAAGAAGAGAAAGGGTCCTTGAACGTCACAACTACAGAATAAATAACACCAGAGCGCGTTAGAACCATAAAATTATTTTTAGACCGAGCTGCGATGATAGCATCTTGTGGCTACTAAGGAACCAATGTGGCACATGCTCGAAGAAGTACAAAAAGAGTTGCGTCAGCTGAGGCGTAATCTGAAGTCGGACAAACAAGTCACCTACATAGGTTCCTCTTTCGCACCCCACACCACTAAGGCTCATATCCCCATCGGGATGAGGCCAACAAAGTTTGTTGCCCAATTATGCTAGGAAGAAGAACGATCGAGATCTCCGTGGCCATATTAACCAGTATATGGCTAGCATGGACTTAGTGTCTACACCCAACCACCCCTTGTGTTAGATCTTTTGCACTACCCTAACCGAACCGGTGCATGCTTCATTTCCCAACTTCCCCTGGAACCATCCATAGTTTAAAGTATCTAACAAAAATGTTTATAAAGTGGTTCGCATGCAATAGTTGCTTCCCCGAGTGTGTGGGATACCTACTTAACATCAAGGAAGCTAATGACAAGCTTCTGAGAATTCATAAGGAGGTTCTTCGATGAGCTCATTGACGACCCTCACGTCGACCCGCATATACTATCTAAAATGTTAGTAAATGGACTCTAGAATGGCAATTTCTCTACATACTTTATGAGAACGAGGGTCACGAACCATGAAGATCTGATGTAGAGGGTGGATGCCTTCTTACAAATGGATGAGCCAACACACCGGGAGGAAAGTCGCAAGCCCTTGGAAGGGTGGTTCAGCTAAAACCGCCAACACATCGGAAGGAAAAGGAAAGGACAAGAAGGAGGAAAACAATACACACAAGAAGGAAGATAACATTATGGGGGTGGAAGAGAGCTCAAATGGCCTCGGCTCACCCGAGTGACAAACAAGAACAAGAGCACAGGGAAATACTATGCCTATCATTGAGCCTACGAACACATAACAGACGAGCGCAAAAAATCGAGATCACGTGTATCTTGAGCTTGGGCTTCCTAGAAAAGTATGTGGTGCCTGACAATAGACAGAACAACGGTGAACAGTGACCAGAGAAGAGGGACCAAGAGAAGAAAAGTAGAGACACTGAAAAAATAGCTTGCTCGGAAGAGTTCAAAATTTAGCTAAGCAATCTTCTTTACCTTCTTACCAAACTTATATTCTCCTTATCATGAAATTACATTGATACATACGTTGTTTCCATTGTAATTTATGTATTATAGGAGAGTTGTGCAAATTAATGAAAAAATCTAAAAGTCAAATTAAGAAGAGGGACCTAGAGAAGAAAAGCAGACACTGAAAAAAAATCTTGCTCGGAAGAGTTCCAAAATTTAGCTGAGCAATCTTTATCTTTACCTTCTTACCAAACTTATATTCTCCTTATCATGAAATTCCATTGATACATACGTTGTTTCCATTGTAATTTATGTATTATAGGAGAGTTATGCAAATTAATGAAAAATTCTAAAATTCAAGTTAAGAATTCCCTTATTTATAAATCTAATTAGTTTTACAATTCTAATATCTCTCGGAATTCATAAGGCTATTTCTTCTGCACTTCTGTTATTACTAAAAAAAACTTGGAAGAACAAAGTATTCTAATTGTTCTTTGTAGAAGAACAGGACATTTGGGCGCTACTATACAATTGATCCAAAAATATAAAGACCAACAATATTGGAGAAACTTAGCATATCACAATCGAGCTACGATCTAACAAAATTTACATCAAGAAAATACTATGAAAACTACATCCAGTTGTTGCACAATGACTTTGTGGACGAGCAAGATTTTGCAGTCCCAGGGATTAGCATGAAGAAGATCAACTTGGAGCAAGTTGCACTAGGGTCGGGGGTCATCAATGACAACCTAGTACGTGAGTTTTAGGCTCACTATGATCATATGGAGTCATCAACTATCATCCAACTTCATGAAGTATGTTTCACTGCACAAAGAATAAACGAACATTACAACATGACGAAGGAATCCATGGAGATGTGAAGCGCCTATCAGAAAATGTCAAAGGAGTTCTCATCAAAGAATTTAGCTACAAGCAAGAGGGTGTTTCAATTCAACCACCAATGACAGCTTTAAGCCGACTTTGGAGCACTTAAAGCTTGTTACAAGGAGCTTTATTATTTGTAAGCTTGAGAATTATGACACCTGGTAATGTTGGAAAAATTTCATGGAAAAAGCCAAGATTACGTTATGCATCAAACGAGAAGACACCGCAAACATAAGAGAAATCATAATCAAAGCTATAGAGGATCACTCGATCAACGATCCTCCACGCTTTATGTATTTTGGAGCACTTATCACTGCACTATGTATCAAAGAGGGTTGTCTAGAACTTGATAACGATATTCAATATCGAAAGATATATCCTATCAATCACATTGTGAGGAAAGTGATAGAAACTACATTCCCCACTAATGATAGATCAACAATAGAGGCAATTGAAGAACTGTATCACATTCGTCGAAGACAATGCAAAAGATGGCGTGCAAGAAATTGCAAGAGGTGAAAGAACGGCTAGAAAAGGAGAATGATGAGTAAGTGAGTCAATTGGAAGTAATCAAGAAGCACTTCTAGAACAACAACACTCTCCATTGGAAAGGGTTGAGAGAAATTGAAGAAAATCTTGCAAAAGAAGAAAGCACCACCACTAGTCCGTTGAGCTCGATCAAGGGAGTCCTCTGGTCTTTAATTTATATCTTTCTATTTTTATGCAATGAGGACATTGCAGGATTTTAAGTATAGGGGTGGGGTGGTAGCTACGTTGTTTGTTTGACTTATTTTGCCATATATTTATCTATGGAGTATAGTTTGATTCTATTGTTTTTCCCGAATAGGGTATTAGAATGGATTTTGAAGCATGAAAGCATGAATAAGTAAGAATCTATGATAGTATATTCATAATATTGTACGAATTTGAGATGAAGGAATACGTGAATACCTTTGGTACATCTTAGGTAATATGGTTAAGGGAAAAAAGCAGAAGACCCCCTTAACTTTCGGCCGTTTTGCACTTTGCCCCCCAGCTTTAATTTTTAGCACTTTGTCCCCCCAACTTTCGACATTTTTAACGGTCATGCTACGTGGGGGATAACGTTTGACGGAATTCAAAGCTAGGGGCAAAGTGCTAAAAATCAAAGTTGGGGGGGCAAAGTGCAAAACGACCGAAAGTTAAGGGGGTCTTGTGCTTTTTTCCCTATGGTTAAAAGCTTGTTTTAGTTTCATATATACCTTTCAATCTATTGTTGTGTATAGTTGGGAAGAGAATGTTGATTATTGGTAAGAATGTGGTAATGAAGCATGTGATTATGACCCTTGAAACAAATTGCTTGTTATTGTTTGAGATAAAGGTAGAGGTAAATCTGTTGAGTAAATGAAATAGGCCATAGTTTCAAAAAAAATAGTTTTAGCCTTTCATGCCAATATCCTTTTATGAGTATAAGATTATCCACAGAACCCCACTGAAGCCTTTTTTATGAGCCTTTGTTTATGAAGCATACTTTTCTACCAAGAGCCAAAAAAGAAAAATAATTTATATCCGACCCATTTCTAGAGCTTGATGTGGTAGATAGAATGAGGGTTAAGGTAGGCGATCAAAACAAAAGTATGAGCTAAAAAGAAAAATCTAATTAGTAAAGAAGGATGAATATAATAGAGAACAAAATATCAAAAAACTTTAAGTTTGGGGGTGTTTCTCGAAAAATCATGAAGTATAAGATGGATTAAATACTTGGGAAAATAAAAACGCAAATGAAAAGATGCCAAAAAGAGCCTAAAATGTATGGTAAAAGAAGAAGGCACAAACAATGGCGGAAAGAGTAATACATAAGTGGTTTACTACATACATCTCTAGAATTCATATATGACTTTTTCCATTATAGCTCACACCCCAGCCTACATTATAATCTTACAAAGTCCAAAATGATCTTCAATTGAATAGTGAAGAGTGAAAAGGGAAGTGATTACATGTTAAGAGCTATATTTTCATAAGTTTGCAACACGAAAATAACTTTTATGCATCAACAATATTATCACACACTATTAGAGCACATGAAACAGATGTGAAGATGATTGTATTAAACTTGATGTGCTCGTGTTGATTTACTCTATCTCATCTCTTGTTCTGACCGCAGGTTACATTTTGAGAATTTCCGCTTATGCATGTTAGCATGTCAATGATTACATTCTAATTTAGAGTGAGTCAGTTAAGTAAGTTTGCTTGAGGACAAGCAAAGGTTTAAGTTTAGGGGCATTTGATAATTGTCTTATTAGCGTGATTTAAGTATCCATTTACTTGTGCTTTATAATACTTACGATAGCATATTTACTTGTTTTAGTATTGTTTTACGTTATCTTAGATATTTAAGGATTCAAGACAAAATGAGGCTAAACGAGGCCAAAAATTGGTGTTTTGCACAACATTTGGTCAACGACACACTATTTCGGTATGATCAAGGGTTATGGGAGCGCTACGACACTACAAGAAAGCGGAAATACCGAATATAACATGGTTGAAAAGAAGACACTAGGAGGTCGTATAGAGGAAATCAGAAGGTAGTGCGATCACCACCGCGTCGCACGGGTGGGGAGTGATCAGAGCCATATCGTGCAAGGCTCGCGCGAAAAGAGGAAGTTTGGGTTGCAAGTCAGAAACCCTAAAATGCATCCCAGAGCGGAGAGAAAAACTATAAGCATGAGGCTACGTTCAGCAATTAGGGTACAACTTTCACAACAATTTTCATAGCCTTTAAAACCACTCTTAAAGAGAAGAAACCATGAGAGTTGTCACCAGATAGAAAACACCATGAAAGTCTTGTTCTAGATTTGTCAAGTCATTATTTTGAGAGAAGATAATTAGTACAGATGAAGATAGAAAAAGGGAGTACGAACTGGATCAAGCAACAATGTTCCACCGGATCCGATAAGCCTCTCTTTATATTTTTACTTTGTCTATGATATTTAATTATTTGTTGATTGTTGAACTCATGACCATGATGAGCTAACCTACTCGTCGTTTAGAGTAGGGGATTAACTCTGGAATTAGGAATATATTTATTTTCTTTATTTGATGTGTGTTTGATGACCTTAAATTTCAAGATTGAATAGTTACTTATGCTATGTGACTAACCTTACTCTTTCTGAGATAAAACAGAAGCACCCTAGTGGGCCGTCCGGAGTGGAGAATGCTAATGGAGTTATGTATATATATATGTGTATGTATGTGTGTGTGTGTACTATTTAGATCACACTAGATCAATCTTAACTGTGTACGTTTTATTAACATGATTTAGGTAAGTTAATTGACAATTGCAGATTTGATATCTCTTCTAAAATAATTGACAATTGGGTTGATTCTGTTAACACGATGGGTTATTGGAGACTCATCGAGATCTGATTCAGATAGCTCCTACCATAAGTCACGGGTCTATTAGACATGCAAACATCAAATAACTATCAAGTACTGTAAGTAAATATAGGTGGTTTGTCTATGAACTACTAAGTTAAGTCATTGTGAAACCCGACCTCTAAACAATCTTTCCAACCATTGTTCACAACGTAAAAGCAATCAATCAATCATTCTAAGTTATAGTTTAGTTCAGTTTATCTTAGTTAATATGTCTTCTTTCCAACATTCTTAGTTTAATAGCTTTCATTAGAATAAGTAGCTCAATTGTTTTCTTGCATTAAAAAACCAAACAAACCCAAAAAGATATTATCATTCTTGCATTCTTGGATTAATCTCATTGCATTTTAGATTAAGCATTCTTAGCCTAAAAAGCATTCTAGTATTCTTAGTTTAGAAATCATTAAAATGAATTCTTCATATATTGCAAACCTAAGAGAAAAGATAATAACAGTAATTAGTGTTTTTGCATTTAAGTGGTTCATACGTACAACCATCACTCATTTGAGATACAATACTTAGTTCGTAACTATACTTACCATTTTATTATTCTTTGATTTGTGCACTTGCTACGTAGTGGGATTTAGGTGTAACAATTATGTGCTAAAATATATTCTATTCTATTTACACCTAACACATGTCCCCATCAGCTTACAACGTCAGGTCATCAAAATTGCAAGCTTTGTACAGGGTCATAAAAGTATCAATTTTCATCATCATATGACAGTCGAACCCTTGGTGAAGAGAAGCCCTCACTAATCAGTTTGCTCATCTATTTCTCCACGTTGTATGTGTCGTGGATAAACGGCTCCTCGTTCTACTCCAGGGCAACATCCCATTTGACATTTTCATTCAAGGGACGGGCAAAGAAGAACTTGTCCTTCCAGCTGTTGTAAGACCCGATGAGTTTGTACAGGATGCGATGGGTTCTCTTTCGCATCATACATGTGTAGAATATCGAGCTCCTCGATGACTTAGACAAGTCAAAGGCCCTAAAGAATAGCGCCACCGTGCATGGGTTAGTATACGCCATACAGATTAAGACAAAGTTGGCCAGGGTAGTGTACCCATTAGGAGCCAGCTGACTCGGGCACACGCTGCACGCCTTAAGGATCTCGAAAAACAAAGGGGGTAGCGGCGACCACAGCCCTGTCTTCAACTGAAGGAAGTAAACGGTCAGGTACTCACAACACTGGGAGGTACCTCTCTCGTTCTCCATCGGGATCTTGACATCCACGTGGTAAGCATTAATCCCGTAACGGAGGACTCGGTGTTGACTTCCCCCGTGGAGTGCACAGTACTCGACACCTCATCTACTGAAACCCTAGCGACGAAGTCGCCACCACCTTCTTCGCCAGGGTTTCAGGAGTACTACCAGAAGCGCGACGGTGGAGAGAAGAATTGCCTCTTCTGTCACCAAAAAATGGACCACAAAAGCCAGATGCTCCTCCATTGTCGAAAACTTTCTCTGCTCCACCACTGGAGTGCCCAAATCACCAGGTTGATTTCTAGACGACATTGCTCCAAAAGAGAAAGCTTTGAAAAGCAGAGAGCAGGAAAGAGAGGTAATGTGAAATGGAATAAAGATGAATCAAGACAAAAGAAACAAGCCCACTGTTTATAACCAAAAGGAGAAAGAAATCGTAGCCTCCATACGCGGGGATAACAAATAGCCACATAGTCAACATGAAATCCTAGACTAGAGAATGTGTGACAGCGTACTCTAGTTTTGAGTGTTTTCTAGAAAGCACACTCGGAACTGGGGGGACTCCAGATGATGGATATCATAAAATATAATTATTTACTCCCACGAGAGGTCGATTTGGAGTAAAGAGAGACATTCTATGAATGGCATCTAAGGCACTCAGAACAAGTAGTGTCAACGGGAAACCTTCTCACAATGACACTCTATGACTACACTCATATGGAGCACATATCCGTATGCATCGCTGAGACTCAACAAACCGAGATTTACCCCTACACATGGATAACACTCGCTACATCCTCCCTTCTATGGAACTACTACCCTAGCAAAAGCTTTGATAAACCCTTGTCATGAGTGTACCCGCACTTAGAAAATATTGCACTAACACTTTATTATTAACTCTTGGCAGGAACAAGAAGAGCGGTGGTCTTAGTTAACGATAGATCGAGAGAATCAACGAGAGGTTCCAAGAAGGAACTAAATATGCATTTACTCCTTAACTTCCAACCGCTCGCCATAATTAAGGAGATGACAAAATGTGGTTGGTCAGCACTCGCAAAAGATAAATCATTTAGGATGAAGGTAACAAGGCCTATTGTTTCAGAACGCCTACTACACCTATTGGATGTAGAGAACTTCATTCGATTGACTACCCTAGCCAACGACCCACATTAGTGAAAAAAAAGCCTCGCCAAAGATTGTGCTCCTCAGAAATGCTCATTGGCACAGAAGAAGACCCACCCGATTGGCTGGCCTAATCGAGGCAATTACTTTCAGCAAAAGACATGCAACGATTAGTCGAAGACCCCCATGAAAATCCTATAAATAGGGACTTGATAGCACTCCCACAACAAATAAGTTGGAGACAAGACTTTCACTCACTTCCACTTTTACTCTCTAACACACGACTTAACAAAGATTTCAGTAAAAGATTTTGCACTTAGCTGCTAAAAAGAGGCTATACTTGTAATCCCAAAGCTATCCTCATAATAGCTCTCCCCTCCCCAACCGAATTCCACCACTTGTAACCTACTCAACTCTCGTGAATATCAATTAAAAGCATCGCTCGCTTCTCTCTAGCTCAGGATCAACGTTCTAAATAAACTCATTCAATCGATATGCCGAATTTGCCCTCCGAGGGGTCAGATGATATTAAATCATCAAGCTCATATGAGAAATATATTTATAGGCATATTTCTTGAATATTCATCAAGCCTTAGACTCCCCGGGGAAACCTTAAATATGAGTTGCTATAACTCAATTTTTGTTTCGTTGAGGAACTATCGCAATTTCCACTACTGGAATTGATGATGCATTTAATTCCACAATGTCAATAATTTGTTGCGCCATTTGTTTTGTTCGCATTTTTTTTAATTCCAGAACTTGTATTAAGCAACCGGCGAAAAGAACGCGCCATCAAAAAATCCATGACAGTACATCATCCGTACCAAGACAGGCCAATAACTAAAATATAATTCCAAAGAATCGACTAATAAAACAACTAAGGAACGACAAACACAAGATCGTGAGGCTCCAAAAAAACTCCAACGCCATCCTAGCAAGGTCGTGTGCAACCTGATTAGCCACTCTCCCCTCCCAACGGATCCTATAGCCCTCTATTGGCTCAAAGAAGCGAAGAAAATTGGCAACTAGATTTGCGTATTGTGTATCCTTATGTTTCAGTAAATAATATCATGGATGATATTAACGCAATCGCCCTTGCACACCCACCTTTTTCCAATTCATCCCCATCGCCAGTTTAATCGCCCACAAGCTGCGTATTCCTCCACCCCGGCCGGTTCTAGCGTTGCAATAAAGTGCTTTTTGCTCTGTAGCCACAATATTACCATTATGATATCGCACCACTACTCCAAGCCCAACCTCCCCCTCGTTCTCAATCTGTGCGCCATCAAAGTTTATTTTAAGACATCCCTCCATTGGCGCCACCCAATCAGTCGAACGTGGAGGAACCAATTGAAAGGAATTTATGCCATTCCAATTTGCCGCGTAGGAGTAGGTATACAAGGCTAAGTCAAGTGGACTTCGCGGTTCATCCACTGCCAATATAGTATTTCAATTATTTCTTAGAGCCCAACAAAATATAATGGCCACCACAACATGATCCACATCCACCTCTTGTTGAAGTCGCAAGAACCAATCCAAGAGACTTTCGTCATCATGTATTATTGTCCTCGTCCAATAGTCCACCAGTGTCCAATCATGGAGTGCAACTGGACAGCAAAAGAGAATATGATGCAGAGTCTCATTACCTCCTTCACATGTAATGCAAGTAGTACTATCACAAATCCGATGTCGCCCGAGGTTTGTCTGTATAGGAAGGACGTCCAGGCATGCGCGCCACCAAAAGTGTTTAATTTTATTCACACATTTGAGACTACAAATCCTCTTCCATGCTTTATGTCTGCTTGTGCTTGGTTCCTCATCTCCACCTCGTGCCACAAGACCTTGAGACATAATTAGATGATAAGCACTACTATCGTAAACCCTCTGTGTTTCTTATAATGCCATATTTTACGGTCGGGATTGGTCATGCTTCCCAAAGCTATTGAGAGAATGGTATGCACATCAACCTCCCAAAAACCATCCTAAATTAAGTCGACATTCCACCAACTTATTGTTTTGTCAATAAGATTACATACTCTATCCAACGTGGTGGCTTGTGGGCCTATTGTTATAGGCCGAAAAGTGATAGGACACGACAACCACCCATCATCCCAGATTACAATCGCGTCCCCATTACCCACTCCCCAATGCACTCCCCGCCTAATCACCAAGATAGTTTCCCAAATACCTCGCCATGAGAAAGACAGAGTGTGTCCCACCCTTGGCTCCAAGAACGAGCTCATAAAAAATACTTAGCCTTGAAAGTTTGACTAACCAAACTATCCGGGTTTATAAATATCTGCCACTCCTGCTTCGCCACAAGCACCTTGTTGAAAGCTTTAAGATTCCGAAAGCCTAACCCTCCCTCTTTCTTTCTTCGACACATCTTCTTCCATGAGACCCAATGAATCTTATTTTGCATCTCGCTTCCCTACCAGTAATTACAAATAATTGATTTAATTTCATTAATCAAAGAGTCCGGAAATCTAAAAAAACTCATCACGGATGTCGAGATTGAGTGCCTTTAGGCAAAACTTCCTTCCCCGTCTCTAAGAGTGTCTTTCCCTTATAACCCTGAGCCCTCTTTCAAACCATTTCCCGAATAAAATTGAAAAGCTCCCGTTTTGACTTCCCAACAACTCACGAAAGCCCTAAATATTTTTCATGTCACTCAGCTATTGAAACACCCAAAACCGCCCCTATCGCTTGCGCCCAATCATCACTCATATTATATCTAACACCACCACAGATTTCTCCAAATTGATTTTTTGTCTAGATGGTGATTCATACTTATAGAGAATATCCCTCACGCCCAACGTTGATCCCCTCGTCACCTCACAAACACGTAAGGTGTTGTTGGTAAAAAAAAGGTGTGACGCCATTAGTGTTCCACGACTAATAGCTAATCCTTGAAGCATTCCCCTTTCCACGACCTTAGTAATTAATGCTGAAAAAGCTTGAGCAACCAGTATGAAGAGGTAGGGGATAAAGGATCCCCTTGCCTAATGCCCCTTTTGGGCAAAATAATATTCGATTCCCAACCATTAATAAGAGTAGAATAAGAGACAGAACGCACACCCATCATAATTAAAGAAACAAAGGAAGTATCTAAACCTAACCTAAGAATTACTTGTTCCAAGAAGGACCACTCGACTCGATCATATGCCTTATTCATGTCAACCTTCAGTGTCATAAAGCAACGGTTCCCAGCCCATTTATTCTTATGATAATGATTGAGTTCAAACGCAACCAAAACATTGTTGACGATGAGACGACCATGAACGAATGCGGATTGTGAAGGAAATATGATGTTGCGGAGAAATGGCTTTGGACGATTGGGCATGACCTTGGAAGCCATCTTAAAACTAACATTACTGACGAAAATGTGTCATCAAGTGAGGATTAGTACACCTCGGAATTAACACAATATGAGTAAAATTAACCACAGGGTCAAGAATACGATCATTCAGGAAAGCTAGCACAAAACGAATAATATCATCGCCAACAATAGACTATAATTTTTTTATAAAAGAAAACAGAGAAGCCATCAGGTCCTAGGGATTTATACGGGTACAAATTTTTTAATGCTTTATGTACCCGTCGGCTAAAAATTGTTGAAATAGGCTTTCATTCACTTCAGGGCTACGCGCACGCTAACATCCCGTAATACCTTCTCAATAACATCCCCTGAAGGTTGCTTGGATCCAAAGATAGACGTAAAGCATTCAGCTGCAATCAAATCAATTTCTTCCGGTGTACATTTAAAGACGCCTGTTGCGTCACGAAGAGCACATATCTCATTCTCATTCATTTGTTTATTAGCTCTACTATGAAAGTACAACGTAATCCTATCCCCTTTGCGCAACCATTGGACCGTCAACCCCTCGAGTTGTTTCCAGTAAATTTCAGTTGTTTCCAGTAAATTTCCTCTAAGTCCAACAACCCCTCGAGTTCAGATTTTAAAAGCCTCTCTTCCTCCCTCAAATCATGCGTGATGCACTCAGACCGTAGCACCAAGATCAACTCCTTAAGTTTAGCAATTTTCCTTTTAACATGAACGCACTCTGTCTTGCTCCATCTTACCAAACCGAGCCTATAATTTTGTAATTTGCAACCCAACTCATGTCCGTTATTTGCGTGCGTATTAGTTTTAGCCCATAGTTGTGCAATTAGAGCTTCACACTTGGCCTTGTTCGCCCAAGCAGTTTCAAATTGGAACCGTTATGGTCTCGCCCTCATGCCCCGATCCCTCACTTTTTGTATCTCAATACGAGTGCTAGATGTTCAAAATATTTAACGGGGATATGACGGATGCATGCTGATTGAATTGATCCCACCATGTTGTGTCTGTGTACGCCCTATCTAAATGTTCCCAAACCGTGTGTGGATGAAGATTTAAGTTACCCCAAGTAAACCGCGAGGCTATGAACCCCAAATCACTTAACCCTATATACGTTGTAGGCTCCCTAAAATTGCGAATTTTCTAATTTGATCGTGGTGGCCCCCTTGCTTCTCCATTTGACTTAGTATTTCATTAAAATCTTCCGCACAAATCCATGGTCGAGCCATCTCCCATTTCAATCCATGGTACAAAGATTCTCGTACGATTCACCATAAAATCCCTTAATCTTCAATCCACATCCCCAACTAAACCCGAAACCACCACGTCAATGTGGTTAATCGTCATACTAACAAGACAGACATCAATTGACTTTTCCCACAACAAAGCTAATATACCTGAACGGCCCCTTGCATCCATAAAAACTTTAAAGTAGTCCAACTGTCGTTTAATTACCTCTATTTTCCGTGTACTGCACTTTATTTTAGAAAGGAAAATAAGATGGGGGTGAGAATGAGAGACCATATGTTTCAGTTCTCGAACTGTCCAAGGGTTCCCCAATGCCTGACAGTTCTAGCTTAGAATACTCATTGGTTTTGGCAGGACTGTGTCGCAACCTCAACCAAATATTTTCACTATGTGACTCACTACTATTCCGTTGTTTCTTATGGCTTCTATCAATCCCGCTACTATCCCCTGCCCGTTGGCATCTCGTATTCAGTCTCGACCCAATCAACAACTTCTTTTTCGAACATTATTTTCTCTTAATCAATGGTGGTCGTTTCTTTCTTTTCTCGATCACTTCCCCTAGAACTTGAATCTGCTTGGATGACACAGTACGTTTTGACCCACTGTCGTCTTGCTTCTCCCCACTCGGCCTAGGAATAACCCTATTCTCACCTAATATGATCTGCATGTGGTCACTTCTACCTAGTTGATATGTACCCTTTTTTACCCATAGCTCTCCATGAGATGCAAGCCCACACAGTGACTCTATTTTTTTTCCTTTCCATGTACGTCAACCCGCGGTTGTGCAGATGTTCGTAGCGTAGTTGCTAGTTCTTGATGTTCTTCACGTGCTACCTCTATACCGCAAGAATTTGTTGACACTTCCCACGACGGAGTACACTGATGTCTAGTCCAAGGCTGATCGAAGTTGCGAGTCTGAACTGAGTGAAACCCACCCCGCGGATTTCCAATATCCGTAAACCGCTCGCGATAAGGGTTCCCCTGATTCAGAAATTCCGTGAGCCATGCACCATATGGCAGATCGTCTTCACTGATGTCTTCATGCAAGTTGTAACGTTCCCCACAATCCTCCTTAATGTATCCCAAATCCCCACAAAGATAAAAAAAGTTTGGTAAGCGTTCATACTTAAATTTAACCGTAAGTTCTTGCCCACCTATGCCTCAGATCTTCATGAACCTAGTTAAAGGCTTGGTTGCATCAATCCTAACCTGAATTCTCATGCTAGCTCCCCATGATTTGGCCCATTCCACGTCCTTAAAAAACTCTAAGTGATGTCAAATTGAGCTAGCAAACTCCTTGGTCTTTCGAGCTAGAGGCAGCCCGTAAATCCTTTCGTAGAAGCTACACTTTTCGAGGTTAATAGTTCTCAAATTTTCATCAGTACCAATGTTGCTAATGATGAGAACTTGTTTGTCAAACGACCACGGGCAGCCCAGTAAAGTTGTCTTCTTGTGTACGACATGAAAAAAAATAGGAACAATATTGGCTCCTCATTGAGTCGGGTAATCTCAATCCCCTGATAAGCATTGAAGAGACCTTGATAACTGTGCAGAACGCAATGAAATTAAAGTTTTGCCCCGTTAGCAACCGCTCTACAGAAATCAATGTCGCATTCTGCCATGCAATATCGGGCAAGACAATGCCCTCTTCCACATCCGTGATAGCCAAATTTGATTGTAACTGATTGTTTATTTCTTCCATGAATCCACATTTGATGTGTTTAGTAGGTATTACGGTGAGTTATGGTCGCAACAAACAAGCCGTGAATGATTCTCTGTCAACAACAATCTCCAACAAAATAGGCACGCAAAACTTATAAGTTAAACTCTAGATGATCGGAAGGACTCGAGTAAGAAACGAAAAAAGGAATAATAACCCTAGCCTTCGATAGCGTGAGGGCCACGACCAACAAACGATGAATAAAACAGGATCAAGAGTGCGCAAAAACAATTGCCTGGCTTACGAATCCGACGTAAGAAGAAGGTCTTCTCCGACGATAATGGACTCCTACGAAAAGAGACGGAAACCCTCAGAAGAGAGATTTGTGCTCCCGGCAAACTAAAGTTCTTTTGTTCGTGTTTTTGTACATGAAATAATGTCTTAGCCAAAGTCTAGCACATTTGGAGTCTGCGCGTTTAAAGAATAAATAATATCTCTGTTGAATCAAAATCGAGCATGTCATGGTTATTCGATCATTTTAATGATTATATGATAAAGATAGGGAAAAAAAAAAAAGAACACTATGAATAAAATGGTGTTATTATGCATCCATGGATATATTACTTATTTTTGATCGAATTGATTTTTGGATATGGAAGGTGGGAAATATTTTTGTGTGTAGTAACAGATGTTTGGATAGTGCAATATATTACACATTTTGAATTGGAGGAGAGCATTTTTTATGAGATTTGAAAAAATTAGGGCCAAATATATAATTACATAATTTGCATTTTACCCCCTAATGGACGAATTATGTTGTTTTTGGCTGATCAGGGGTGACCGTGGACTAGGTTTTTTAAAAAAAATATCGTTGGAGGACAAAGTGCTCAAAAGAAAGGTTGAAGAGCAACGTGCTCGGGGCCAATAGATGGGGGCTAAAGTGTTTTTTTCCCGAATGTATTATAATTGCTCACAGTTACAACATTCTTAAAAGAGCCTCGCAAGCAACATGTTTCAGGAGACGCAAATATCAACCAACAAATTTTGATAATAATCAGTAATACTCCGCAGCTGCCATAAACTAACGTCACTGTGTATGCCTAGATCTATTCTACTCTCCATCAATCAACTAAACTTAACTCCCCTAACCCTTCACTATTGCCAAATTGAGAATGCCTTTAATTCACCAAGTTATGTACATAAAAGGCCAACCTCACTTTAATCGCCTTACTAGTCTCGACCAGGATCACATACATCGATTTGTACAACTTTGTGATCTCGATTCACCCTAACTATCTATGTGATGAAGTAACTCTAATTCCAGGACTTCGACCAAGTATCTGCATCTTTTGCTGCCCCTCCTCTGTTCCATTGCAAAGGCAACCCGGATAAGGATTCGCATAGAAGTTTTCCTCGTTCTTTGGTGATTCACCTTGTAATCTTACATACGGTCCACCGGTTCTATTCGAGTGTAAGATCCTCACCTCAGACGCAAAATCATCCCACTTAATTGAACCCTTGTCCATAGAATCAATCAGTCTAACGAAACTATACCTGAAACAAGAAACCACAAGTTAAACTTCGTTTTTGGATTCAATACATAAAAGAAACAAAAAGCAGCTTTGTCAAGAATTACTACAAACCTGTCTGGCTCAATCGTCCTTCTGAATCCTTCAAACCTCCTATGCCCCTGCACGTTTTTCGCCATATTGCCATCGTACGTGTAAACAAATACATCACTTTCTAGTGCGATGATGTAATCTAAAGCAGCAAGGCGGTTTTGATAAAGCTTGAATGGTTCTAATTCTTCTTGTGTGGCAAGATCTGAGTGAGTGAAAGTGTTGGGATACTGTGATTTAAATGTTTCCATGCTCTTACCACCGTAGATTTCACCTGCCACAATGTACACTCTTGTCGAAGAAGGATACCCCATGGCCTTGAGGAACAGCGCAGCCTCCCTTGGTGACATTGGACAGGCGCCTATCCATCTCTTTTGTTTGCCGTTGATTTCCTTTTCTTTCCAATGCTTCACATTGTACCTCATGACACGGAGTTCCCCTGCCTCAAATTCAGTCAGATTATGGCTGCAGCCGGTGAATGCTAGCATGTCTTTCTCGTACCTCAGGTGAAGAGCTATGTACGGTTCACCCTCTGTTTGGAGTCGCTGCACCAATTTCTTTCCAAGAGTCTCGATTTGTGGGGCGTAGCGGAGAGCTATGTAATTTGCGCGACATCTAAGCTTCTGGATTGAAGGTGGTAGATTATTGGCGAGTCGTGAATCCGTGAACGTAAATTCGATTACCTTATGCTTGGCTAGCTTCATAGCCATGTGTTCCTTGTAGTAACTTGACTGTAAAATTAGGAGCCCAAAAACATTGATAATCAACACGTTTCCTTTTTTGTAAGAAACCAAATAATTAAGTAGTTAATGCTAGTAATTTCAGACCTTGGACCAAGACACTGGTGCCCTGCGCCAGGGACGCACCGATGTATATTCTTGGGGCAATGATTCAACAATCTCGATATCGTCTTGTAAAACTTCGATGAAATGCTTCCAGTCGAAAATATCCTTAAAGCCACTGCAAAAAAGATGAATAAATTGGAATTGAAAAAGAAGATCTTAGATAATTTAGTTCAAAGCTGAGAACAGATGAAACAGTATAATTTTTCTAACACTATATAAAAACAACAGTAGGTGGCAAATATTTGAGTGATGATACCTAGGGTCTGTCCAAAAGCTTTGATGATCAAGGAAAGGAAGCACTAAAGAGGCATTCATAAGCTTTGCTGCTGCAACCATGTCACATATCTGCCGGGATCAATTTTTTTGTGATTTCAAATGTCAGATTTAATTAAGAAATTAGTTGGTTCAAGCTGAACAAATTTTGATTGAACTGATGAACGTACTCCTGTTCTCATTTGATTTAGCCCTCCATTTGCATGAACTATAAGATATCCATTTGTCCCCGTTCCTTTCTTCCCTGAAAGTTTTTGTATATATGTTAGAAATAACATTATTTGACCACATAACTATAATATGTATAAAACTGCTGTTGATAATATTGATTATTTCGAGACAAAAATGATGAACTAACATACTTATTTTGTTTTTTGGTCGTGTGATGCATTGATGGAAATTGTTACTACGTGGTTTCGTCCATAACTCTGCAGGGACCTGTGGAAATAAAACTGAATTTCAGCACTAATTATTTCATTCAACACAAGGTCGTAAAACTATAATGACATTAATTAGTAGAAACACAAGTCTTACCACTCCATACTTCAAAAGCCCAATGTTTATAAAAAAGAGTGTGATACCAAAAATTAGGAGGAGCAGGATTGCAGGAATGCAAGATATATATTAAAATGAAGATACGGACATAGAGAAAACTTTAGTTAAGGTTTTGTCCAATTTCCTTTATAGATGGAAAAACCATGATGATTCAAACTTCAAAGCTTTAGCTAACGCTTAATTTTTCGCTATTCCCTTTTGTTGAGAAAACCTAAGATCGTTAGAATTACACGTGGAGAGAATTAATAATCAGGTTAGAAGGCAGTTCATGCAACTTTTCAACTCCATTTTAATTGCGGCCCACTAACTTTCTTAATCAAAAACCAACCATTTCTAAAATCCATGAAAATCTGATTGAACAATTAACATATATAGTCTACATACCATTAAAGAAACAAGCTACGAATATAGTAATTTTCGGAAGTTTTAATATAATGCGTACGAGAAATGAACAAAAACAACAATTATATTTAAAAAAAAAAATCAGTAGTAAAAGATATTGGAAACACCCAGAATTAATAATCTAAAAAGAATAAATGAAACTATTTACCGTATAATCTTCAACCTGCGCACGTTTGTGATCAGCGGACGACGATTCCGATTCTTCGACAATCGCCATCTCAATAACGTTGGACGTCGAGAATTTACTACTACTACTCTTTATATTAATATTCTGAACAATTAAATTATTATCCTTCTCTCTGCTAGCCAAGTTCTCCACGTCGACCATCACTGCACCACCAGCGAGGCCACCGCTCATCAGAAAGCTAACCATGACAAACGACGACGCCATCAAAATTAGCGCAATAACCAAATAAAGAATCGGACGCCTCATGTTCTTCCTCGGTCGCGTCAAAATGTACTTTATCACAGGATGACGAAACTGCTGCCCGCCTTGGAAACTCTTATTGTTGTTG
Organism: Linaria vulgaris; assembly: GCA_948329865.1. Taxonomy (NCBI): domain Eukaryota; kingdom Viridiplantae; phylum Streptophyta; class Magnoliopsida; order Lamiales; family Plantaginaceae; genus Linaria; species Linaria vulgaris. Next base: position 65,265,972 of record OX415250.1, read on the forward strand.
TTGTTGTTGTGTTGGCTATTATTAGTAATGCTTCCATTATTATTATTAATCAACTGATCTTCGGGATCGAAAATACTATTGCCTTTCGAATTATCCGAGGACGGGATTTGCATGTGATCGCGGCGGCGGTAGTGGGCGACGGCAGGGGATTTAGTACCGGTTGCTCCGCCTCCTAACATTGCTCCAACAAGAAATAATAGTAATAATAATAATCAGTTATGGGATGAGAAAGTGGAGGCATGAGAATTAAATATGGTTAATAAGGGTTTTATTTATAAATATGTAATGTATATATTTACAATAATATATATACGTGGTGTGTTGTGTGTGTACGATACGTACATAGTTGTAGTTACGTCTTATGATGAAAGACAGCGTTTGTATACGTCGAGAAAGATTGGCGTGATCTAAGGGAAATGGGCAGGCGAAAAATTCAAGAGAGATAACTGAGAATCAGTTATTATGTAGGATTGGATTTCTTGTTTATATATATAGTAGGGGTCTATTTCTGGGTTTTGCCTATATTTTAGGGAAACAGTTGAGCGTTTTTGAACGTTTGTGGTTTTGTTGGGAATCTTTTCTTGGAATCGTGGGTTTTTTTTTTCTTTTTTTATGAGTGGAATCGTGGGGGTTTAATTAGCTAGTTTCCTCTCTTTATTTATTTTTCACTTTCTTTTTTCTTTTTTCTTTTTTTTTTCCAGATAACAAAAGGAACCGCTGCTGTTTTTTTTTTATTATTTTTTGTCAAAAATGTGGAAACTTTGGTAAGTAACGGTATGCAATTTGCTCTCAGCCGGTAATATATTTTTATTTCAGAAATACTATAAAATAATCTACCAAATAAATTATAAAATGTCGTTCTGACCAAGATAAGTTCAAATGCCCTAAGATGCACATAAAAAAGATTAGTGTATATCAACAAGTTATTGGAGCATACCTTAAAAATGGACCTTTAATCTACGAATATATATAACGACCTAATCAAATAGTTATTGATATTACCTGAATATATAGTTTACATATGATCGATCCCCGCAATAAATGAATTTCTTAAATTAAGATGGAAGGGCGGTATATTTTACAATGTCAACAAGTCCTCAGATTGTTATCATTTAGATGCTAAGGTTTGCATACGACAATTTGTATCCGTCGAATATGGATAGGAGCAGTGTTTTCAGAACCGGATCGGACGTCGACCCGGTAAGCTCACTGGTTACAGGTTCGAGCAGTTGAACTGGTCGCACCACTGGTTGAACCGTTAATAGTGTATTTTCAAAAAAACATTTATTTAAAATACTATAATATAAATATTAGGACATTTATATAACTAATAGTGAGATTATTACATTAAAATGCTTTCAAAATGCTTTATGTTATATATAAAATATATGAGTTTATGCATATCCGTCTATATATAAATATACATATACATATTTATATAGTTAATAGTTAATACCACATTTATGCTTAAAAATTTACCTGATTTTACTTTCTATTCTTATTGGACTAGCCCAATTACTATCTTCTAGGCCCAAATTATTATAAGAATAAGAATAAAAAAACCTCCAAACCTAATTTCTGCTTCTTCTTTCTCTTTCAGCCGCTCTGTTTCTTTTCTCTCCCTCTTTCTTTTCTTTCTACTTTATTTCTTCTCCTTATTTTCAATCTTCTTTCATGTTATATCTTAAATGCTTTGTAAATTTTTCAATTTTTTCAACCTAGTAACCCAACAAGTGTGGCTTCTTGAATGTAGTAAACATCACCAAATTCTTTCTCGAATGAATATGCATCAGTTTTTCATATTTAAAAATGATAAAAGTTGAGATGAAAGAAGAAAAAAAAAACGAGTCGAACCGGTGAGCCGAGTCGCCGGTTCGCCCCGGTTTTGGCCGGTTCATAGCGGTTCTGACCGCTTAATGTGAACCGCGAGTTTTTGATGCTCTCCAGACCGGACGAGGCACCTGTCATCGGTTGAACCGATCAAACTAGCCGGTCCGGTTCTGTTTTCAAAACACTGGATAGGAGAATATGATTTCCTTCAATATTACTGGATACTATATGAATAGGATATGTCAAATATTTGATATTAACAATTATATGTAAATTTATAATTTAAATAAAAATGTCTAGTAATACTAAATTTAATCACTTGAATAACGATTACTCGTTACTTACATTTACATTCACATTTTATTACGAAACATGTTCAATTCAAACACAATTAAGAAAATATATATATATATATATATATATATATATATATATATATATTCTTAATAGCACATACTCTCAAAAACCCAAAGTACTCACTTTTAATGCATCAAACATAGTCAAAAACAAAATAAAGAGTGGTAATGCATTAATACACCGGACACGAAAAAGCTGAGAATACCCCTGAAAAGACACTTATATGTATATCATAAGGAATGTCAGACTTTATTAAGTACAAGATTTTCTCAAACTCACGAGTGGCCCACATTTGAACATTGTGAGTAGATCCATCCACAACGAAGCCGGACTAATAAGCACCAATCCTCCCCATTAATGGAGGGCAAGTTGTCATTCTCACTTGTATACGTGGGATTGTATAAATAGAAGAATAGATCGTCATTGTATACCAACTCAGATTGAGATAACATACTTGTACTATATATTCACCATAAAAGCACAATACTCCCCTTTTGTTATCAGTTGTCTCTGTCTTTTACACGTAAAGGATCTCCATAATTCAAAAATCCTCCCTCATATAAACTTTCATATTCATAAACTTTCTCTCCACGAATTACGGAAATTGCATTTCAAATGACATCTTTTTATAATTAAGGAATTATCCAAACCAAGTTAATTTTGTGTTATCAAAGAGTTTATGACATAACAATAATAGATTAAGTGATTAACATCGCAAGCACTTTTCGTCTTTTTTTAATGCTAAGTAAATTGTATTACGCCTCTTCTAGTTTAAGAAAACGAAAATTTTCAAATTAGTATCCAAAGTTTTGCGGGTTCTGCACTTACATGGACAAACTTTCATTCGGTGCACTCCATTGTAAAACTTTGCTCTAAATACGACTCGACTATCCCAACTTTTTTTTCTCAATATTGAGGGCGTTTTGACCACACGGCCAGCTTTTTTTGGAGCAAAATTTGGGAGCATAGTGCAAAATGTATTATAAATAATACGTCCTAAATTTACTTTTTACACACTGCATCCTAAATGTTTTGAATTTTAACAAAAATGTCATCTTCTTCGAAATAATACACCTCAAGTTTTTTTTTCTTTACATATTGCACACAAAATGTTTTGATTTTTTTTTATCAAAAATGTCATATTCTCCAAAATAATACGCCCTGGGTTTATTATTTTACGCGTTGCATCCTAAATATTTTTATTTTTTTAAAACCTAAATCCACCATCACCAGCAAATTCTCGCAAAATCGTCACCAGAATCTCCTTGTATTTGGCTCCTTTTTTCATGCCCCGGTCAGAAAGGTAGTTGCCCCATTTGAGAGGATCGCATAATTTTGAAAAGTCGTAAGGGTTTTTTGTCCAAAAGCACAACAAAGGTCTATCTATGATCAAGCGATTTCTCCGGTCATTGGTGGCGTGGGTTTGTTCGAAGGAAGAAAACTTTGATTAAATTGTTCGAAACTGAAGATGTATTGGGAATTTGGGGAGAAGGTTGATGTGGGGTTTCTACTGACTACGATGCAATAGTAATACCACTACACACGTTTGCAAGTGCACGAGTCAAATAATAATAAAATGGTACGTGTTACTGATCAATTATTGTATTCCTCGAGAGTATGTATCACAATTTAGCAATTGGATTGTTGAACTAAATAAAACTTGTTACTTTGGTCATGTGAAAATAAAAAGAATAAATGTAAACTAAAATTATAACTACTGAACGTAAAGACAAAGACATAATTGAATTGGTTGATTGATTTGTAAAACATATTCAGTAAAATGTATTCAAGAATTGGATCTCGTTTATCTCGAATATAGTTATTTCATAAACAAAATACCACTGACTGTATGTAAGAGTTCTTTCTATCAACTATTGCCTTAAGTTTACATGATACATTAGGCGCACTCTGGCATCACCTAAAGAACACCATAACTCCTAATGATGTTAGACCGTTAGGCATTTTCCCCTCTCTGGAAATTCACCTTGTCAAGGATCCATACAAGGTTTTAGGAGAGAGCTAGAGTTTGTCCACTTAACCTAGATTCCTTGATAGACGCTAGTTCCGAAAGTCTAGAGACTTGTTTGCTTGATCTATTATGCAAGTGTTGCGTTAACAATCTCCTATGCGTAGTTCAATAGAATACTACATAATTTTACATCACTATACTGATTCAAGAAACACGTGTGCCAAATATAACTAGTACCATAAGCAATTAATCAAATCTGAAAAAGACAATATCTTAATAGAAATAATCAAAACATAGGTTCAAGATGCATTCATAGAGATAACTACATTTTATCCCAGACACTGGGTAAATTAGGTACTCATGATCAATGTTTCACAACAATAATACATAAAAGAGTAGTGTATTAAATGAAAAGAAAGATTAAACTCTTAATCTCTACGAGACATAGACATGTCTTTCTCTAAATTCCCCTTTACTCAACTCTGGATGATTGCGTGCTTGGATTGGTCACTTTTCTCCTCTAACTTTGATCGCAATGCTTCGAATGATGGAATTTGATGTAGAATAGAGATAGAAGATGGTAAGATGTGTTTTTGAGTTGTTATTTGTCACAACCGCAAATCGTCTTGTCGCAAGGATAACCGCGCGCGTAGCGTGGGTTATGCCGTTATCGCATGGGTCTCTAGACATCTGACGTGGTAGTGCATGTTGTTGTGCTAACAACACTACACTCATTAAGGGGCACACTAGTAGAGTGTGTCTATGTATTGCCGCGTTGCTTCATGTTATCTGATGCACGTGCTGAGTACTTGTGCTAATGCCGTTGCTGACCTTTCCATCTTGGTCCTTTTCTTCCTCTATTCCGTTCCTTGTTCACTTTCCCTCAAAAATGTCTAGCTTTGCTCCGACTCGACCTAAACTCTAAAATGACAAAACAAGACTAAAACTAATAAAAATGCTACAAGGAGTGATCAAAATCATAAGAAAATAGGTACTTAAATTGCGATAATAAACGCTCATCAAATATCCTCAAAGTTACACCATTGCTCATCCTCAAGCAAGACTCAAAGCAAAAGAAAAAAGGTTTTTATAACGCCAACATACACAAGTCAAGATTTAGTCTCACAATGCCACCTATCCTTGGAAAATGGAATAGCTAGAATCATAGAAGTAAATTATTACACACTGACGTTAATAAAGCCATCTTCATGTCAAATTTGATTGTGCTCAGTGGTGTGCTCATGTTTACACAAGTATAGAATACAAGGCTCTTATAAATAATTCATGAAATCATAAGGTTGCACGTATAGTTACTTCACTCTTGTTTTCTATATTTTTTTATATTCTCTATGCATGTGAACTTCTCGTGTTAAGGATCTTTTAGGACCTCAATTGGCTTGTAATGTTAGGGTAGGATATGGGCTCAATGTGGGAAAAGACAATTCTAAGTTCTAGACATGTTTCATAAATCAAACTCATTTTTGTTTTCTTTTCCTCACTCTTATATTTTTTTCTTTTTCTTAACCTTCACATTATTCACATACCCTTACCAGTTCCTTGCATTTTGATTTGCGCAAGTTCAACGTTCTCCCCTATACTTCATTGATTTTCTAAAGTCACCCCTAAACTTGTAGTTTTGCATAGGATTATTTTGTGCTCTCTATAATATTCATCCCCCTTTGATTTTTTAATCTTTTTTCATTTTTTTAGGCTCATATTTTGTTTTTCGCATCACGTCCTTCTTTCTCAATGATTTACTTTAGATTTAATCAACATATTTATAAAAGAGTAAGGTAATGTATTTATCGGCTTAAGGGTAGGTTAATGTGGCTAGTAACAAAAGGCTTCACACGAAAAGGCTTCAACGGAGTTTTTAGGATTTATTTTATTTGTAAGGAGTTTTGGGTTGAAAGACTCAAACGTAATAGAAAAGACGGTCTATTTCATTTATTGAACTCTAAATTCACACTTCTTTCAAATTGCAATAGAGTAAGTTAGTTGAGATTCATAATTTCTATGCAATTTCCTACTCTCTCATTAACTCAATACAATTATCTTTATATTTTCTACTTATGACAACAATGAATGGTGTTTATGAATAAAACATGCTTCATACAATATTAAACAAATTGCACTCTAATTGCATAAGCATGATCCCATTACTCTATTTTCCTCCTATATTTGGAATATATCATCATTGATCCTAACTTATGCATTCTTTTATTACTTCAAAGTTTACTCTCAAGAGACTCTAACAACTAAAAACTTGGAGTAAAACTTAACATAATAGCGAAGCTATTCATAATAACTTATGCATGTTGTTATTTTATTCTTTGGTGTGCTTGAGGGTGTCGTGTTTAATACTTCTCCTTTTTTTTCTCCTTCAAGATTTGCCATAACATCATACCATTGTTCAGCGATGTCTTCGCGGACAACAACTATCTCGGCTTTGATTTCCTTCATATGCTCCGCTAAAGCTTTTTGCACTACTGCTACAATTCCATTTGCTTCTTCGGTGTGTCATCACTAACTTTTGTTCTTGCATATCCTTCAAGTTATTTTTGTGTAATTATGTCTCGCAAAGTTTCCCTCTTGTCGAACGATCTTGATGGAACTCATGCCTTTTGCATAATTTTATAATAAGGCCACCATGTGGATTTTTTTCCCGAAGTTTTAGCTTTAACAAAGTGATTTAGGGATGATATCTGTGACGGCCACGCCCCATAAGTCGCGTTCCGATCCGAGTTGATTCAGTGTTGGCCAGATAGTTTACCCAGCTCAGAGTAAAACACGTCTCGTAGGAAGGGGTGTCACTGTCCAGGATCAACCATACATATAATAATAAAAATACATAGCGGAAGTCTGAAAATACAAATAATTTGACACTTAATAATTACGTACTAATGATTAATCATTTTTAATTACATGAATATTTTCAAAAGGCAAGATTGGCAAATTATTCATGTGATCCATGCTGCCACGTCGATCTTATCCTGGGGATTGGATAGACAGGAAAAAAGCGAGGAATAAGTCTTTGATGACTTAGTGAGATTCATACAAAACAAGTGGCAATGCAAGAATTAACTATGATTTAATTGATATATTTCTAGGAGTGATCTTACCGATAGATATAATTTGACAAGATAATTTGATGTAACAATGGTACCGGAATATTCTAAAAACAGTTTATGAACATGTGCATTAACAGTAAACCAATCCAACCGTATACTTCCAAATACTACCTTATACCTCCCAACGAGGAGCGACCTCGCAAACAAAACATGCGACATGCTCGAATACATGACAATCCAGCACGCGGGTTACAGCCAACTCCTGACTGCAAGCGGCGCCTAGATAAATGGGTATCAAGCAAAATTACTTAAACCGACAGTCCTTACTGCCCGACAGTAAATTGACTCCATCCCTGAGCCCAACTTTCCAAAGGCGTCCCAATGGGTGATAACCAAATAAGCTAGTAAACCTGATAATATCCATTTCTCCTTGAGCTACATGTCCCGAACATAGTTCGTTGCTCTTTGCACAGTTCAAGAACCAGCAGACAAGATAATCACAAATTACCATGATTATGAATTAATATGTGATAAATAATTAATGGTTGAGTATAATTTAACAATGAGTAAGGAAATCTTGTTATGAGACGAGATAAGATGCAAAAATAGGAATACGGTGAATAATAGGTTGTTCGTGATTTGGTAACGGGGTAATGTCTTTTTTTGTCCAAGTTCCTCAGGCCGGATGCCAAGCTGGGCCAGAACAAAGTCAGAAATTGAACCTCACCTTTATTTGTACGGGGAATCTTGCGTGTCGTTGATTAATTTGTTAAACCTTTAATATCATTAAGATAATATCAGTTAACTGAATAATCATAACTTATCACTATAAACATATGTTCTATTCAACTTTCCTGTTGATGAAATTTGAGGATACTAATTTAAGTAAATAACACATATCATTGATGAAAATCTTACGCGATAAACTTTGATGTCGTAAGGTTAAGTTAAATATCAAATATACTTTGTATACGTAATTTATATCTTCAGATTTATCTTAAGCAACCATATATTTTTAATTATAATTATAGTTAAAAAAATTCTAATGTTAGAAAATCATTTCAAATGGTAAGTATACAATAATATCAAGTATAATATGATAAACTATTTTATTTGATGCATAATAAATCTTCAAAATATATTACTTAACTGATTTATGGAAAATCGTTCTTTAAGTCTCTAGTACCTCCAAAAATTTCAAGAATCATGACATCAAACAATTATCTTATGAAGCAATCGAGTAAATTGTATAACTTAGTTAGTATTTTTTGTTTCAAGATTATCTTACATTAGAAAACATTGTATTTATAACTTATAAAAATATTAATATGTAAACCTAATCAAGATAAATGATCAAAGAATGTTTAAGTTATGATACATAATCAAATAAGAGGATTAGACCTCAAAAGTATATATGATATAATCTTATTGAACTTATGTAAGGATATGTTAAACATGATAATTATACTATTGAAAAATCTAAAAAATATTAATTCGTGAATACAAATCATATTAAAGTGATTCTAATGATTGTTATATCTTATAAGAGTCATGTGTGAGTGATCAATCATGGAATTATGATGATTATTTTCAAACATAAATAAAGAACTTAAAGTATGTAAAATAAGCTGAAAATCGTTGTAGTTTCGAGTTTATCTTTGATTGGATATCCAAATGAACTTTGTTTCTACATATTTTTGTGACAACCGATTCCTAGACTTTGATGGTGTTTTATCTCTGGAGACAAACTCTTAAGGTTTATCTGTTGGAAAGTGGTTGTGAATGGTGAAAAGCGTATACCCTAACTGCTGAACGTAGTCTTCTATTTATAGTTTTTTTCTCTGCTCTAGGCTTTGTTTTAGGGTTTTTGATGTCGTTCCATTTCCTGTTCCGATCGCGCGCCACACACACGAAGCTCCTCTGATCGCGCGACCCATTGTTTCTCTTTGTGGTCTCCTAATGTCTTTCTCTTCAATCGTGTTATATTTGGTATTTTGCTTTTGTGTAGTGCCGTAGTGCTTTCGTAACGTCTGAACATCCCGAAATAGTGTCTTGACTCATTTTCGCCTAAAACATCCATTTTGGTATCTTCTAGTCTCGTTTCGTCTCGACTCTATAAAAGAATAAGAAAATCGAAAATAATAGTAAAACAAGTAAATATTCCATCATAAGTATTCAAAAGTATAAGAAAATAGATATTTAAATCACGTTAAATAAACAATCATCAAAGTTCAATTTCTCATAGATAGTGCATGGCATAAGATTAATACTAGCATCTAAATCACAGATATAATGATCAAGTAAAACATTATTCACAGTGCAAGGTATAGTAAAACTTCATGGATCCTTTAATTTTGTGGGAAACTTCTCATTTCTTGAATTGCACAAACTATGTAGATCGCCAACTATATATTCTTCTCTCAATCATGGTCTTCGCCCATAAGTACTTCACATAATCTGTTACTTGTCTCACCGCTTCCTCAAGTGTTATCGATCCCGTCAAGCTCTTGAATACCACTGCGAATTGCTCTACATAATGAATTCTTGAAGACAATGGGATGGGTGGGTAATATTTCTACACCAATGCTTTACAAACATCGCCCAACACATCTTTTGCAGAGATCATGTTCACTTCTTCTCTTGGATATGTTTCAGTGTTGCTTGAAAATGTCCTGGTTGGTCAAATACTTAATTGATTCGTTATTTGACCAAGTTGTTTCTCAATTTTCTTCAACGAAACATTTGTATTTTGATACCTTGCTTCAATTTGTCCCATTCTAGCATCAGATGTTGCCATATAATTAAACATGGTTTCTTCAAGGATGGATTTCCTGTCATTTGATTGGAATTTGGGTGGTTTTTGACCTCCTCCTTGTTGTTGGTTTTGTTGACCTCCCCTTGAAAAATGTGGGTGATTTCCCCATCCCATATTGTTAATATTCGAGTAAGGATTGTTTTGCCTTAAATAATTACCTACATAGTTGATTTCTTCATCAATGCATTTACACCTTGACATTCGGTGTTTGAATGATTTCCTTCACGGTTGGTACACAAAATGAGTGGTGTATTAGAACTTATGTGCTTCGGTTTGGCGTTGATGGACTCCACTTGTAGATAACTGAGTAATTTCATCTACCTCATAAACCCCCATTGTTTCATCACTGGTGCGCGTTCTAAATTTCACTTCGGTATGTTGATGTGATAGTTTTTGATGGGAACTTTTATGTAGCTTACAAATAATAGAAGTTAACAAATAAATGTTACACCTAAATTCTTCTTGTTGTAAGTGCACAAATCAAGTCATATAAAATGGTAAGTATCATTACAAACCAAGTATTGCATCCGAATGGAGTGGTGGATGACTTTATGAATCAATTAAATGCAAAACAGTAACGGTTTTTCCGTTTATTTACTCTTGCGTTTGCGGGATGACTGTTATGCTGTGAATGTTATGAATGTTGGGGATACAGAAAATATCTATTCTATAATGCAATGGAAATCTAACTAAGATGCAAGTAAAACTGTAAATATTAGGATCGGGTTTGAATGCAAGAAATAAGTAAAGCAATTAAATTAACTAATGACTGCAAGAAAATATTGATTATGCTGAGGCTAAATTAACTAAATTAAACTAAACTAAAGCAGAATTTATTGATTGATTGATTGAATTGGTTTTGCGCAATAATAGTGAAGATTGTTTAGATGTTGGGTTTCACAATGACTTACCATAGTAGTTCATAGACAAACTACCTATATTTACTTACATTGCTTGATGATTATTTGATGTTTGCATGTCTAATAGATTTGTGACCTATAGCAAGAGTCATCCCAATTACAAAATCTAAGAGTCTCTATCGTGTTAACAGATCAGCCCAACTGTCAGTTCCTTTAGTAGAGATATCAAATATCCAATTCTAACTCATCCAAAAAGTGTTAATAAAACGTACATATTAAGATTAATGTAGTGTGATCTAGGGATTTTACATCAGTTGTGTTAACATACAAAAGTCACAAATCTAAGATATATATAATATATAACTAGCTTAGCATCTACACTTTGGTAGTCCCTTGTTAGTACTTCCGCTCATCCAAGGAGAGTGAGACTAGTCATACAACATAAGTAACTATTCAATCTAGATATGTAATATCATCAAACTCACATCAAGCAAAACAAATGAAGATATTCATAAATTAGAGTTACTCCCCTACTCTAAAAAACGAATAAGTTAGCTCCTCATAATCATAAGTTCAACAATCAATAAAAAAAGTTAAATAACATAGATAAAGTAAAGAGAAGAAGAAAGGCTTCTCGGATCCGGTAAAACTTCATTGCTTGACTATCTTATTAACTCCCTTGTTCTATCTTCTTGTCCACAAACTATATTTTATCAAACAATGACTAAACTAAACTAAAGCAAGACTTCAATGGTGTTTCTCTCTAAAAACAATCTCACAGGGTTTCTGTAAGCTTTTGTGAACTTTTGTAAGTGTTTGTATGCTATTATAAGTTGTGTTTTAGGTGGTGGTCATCCTCTTCTATTTGTAAGAGAGTTTGATGCCCTAATTTTTTGAATAGCCGTAACCGAATTAGTGCAAAAGACCATTCAATCCTCCTCAGGGCACGATCTGCCCTCAATCGCTTGACTGTCGTGCCTACTAGGCGCTATCACTATTGTCGCCGCGCCACCTCTTGTTTTTCCTTGCAATCTTCTAATGTTCTCCTTTCAATTGCGCTACTTTCAGTATTTGCAGTGGTGTAGCTCCTCTCCTCACGCCTTAGGATCTTGACGTAGTGTCTCGACTCTTCATCTGCAAAGATATCCATTTGGCCTCTTCTAGCTTTGTGTTTTCTTGACTCGATAAAATCCTAGAAGAACATGAAATGATACTAAAATCAATGAATATGCAATAAAAATTGTACAAAATCAAAAAAAACTAGTGCATAAATGTCTATAAATAAACATTGATCAGTTTCCAACAGCACGAAATCATCCTCATTATGCCTTAACATAAATCCTTCTATAGAGCTAATCTCGAGTGTATTCATACACACCATATTTAATTTAAAATAGAATTATTGGAGTAATACCTCATTTTGGAAGTTGTGTTATGGACACTTCTTTGCCATGCCTTTGAATCTTTCACATGGGCCAGCTAGTGATTCTCCTTCCATCTAACAAAAATTGACTATCTCACTTCTCATCTCAACTGGTGCAAAATTGCAATAAGGAAATTTGTGTCAATTGTTGCCATGTAATAATGTTGTTGTTTGGTAAATCGTTGAGCCATCTTTTTCCTTCTCCAATTAGTGTGAATGGAGACAACTTTAAGATTTTCGAGTCCTTCTTGATCTAATACACTTTGCACGTTCCAATAAAATCTCTAATATGGGCATTTGGATCTTCAATAACTGCTCGGCCAAACAAACTGTGACCGATCATAGAGAATACTGCTGCATTGAGTGGTTTGTGATCTTCATATGCGATAATGCATGATCATGTTCCCACTAGTGTTGATAATACCTCCTGCCTGGTTGGTCGAAGATAATAACCTCTACTAATGTTCTAGTCGTTCATCTCTGCTACAGTTGGTGCTTGTGTTGGTTGTGTTTTGTTTCTCTTAGTCCTTTGTGGTGTGGCTGAGTCTTCTTCATTATTTGACATGTTGAGTTTTTCTTTCAACTTATGTTTGTAGCCTCTCTCTATCTTTGGGTCATATGATAGTGGTGTCACGTTGACTCTTCGTGTCACTCACTACTGGTATCCGAACTAACAAAGCAATAAGTCTTTCTCAAAAATCAACAATGAAACCAGAAATTGCTAAAAGACACTGTTACTCTCTGGCAACGGCGCCCAAAACTTGGTGTGTGGTTGCTTATATACTACGATGCAATAGCAATACCACCACACATGTTCGCAAGTGCATGAGTCCAGAAATAATAAAATGATAAGTTAGGTTACTGGCCAAGCATCGTATCTCTCGAGAGTATGTATCTTACTTTAGCAATTGGATTGTTGAACTGGATGAAACATGTTAGTTTAGTCAGGTGAAAATTGAAAGAAAAATTGTAAGCTGAAGCTATAATTACGGAAAGTAATGACAAAGACAAAATTGAATTGATTGATTGATTAGGTTGCAAAATAGATTAAAGAAATTGTATCTAGGAATTAATTTTTGTTAATCTTCAATACGAGTATTTCATAAACAAAATACCCATAACTCTATGTAAGACTACTTTCTATATACTATTTATTTGTTCTTACGTTAACATGATAAATTAGGCACACTCCTGCATCACCTAAAGAACCCCCTAATTCCTAATAAAGTCAGATTGTTAGACACTTTCCCCCCTCCAGAAGTTCAACTTGTCAATGATCGGTACAGAGTTTTAGGAGAGGGCTAGAGTTCGTTCACTTAACCTAGATTCCTCAGTACATAACCCCAAATGCGTACAAATTTATTTTCTTGATCTACTATACAAGTGTTACGTTAATAATCTCCTACATAATTGAACATAATACTAAGTAATTTAACATCACTATAATGATTCAAGCAACACGTGTGCCAAATATACCCAGAGTAACAAATCAAATCCAACAAAATAAAGTCTTAATGGAAATAATAAAAACATAGGTTGAAGGTGCATTCATTGAGATAACTACATCTAATCCCAGATAATGGTAGAATTAGCTAGTTATGATCAATGTTTCGCCACAGTAACGCATAAAGAGTAGTGTAGTAAAGGAAATGAATGATTAAACTCTTGATCTCTACAAGACGTAGGCATCTCCTTCTGTGTATTAACCTTTGCTCATCCCAATTGCATGCTTGGATTGATCACCTTTTTCCCTATAACTTTGATCACAATACTTCAAATGGTGGAACTTGATGTGGAGTAGTGATAAAAGATAATGAGATCTTTTTTGAGTTGTTATTCGTGATGCCCTAGCTGCTTATTGTCTTCCCATATTTATAGTTTTAGGCCCTAGGGTTTTAATATTCACAGCCAAAAATCACAAATATTGCACGTCTAGTTGCATGTATACCTGTGCCGGTCACGCAGGTCTCTGGACGTCTATCGCGGTCGCATGTGTTGCTGCGCCACCCATGCTAAACTCAGTGTCGGATGGTCGAGTTATTTTAGCGACCCAGACTGTGTGTTTCTTAGTAAATTCCCTTGCTTTTCTTGTTTTACCAATTTTTCTTTCTCAAAATTTTTGGATCATTTACAATTGCTCATGACTTCCTCTTCGTTCAATGTCATTGTCGTTTCTGTTGCGGAGGAGTTTGAGGGAGTTTCTTCAGACCTTGTTGTTGTGGTTATGTGGACTAATTTACGTGTTCGTGGCTTCTTTCGAGGCCACAAGAGGACATGGTCCTACTTATCTTTCCCACATAACTTATTATGATGGCACGCTATTGCCCTTCTATAACTTCTAATCATTTATATATGTGCCAGATACACAGAAGCATTGAGATCAAGTTAGATGAATAAACATATAAACGAAAATGTCTAAATTAAAACATAAGAAATCTCATAGGGTCGTCAATTCAATCACGCCACAACTCTAAACTTAAAGAATTACTTACTCATGATTTCAAGTTCAATATCACAAATAGAAAAGAACATCGTCAGGAAATAATTAAAGAAAGATAAACTCTCAATCGTTGTCACCGTGCTACTTCTACTCGATCCTTGGTTTGAATCCTTGCTCATGACCTCAATTCTCTTGCTTACTATACTGTGCTAATATTCTATGTTGTATATTGGCGATGGTTATGAGTTGGTATACACTGGTGAGAGTCGATGAGAGTTGATGACCTAAATCATGTAGTCCTGGCAAAATAGTTGTTGGGACGAAATTAGGTTCTTTTTTTTAACGTTTCTGAGCCAAAATAAAATGGCGCTACATGACAGATCAGGCTACTCTCTGGTTGTTCCCCGCTATAGCACATGCTTTAACGCATCGCGCAGAGTCGTGCAGCTTTATCCTGCTCTGTGCGGCCTCACATTTTTGGTTATAACGTCCGCTCTAGAAGTTGGAATCTTGATCCTCTTGTTACCTTGGAACACTGACTTTCTTGGCTTTCCCATGGTATGAACCATGGCCTCTGATTAAACCTGTGAATTAATCATCTTGGACTTGAATCAATGGCCTCACCTGAAATCCTCTTATTGCAAAGTTGTGTATTGATTCTATATTTCAAGAGACATCCATTTTAGGCTTTTTTAGCTTCACCAAAATCCTAGAAAATGCAAAACAATACTTAAATCAATCAACATGCACCAATACTTATACAAAAGCATAAGAAGCAATTACTTAAATCACGCTATATCTCCTGACCGGAGGCCCTAGACAGGTATCCCCGAGAGCAGGGCGAGGTCGACATGCAACACATCGAGCACTTCGTTGACAAAGATGTGTATGTAATCCCGTAAGTTCTCATTCTTCATTTGCTTGATTGCAAACAGATGATTGCTGATTTTGGATATCGTCTATTGCAAGGGAACTAATGTATAAACATTAGAGTTAGCAGCTCAAAGTTGAGGATTATCCTCTCTGGTTGTTTGGTGAACCAAGCATGTGACATTCATGTAAGTGTGGATCTGAATACTCGGCATATTAGTGGATCCTAATCTGAGACCAAATCCATGTTGGCTACATAATGATTGATGTGGTCTTGGGAGTCCCTGTCATTCTTATCACCTTGATAGACAGGCAGGTTGGTAGGTTTCATGGCTGGGGGTGTCGGTATGTGCTACGTAAGGAGCAAAAGAGGTTAATCAGTAGACCACCTCTTCTCGGGGGTTTATGCCCTTCCTTAGGAACTCGACCTATCTTTTTAGGTTGTCCTCCATCTCCAAGAGGGGGTCTGCCAGTTTCTCTATTCATCGGCCAACCTGATTCTGTTGTTGGTGCCTTGACCCACATCTATGGAGGGGCACGTAGGTACCATGTGTTTGTTCGTTCATTGGAAACGGGTTCCCTCTAGTGTCGAGGCCGAGAGATGGGACCATGGCTGGAATCATTGTCTGGGTCGGGAGGATTCGACACCTCACATTTTTTCCATGTATGTGCATGTTACGTATTACCTCGTAACATCTTCTCAATAATGTCTTCAAAGACTCTTCAGGGAATTCCTACGGTATCTGGTGCTTTGAGAGTATCTACGCATAAAACTCTAGGTGGGGCCCATATTTTGGTCCTTTTTTAGGTTGATCAATGGATCTTTCCCGGGGTGGTGAACCTTGGGTGGCCATCAACTTGATGAGTTCTACAATCTCTTATGTATGCCATCTTCTACTTTGCTGGTGTGATTCCTTTTTCCCTATCCTTTTAGGATTTTTCTGAAGGGCATCTATTGTTCCCACAGACGGGTTCATTGGATGAGATTGATCCTCTTGTTTGCTTGGTCGACGGAAGTATCTAGAGGTCAAAACACCGGTCCTTATCCAAAAAAGGTGGGAAAGGAAAGATCGAATACACTTTCTAGAAATGGAACGAGGGGAAAGGTACTTGAAAGCTTATGAGGAAACGTAAAAATCTTTATTCTTTAGTTAATAGGGCTATGAATTGATTTATTTCCTGAATATTACAGAGTGCAAGGCTCCCTTTTTTATAGGCAAGGGAAGCAGCTTGAAGTTACACGCATTAACTAGTAGGATAATGACTAATATAGGGGGTTTGTATTTGGTGAGGACACATACAGGGGTGCTAGATATTTAGAATGGTTATCGTGCTTTGTCATGCTTCATTGATCTTTATCTCTCGTATGAGATAAATTTTGTAAAGATTTTGAGTCAGCATCATAGTTAAGGTGGGTTGTTCTCTTCGGGGAGGACATGCCTTTGTAGATTACTGGTAGCTTGACGCTTTCCATTTCCTTGGGGATACGAGGGCCTTCAACAACTTGGCCAATCTTATCAATATATATACGCAAATTTTCCGCCAGCCCCTACCCTGCAGTCTTATGTACATTAGTTGGCTTCGGTCAACTTGAAATATAAATATTTTTTTCTTGTTAAAAAAAGAAGAAAAAAAACTTGATGAATAGGTTGAACCATGGATAGCTAAGAGTTCGAGTGAATTCGACTATATGTTTTTTTATTGATTGCTTGTGAAAATATTTTACCTCATTGGTTGGGCTTTTTAAAGTATTTGACACTAGGCATGTTAAAGGTCATGATCCCCGAAGGTCAAGATCCCGGCCTACAAGATTTGTCCCGGGATGGGAATTGTCTAGTAGATCTCGTTCCTACCCGCCGAAGAGGGAATTATTGACGGAAAGTCCCGCGGAACGGGGAATTCCCGCAGGATCCCGAGGTTTTTCCAGCTCCCATTTTGGGGCTGGAAAAACACTTTAAAAACTTAGGAATTCTTCCCATGTAATCAAAACCTAGAAACCGAACTCCTCCCATATTTCGAAACCCGATTGTATACTGATCGTTCTCATTTCAGCTTCGTACCTACGATGAAACACGGCCCTAAATCCCATTTTACAAATAATTAACCATATATCGTCAAAACAATAATTGACAAATTGTGATCCCGTTTTCAAACGTCAAATGACAAACCATAATGAAAAAATCAATTATCAGTTATCACCACGTAATATCACATCATCCAATCACCAATAACATCACAACCGACACAATATCAATTAAAAATGCTAAATCGGCTCAATACCACTAAAAAACAATCATCGCCATAACAAATATATCATCTGATCACCAGAAAAATGTTAATCATACAATCCAACAAGACAATGGTGCGATGTTTGCACCACAAACCAAGATAAAAGCGTAATTAAACATGCCAAAATATCCGGCATCCTCAATCCTCATCAAACATAAAATGAAAACACACTCTGTCTTTCATTCAAATCCACCTAGAATGGACACATTTTCACCCATCGCCACAAAGGATGCATGAAAATCAAAATATTGGCATTCCCAAATATAAGAATAAAATAGAAAATCGATTAACTATTAATGTTATATATCTACCTCACGTTTCTCTAAATCCTCCAAGCACTCCTCGATTTGACTTGGCGTATCATCATCTTGTAGCCAATCTTGAGAGAATATGAGTCCTTGAACTATTCTCGGAGTCAATGAGCTCCTAAATGATCCAGAACACGGCCCCAATACTTAAGGCTGATTTTGAGGAAATTATTTACACCGAAATAGACAACAAATCGCGAGTCATTTTGGCAATAATAGGATACTGAAAGCAATTGGCTTTCCACCAAGTGAGAATGTCAAATTTAGCATGAGGCTATTCGAGCTTATCCCCGAAATATAGGTCAATCTTGCATTGTGGTCCATTCTTATCGGTATCTAGTGCCCTACCAATTTAACAATTGAGCATTAATGACACAAATTGAGAAGTTTCAAAAACATAAAAAAAAAAAAAAAAAAAAACTTAAAGGCGCAATCGTTAGAGTGTACATTGCCCATCGCTTGTGCCTTGTAGTCAAGAGGTCCTTTGGACTCCACGGAGTGTACTCGCAAAAGAAGTAGAAGGGTAAGTTGGAGTGGTATTTCTTGTAGCATTTTCTTCAACCATGGCATTATAGTCTTCAAATAACCGCCGAAACCTATCCTAAATTGTCGTAAGCATTTCTTCATCATCTTCAAACATTGTGGCAACATATTTACACTTGAGGTGGGGATATACAATGGAAGCATAATATAATAAGTGATTCAGCTTACCGTCAACACCCTAATACTTATCGTATCTCTTTCATTATCAATACCATTGCTTTCAAATTGTCCTTATTTTGGATCATAGGGTCCATCGTCGGTCATCTCAAACTCACATTCAAACGATCGTCGATGCTACAAAGTTGAGTTAACACCATATGCAATGTCACATAAGTGGTGCCCATAACAACCTTCGTTAGCTTCTTGAAAGGCTCCAAGAAATCTATAAACAACTTCGCCCTCTCCCAATCATCGTCGTTTGGTAAACAAACCTTGAACTCATTGACATAGTTTTCATCACATTGCTTGTATCCAAGGAAATTGACCCTCAAATTATAGGCGGTTGTAGGCATCATAATATGGAGTTCCAACGTGTTGGGACGTCTAAGCTTAGCAATTTCTGACTTTCTATTCCAGCGTTCACCACACAATCTTTGAACATCTTATATCGACATGGGAAACCCTTAATGTAAATGATGCAATGTCAGATGCGGTATATGGAGATGTTATTGCCATTGCGCTTCAAGCCTTCTTGAACCACAAGGTTCAGGATGTGTGCAATGCACTTTAGCTGCACAAGAGCTCCATTTTCTTTTGTAATGTCACTTTTCTCCACCTACCACTTCACCATATCGTCAATAGTCGTGTCATTAGATGTGGCATTGACAACTGTGACCATGAAAACTCGCCCAATTTTGTATCTCTCAACACCCCATTAATACCATTGGCTATATCTTTTTTCCGTATAACTTGACGTCAAACTTATGCTTATGGTTTTTTTCCCTTAAGTTTCACTTATTAACATTGAAGTGAACCGTAAGACACATGTAATTGTCCTTTGTGATCGAAGTCCAATTTTCGATCTTCAGGTAAACCCTGTGGGCATTCTCCTTCATAAACTTGATCAAATTTTTTATTTCGTCAAGATACAACCCGTGACACTTTTCAGTTATGGTCCGTCAATAAGGTAGTTTCAAATGCAGACAGGCTCGAGCCATCATATGCCTAAATGACTTCTTTTCAACTGTGATGAAAGGCATGTCGTTCTAGATCAAAAACATAACTAGGCTGTCGAGCACCCACTCTTGATTAAATTTCCCATGCCATTATCCTCAAGTTCCAACAGCTATTGCTTCCCCCCCCCCCCCCCATACTCTTCTTGTGGAGTAGCACACGACATCTCTCAGTGTGTCTTCTCAATCCTTTTGGGTCGTGTCTATAAGAATCGTCTGCAATCACCTTGCGGTAATGAAGGCACCATCTTCTGACAAAGTACTCTTTCGGACACTCGAATGGCTTAAAATGCTTCCATTATTTTGATGTAAGTACATAAATTGTAGGATTTACTAATTTCATTCATTTCTATAACATGACCACCTCGTGAGTCTCGCAAGTCTTGTATACCTTCTCATTGTAAGCCGCTCCAGCCACTTTTATCCATTTTTCCTTCCTCTTCTTCTTTGACAACTTTGGGTAGCGGTTGTTCAGTCTCCCCTCCGGTCTCATCATTTTCCTCATCTTAAGTATCACACGGCCTGTCCCGATCAATAAGAATTTTTATATGCTCTTGATACTCTCCTTCAAAGTAATCATTTCTATACATGATTATATTGGATAAGGATCTCTGGAAGTAAATGGTGTTGAGGAAGGATGAAAAGTAGACGAGGCCTTTGGAAGTCGGGAAAACGTAATCGGTTTGGCACTGGAAGTAGATGGTGTAGTGGAATTCTTGGAAGCCTTGACCGCTTTGGAAGTAGATAGTGCCTTGGAAGTAGAAGCCTGTTTAAGAGGAGAAACTCTAATCGCGACACTTGTAGAAGCTCCGGTGGAGGAGTTACCGTGACCATGACCACGAGTTGTTGATCATACCATCTATACAAACAAAAGACACCATTTCAAGACTCAATATCAAAGAATAATGATACACAATACATATAACACAAAATTTCATCAATATAAACACAAAAGCGTCTAGTTTCAACAAACTTTAATTTAAAAACAATTTCACAAACTTCAATCGACACAATATGATCAATTTCACATCAACTCATTTCAATTATCCTACTAACAAACTTTAATGTCAAGTTAACAAGAACAATCACTCGATTAAAAGTTCTTTATTTCAATTTTCAACCATAAACCCTAATCTTGATCTAACTACTGCAATTTAACATCATGATAAACTTTAATTTCACTATAATGCCTCTAATTATGTCCATTTTCAAAAATTAAACCTAATTCACAAAACTCCCCAATTTGTAAACCCTAATTGAAAACCTACAAACCCTAATCCTTATATTGTAATTCAAAGTCATAGTCATAATAATAAAATTTTCAACAACCAACAATCAATTCAAACAATAATGTAAAGATTAACAAAAAATTAGGGATTAGGAACTTTGCAAATACCTTTTGAATTTTAAAATTAGAGTGGTGTTATTGGATTGAAGAGGAGTGTTGGCGGCGGCGCGGGTGTAGGAGGTGATGGTGCGTGAGCGTGAGTGGTGGTGACGCAGTGGTGGTGCGTATGTGAGTGTGTTTTGTATTGGAAGAGTGAGAGAGTGTGTGTTGTGTTTGTATTGTGAGAAGTGAGAGTGATAGGGCGTTTGTTTTATATACCTATAAAAGAAAACAAGAAAAAAAAATTTTGCCTAAATCTTGGGATCCCACAGGTCGGGGACGTGATCCGACCAAGATCCCGTCCTCAACCTGCGGGAACAGCCCTAGGGACTTTTTTCTCTATTGCTGAGGAGGAAAAATAGATGGGTTCTTTCCTAAGCAAATAAAAACCGTCTGGCCGAGTCGGATTCCCTATTTATGACCCAGTCCAAACACCCCTATTTGATACGTGTCTTGGCTTCATGGGACATTGGTCATACCTTGACACAACAAAACCCATAAGTTCTTTCAAAATAGTATAACATTTTTATTTAGTTTGACAAACACGCGTTTAGTTATGGATCAAATTTCCAAGAGAATCCTCAAAAGTAACAAAATTTCTCTATTATTATTTTGTGGAAACGAAAACACAAGCTTAGTTTCAAGCTAAGTTACATAAAATTTGTAACACATATTTTAACAATTTTAAGTATTTGCAAAATCTAGGATTTTTTATTTTATTTATTTATTTTGTTTTTGTTTGGCGTAACCCAATAGTCACTGAATCTGAAAATGAAACTGAAGCTTAAATCCATGCATCATCCAATACAAACCTTTAGTTATTGATATATAGTCGAATGAAGATATAAACTTATGGAGAACACCGCCAAATATAACTTTTACTGATATAAACATTTCGTGAAGATATGACTCTGTTTTACTTTTAAATTGTACTGCTTTTGTGGTCGCTAACTAATCACCTTATCTAAAGAACGTTACGATAAATATACTAACGTCATCAAAAAAATAAACAAATATAGACACTTCAAAAAACCTAAGCATACAACACCAACAACCAAGCCTGTAATCCCAATTAAATTGGGGTAGGCTATATGAACCATGAATGAATCACGTCGAGTCGTGAACATGAATCTTCTGTCTCCATAGGTTTCGGTTTGCGAGCATGTCTTCATTTAGATCTTTTAGTTTCATGTCGTTCCGTATGACCTTCATCCACGTTTCTTTCGGTCTCCCACGACCTCTAGTCGTCTGTCTTAAGTCGAGATCTTCAACTCGTCGTACCGGTGCGTCTATGGGTCTGTGTTTAACATGACCAAACCATCTTAAACGATTTTCTCGCATTTTCTCGTCGATGGCTGCCACACCCAATTTATGCCAGATATCTTCATTGCGCACCTTATCTCTCCTTGTGTTATCGCACATCCACCGAAGCATGCGCATCTCTGTAACGTTCATTTTTTGTGCATGACTTTGCTTAATAGCCCAGCACTCGGAGCCATAAAGCAAAGCAGGTCTAATAGTCGTACGATAGAACTTTCCTTTAAGCTTTAGAGGAAAGTTACGATCGCACAGGATCCCTGTTGCACTCTTCCACTTTGCCCATCCAGCTTGGATGCAGTGGTTGACATCTCCGTCTAACTCTCCATCCATCTGTAGTATGGAGCCTAAATACCGAAAATGCGCACTTCTCGGTATCTCTTGGCCATCCAACTGAACCGTGTCATCGTTGTTTCTTCGTTGTTTGCTAAACTTGCATTTGAGGTACTCGGTTTTTGTTCGACTTAGTCGAAATCCTCGTGCTTCTAATGTTTGTCTCCATCGTTCTAATTTAGCATTAACTCCCATCCTCGTCTCATCGATCAGGACAATATCGTCTGCAAACAACATACACCATGGGACTCGGTCTTGGATGGTTCTGGTGATTTCATCAATTACAATGGCAAACAAAAATGGGCTCAAAGTTGACCCCTGATGTAAGCCCATTGTAATTGGAAAGGCGTCTGTTAAACCGCCACAAGTTCGGACACTTGTCACCACATTCTCATACATATCTTTTATGATGTTGATATATTTAATGGGTACCCCCTTCTTCACCAAGGTCCACCATAATACCTCTCGAGGTAATTTGTCATATGCCTTTTCTAATTCGATAAAGACCGTATGTAAATCTCTACTCTTTTCTCGAAAGCGTTCAATGAGCTGACGAATCAAATGGATGGCCTCTATGGTCAACCTTCCCGGCATAAATCCAAATTGGTTCTCAGATATGAGAACAATTTGTCTCAATCGGTGTTCGATCACCCTCTCCCATAGCTTCATGGTATGAGACATAAGCTTTATCCCACGATAGTTAGAACAGTTTTGGACATCGCCCTTGTTCTTATATAGAGGTATTAGCGTACTCATCCTCCACTCTTCTGGTATTTTATTTGTTCGCCATATTTTGTTAAAGAGGTCTGTCAACCAGGTCACCCCTATCTCTCCCATGCTTCTCCAAGCCTCGATAGGGATACCATCTGGGCCAATAGCTTTTCGAGTCTTCATCCTCTTCAAAGCATCTTCGACTTCTGACCTTCTAATACGGCGCATAAAATTACGGTTTAGATCCTGAGGGTACTGCGAGATGTCACCCACTGCTTGGGTGGGGCCTCCATTGAACAGACCCTCGAAGTACTCCCTCCACCGTGCTTTGACCTGATCCTCATGCACTAAGACAGACTGACCTTCATCTTTGATGCATTTCACTGCACCTAGGTCTCTAGTCTTCCTCTCTCTAATGCGGGCAATTTTGTATATATCCTTCTCGGCCTCCTTGCTATCCCTCTTCTCATAAATTTCCTTGTACACAGCCTCTCGCGCTAGTCGAACAGCTTTCTTTGCTTCTTTCCTGACTAGCTTATACTTTTCAAAGCTTGTCCCATCATAGTTCTTCTTCAAATCCCTGTAGCAATCCCGTTTGGCCTTGATTGTCGCCTTTACTTCTTCATTCCACCATGACGTGTCTTTACCTGTCAGGCTACTACCTCGGGATTCACCTAAGAGGTCTTTAGCTACCTTCTTGATACAACAAGCCATTTTGGTCCAAGTTGCATCTGCATCGTCCTCAGTCTTCCAGTCTACCTCTTGAACCACTCGCTCCACGAAGGCCTTTTGGGTAGACTCCTTAAGCCGCCACCACTTAATTCTAGGTTCCACCCGGCGCCTACTCCTCTTCACTCCTTGCCGCAGTCTAATATCCAACACCAAAAGCCTATGTTGCGTAACCACACTTTCTCCGGGGATGACCTTGCAATCTAAGCAACGACTTCTATCTACCCTCCTAGCTAAGAAGAAATCTATCTGGCTCTTATTTGACCCACTCCTATAAGTGACCAAATGAGATTCTCTCTTCTTAAACCAAGTATTTGCTACAAGCAAATCATAGGAGAGGGTGAAGTCTAAGATAGCGTTGCCCGGCTCATTGCGATCCCCAAAGCTATACCCGCCGTGGATATCCTCGAACCCATCACGGCTAGATCCTACATGACCATTAAAGTCACCTCCAATGAAGAGTTTCTCGCTACTAGGGATCCTTTGTACCATATCGTCCAAATCTTCCCAAAACTTACGTTTCACAGCTTCGTCTAGTCCTATTTGTGGTGCATAGGCACTAATGACATTCAAGATATCCTCGCCTATGACCAACTTGACCAGTAAGATCTTGTCACCCTTCCTTCTGACCTCCACCACGTCTTCGAGCCAAAGCTTATCTATGATGATCCCAACACCATTTCGGTTCTTCTCTGTCCCGGTATACCAAAGCTTACAACCCCAAGGGTCTACTACTGTGGCCTTTTCACCAACCCACTTGGTCTCTTGCACGCACAAGATGTTGATCCTCCTCCTGGACATTGCCTCCGCTAGCTCGCCCAATCTTCATGTGAGTGACCCCACATTCCACGATGCAAGGCGAACTCGTCGTTCCTGGACTAACTTCTTTACCCTCACCCGTCCTGGAAGGTGAGGGAACCCTTGCTCATTTGACACCAAACCCGGGCGTCGATGTGGTGCGTCACTTCCGGGCGATGACCTAGCAACCCTTGCCCATTTATCACTACACCCGGGGTCCGATGTAGCGCGTCGCTGAGTAGGGAACGCCCCAACGAAATTCATAATTTGGTTCATATCATAGGATGTGACGGGGTTTTTACGTTGGCTGTCACAAGCCTACCACAACCCTCTTCCTTTATCCTGGCTTGGGACAGGCAGTGAAAGCTCACTGGCGGAGTTAAAAAAAAAAAAAAACTAAGCATACATTGTGAAATATTCAATTATGATACTCATGTACTCCTCTGTCCTCTCTTGAAAATTAATTTGTTTTAATTTATGTTCTGCCAAGCATAAAAAAGTATAATAATTGAATGTACTAAAGGGGGCAATCGCCACTACCCCCTTGCCACCGTCCGGCGATCGCCAGGATTGGCGACCGCCTTGGGACCGTCAAGCAGCCGCCAGAGTCTTTTGCGACCACCTAGCAGTTGCAATCCTCTGGTGAGAAGAAATCTCGCGAAAGAGTACATGTTGCGATTGCCCAGCAGTCGCAACAGGGGAGTATTAGGGCAACAGGTTTCCTGATACCCCACGCCGCTGTTGCGACTGCTAAGCAGTCACAACGCGGCGCATCTGCGATCGCTGGGCGGTCACAGATGTGGGGTTATTATCTATAGATTCCCACCTCCTCTCCTCATTCTCACACCACACAAATTTCGCTCTTCCTTCTCAAAAGGTGCGACCGCCCCCTCCTTCTACTACTGTCTGGCAGTCACGACTCCAAAATTTTGTAAGTTTTCCATCTTTTCTAGGTTTATGTTTTATATTCAATGTGTTAATATTATTTTTATGTTAAATTGTTAGTTTAGCTTATTTTGTTTAATATTGATAGTTTAAATTTTGCATGTAGTAAATTTAAGTTTATAAATGTTAAATTTCTTAGTTTAAATAGTTTATTTAATTTAAAATTGCTAGTTTAGTTTTTACATGTCGTATCTTAATGTTTACATAACTTAGAACAAATGATCCTTAGGAATCTCTTTGAATTAGAAATGACGATGCCTTTAAGGAATTTCTATAACTTAGAAATTATATTATTTGTAGAAATCTCTCCAAGTCATATAATTGTTGGATGTTGAACCTTGATTAAGCTTTTAGGGAATCTCTCAAACTTAGTAATAATTATATTTTAGGAAATCTCTATAGCATATAAATGATGTAACTTAGGTGCTTCTACTTAGTTCGTGGATTTCATATAACCGTCGTGTCGGGCGATCCTACACGTCGGCCACGTTCAAATGGTAGGGGTAGTCTCAGAACTCAGCTGGCACCGCCGCCAGTAAGCCCGCTACCGATGCTCAGCATTGCGCTTCAGGCGAGCCACCCGTCCAGGCCCGGACTCATGGGTCAAAGGATGGATCTACATCGTCTACTCCTCTACAACGATACCTTTCTTTCGGAGGCGATGATCAAGGATAGCCATTGTACTACAATAGTGAATTGGTGAGACTAGGGATTAACGGTTTTACACGATCGTTTGACACGTACTTACCCTTGGAATAGGTCTTCTTAAACCATGCCACATATTTTGTATTCATCTTTGCTTGCACCTCCATGGGACTGAGACCACCTCACTTTTCTTCTATAAACAACCTGAGAGATACAAGCGAACAAGTTAGTACTAATAAATAAAAAAGGTGATTGTTATGTAAAATTAATATTGACTCACTCAACCCAGCCGTCCAAATCGATCCAATTAAGTAGCGTGTAAAGTTCAATTTGCTAAGGTCAACTGCCTCTTCTTGTTTGATGATTCTACAGGGCCTTCTCTTGCGAAGTATGGACAAACCATCCTCTTACTATGTACTATCTAAAGTCTCATTCGTGTTTAGGCGGATATATTTGGTACGCGTGGACATATTTCAATATTGGAAACACAAATTGGCTAGCTCCGAAAGTAGGTATGAATATGCTATGCATTGTTCAACCCTCGCTTTATTCAACACTGGCCCCTTTAATATCAAACATACGCCAAATTCAAACAAATCGCCAATAATAGATAGGTAATAAAATAATAATAATAATACTTGATTAAGCTCATTAAAAATTGTACCTCTCGAATGTATACATCCAATTGTAGTGGGTTGGACCTCCAACTATAGTCGGTAGGTGTATTGCCAAATGCTCCATAGAATCAAAAAAGAAGGTGGAAATATCCTCTCCAGCTTTCACATTGTAACAGCGATAGATTCCTCCAGTCGCTTCATATCGGTGGCCGAAACCTCGAAGTGCAAATGTCCCAGAAGAACAAACTAATCTCCACTAATGTGCCCTAAATGTCGGCCAGCAAGAAGTCGCGAAAACCTATCAGAATCAATCTTTGCATGAAGACGTGACAATAATGGCTCTTCATGTCGAACAACCTTCTTAGCTGCTTCTGCACACATCGACCCAAGTTGGAAGTGCATTAGTCTAGAAACTTGAGTTCGACCAGCTAATCAAACACCTTACTCTTTTGCTTCCGCGTGAGATAGTAAGTTGCCTTTGGCTTTTTAACAGCGGTTCATCGGCCAGCGGGTATTAAAAATAACTCTTTGCGGGTAGTCAAGATCTCCAAATCTAGTCTAGATTTGATGTTGTCCTTTGTCTTAGCATCATCCAACACTGTGATGATGATGTTATCGAAAAAGTTCTTCTCGCATTGCATGACATCTAGATTGTCACAAATCAAGTTTGTGGACCAATAAGGTAGTTCCTAAAATATGCTCTTCCTACACCTATTATGATATGTACCAAATCCTGTGAGCTTTTTTACTTTGGGCCCAAACCCCACATGCCCAAGCTGATCCACAATTTCCTTAATAATAGGTCCTTCGGGTGCCCTCGACCTTTGTAGAAAGACTTTTTGTTGTCTCTCCACCTATGACGTGTTGAAAGAAACCGACGATGGCAATCAAAGAAGCGTAGTTTTTTGCCATTCTTCAACGTTTATATGGGTATTTCTCGTATTGGGCCGACCCATGGTCTATGCCCATATTTAGTTTATATCGGGGATGACCACCCATGTACATATCAAATGTAATATTCGATATGGTATAGCTCATGTGTATGTCACGTATGCGGTCCCCGCATCCTGAGATCTATAAATACCTGGGTTTTGCGTATCAAGGTAAGCTTTAATTACTCTCATACATTGTACACCCAATATCGAGAATCCTTGATATCATCTTCAATCTAACACCCGATATATATCTTCGATATATATCATCGACCTACCATCCGACATCATACTCGACAACGTCACCGGCATCATCCCTGACGTAGAAGGTCCTCGATATCATCCCTGATATCACCTTTGACGTCACATTAGACATCCAGGAGTGCATCCCATCGTCAGTCTGAGGTATCCCTATTCTCAAACTGTATGATGGAAAGGGTGACCCACACGAGTATTTATACTACGTGGACAGTGTCTTGAAGCTGCACGAATTTTCAGAGAACATACAAGCAAAAAATTTGGCCACGACTCTAACCGGGGCGGCGGTTGACTGGTTTACAAGGATAGAGGTTTGTTTGATAACCAGATATAAACAGATGAGACAGAGGCTAGAAAGCCAATTCTCGAGCAAAAAGGCGACCAGGTGGTTCTCATCCCATTCAATGCGACAACGCATAGGAGATTTGCAATGGAGTTGATTAATCTCAAATCTCCCACAATTGACCAGATCAATGCATTGGCGTATGACACCGTTTATCAAGATAGTATGATGGCAACCAAACAGACTCTGAATCAAGAGCACAACAGATCCAGAGGCAAGGAAGGTTGGAACATGCAAGGCAGAGACAGATCCCCTAAGAGGTATACTCCCATGAACAGGGGGATCCTGACTGAATTCGTTGTGGTGCAAAAGAACAGATGGCTAAAGGAGCCAAGGAAGCTAAGAAAGAGCAGGGGAATGAAATTTTCTAGAAACTATTGTGAATATCACCGACAGTCGGGACATAAGACCAAGGAGTGCAGTGACCTAAAAGATGAAATTGAAACGCCCATAAAAGAAGGCAAGTTGGTGGAATTTATGAGGAGCTGAAAGGATGAAAGTGACAGGGATGATAGATCTCGCTGACCTCGGAGGGATCAATCCCTTTTGCCCAAGCGGAACAAGCAGAGGGCCATCGAAGCTCCTTGCGAGCATGGAAGAGCGATTGTCAATGCTCCGACTAGAGGAATGATCAATATGATTTACGGAGGGCCAGTTGGTGCTGACTAGGCCAAAGGGCGCAAGAAGATAACATGTAAGATACAGGTAGGGAGATATGTGGGCTTCACAACTTCAAATTGACATAGCCAAATATCATGTACGGAATGTGCTCGTCGACAATGGAAACTCCTCCAATGTTATATTTGCATACGCCCTGGAAAAAATACTAGTGAACCAAGACATGGTTGAAACAGTCTCCACCCCATTGACTGGATTCGGTGGCGGTGAGGTGATTTCGAGGGAACAAATCGTGCTACCCACATCATTTGGAGAGGACCCCTACAGAAGGACAATCAAGGTCAAATACATTGTGGTCGATCTCCCCTTCCTCTATAACATCATCATCGGATGTCCCACCCTCAATGAGATAAGAGCAGTGGTATCTACTTACCACCAGAAAATGAAATTTCCTACCAAGGGCGGAGTCGAATAGATCTTAGGTGACCAGAAGGAGGGCTGGATATGTTACGTGGAATCACTTAGACTTTCCAGGATTAGGGAGGTATAGGAGATAGAAGGAGCCGAGGAAGAATACATCCCAGTCACAGAGTGATCGCCTAAGCAGCAACCAATGTTCGTTGGTTTAATTTATGTTTCGTTATTTTTCGAACAATTTGATAATTATCTTTATGTTTCTCGAACAATATTGTTTACCTAAGAAACATTCTGACATATATTATTGTTGTATGTATGAAGTACAGGTAGCCACAACACTCCCTCTCAAAAAGAGCAAATAGGGAACACACTCCCCACCTACTAGGTTGAGAAGGACTTGACCGGAAACTATCCTCCCTCCAGTTTTTATATTATTGTGAGTTTATAACAATTTTGTCCACTACATATTGTGCTATCCTTGATAAATGATAGGAACAACAATCAAGGACCCTCAAAGAGCTGAAGATCTACAAATCCTACGGGATATCAAATACCCAAAAAAGGGATGAAGATCTACAATCCATTACCCTCAAAGAGCTGAAGCTCTAGAAATCTTACGGGATATCAAGTACACTAAAAAGGGATGAAGATCTACAATCCAGTAACCTCAAAGGGCTAAAGACCTACAAATCATATGGGATACTAACTCCCCTACCCACCGAGGTACAGAGGAGAGAAACCAAAAAGGGGCGAAGATCTACAAATCCTACGGGATGCTAACTCCCCTATCCACCGAGATACAGAGGAGAGAACCCAAACGGGGCAGAGATCTACAAAGACTACGGATGCTAACTCCCCTATCCACCAAGGTACAGAGAAGAGGACCCGAAATGGGCCAACATCTACAAATCCTACGAGTTACTAACTCCCATATCCACTAAGATAAGGGATACTGCATGCCGATCGCTTGGAGGACAAAAGTAAGGACCCTACATCGAGGCATCAACCTCTTATTAAAATAACAGCAGGGGCACGACAACTACAAACCATTAAGACCTATCAGACCTTCGCGCCAATAAGGACACTAAGAGGAGGAAACTCCTAATAATCACAAGAGACTCGTGAGAACAACATTAACTTGAAAACAATCCAAACATTGATAAAAATAAGAAGTTCAAAGTTACAATATCCAATGAATTATTACATAACCACAGAATAAAAGGCGATGCAACGCCAACAAGTAGGAGAGGAAATTCGACTCTGATTGGACCTTTTCTCTTCAAGAGAACTGAGAACAGACCGGGCTTCTAAACAACAGTGTCTGAGGGCTCAATGTCTTCAAGAGGCAAGCCGTGCAGACCACACATGGCATCCAACCGCATAAAGTCGAACTCGTCATTGAAACCCTTCCTTGCGGTGATCTGCCCAACAATCGAGTTCTTGGCATCCTCCATCTCTATGAAAGCACGTTGCGAGAAGTTATTTATAAGTGTCACTCGCAAGAAATTTCTCGACAATGCGTACCATCAGCTCGGGAGACACGTCATGAAAATGTGAACCCTCAGAAGAAAGGGATTCTAAGAACACAAGCATGGGACAAGGTGAAGTTATATACCACATTTTTCAGGTTCGCTCGAGCTTTTGCAAGATCGATGAGCAGCAACTCATTCCTCTGTCACCTTGTTAAGCTCGCGCTCAGCCAGGTGTTGGTCGCCATTTTCTCTCAGAGCATGCTTCTTCAAGGCAAAATAGCCTTGTTATTGAGCCTCATTCTCAACTCGACTATCATCGAGTTCATCCTTGACTACCCGCCACCGGCACAAGGCTTCTTCTCTCTCAGCAGTTAGTTTTTTCGCAGCCATTGGGTTAAAATCACTCATCTTGTCAATGTCAGCCTCAAGCTCGGCGATTATAGCATCCTGATCCCCATCGAATTGGTTGACAGTCCTCATGCTGGTGGCCAGAAATTTACCGAACTGTATGTATCACAGAAATGATAAGGACGACTCTTAATACTACACATGTACCAAAGGATAAAAGGAACCCACCCACTTACAGTTTGGAAAAGGTGCATAATGCGACGCACGTTCTGCATCTGATCTCGCTCTCCTAAAACATAAGCCCAAGCAGGAAGGGGAAATGTCCGCCTCATGCCACGGACCGTGTCGGGCTCACTAAATTCTTCATTCTTACCATTGATACTAGGTGGGGCGGTCCAAGAATCGAGGAACCCTCACCTCGAGTGATTTTTCGTCCAGTAGGGCTAGACGCCTCGACTATCGGTGCAGTTGTCTTTTGGGTACAACTACCGCTAACCTCTTTACCTTGAGACATCTTTAAACCAGCACCGTGAGGAACCCCTTTGCCTTTAGCAGCAACAAGTACAGGGTGAGAAGCCTCCTTATCCAGCCTTATTGGGACATACAAAGAACCTCCCATTCCTTTATCACTGGTAGAAATTGGAGGCACACCCCCGGTTTTCTACATCTGATGGGATATCACTAACATCATCACCAGTTGGCGCTAGCCTAGGAGGGGCGTCATAAGCCACTCCCTTGCTAGTAGAGGGAGAAGCAACTTCCTTTTCACATACTTCAGGACCCATACCCTGCGCGGGTTGCACACCACCAAGGGTTGACGAAACGGCCTTCAATAGTGCGTCTGCACCAACCACACCTCCAACAATTCCGAGATACTCCTCGCTTCCAAGTCCAACCATGGTCTTAGTAACAAATTCCATAACAACATTTTTTACAACAATTGGGGCGGCGTTGGTGGCCCCGTTACATTGACGGCCGGAGACATCATCCCCACAGCTGCAGCTAATGCAGCCCCGGCCGCTGGAGTCATCACTCCTACCTCCGCAGTTGACAAAGCCCCGGTCACTGAAGCAAATTTGGTCACAACGAGAAATCCTCAGCCGCTAGCCACTCAGCAGCAACTCGCATCAAACGTGCACGAATACAAGCCATTACTTCGAGTAAGCGAGTTTAAAAAAGCGCAAATGAGACTTATAATCTGCACAAAGCATAAAACAAAATAAGAACGGGTATTCGAGGCGAAGTCGAAATACATTTTAGAGATATATATTAAAGGTCGCATTGAAAATCCATATCGAATCTGATATCAAAAATCTATATCGAGTTTGATATCGAAAATCAATATCGAGTCTGATATCGAAAAACCCTATCGAGCAGATATCGAAAGTCCATATCGAAACTATATCGGGAATACCCTACATACCTTTCCCGTAGGAAGCCTGAGTGCACTAGAAGACAAGTTAAATTTTCCTCTCTCCTGCGGGCTACTATTTATAGACTGCAGACCCTATGCATACGCATTTATTATAGGCCACATCGAATCTCGAATTTGATATCCGATATCGAAACAATTCGATATAGCAGCATAATCTCGACATCTCTTAAGGAGAATAACACCGACAGGGAGCACATCTTTATGATAGTTCAAACGCGGATGTCTACGATGCTCACATTACATTGGGGGTCCATCAACATTTTTGAATGAATTTCTGTATCCAAGCTCCGTCATTTGAACTGGCTGGACAAGAGATACTGATAATTCAAACTCAAATTTAGTTTGCAAATTATTATTTACGATAATAACTCCCAAACCGGGGACTACGTGATATGGGTGTTTCCCATATTGAGTCGGCCCATGGGCCAGGCCCATATTTAGTCAATATTGGGGATGGCCCCCGATGTACATATTGAATATAATATTCGATATGGTACAGCTCACTTGTATGTCACGTGTGTGGTCCCTGCATCCCGAGGTCTATAAATACCCGGGTTCTGCTAATCAAGGTAAGTTATAATTACTTTCATGCATTGTATACCTGATATCGAGGATCCCTGAAATCATACTCGATATAACACCCGATATATATCTCCAATATATATCATTAACATACCATCCAACATCATCCCCAACGTAGAAGGTCCTCGATATCATCCCCAATATTACCTTCGATGTCACATTCAACATTGCCCTCGACATCCAGCAGTGCATCACATCCTCAGTCTGAGGTGTTCTCAACTAAGTCTTCTTAGAACTAGCCATAGTTATAGTGGACCTAGTTTGTAATAGAATCGTAGCACAATACTTGTAATTTCCTGCCTTCTCAAATTAAACGTAAAAGATTTGGTGTCCCCCATGCAATAAGGACACGATAATTTCCCGTGCGTACTCCTCTAGGACAACATTTGATATGCCGGAAAATCGCTAATGGTCAACATCATGGTCGCTCGTAATTAAAGTTATACTTTCTAGAGATGTCATACGTCTGCAAACCATTACTCTATAAGGCATTAAGCTCGTTAATCAGTGGTCTCAGCAATACAATGATTTCTTCTTTGTGACCTTCGACTTCCTACCAGACTCGTATCTATCATCAACGCATACCGAGCGTTTTTTGAACAAAAAACACTGATTTGGGCAAACATCGATCTTCTCGTACCCTAACCCCAAGGTTTACAGCATCTTATGCATCCTTTTCGTGTCATCAAGTAACAACTTCTTAATCTCTGGGTCCATACCATCTTTAAACGACTTTAAAAACTTATCGGCATTTTGTGCATAGTCTTGTCCTTCAACCACTCCACAACCCACTGTAAGATAGTTTAGTCATTCTTAGGATGCATCTTCACATATTCTAGATGCACTAAGTCATAGAAAGCTCTCACTTTAGAATACGGATCCTTGTTACATACTTGTTCCCCAACAAATCGGCCTCCATAAGTATCCACGACCATTTGTCTAAATGAATCATCGACGCGAACAGGGCTATCGTGGATATCAACGTAGGATGGGCCGGGAGAATCGGGCAAATATGATGTAGATGTCCTACTCAAATTTTCCCTTTGCAAAGCCCAATAGAAATATCTATACGTAAATATCGACTTTTGAAGATGATCACGGACTACATATTTATCAAAAAACTTTGAATTGTTGTTTTTTATGCACAGGCACCTAATATGTTTTCTTAGATATAAGAAGTTCTTTTGTTGAGAAGCGTACTCTATGAATGTGCGAACCCCAACCACAAAACTATCTTGCAAATAATCATTGCTATCAATTCTATTATACATCCAATATCTATCGGCGTGATAATCCATTATGTATCAAAGTTGTAAAATATAAAGAAAATGATTACAATTGATACTACTATACAATTCTCAATTTAAAACATACCAAATACGGTATATATCGTCATGCACGACCAAAGTAACGAAGAAACGATCAACTTACTTGGTGAAGCATGATAGAACGATTCTTAAGAATGGTGTGTCCAATACGAGTACCCTCGATGTGTTTACGACAATGTCTATCAACAACATGAATAAAAAAGTTAGCACTAACTACCATAATAACAAATTAACGTAGAAAACAAGAAATTTGACTTACTAGAGAAAAAATCGTAGGTACTTTAAGGATTGGTGAAGATTGTAAATTATGCAAGTAAATAGAGGGTGATATTTATAGGGGGCTCCTGTAGCCACCTCTGGATGGTAGCGAAAGCCCAACGCTAGTAGCATTCGTGCCCGCCAGGCGGTCGTAGATAATAATAGTCATTGGCTACTGCGACAGCAAGGCGGTCGCAACAGCCACTAGCCATTGGCTTGGCAACCGCTAAAGGTTATTGCAACCGTATGTCGGTTGCAATGGATTTTAAATTGCTACCGCCAAGCGGTTGCTAATAACATTCATGTTTCAAATTTATGCATTTCGGACCACAATTGAAGGCGTGTTGTTTGTTTAACTGTTAATTACAACAACAAGAAGTACTAATAAGTAAAAATAACCCAAATCACGATGTTTCATTGCAAAATCAAACATCATTTATAGGGAACAGTCTAATGAAGCTTCTATCTAATTTTTAGTGACAACTAACGTAATGCCTGCATACATATATACATAATGATTTAGATGATCTCCTAATGGAACATCATAATAATATCTATACTTACATTTGTAAAATAAAGGACAACCACGTAGGGCAATTATAACTACTAGGTATGACTTTTAGTGTTGTAGAACATAAAATAGTTCACCATTAATAACTCGTTCAACACATATAATCTATTAGTTCGATAGCTCAATTACTAGTGTTCTAATCATTTATTACTTCATTTCACATGTAATAATGAGATTTGTTGTTAAAATAACAAACACATAAAGATAGTTCCAAAAAAATTAATAAAAAAGAAACTTGAATATTATTAGCCATCGCTAGGCGGTAGCAATTAATATTCATACCACTTTCGACCGCCAGGTAGTCACAATACTTGGATTGGGGTATAACTGCAACCGTGAGGCGGTCCCCAAGTTTGGATTGAATTTTTTTGTGAGTGCCAGGTGGTCGCATACCTCCCTGTATTTTGCGAAATCTCAAATTTTCATAAAATTTGAATCTTTTGCAACCGCTGATTTGAGGGGAAATTAAAATTCCCGAAAATTTGATACTTTCACCCAAAGGTCTATATATACCCACCATTCACCCTCTCTAATTTTTAATACATTCAAAATATACTCTCCAAAAAAATCCCACCACCTTCACTAACTCTTCTTTTCTTTTCCAAAATCTACAAACTCTTAAATTTCATTTTCATTTCTTTTTTCCTCATCTAAATAATTATTTGTTTTCATTTTTGTTTATTCATCTATTTCATTTTATTTCTTCAACTCTTTTCATTTCATTTCTTCATCTATTTTCATTTCATTTTGTTTTTCTTCATTTCTTTCCCTGTACTTTTTATTTTTGTTTTTTCCTCAAAGTTTTACTTTTTTTACACATCTTTTCTGTGTTTCACTCATATTTCTAATATTCCAAAAATTTACATAAATATTATTATTTTCTTTTATTCTTATAAATATTATTTGCTACCGCCAACCTGTCGCAAATGGTGTTGCAATGGGCTGGCGGTCGCAACTATGCCGTCGTAAAGTTACAATCGCCCGGCGATCGCGAAATATGTCATTTGCGACCGCCTAACAGTCGCAAATGGACTCGGCGGGCTGCATTGGCGGTCGCAGAAGGGGCTATTACGACCGCCCTTTTTCTTGTAGCGATGCCGCACTAAGAATTAATAAAAAGTATATCTTAAGTTTAACAAGCCATAAACAAACACTATAACTTTTATGGGAACGTAAGAACGTGAAGAGTATATATTATATATAGAACACAAATAGATATACGTATAACTGTGAAACAAAAGATAGAATTCCAGATAAACTTTATCATTAATCTTTTAATTATATTTTAATAACATATCTCACTCCATCAATTTTAAAATACAATTAAGAAGTTTTTTTTATTATTACTATAATTTTGATCAATATGATATTTCATTCTGTAATATTTATAATTTCATCAAATTCATAGATAGGAGATGCATAGAATTCAGGTAATAAAATCCACAATGACATAATATAAAATTTCAAATTTATAAATCTGATTATCATGCGTCGAAATGGCTTTGGTTAAACACGGGAGGATTAGTGCTAATAAGAATAATACTTTAAAATGGAAAACCGAAGATATTAATGATGTTGGGGTTGGAAAATTCTTCATTCAACGATACGAACGAATTACAATAGTAGGAGCAACTCTCACACTTGACTATTACAAAAAATCAACCCTCGAGTCTCACGTTTGAACTCTACGGAGTTCTCTTTTCTTTCTCTCGGTGTTTCTCTCTTTTTAGTGTGTTATCTTTCTGATCAAATGCAGCTACATTTATAGGTAATTGAGTAGTAGTAGCTAAGGTGCCCTTCGTTAGCGTGAAGGGGTGGATTTTGGTGGCTTAAAGGTGTGTCGGTAGGTAAGCTGTCCAAGTCTTTAAGGGGTGGCTTTTGGTGGGTTGAAGGGGTGTGTCGGTAGGAGGCTGGAAAAGACGGACTTAGTCTACAAATCTTCCCCTCCAGCCCAACTATGTTCGTACACATACCAAGTTTCTCTCGTGTCACCGCCTTCATTAGCATGTCTGCAGGATTCTTACTTATGTGAATCTTAACCAGCTTTAACAGTTGTTGCTCCATCACTTCGCGTATCTAGTGATACCGAATGTCGATATGTTTTGTTCGAGAATGATACATTGCATTCTTGCTCAAGTCTAGAGCACTTTGACTATCGTAGTGAATAATGTACTCATTTTGTGTAAAGCCCAGTTCTTGCAGAAAGCGCTTCAGTGGTGGATAAAGCAATGCACTTTTGCAGCTTGGACTGCCACGAAATAGCTCCCCCTGCGTAAGTGAATATGTAACTTGATGTAGATTTTCTACTATCAATATCTCCTGCCATGTCGGCATCTGTGTAACCATTTAGAACTGGCTTTGCTCCTCCGTAACACAAACATAGATTAGATGTACCTCTCAGGTACCAAAGAATCCACTTGACCGCCTCACAGTGCTCTTTCCCTGGATTTGACAGATATCTGCTAACAATACCAACTACATGAGCAATATCTGGCCTAGTACACACCATTGCGTACATCAGACTTTCCACTCCCGAAGAATATGGTATCGCCTTCATTTCTTCTTTCTCCTTCATCGTAGAAAGACACTGTCTCTTACTTAACTTGAAGTGATTTACGAGCGGACTCGAAACAGGCTTTGCTTTACCCATGTTGAACCTTTTGAGAACCCGTTCAACGTAATCTTCTTGAGATAAGTACAACTTTCTCATTTCCCTGTCTAACGTGATCTTCATGTCAGGAATCTGTTGTGATGCACCCAAGTCTTTCAGATCAAAGAACTTGGACAAATATTTCTTCAAGTTATTGATTAGCGTTGCATCCTGGCCAACTATTAACATATCATCGACATAGAGCAAAAGGATGATAAATTTACCATTAGCGAACTTCTTCAAATAAACACATTGGTCTACCGCAGTCATGTTATACTGGTGGGTTGCCATGAAAGAGTCAAACTTCTTGTACCACTGCCTTGGAGCTTGCTTTAGACCATACAAACTTTTCTTCAATTTACAGACAAGATGCTCCTTGTTGCGGACTTCAAAACCTTCTGGCTGCTCCATGTATATCTCTTCTTCTAGATCGCCATGAAGGAATGCAGTTTCCATATCCATCTGTTCAAGCTCCAGATTCAAACTGGTAACTAACTCAAGTATAACACGGATTGATGTCATCTTCACCACTGGTGAGAATATCTCGTCACAGTCAATGCCTTTCTTCTATTGGAAACCTTTGACGACAAGCCTGGCCTTATATTTCACAATATTTCCATGACCATCTTTCTTGAGTTTGAACACCCATTTATTCTTCAGTGCTCTCTTTCCCTTCGGAAGTTTCACAAGCTCATAAGTCTGATTCTTCTATAAAGAATTCATTTCTTCTTCCATGGCTTGCCTCCAGCTTTCTTTGACACTGTGAGATTGAATTTCTTTGAAACTTTCTGGCTCCCCCTCACTTGTAAGAAGGATATATTCTGATGCAGGATATCTTGTTGATGGTATCGGCACACGTCCAGATCATCGAGGTTCACCATCTTCTTGAAAATGAGGTGAGAGCTCCCCATGCTCAGCACCTTCATCCTCGTCAGCATCGTCTGCATTATCTTGGAAATCCCCATTTTCAATATAAGGTTCTGGTGGTGAAGTAACTTCTTCCAGAGCACTAGTACGTTGTCGAACTGGAGCAGCTGGAGTAAAGTCATAGAATTGATTTTCGTAGAAAATCACATCTCAACTGCGAATAACTTCCTTGCACTGTGGATCCCACAATTTGTAACCGAATTCTTGATCACCATAGCCAATAAAGATGCATGGAGTTGACTTGAGATCAAGTTTCTGCCTGAGCTCCCTCGACACATGTGCAAAAGCCTTGCACCCGAAAACCTTTAGGTGAGAATATGAAATATCATTCCTTGTCCATATCTTCTCCGGAACTTCAAAGTTTAAAGGAACTGACGGTGTCCTATTTATCATATAACAAGCTGTGAGGACTGCTTCGGCCCAGTATGCTTTAGGCAGCTTAGCCATACTGAGCATGCAACGAACTTTCTCAACAATGGTGCGATTCATTCTCTCAGCAACACCATTATGTTGTGGGGTCCTCGGCACCATCTTCTCGTGCCTAATGCCATGTTCAGTGCAATTCGCAGCAAATTCTCGAGAAGTGTATTCGCCTCCATTGTCTGAGTGAAGGCACTTCAACTTCTTTCTTGTCTGTCTTTCCACCAACGCATGAAATGCTTTGAAGCGATCAAAAACTTGATCTTTTGATCTTAAACAGTAGGCCCATAATTTCCGTGAAGCATCGTCAATAAAGGTCAAAAACTATTTGCTTCCACCGAAAGATTCTTCTTCTATCGGTCCACACACATCAGAGTGAACGAGACACAGTAACTCGAAGCATTGCTTCCTGGTGGAACTAAAAGAAACTCTATGTTGTTTCCCAAACAAACAGGGCTTGCAAGGATCTAGTGCAACATCCTTCGCGAGATTGATAGCATCAATCTTGGCTAGTGTAGCCAAGCCCTTCTCGCTCATATGCCCAAGTCTATTGTGCCAAAGATTTGGTGACGCCTCTTCTTCCACGGCGTTGAGGCTTAACTGGCATAATTTTGTATGAGTATTAAATAGCGTGCCACAGATATGACCCATCGCAACAACTATCACACCTTTCGACAGCTTCCAAGTGCCATTTTTAAAATTACTTGCATAACCCTGTCGATCAAGGGCTAGTCCTGAGATCAGATTCAGCCTGAGATCCGGAACATGGCGCACATCCTTGAGGATAAGAGAACATCCTATGTTGGTTTTCACGTGCACGTCACCAACACCAACTACATTGGAGTAACTGGTGTTACCCATCTTTACGGTACCAAAGTCCCCTGATTTGTATATAGAAAACAAATCACGATGTGGAGTGGCGTGAATGAAGCTGCAGAGTCAATCACCCACTCAATTTCTTGATTTCCTACATGTAATCATGTCTCGCCTCCATAAGAAAGAAGAGCAATTTTCGATGATACTGTGACAATGGTTTCACCTTCATCCTTGTTGGAGCTTTGGCCGGTTTGGGGTTGATCCCTCCAAAGCTTTCGACAGTCCTTTCTTCTAGCTTCTTCATTAAGTAAAGCATATGTCACCATTTGCATAGATACTTTACCATTGGGGGCAGAATTACTGAGGGTGACAACAAGAGTCTCCCAACTGTCCGGCAGTGACCTTAGAAGTAGTATCGCTTCTTCCTCATCTTTGAGGTTCCAATCGGCGGCAGCAAGCTGGTTCACGAGGTCCTGGAACTGACTCGTGTGTTTTGGTATAGATGTACCACTACGAAGCTTTTAGTTTACTAAACGTCTCATCAACAAGGTCTTGTTACGTGTCGTCTTTGCCTGATACATGTTAGCAAGCTTATCCCACAACGTGTGGCCACTCGTTTCCTGTGCGACATGATGGAACACACTATTGTCAATCCACTAACGAATCTGAGCAACAGTCTTCTTGTTCAATTTTTTCCAATCGTCATCACTCGTCTTCTCGGGTTTGGCACCTTTATTTTCGATTGACCCGGCTAAATGCTTCAAATTTAGCAAATCCTCCATGCGAGGCTTTCACATATTGTAATTAGTAGGCGTCAATCGCATCATCGTGTCCGACGTTGAATTTTCCATGTTAAAATTCAACAAGCTTGCTTGTACCCAATTTTAGAGGCTGAATTTTGGGAAATGGAGCACGCGGTTGGATCTGGAACGGTCAAAAACCTTGGAAACCGTTCTGACCTTATTGAAAATGGATCAAAAATGAGTTGAACCGGGACGAAACAAGTTGAAAGGAGTTGAACCGGATTAAATCCGATTTTGACCAGAGTTGACCGGCTGACTGTTGACTGGACCAGCAGCTTTGACCGGGTCAGATCCTGGGTCGCGGATCCTTTCTTCTTCGCCTATTTTGTGAGTTGGGCCGAGTTAACTCGGTCGGCATGGAATGGAGGTTTTCGGCGATCGAAAAATTCCAAAAAATATATATTCGGAATCCTTACAACACGAGCTTCACGAAGGTAGTAACAAACCGCAATTCTGGAACGAAAAAAACTTGACGTCGAATTGGGTCGACTTCGATCGTCACTTTCCGGCGATCGAAATAGCTTAAGAATTATATATTCGAAATCGTCGGACAGAGAGCTTCACAACCGTGATAAGAAATCACAGTTTCGGGACAAAACATTTCGGACAAAACTTTACAAAGAACAACTGGACGAAACCCGTGGCTCTTGATACTACTTTGTTGGGGTTGGAAAATTCTTCATTCAATGATTCGAACGAATTACAATAGGAGGAGCAACTCTCACACTCGAGTGTTAGAAAAAACTAACCCTTGAATCTCACGTTTGAACTCTACGAAATTCTCTTTTTTTTCTCTCGGTGTTTCTCTCTTTTTAGTGTGTTATCTTTCTGATCAAATGCAGCTACATTTATATGTCATTGAGTAGTAATAGCTAAGTTGCCCTTCGTTAGTTTGAAGGGGTAGCTTTTGGTGGCTTGAAGGGGTGTATCGGTAGGTAAGCTGTCCAAGTCTTGAAGGGGTGGCTTTTGGTGGCTTGAAGGGGTGTGTCGGTAGGAGGCTGGAAAAGACGGACTTCGTCTACAAATGCTAAACTTTCTTCTCATCATAATTTGCTCAGATTTATTAGCTAGGTTGTGTCGCCTGATGTACGTCATGTGTGCTGTGTGCACATTCTAGTTTGGCGGAAAGAAAGAGGGCGAGGCGAGCTTTTCTACGTGACAACTTTAATTGTGTGGACTAATTGACACAAATTATAGACCTTAACTAATGAGCTAGGTCATAAAGGAAGGTTCTTTTTTCAGGTTAATTCATGTTATATGATTGTTATCCAATTGTTATCTTAGTTGCTCCACTGACAAGCACAGATACATAAAACAAATTTACATATAATACTATATAATAATTTGGGTGCACGTGAGTTCCTGTGCAAACTTTCTTTTCAATTTGACTACTATTGAATTTTTTGGGTAGAGCAACCTTCGTTTTCCCCTCTAGTTCCCCACCTAATTTGTTGGTGAGTTTTTCAAAAAATGCAGTAATCTGAAGTTTGAAAGTCGCAAAATAGAGATTATTTCTTTAAAGCGTAATTTGCCTACACCTCGTGTGTCAAAAGCATTGCAACGAATCACTTCCCATGATATAATTTAAGCTCATAAATAAAAGAACAATTAACTGCGTTTTGAACTTACGAAATTAATAAACAAAAATAAGAACAAGAATGCAAAGAATACAGAAATAATCTTTGTAGTAATTATTTATGTATAGAGAAAATATTAATTGATGATACTGACTCTGATAATCCTTCGAATTTATAGACGTCGAAAAGCTACAAGGAAAAGTCGCAACTTTTTCCTGTATTATTTCACGAAAAGACACAACTCTCCAGTTTAATCCCAGCCGTTAGATCATCTGAATAGACAATCTGATAGTTCAAATTAAGTGACTGTTAATATTTAAAATTTGAGTTTTAAATATTCTTTCAAATAATTTTGGGTTAATCATAGCCGTTAGATTTAAATCTTAAGTAAGATTAAATCTACACCATCCAATTTAATCTATATTAATTTAATATTCAAATTAAATCCCAGTTGTTTATTTTATTTAATTAAATAAATAAAATCTATGGTCTAGATCGATGCGCGATGCAATCGTGCAAAGTGCTAAGTACTTCTTAAGTGCGCCAAACAAAAGTGCCACTTAAGCGCCACGAGCCCACGCCACGTGTGCGGGCGCGGCACAGCTCGGCTCGGCGCGTGTGTGCTCGTGCACCACCCATGTCTTGCACACTTAATTACCCAAGTAATAAAGTGCAAACATAGATATACCCAACAATAGTTTGTATTGTTTCTATGTGGGACACTTAAGCCACTTTAGTAAAATTAGTTTATAAGAGCTAAAGCTCTTCAAGCCCATAAAAGTCTTTATAGGTAACATAAGTTAGAGTCTAACATACTTTACCAATGTGGGACAAAACTCAAAAAATGCTTTGTACCTTGCATTCACATCTTATCAACGCCTAACCAATGTGGGATATCTCTCACAAGATTTATTATTTGGAAACTAAATCTAACAATCTCCACCATTTTTGAATGATAAATCTTTTGCA
Organism: Linaria vulgaris; assembly: GCA_948329865.1. Lineage (NCBI taxonomy): Eukaryota > Viridiplantae > Streptophyta > Magnoliopsida > Lamiales > Plantaginaceae > Linaria > Linaria vulgaris. The sequence continues at coordinate 65,310,125 of OX415250.1, forward strand.
CCTCAAGAGGTTCTATAAATAAATAAAGGTGTCTTTCGACTTGAACCATCACCCAGTGGATACCTATCAAAGTTAATTAGAAAAGCATAGTAGACAAGTCTTTGAACTAGCAATTCAATATCGACCAACCGGATAAGTTCCAGCCACAGTTCCTCTACTTGCTCTTTATTCTAACAAGCCGACACGTTAACGACTTTGTGTCTATATCCTGATATCATGAGTAGTTTTTAGAGTTAAAGCCTTAAACTCTAATGAAGCGGCTTCACTTCTACTACTCACTTAGGTAGACTTGTCAAGGATGTCCTTGTAATTATATTATCCCAACATATATTGTTACAAGTTTATTAAGAGTATTAAAATAAACCTCTACCTATGACATTACAGGTACCAAGCACTATACTTAGATGACCTAATTAATAATTGAATTATTAATTTAAATACTAAGTGCTTGACAAATTCAAAAATGTAGTACTTTACTCATTGAACCCAAGTTTGATAATTTCAAGTGTTGAGTTGAGGTTCCCTCATGTGTGATCACTATGTATGAGCTTTCAGTCCCATCACTCTAGAAGTCTTATGCAACATATCTCTGGAAAGACATTTAGTCAGAGGATCTGCCAAATTACTTGCTGAGCTCACATAGTTAATTGTGATAATTCCATCACTAATTAACTGTCTCGCATAGCTATGCCTTAAACCAATATGTTTATATTTTCCATTATAGACATGACTATAAGCTCTAGACAAAGTAGACTGACTGTCACAGTGTATCTACACTGGAGACATTGGTTTAGGCCATATAGGTATTTCCAATAGCAAGTTTCTCAACCATTCTACTTCTTTACTTGCAATGTATAATGCTATAAACTCAGATGGCATGGTTGAATCAGCTATGCATGTTTGTTTCTTAGAACCCCATGATATTACAGCGCCACCAAGAGTGAATATCCAACCACTAGTTGATGAGTGGTCATCACACTCAGTAATCTAACTAACATCAGTATAACCTTCCAAGACATTTTGATAGCAACTATAGGATAAGCCACAGTCAATAGTCTTCTTTAGATACTTGAAGACTCTAAATATTGATTTCCAATGTTCTCTACTAGGATTACTTGTATACCGACTCAGTTTACCAACTGTTAATGCAATATCACGCCTAGTACAAGTCATGCAATACATTAAGCTTACTATTGCACTAGCACACTGGTTTCGAGAAAAGGCTATCCCATCATTTGGTATTAATTTAGTAATAGGGTCGAATGGAGTACTAACTGATGTACAATCAAAATGATTAAATTTTCTCAATACTTTTTCAACGTAATGAGACTGTGATAAAACGATGCCTGCATTACTTCTAATTATTTTAATCCCTAAAATAACATCAACAATACCTAGATATTTCATATCAAATGTTTCACATCGAAATTTCTTAGTACTGTTGATTTGATTTAGATCAGAACCAAAGATAAGCATGTCATCAACATATAAACAAATAATAACACCTTTATTATTTTTAAATTTACTATAAACACGTTTATGAGATCCATGAATTTTGTATCCATTTGACAAAACAGCCATGTCAAACCTTTCATGTCATTGTTTCGGTGCTTTTTTAAGTTCGTACAAAAACTTAACAAGTTTACACACTTTGTGCTCTTGTCCTTTCACAACAAAACCGTCAGGTTGTTGCATATAAATTTCTTCTTTAACTCACCATTAAAGAATGCAGTTTTGACATCCATTTGGTGAATTTCAAATTTATATATAAAGGCCAAGGATATTAAAATCCTAATTGTAGCAATTCTAGCCACTGAAACATAAGTGTTGAAATAATCAAGCACTTCTTTTTGAATGAAGCCTTTTGCAACTAATCTTGCTTCAAACTTCTCAACGGTTCCATCAGCTTTCATTTTCTTTTTGAAAATCCACTTACATCCGATAGTTTTAAATCTAGGAGGTAAGTCCACCAATTTCCAAGTGTATTTCCCATGATGGAATCCATCTCATCTTGTACACAGTCTCTTTCCAAAAACTAGCATCTTAAGACTTCATAGCATGTGCATGTGTTTTTGGATCAGACTCAGCATGTAAAGATAATAGCACTTGATTTGTTTCTTTTTCTCATGTACCTTCAACAAGATACATGTGAAAATCAGGCCCAAAGTCTTTTGTACTATAGGTCTCTTACTTCTCCTAGGTTCTTCTTCATTCTTTATTTCAGAATTCCTAATATTTATAGTTTCATTATTTTTATTTTCTGGAATTCTAGGAATGAAAGAAAACCTTGTTTCATCAAATATGGCATCTCTTGATTTAATTGTTCTTTTTACTTCAATCAAGTAATTTTTCTCAATAACCATAAATATGTAAGCTTTACTATTTAATGCATAACCCAGAAAAATGCACTACTCTACACCATTTTATCCCAACTTCTTTCTTTTAGGATCTGGGACTTTAACTATAGTTCTACAACCCCAAACTCGTAGATACTTTAAGTTTGGTTTTCTTTTCTTCCATAATTTAATGGACTTGTAGAATTTTTGTCCTATTTTTTCTTTCTGCAATTTCGTTTTGTTGTGGAATATATGGTGCAGTAACATCATGAACAATACCAATATTTTCAAAAAACGTAGGATCATAATATTCACCACCCCTATTAGTTCGTAAAAGTTTTATGGTGGTTTCACATGCATTTTCTGTTTCAACCTTAAATATTTTCAATTTATCTAATGCTTCATGCTTGTAATTTAAAAGATAAACATAACAAAATCCATAGTAATCATCAATAAAAGTTACATAATAACTCTTTCCACCTCTAGTAGGAGTGCTATGAAAATCACATAAATCACTATGTATTGAGTTTAATATTTATGATGTTCTCTCACCTTTAGGAAAATGCATTATGGTTTTTTTTTTGTAATCATGCATGTATTACATTTATTCATATTTTTATCAATAATAGGAATTCAATTCAGATTATACATACGATGCATTTTTCTAAAATTAACATGCCCAAGACTATCATGCCATAAAGAACAAGAGCTAAGCATAAAGCAAAATAAGATACTTTATTAATAGCATTCTTAGTTACATTTTGTTTGAACATTCCCTCACACATGTATCCTTTACCTACAAAGGATCCTTCCTTAGTCAGAATAAATGTGTCTAACTCAAATACAAGTTTGAAGCCAAATTTATTAAGAAGGCTTCCAGATACAAGATTTTTCTTCATTTCTTGAACATGGTAAACATCAGTGAGTTCCAATTCATGTTCTGAAGTAAACCCCATCAACACTTTCCCTTTTCCCTTCACAGGAGTGCTTTTACCATTTTCCATGAAAACAGAGCAATCATCTTCTGGTGTATACTCCACAAACATAGACCTATCTTTGCAGACGTGCCTTGTCACTCCAGAGTTGATCCACCATGACCAGTCATTCTCAATAAGGTTGATTTCAGCAAACATCTCAGAAATCATTGCCACAAACATCTGCTTGTTTGTATTGATGTCTGATTTCTGCTTCTTAGATTTGTCACGACAATCTTTCTTAAGATGCCTCTCTTTTCCACACTGCCAGCAAGCGGTATTGGCTTTTCTGTTTCCATTACCTTTACCAGGATTATTGTTTGGTCTACTACTACTTCATTCCTCAAGCACCATGGCCTTGGAACCATATCCACCATCACGGTTTCTGTCTTCATCTCCAATTTTCATGTGCTTAAGTTCAATCCTGAAGTTTTTCTAGGAAGGAGGAAGTTTGTCTATAACAGTAGCAACAATTATAGGTTCATCCATATGCAAAGCATGTTTTTTAAACTCATTAACAATCTGTTTTAACTTGTAAAACTGCTCAAGTACCTTTCTGCCATCCACCATGAAATAACAAAATAACTTACTGGTGATGAATTTCTTTCTAGTAGTGTCCTCCACCAGACTAGTTTTCTCCAGATTGTCCCAGACTTCTCGAGTGGTTCATTTTTCATGGTAAATGTCAAACAGCGTGTTTGATAGTGAGTTGCAAATGTGTCCCTTGCAACAACAGTCGTCTTGTTCCTATTTCAGCCTTCTTTTGGTTTCAAATTTGTCTTATCATCCTTCTATTCTGGTTTTGGAGTCCACAACACGTACACCATCCCCAGTTGCACCAAAAAGAAGTGCAACTTTTTTTGCCAGTGCCTGAAATTGTCTCCATCGAACTTCTCCAATTTCACAATGTTAGTAGCGAACTCCTTCAGAGATCCTCCCTCCAAACATTTTTGAAAAACAGAGAATTACGCTTTAAGATGGTTGAGTCAACTTGGGCAAAATTTTACAACTGTATGTGGTACCCCACCCTACCCCACCCCTGACCCCCCCCCCCCCCCCTCCCACCCCATCTTCCAACAGTGCTTCCAATTTGCAAACCGAGCCAGATAATGGAAAACTAAGTGCTTCATCCACTTAGATAGTCAAATTGTCCAAGTTTAACAGCTTTAGAAAATTGTGCTCTCTAATCTGAACTACACATCTCGTCCAGCACACTCTTCTATAGAGAACGCTCTCTTTGCACTTTACCTTAACCGCCCTATATGCCAAAAGCAAACATATTGGGCCTAAAGAGCTAAAAACTAATGGATCAAGATGAGGGACGGAAACACCAAGTTTTACCATGCATATGCCACCAATGATAGACGACCTACTCTTATCAACGGTATCCGAACACCGACTGGACAGTGAGTTGTAGAACTGCCCTAGATTCTTCGTTAGTTTGTCTTGCAATTCCATCTAACCCCAAAATCGCTATTACAAACAATTTCCTAGTTCACACATTTCATCTCCCTCAGTTGGCCTACCCTTCTCTTTGCATTCCCCCAAATTCAAGTGATATAATTCAGGTTGTGAAGGCAATAGGAGCTTTAAAAGCCCCAAGGCATGAATACTCATTCTTACAAAAGATTGGAAACAAGTGGGCCCAGTTACAGAAACATTTGTCATAGGCTTTTTCATGCATGGAACGTTGCAGCCTCATCTTAATGATACCAACATCATCCTTACCAAACGCCACCAGCCGACCCACGTTACGGATTTTCGTCCCATTAGTCATGCAATATCAGCTACAAAATTATCTCCAAAATTCTAGTAAAAACAATTTGACCATTCTTACTAATTTTATTTCACAGTTTGAAATGCCTTCTTCTCGGGTCATCAAATCATTGGCAACATCCTCTAACCCAAAATAAAAGTAAACAAAGGACATATCATATTATAGCTGGATATAGGAAAAGGCATATGACAACCTTAGCTAGGAATTCCTAACAAAGACACTAGAAGCTTTCAGTTTCCCCATATCGTCATACAAAAAATCGTCACCAGTGTTACATTTGTGACTTTCACAATCTCGGCAAATAGTCATACCTCAACTCCATGGAACCCTAAACCCTAAACCCTAAACCCCATTTCTCCGTATTTGTTTATCATGGGACATGTTTATGCACCTAACCTTTTAGAGCACTCGTAATGGAGCTTATTCTACAATGTGTATGTATCGTACATGACCCGCTATCCCCATATTAAGTTTCACAGATGATCTTCCTATTTTGAGATACAATGAGTAAAATAGTTTGTAAGCTTTAACAAAATCTTCATTTGTTCACAGAAGCAGTCGGACAAAACATGAACTGGTCCAAATCCAAAGTGCTATTTTCCGCGAGTGTGACCCCAGCTTAAACAATCTGTTTTTAGCACTCTAATCATAGTAACTATGTAATCCAAAGATAAGTAATTTGGTCTTCCTATTTGGTCTAAACACTCTAAAGCTAACAACCTCGTTCCCCTTATAATCCGGGCTTCTCACAAAACACACACATGGTGTAACCATCACTAGACGTACACTTTAATCAAGTCCTTTCTTATTGTTATTCCATCCAATGCCATGTATGTCTTCCATTTGTCTAGCACCACACTAGATTAAATATAGAAGTGAACAAAGAAACTCTTGTGAAACACAAATCTAGCCAGCCCTAGTTGTGCAAAAACTGATTTAGGACATCGTATGTGGCCTAAACATATGGGTAAACTTAGAATTTGATGACTAGATGATATTAATAATGCTTTTCTTCTCAAACTTAATTAGAGATTTCTCACTCAACCCAACTCCATTTAAGCCAAAGTGATACGAGCTAAGTACTACCCAATAGCCATATTTTTCCGCCCCAGGCAAAAGTACATCACAGTTGGGGCTGGAAAACAATCTGTTTCATGTCACAGCTATTACCATTCGATGGCACATTAATAACGGCCAACTACTCAATTTCAAGCACACAAAATGTCTAGGAAGTTTCCTCCTCATCTCGTTGACCTAGGAATTATTGATGTGATAGATCACTCAACACACACATGGAGTCTCCAAGCCGTCTATGCCCTCCTCTCGCTGAACATCACGCCCAGCATTCTTGGTACCTTTCTGACAATTGGCACTAATCAAGAAGATTATCTCTCATGGGCATGGTCACCCAATGATGATTTATTATATCTGGTGTGTATAAGGCCATTACTAAGTCGATGGTTAACATCAACTCGCGTCTCTACCTTGGACTACTCTCAATAAACTTAAAATCAACCCTAGGGAAAAATCAATTTTGGGGGTGTTTGCAAGAGCTTTTAAAAGCTCCTTATGGGTTTAAGTCCCTGAAAAGCATTTAATGGGTGTTTGTAATTACTGTTTTTGCTTCTCATTCTCTTAAAAAAAGTCAAAAAAAAAAAAAAAGTCCATAAGCATGTCACGAGGTGCTTCTATAAGGAGCTTCTCCCCAAATCTTGGTGAATATCTTATTTAGACTTATTAATTCCTTAAATTTCTCTAAATATCTAATTTTACCATCAAATAAGTACCATGATTTCTTTCATTTCTTTATTAACACGATCTTTTCTTCCCATCATTTTATATCTTTAGAGTAAAAAATAAAAAATAAAAAAAAAGAAAAAAGAAATCTTAAAAATAATTTATTTAACAACAACATGTAAGACATTATTATATTAACATGTTTTAGATATAGTTATTATTTCTAGAAGACATATGCACGATGTAGTTATACCAAATAACTTGTATATTGTAATGTAATAAACATATATATATATATTACACTTTAATAAAATTTAAATTTTTAAAATTTTTAATATAAAACTATTTATCCACCACATGATTGTGCAAATGTGAGTGAATAATTAATATTCTAGATCTATAATTTAAATAAGAATAATTAAATATTATTGTATTTAATAAAGGTTCAAAAGTTGCTTCTATCTAGTTATTGTAAACATTACAAAACTAATTTTATCTGCTTTAAGTTACTTTTAAATAAGGATTTGCAAGCCCCCATAGCTTTAAGTCAAAAGCAACTTTAAGTAGAAGCTATGAAAAATGAGTTTTCATAAGCTCTTACAAACACCCCATTTGTTAGCTCACTACCAATGAAACAACGTTTGTCCTACTAACATGTAGCCACAAACTCGTATTGTCCTTTGTGTAAAAAAGCCCTAGAAACCAGCCACCACCTATTCGATGATTGTACTGTTATCCAACCCATCATTCACCAATTACTATCTTTCATACCCTTAACCAATCTCACCCACTAACTCATCTCACCTTCCTCCCTCACAATCTCGTGACCATTGTATAATCTGTAATGCTTTAGTGTTCTCTAACCAGCCCATCACCATATCTCAAATTCCACGTACCTCTACTACCTCTATTTAACTACTAAGCACATTACCTCAAATTGGCCAACAATCGAGTATCCCTCGTTTTCCTTGCATAATAAATGGGTACCACCACCACTAGATTTGGCAGCATCTGTTGTATCAATAGGTACACCTTAAACAACCACGCAAAATTCTGGCCACTCAGGGACTGATCGTAGCTCATCCACTTCAAATCACACGCCTCATCATTGCATCTGATTCTATTTTTTCGAGTGATTATCTTTTCATGATACAATCTCCACCTACTCACTTGACTGGCCTTATTCGGGAGATTCAAACTAGATTGCCCAATTTTGAGGCTGTCATTGGCACTTTCACATCCCGGAAAGTTGCATCTACTACATATGAGATGCCAACACCACACCATTGCACCGTATTTAGGTTCCATGCCCAGATTTAGTTGTAGCTTTACTGTTTTGTGATAATTCTACATGTTGTATCTACTGTCTCACATTCTTCTATTCCTTCTATTATGCCCATTTGTTTACATTAAATAAATTGACCTTGATATGTTCAAAAAGTTATTTGTCTGCTTGTCAAAATAATTAAGTTTTTTGATTGTCTTTCTATAGTGTTCCGTATGAAAACAGAAATAACTTAGTTGAACCAAATAAGGAACTATTATCGGATATAAACAAAGAGTATCATATTACGACAATAAATTATGGGAAGAATACAAATAAGGTCAATACATATTTAAATAAATTAATGATTACAGTCTCTAATAATCCTACCATGACATGATTATTAAAAAAATGATCTTTGAACCTCAATGTGGAGTTGATTTGTATTTCTTCCATGTGGTTTTGATTCTAAGTGTTAATTTAAGGGTTTTTCTCTTTGGCTTGATCTGGAATCAACAAAGAATTTAATTTAAGTTTCCTTGAAGAACATATGTAATCATCTTGTTAAGTTCTTGAATTTGTTGAATCTCAATATTATCTAGAAAAATCTAAATCATCAAAAACATCGACTTGGTGACTTCACAACTTAATCTGGAATCAACAGAAGGATTTGACTTGATATAAATTTAATTCAGGGACTTTGAACTTGATTTAGAATAATGATTTAGACTTCACTTGATCTTCTCCACGATGATCTTTGTCTTGCACCTTAGTCTCATATCAAAATTATTGACTTTTTCTTTAATCTATATAACAAAAAACTTGAATCTTGCTTTGAAGGCATTCCTAAATGATAACTTCATAGAAACTGCCAAATTCTTTCCTTCAAGCAATCTTGATTACGATTTTTTTTTTCTGATAAGGAATTCAAAATATAATTGTGAAAAGTATCTCAAGAAAAATCTTGTGATTTAGTGATATAATCTTATTAGTGACTTGTACCTAAAAAGTATAAAATGAGATAATTTCTTTCCTAAATTATATAATAACTTATGATCTTCAACCTCTTGAATTAAAGTGTGTAATTCACAAAATATTTATTTCCCTCTTTTGAAAATTGAGATTTGATGGGGGGAAACATTCTCTTGAGATTTGAATAATATATCAGTTTATACCTTGAAAATTGTGATCAAATAAAATATATATATATATATATATATATCTTTCTCTCTTTCATCTTAAGACTCTACGTCATTTGGTTTAATCATACACAAAATTGTTGCCTACAAAATGCCCCCTCGTGATGTGTTCATTTTTTGCGTTATAACACATGGATAAGTCTGGATCACTTTCTTTCATTAGGATACTTTAGCCAGCTCCCCGCTAATGAAATTAGGTAACCATATCAATTCAAGTAGAATGAATCCCACTTCATGATTTTAGATAGCATTTGTGAGCTTCAACTTCTGAATATATGCACTTTAAGTGGAATAATGTGAGGGTAACTTTATATTAATGGGCTAAAAATTAACTTCTAAGTTGTTTATGTATCCAATAAATGAATGAAAATATTGTAGTTCACAATATGATTTAGAAAAAATATAATTCACAACTTATACTTCATGTGGGCAATGAGTTTTACACAGTTGTGTCATAGATTATTTGATTTGAATATTATAGGCACTCTAATCTCATGCCAATGAGGATTTAATTTGAAAAGTGTATACTTTTTTGCTCGTGTCATGGAGACTTGAAAATTTTGGCTCTTGTCATTGAGTCATGATAATACTAATAGTTAGTACATGAATTCAATAGTTCTTAACTTTAAGAGACCGTTTTGACTCTTGTTAAGGAGTCTGATAATTGTCTATTTAGCGTGATTTAAATATTTATTTGCTTATGCTTTTGAATACTTACAATATCATATTTACTTGTTTTATCATTGTTTAAGGTTTTCTTAGGAATTTATGGAGTCAAGACGAAACGTGGCTAAATAAGGCAAAAATTGGATGTTTGGGGCGATAATTAGGCAAGACACTATTTGAGGATGTTCAGGTGCTACAGGACCGCTACGTTAAGGTGAAATACCAAACATAGTGTGATTGAAAATGAAGACACCATAAGACCGCAGGGATGAAATCAGAAGGTCGTAAGACATGCATCGCTTCAAGATTGTGGCGCGCGATCAGATGGTGCATCGTGTGTGTGGCGCTCAATTGGATGGCACATCGCGCGGGTGGTGCCTGATTTAGAGAGAAAATGGGGTGAAAGTAATAAACCCTAAACTGCACTCCAGAGCAGAGAAAAACTATAAATATGAGGCAACGTTGAGCAACTAGGGTACCGACTTACACACACTTTCAACCACTTTCCGAAAGAGAAACCCTGAGTGTTTGTCACCAGAGAGAAAACATCATCAAAGTTTTGCTCTAGTTAGTTGAGTCATTGTTTTGAGAGAAAATAGTTTGTGAGGAAGAAGATAGCAAAAGGGAGTAAGAAGAGAGTCAAGCAACAACGTTCCATCAGATCCGAGAAGCTTTTCTTTATCTCTTTACTTTGTCTATGATATTTACTTCTTTGTTGATTGTTGAACTCATGACTATGAGAAGCTAACCTACTAGTTGTTAAGAGTAGCAGAGTAACTTTGATTTATGAATATATTTATTTGCTTTATTTGATGTGTGTTTGATGATCTTGAATGTCTAGATTGAATAGTTACTTATGTATGTCTTGTTAACAAGATTCGGATGACATAATTGGATTGCAGATTTGATATCTTTTCGAAAACAACTGACAACTGGGTTGATCCCTTAAAACAATAGGTTATTAGATACTCATATGTGTATGGTTGGGATAACTCCTTCTATATGTCACAGATCCATTACACGTGCAAACATCAAATAACTATCAAGTACTCTAAATAGATATAGGTAATTTGTCTATGAACTATTATGGTTAAATTATTGTGAAACTCACCTCTAAACAATCTTTCTAATTAATGTTTACAACTACAATCAATCATTAAATTATGTTCCTTAGTTAAGGTAGTTAAATCAATCTTTTCTCTAGTATTCTTAGTTTAATTGCTAACTTGCTTTCATCAGTTTAATAATTTAATTATTTTAAGCTTTAATTGTTTTCTTGCATTCAAAACCAAAAATCAAAAAAGATATTTAATTATTGTTTCTGCATTCTCAGATTAATTTTCATTGCATTCTAGATTACGCCTTCTTAGCACAAAAAGCATTCAAAGCATCTTTGGTATAGAAAGCATTCATTGCATCCTGCAAACACAAGAGAAAAGATCGTCACAATTGTTAGTGTTTTGCATTTAAATGATTCATACATTCATCCACCATTCCCTTGGGATACGATACTTGGTTCGTAACTATACTTACGATTTTATTATTTCTAGATTCGTGCACTTGCGACAAAGTGGGATTTAGGTGTAACGTTCTCGTGTTGACTAATATTTTATTTTATTACACTTAAAATTACACCCATCAAGTTTTTGGAGACGTTGCTAGGAAGTAACGGTGATAATTTGTGTAAGTCATCAAGCTTATCTGTCCAAGTACTAAGTTCCTCTTATTTTCTGGAATAACACATAGATAGAATGAGAAAGTCGGCAACAGCACCACCGTGGGGAAGCAAGATGAGGTACGGCACCATTGGTAGAATATGCATTCAGGGACCACTTCTGCAACTGCCATATATGGGAGGAAAACAGCAAGTCAACTGGTATGTTGCGAAGTACACAGAGCACATCAACATATTTCCCACGTCCAAAATTCAACATCCATACTATGGATGAATAATTGATGAAGGTGGTCATGAAGGAGCAATTTGAAGGGGAACCATCTGACAACCCTCATATTCATGTTGAGGAATTCAAAGAAGCATATAACTTCTTTGGTATTACAGAGGAGTACAAGATGGTAGGATTTTTTCATCATTTATGGACAAGAAAAGCAAGGGAATGGTACGATACTGAAGTCAATTAGAGAGGAGATTGGGCTACAACAATCAAAGAATTCAAATCCATATTTTGTGGAGGAGTGCACACGAAGTCGTGCAAGTAGAGAATTTTGAATTTCAAGCTTGGATAGACTTTCAAGAGATGCTAGGAAAAGTACAAGATGACTACCTTGAAAGAGATAACATTGGATTTGATGTGTCATGGCTGGAAGAGAAACATGTGAATGACATCTATTATTGGGGGGTTAAGAAAAGTTACCGCCATGACATGGATAAGCTGAGTGGAGAACTATTCCATTGAGAAAGATTTCAGTTGTTACAACCTGATGCAGCATTCCACTTAATGTACGTTGTCGCAAGAGCCATCAAGGAACACAGAGTCCTGACAGCATGCAATGCAACATTCAACATTGTAAATGGACTCTTGCAGATGGCCATCAAAGAAGAGGAAAAAGTGAATAAATGAGCAAAGAAGGAGAAACATCACGGTGCAACTGGTGCACCAAAGGAACCCTGATTCTTCACCAAAATTGTCGAGCTAACTGACAATAAATTAATCATTGTGCGGTCGACAACCCACAATAGTAAGGTTTTTAGAGACGAACATGACAATAGCGAAACGATATTGGACAAAAGTAAGCACAGCACAAATTCGAGCACGCATAATTGGTTTTTTAGAAGTATGCATGAGCACACGCACGATCATTATTCATGTCACATCTCACATGCGCAATCAAGTCGTGCGATCTGATTATGTGGCACCAGACTTCCAGAAGACACAACGTCCAATAGCGCGTCAAAGTTTACAACACACCTTGGTTGCGCGATGAGGGTGCGCGATGGCCATATTGAATCTTAACTTTGTCTTGCAGTACACATTTCTCAGTTCAAAAGGCAATAGGAGACATGCAGAAATCAGAATTTGGCTGAGCAATCTCTATCTTTACCTTTCCTACATTCTTATATTTCCCTTATTATTAACTTCCATTGATACACGAGTTATTCCCATTGTGATTTTAATTATTATGGAGAGTTGTGCAACTTAATGAACAAAATTTAAAATTCTAATTAAGAACTCTTTTATTTATAACTCTAATCACATTTATAATTCTATTATCTCTTAGAAGCCTTCATAGGGCTATTTCTTCTTACTTCTCCTATCTAATTATTTTCTTTCAAAAAATATTTATTTTTCTACCTTGTTCTTTGTAGAAGAAGAACATGGCATCTGAAAGATACTACACTTTTGAGCCATCAATAGGAACACCACGAAGAGCATCAAAACTCTCTTTGGTTAAACCGACATTTGATCGCTATCGATTCCTCAGCGGCAACTATTTTAACTTATATCAGGCACTATTAGAAAGTCACTTTGTTGATGAACAAGAAGTACAAGGATTGGAAAAGACACTAGAGCGTGTGAGATTAGGGTGCATGATGACGCGACCGGGTATTGTGAACGACACCATTGTTTGTGAATACTATGCTCATTATGAAGAAGGCGGTGGTAATGGTTGGCTTAGGGGTAGACCAGTTGCAATCACAAAGAGAAACATAAACAAATATTGCAAATTAAAGGCAGGTCATATGATACTTTGAGAGTGAGGCTCACAACACAAGTTTAAGAGAGCAAGAAGCTAAATCTCTCCAATAATCAGACTTCACGTTTTATAAAAATAAAGACGGTGGAGGTTGATTATAGGGATCCACAAATACTTTGTAAGGAATTATATCTTTTATCAGTTAGCGGATACTTCCACCAGATTACAAAAGAAAAGTTTCATGGGCACAAGCAAAATGTATGATATGCATAAAAGAGGAGACACTTCAAACATATGAGAGATCATAATTAAAGGTATCGAGGATCACACCATCAACAGTCCTCTATGGTTTTATGTATTTTGGAGCACTAATAACTGCACTATGTATCAAAGAAGGTTGTCTAGAGCTTGATACAGACATCCATCACCGAAATACATATCCCATAAATTGCATTGTGAGGCAAGTGCGAGAAACTTCACTCAACACTAACGAGTTAGCAGCAATAGAGTCAACTGAAGAAACTCTATCACCTTCATCGAAGAGACAAAAGATGGCGCACGAGTAGTTGCAAGTGGTGAAAGTACGATTGGAAAAGGAAAATGTTGTGTTTGTGAATCATTTGAAAGAGATTAATGAGCACTTCTATAATAAAAACAGAGTTGAGAGAAATTGAAAAAAGTTTTACAAATGGAGAAAGCAACACCGCTACCAGTCCGACGAGTGTCCTATCAGCTCGATCAAGGGAGTCATCTGATCTTTACTATAATTCTTTCTATTTTATGCAATGAGGACATGGCATGAATTTAAGTTTGGGGTGGTAGCTACGCTGTTTGTTATGCTTATTTGCTATATATTTGTCCTTAGAGCCTGTTTTAGAGTCTAGTTTTTTTCCCTTTTGAGCCATTAGAATGATATTTGAAGCATGAAAGCATGAATAAGTAAGGATCTATGATAGTCTATGTATAATATTGTAATAATTTGAGATGAAGAAATACGTGAATACCTTTGGTACATCTAGCATTATATGGTCAAAAGCATGTTTTAGTTTCATATACACCTTTCAATCTGATGTTGTTATAATTGTGAATAGAATGTTGCTTATTCATGAGAACATAGTAATGAAGCATGTGATTATGACTCTTGAACAAATTGTTTAACTATTACTGGAGATAATGGTAGATGTAAATGTGTTGAGGAAATGAAATAGGCTATCGTTTTTAAAATTTCAGTTTTAGTCTATCAAGCCAAGAACCCTTTATGAACATAAGATTATTCAACAAACCCTACTGAAGCTTTTTCTATGAGCCTTTATGAAGCCTACTTTCCTACCATGAGCCAAAAAAAATTTATATCCTACCCATTTCTAGACATGGATGTAGTAGATCAAAGGATGAATAAGGTAGAAGCTCAAAGCAAAAGCATGAGCTAAATAGAAAATAAGGATGAACATAATAGAGAACACAAATAACTCGTGCAAAAACTTTAAGTTTGGAGGTGTTTCTCGAAACATGAACTATAGGATGGTTTGATACTTGCGCAAATGAAAACCCAAATGGAAAGATGCCAAAAAGAGCCTAAAATGTATGCCCCATAAAGAAGGCACAAACAAGGGATGAAAGAGTAATACATGAGTGGTTCACTACATACATCTCTAGAAATCATATATAATTTTTTTCATTATAGCCCACACCCTAGCCTAACATTATAAGCCTACAAAGTCCTAAATGATCCTCAACATATGATATCTACTTGAGTCAATGGCAATAGAAGAGTGAAAAATGAAAAGTGAGGTGATTATATGTTAAGAGCTATGGTTTTATAAGTTTGCAACATGAAAATAACTCTTATGCATCAACAATAGTATCACACACTGTTAGAGCACATGAAACGGATATGAAGGTGACCATATTAAACTTGATGTGCTCATGTTTATCTATTCCATCTCATGTCTTGTTTTGACCATAGGTCGCATTTTGAGAATTCTCGCTTATGCGTGCTAGCAAAGCAAAGGTTAAGTGAGTTTTGAGGACAAGCAAATGTTTAAGTTTGGGGGTATTTGATAAGCGTTTATTTAGCGTGATTTAAGTATATGTCTGCTTATGCTTTTGAATTATTATGATAGCATACGTACTTGTTTTCTCATTGTTTTAGGTTTTCTTAGGAATTTATGGAGTCGAGACGAAATGAGGCTAAATTACGCCAAAAATGGATAGTTTGGGAGATAATGAGGCAACATACTATTTTGGGATTTCAGGCGCTACAGCACTAAATTAAGGCGAAATATCAAACATGGCGCGATTGAAAAAGAGACACCATGAGACCCGCATGGAGGAAATCAGAAGGACTTGAACACCTATTAACTATTAATGTCATATACTTGATTCGTGTTTCCCCAAATCCATCAAGCACGCCTTGGCTTGAATTGGAGTTTCATCATCTCATAGTCAATCTTAAGAGCATACAAGTCCTTGAACTAATCTCGGAGTCAATGAGCTTCTAAAACGATCAAAGACACGTCCTCTTATACTAAATGTTGATTTTGAGGCAACTGTTGAAATTGGAATCGCCAATAAATTGTGAGCTATTTTGGAAATAATAAGACACGAATGGCAATTGGCTTTTGACGAAGACATGTTGAACTTATCATGATGGGTTTCGAGCCTATCCCCAAACTATATCTTATATTCTTACTTTGGTTGCATTTCATCTTCTTCCAATGACCTAACAAATTTCCAAGGAGTATTAAGACATAATTGAGAAAGTTTCATAAAAGCAGAGAATAGTTAAAGTCAAGATGGTTAGATTGTACCTTGCCCATCACTCGTGCCTCGAAGTCATGAGGTCCACTACAATCCTAGGAGTCATACTTGTCGAAGAGGTAGAATTTATAAGTACTTCTTGTTGCACTTTCTTCGTAAATGATCTTATAGTCATTAAACAATTGCTTAACGCCATCCTTAGTTGTCTTAAGCATTAGCATATATTCAAACAATGTCGCAATGTATTGCCACTTGAGGCGGGGATCTATGATGGCGGCATAATACAACAAGCGGTTCATATTACCCAAAAAACCCCAATACTTGTTGTATTTTTCCCTTATTGTCAATGCAATTGGTTTCAAATTGTCCATTTTACAAGTTTTAGGGTCAATAGTTGGTCATTCCAAGCACAAATTCAAACGGTCATTGACGCAACAAAGCTGGTTAACACCATATACGATGTTACATAAGTAGTGCCCAAGACAAACTCCATTAACTTCTTGAAAGGCTCCAAGAAATCAACAAACATCTTCGCCCCCAATCATCAACATTTGGTAAAAAAAGACCCAAACTCATTGGCATAGTTTTCATCACACTGCTTATAACCAAGAAACGCGAGCTCAAATCATAGGCGGCACTAAGCATCATATATATGGAGTTCCAATGTGTTAGGACGTCTAAGCTAAGAAATTTTTGACATTCTATTATAGCTTCCACCACACAATCTTTGAACATCTTGTAGCGACTCGTAGAACCCTTTATATACCTGATGCAACTTCTAATGCGATCTTCTAAGATGTCACCAGCGTTACACTTGAAGCCATTTTGAACCACGAGGTTCAAGATGTGTGCAATGCACCTTATCTGTACTAGATTTCCATTTTCTTTAGTATTGTTCCAGTTATCCACCCACCACGTCACCAAATCTTCAATAGCCATGTCATTAGATGTAGCGTTGTCACCTTGATCGTGAAAACCTTCATAATTTTGTGATATCTGACATCATTCGCTATATTTTTCCTTGTATGACCAGACGTCAAACTAAAGCTAATGATTTTTTTTCTTTAACTTCCACTGATTATCAATGAAGTGGACTTTGAGACACATGTAGTTGTCTATCATGTGGAAGTCCAAGTGTCGGTGGTTAGGCAGACCCTCTAAGTGTCCTCCTTTCAGAAAATGAACATCTTTTTTCTCTCGTCATAATACAAATCGTAGCACATATCAATTGTGATGTGTTGGAAAGGTAATCTCAAGAACGGACAAGCTCGGGCCATCATACGCCTAAAGGACTTCTTTTCAACCGTGATGAACGGCAGATCATTCTCGATCAAAAAAAATAACCACACCCACAGCCACCCACTCTTGATTAATTTACAACTACTAATGGCACCATTATTCTCTTGTCTCGTTATGACTTTTCAATCCTTTCTTGTCGTGTCTATTTCCATCAGCTGCAATCTCTTTACTATAATGATGCATTGTCCTCTAACGAAGTACCCTATTGGACACTTGAATGGCTAAGTGCCTCCAATATATTCATGTAAGGTCATGGACTACTTCTCTAACTTCTTTCATTCCATTTCGTAAGAATGTCACGTGGTGAGTCACGCAAGTTTTATATACTTTCTCATTGTCATCCCTGTCGGCTGCTCCATTATCTTCTTCTCCCTCTTCTTCTTTGGCAACTTCGAGCGGGGGTTGTTCAGCTTCACCCCCCAATTCATCATCTTCCTTCTCTGAATCATACCAATCTCCGTTCTCATCCCTAAATGTTTTCATATGAATTTGATACTCCGCTTCAAAATAATCATTTCTATACATGTGAGAAAGAGTCCAAGAATCTCTAGAGGTAGATGGTACCAAGGAAGGGAATTGATGGTGCCCTGGGAGGACGGAAAGATGGTGCCAATTTAGCACGAGAAGTATATGATGTCGTGAAAGCCTTGGAAGCCTTATACTCCTTGAAAGTAGATGGTTCTTTGAAAGTGGAAACCCATTTAAGAAGAGAAAGGGCAATCACGGTACTTGTAAAAGCTCTGGTCGAAGATGTACCGCGACCACGACCACGAGTTGTTGATCTTACCATCTTTAAAAATAAAAGAGACAATTGCACGACTCAATACCAAGGATACACAATTCGATCAATTCCAATTTTAACACCAAAGGTACAAAAAATGATCGATTCAACACGAAATATATATAAAATAATCAATTTTGCACAAACATTCAAATACAACAAGCTCTTCACATTATAATCAATTTCAAGGTGTGTGTAATTTCAAATTAAATGGATGAATATCTCAATCAAAAGTTTCTAATTTCAACCAAAAATCCATAATCTTGATCTGACTCATTCCATTTAACCTCTTAAATCTAGAGTTCTTTCCTCAAGGGCGCAATCTCATGATGATATGTTCTCGTGTGATATCTCCACCCCGCATATCTCACCAATCTCCCTACTTTGGCATACTAATGAAGAAGCTATGAGTGATGACACCATCGTTGAGGAGTCGGATCTTAGCCAAAACTATCTCGAGGACTCCAACAACAAAAGAAATGACCATGGTGCGTCTTCATCAAAAAGCAAAAATCAAAGAAAGAAGGAAAAAGCCAAACGCAATTTGCATTCCCGTGATGGTACGTCACCCTACCCGTCTCATTGATGTTATTTATTTGTTGGAACGTGCGTGGAGTTGGTAACCGCAATAATGGAGATAATGTTGAGAATATGGTCCTTCTCCATAAGCCTAAGGTCCTTGCCCTACTTGAACCGAAAGTTAGATTTGATGCACATAAATTGCGAAAAAATTTCATTACGATTCGGCTTTCTCTAACTCCAACAACAAGATTTGGGTTTTTGGGGATAGTGATATGCATATTGAGGTTCTAGAGGATCATGAACAATTTCTACATTGTGTCATTTCTTCTAATATCCTCCCTCATCCATTATTATGCACTTTTGTCTATGCCGCTCAATCTCGGGTCCTTCGTCGGTCGCTTTGGGATGGGTTGAGAAGAAGTGATGAGCAAAAGTCGTGGTTGGTGGTTGGTGACTTTAATGTTGTTCTTAAGGAGGAGGAAAAAAGGGGCAAAGTCCCTCCTCATGTTGGTGAGATGGATGACTTCCACGAATGTATTAATGGTTGCGGTTTGCAAGATGCCGGATATGAAGAAAACCTCACTTGGGCGAACAATGGCATACGCACTCGTATTGATTGTGCTCTCATCAACTATGATTGGAGCTTGTCATTTGCTAGTACTCGTATTGTCCATGAGTCACGGTTACATTTGGACCATACCCCCCCCCCTTTTGTCCATTTCGATCGGGAACTCTCTCGTAAGTCGAGACCTTTTCGCTTTCAAAATATGTGGATCAAGCACAAGGACTTCCACATGAAGGTTGCGGATTGTTGGAGTCAACCGACTCCTTGTGTGGGGCTATTCAAGCTTGGAGCTAAACTTATAAGATTGAGGAAGGAGCTTAAGAGTTGGAATATGAATGCTTTTTGCAATATTTTTCGTAACATTAAGGCAAAGGAAGAGTGTCTCAAACAAGTCGAAATCCTTCATGATCAAAACCCAAATCCTACATCTCGATCCTTGGTGAATAAATGCTATGCCTAATTTGTATCTACTCGCATTATGGAATCGAAATATTGGAAACAACGAGCTAGATGCAAATGGGCTATTGAAGGGGAATGCAACACAAGGCTTTTTCAGGCTATGGCGAAGAAGAAGAAACAAGCTAGGGCTAAAATATTCCATACTCATGAAGATGGAGTGTTGGTGGAAGACCCAAAGGAGATTGGCAATTCGGCTGTAAGGTACTACGAGCACCTTCTTGCTTCTAATATTGATATTTTGGCATGCCATAATCTTAATTTTATCCCCACCCTCATTTCCGACGATGACAACACTTGTCTATGCCGCCCCCGGGTCTTGAAGATGTTAAAGAAATTGTGTTCGGATTAAGCCCGGATAGTGTGGTGGGTCCAGATGGATTCAATGCTCATTTCTACCAATCGTGTTGGGATTTTATTAAGGAGGATATTCTGGAGGCAGTGTTGGATTTCTTTCGTGGGACCGCTTTTCCGCGCATTTTCAAGGCTACTAATATTGTGCTTATTCCGAAGAAGAAAGACCCGACGGAATGGAAGGAGTATAGTCTTTGTAACATGAGCTACAAGATCATCTCTAAACTCCTCAACAACCGGTTAGCTTCTTTCTTACCCAAAATTGCCTCTCTCAATCAAAGCAGATTTTTCAAAGGCCGGTTAATTGGAGATAACATCCTTCTTGCTCAAGAGTTGGCTACGAATCTCAATAGAAATAGTAACAAGTATAATTTAGTGGTGAAGCTTGACATAGAGAAGGCTTATGACCAATTGGATTGGGGGTTCTTGTACCAATGCCTCATAAAGTTTGGCTTCTCTCGAATATAGATTTGGCTCATCAAGAATTGTGCCGAAAATTGTTACTTCACCATTCTTGTCAATAGAGAAAGCCATGGTTTCTTCGAGTCCAAACATGGAGTTCGTCAAGGTGACCCCATTTCTCCCGCTCTTTTTATTATTGCCGCCGAGTTCTTATCTAGAGGGTTGAACCAACTTTATGAACGGAATCAAGATCTCTATCGCAATTCCAGGGGCGGTATTAATGTGTCACATTTGGCCTATGCGGACGATTGCATTATATTTGCAAAGAGGACGGTGGACAACATGGCTAAGATTATGGATTTCTTGCATCTTTACAAAATGGTCTCGAGTTAACTTATCAATGTGGCCAAGAGTTGCTTCATCCCATCACCTCACTTTAATGGCTCACATTCTCATGTTATTCAGGATCTTACTGGCTTTGAGAAAGGTGAGTTCCCCATGACCTATCTTGGTGCTCCTATCATTAGTGGTCGAATGAAATATTCATACTTCACTAGGTGGCTGGCCTTACAAGCGGTTGGGAGTTGAAGTTCCTTAATTTTGGCGGGTGTCTTACTCTTATAAAAAGTATCATATGCTCTATTCTAGTCTATCTTTGTCAAGTTCTCGAACCTCTGACGAGTGTTCTTGATGATTTGGAGAGGTTATTTGCCCGGCTTCTTTGGGGCTCCACCGAGGAAAGAAGAAGACTACATTGGAGAAGTTGGGAAAGCATTTACAAACCGTTTGCAATGGGAGGTCTTAATATCTCATCACTTGCTTGCTTAGTTGAAGCATTAGGTCTCAAGCTTTGGTGGAGGTTTAGGTTGCAAGACTCGTTGTGGGCGCAATATATGATGACGAGGTATACTATACGTGAGCCGATCTTTAGTAGCAAACTTTGGGGATCTAGAGGATGGAAGAGATTGATTAAGTCAGCCCCTAAAGCTCAACCGCATATCTTTTGGAATATTAGGAACGGTACTTCCCTTTTTTGGGTGGATCATTGGTTGATAAGCGGTCTACTCCAACCCCGTGATGGTGCACGTGTTATTTCCCATTCTCGGGTTTATGATTTTTGGTTGGACGGTGAATGGGATATTGTGAAGCTTGAGGAGGTGTTGGATGATGAGGAAATCATGAGGGTTACGGGCCATCCCACTTGGAAATAGGGTAGAGACGAACCTCTTTGGAAGCTCGATGCTAATGGTTTTTTCTCCACTAAATCCGCCCGACGTTCCCTTTGCGAACCTTATGTTTCATTTGGCATATATAGATTCCTTTGGCACAATCTTCTACTCCCAGATATATCTTTCTTCGCTTGGCGTTATGTGCAAAACCTCCTCCCTACGGATCAAAAGATTGCAAAACGCATGGAGATAGTCTCACAATGCAATTGTTGTCAGAGTGTTGAAACTACGGATCACGTCTTTTGGTCAAGCCGTCTTGCTCAAGAGGTATGGTCTTATTTTTTCGCACGTCCCATATCAAGCAACCCGTTTTTATCTCTTAGACAAATTTAATTGCTTATTGGATAAATGCGAGACATCACACCCCACCCAGTCACATTCGCATTCTTGTTCTTATCTTTGTTTTGTGGTACATTTGGACGGCACGAAACGCGGCTTGACATGATGGTGTCCCTATGGATGCTAAGGTTATTATTCATAAGGTTGTTCGACATGTTTTTGATTTATTCACCATCAAACTGTGTTGTGAGAAGTTATGGCAAGTCTCCAAGTATGTGGGGGAGTTGTGGGGGATTAAGCTTACAAGGACCCGTCCTAAATCCCCCATTGTGATTATGTGGATGAAGCCGAGAGAGGGTCGTTGGAAGCTTAATACGGATGGAAGCTCGAAGGGTAAACCCGGATTGGCCTGAGGTGGAGGGGTTCTTCGCGACCATTTAGGTAATTGTGCTTGGATTTATCATGTCACTTTGGAGCCAATGACCAATGTGGAAGCGGAGCTCTTGGCCATTCATCAAGGCCTCAAATATTGTCACACTCTTGGCTTACATGATGTGGATATAGAAACGGATGCTCTTATCACCATTCCCATTGTGAACACTAGGAAGGGAGGCCCGTGGAAGATTATTCAACAAGTAGAGGAGATTCGTACACTCTTGGTTTTGGTTAATGGCTCCATGCACCACATCTATAGAGAAGGAAACCAAGTAGCGGATCAACTTGCTAATGAGGCTTGCATCCTCCGCATTAATGGCTGGTATCCAAGCAATTTGGCTAGTCAAAAGGTTCGGGTTCTACTAGAAAAGGACAAGCTTAGTTGGACTTCTCTTCGCAATCCCAAGTCTAATTCATGAAGATTGGAGAAGCTAGCAAATGACAATTTCGAAGACTTGATTGGAGAATCTTACTTGATAGGTTTAGATGGAAAAGTTCTTGTAATAAGCCATATGTTATTATTTATTTTCCTAGCTTATTTTATTTTACGAGATATCCACTTTTGAGATACGCTCTCTTTTGTAATAGCGCTAGTATCTCTTGTTTCGCTCGAAATTGTCTATGCCTCCCTATGTGGGAGAGGGTGCTTGGATTGCATAGTCCCTCCTTGGGTGTGACTTCTAAGTATCTGACTCTCACGGGCGGTGTACATAATTTTGGGGAAACGCACTTATCTCGAAAAGGTCTTGGCCTCCCTATGTGGGAGAGGGTACTTGGATTGCACACTTCGTCTTTGGGTGCGACTTCTAGATACCTTACTCTCACGGGCGGTCATTACATTTTTGGGAAAGTGCCCCTTAGTTTTGATGACACTTATCTAGCCAATTCGGGTAAATATTCGGAGTGCTCCTATAAACCCCCTTAGATGCTTGGTTTTCTTTTGATTGACCGTGTGATTGGGTACATCACTTGATCTTATATGTAGTACCACCCTCTTTTCTTTTTTATAAAACTTTCTTTCTTCCATTTAACCTCCTAAACAAAATTTAATTTCACTATGATGCCTTTAATCATATCAGTTTTGAAAATCAAGGCCTAATTGCTAGAAATTCCCAATTTGTAAACCTTTAAATGAAAACTGATACAATATCAACCAAGAATGAATGGTATTCATATGTTAAACGTAGGACCATTTATCTTCAAGATATTTGGATGGAACCTCGACATGTTGCCTTAGCACAAATAGGAACCTTAGTATGGTGATCGTGACCCCCTACTTGATACAAAACATGAACCTTGGTATAGTGAAGACGCGACAAACGGTTATGAAGGGTGGCCATTTAATAAGTCAGATTCGAACGCCACTAACGGTGGTGATGAACCCTTTTGATAAGTTCTGAAATTGTTCTTCAAAGAACCAAAGAGAATAAACTTCAAAAAGTTTAAAAAATATGATAAGTGATGTCTTACAACGAAAATGGCCTCCAATATTTATAGCAAATCAGCCATGAAGCTAAAGAGACAAACTTGGCCACTAACAACGCACTTATGACATTCCAATAGCTTCTAGGAAAATAAAATACATTAACTATACTAGAAAATGATGAAAGAGTGGTCAAAACTCATATTTGACTTTAGACTATTATTTAAAACATGACTTCGATCAGATTTGACCATCTTTCTTGATCATTTGGGCTTCATTTTATCAATATGGGCCCAAGATTGATTAATTAGCCCATATAGAGTTGCTCGCATCTTCTTAGCACGCCCTCTTGTTATTGGCACATTAAAAGTGTGGACTTGATCCATTCTTGTGACATCTTCTTCATTTGAAAATTTGTTATCTTCATTCTTCAAATGTCAGCTTGTCCACACTTACATCATTCCCCTCCTCTTGAAAATGATTTATCCTCAAATCTGTATGACCTACATCAAAAGGACTCAAATCAAAAATATTGAAAGTAGAACTAGCATTATACTCACAAGGAAGATCCACCTTGTAAGTATTATCATTGATACGTTTAATCACTTGAAAAGGTTTGTCTCCTCTTGGTAACAACTTGAAACGTATGTTCTCGGGAAACCTTTCCTTTTTTATGTGCAACCAAACCCAATCTCTCGGTTCGAAGATCAGCTTTCGACGACCTTTGTTGGCTTGTTTTGCATATTATTGAGTTCTCTTTTCAATATTGAGCCTTGTTCTAATGTATTTCCTTAACAAAATCAGCATTTTTCTTGTCATCTAAATTCACATACTCAAAAGTAGGTAATGGATAAATATAATGGTATCAAAGGATTAAAACCATAAACAGACTCAAATGGTGAAAATTGAGAAGAAGAGTGCACAATTCTATTGTTAGCAAATTCAACATGTGGTAGACAATCTTCCCAAGTCTTAATATTCTTCTTTATGATTTTCCTCAATAGCATAGACAAAGTCCTATTTATACTTCGGTTTGACCATTATTTTGTGGGTGACAAGTAGGAGAATAGAACAACTTCGTACCTAACTTACACCACAATGTCTTCCAAAAGTAACTCAAAAACTTTGTATGTCTATCTAAAATAATGGTCATAGGCATATTATGCAATCTTACAATTTCTTTAAAGAACAAATCAACGATATGAGAAGCATCATCAGTTTTGTGAATTGGAATAAAATGTGACATTTTAAAAATTTTATCCACAACCAGAAAAGAATCTCTACCATGTTTTGTTCTTGGCAATACCAACAGAAAAAATCCATAGAAATATCAGTCCAATGTGTAGTAGAAATCGGCAAATGAGTATACAACCCGTGATTTTGCACTTTGGACTTAGCTTGTCTACAAGTGAGACATCGGCCGCATGTTCTTTCAACATTCTTTTTCATGCGTGGCCAAAGGAAATGTTCTTGTAGAATTTCTAAGGTCTTTGCAATGCCAAAGTGTCCCATTAATCCTCCTCCATGAGCTTTCTGGACAAGTAAGTCTCTCAAATAACAATTAGGCACACAAAATTTATTTTCCCTAAACAAAATCCATCTTACCTAAAGAACTTACCACTAGCATAATTTTCACAATCTTGATACTCAACATGTAAATCATGCTCATCATTATCCAGTTCCTTGATGTACTCAAAACCAAGGAAATTAAATCAAGAGTAGACGTAAAGCATAAATTTGAAAAGGGCATCGACAACAACATTCTCCTTACCTTGCTTGTACCGAATGACATAAGAAAATATTTCAATGAGTTCTACCAATCGTGCATGTCTCTTATTCCACTTGTTTTGTCCCTTCAAGTGCTTCAAGGATTCATGATCCGTATGAATCAAAAACTTTTTTGGCCAAAGATAGTGCGTACAACTCCTTGTCATAAGTTGGATAATTTAAGGCTGCTCCTCTTAGCTTTTCACTAAAGTAAGTTATTGACTTCCCATCTTGTATAAGAACAGCACATATTCTTATCCCTGAGGCATCACATTCAATTTCAAAGGTTTTAGCAAAGTTAGGCAATGTAAGTAAATGAGCATTGGTTAACTTTTCTTAAAGTAATTGAAAAGCCTTTTCTTGTTCCTCTCCCCACTTCTTCTTTATCACTTTGGAGATTGGTGCGGCTATATTACTGAAATATTTCACAAACCTTCGGTAAAAACTAGTCAACCCGTGAAATTTTGAACATTTCCCACACTTGTTGGACTAGGACATTCTTGTATTGCCGTGACTTTCTCCTCACCAACACGTATACCCTGTGAACTTACAACAAATCCTAGAAACACAAGATTATCCGTGCAAAATGTACACTTTTTCAAGTTAGCAAACAACTCTTCTTTTCTTAGAACATGTAAAACAAGCTTCAAATGTTCAACATGATCATCCAAGTTCTTGCTATAAATAAGAATATCATCAGAATAGACAACTACAAATTTCCCAATAAAAGCTCGCAAAACATGGTTCATCAATCTCATGAAAGTACTAGGTGCATTAGTTAAACTAAAAGGCATCACTAACCATTTATACAAACCATATTTGGTCTTAAAAGCAGTTTTTCATTCATATCCCTCTCTCATTCTTATTTGATGATAACCACTTTTCAAATCAACTTTAGAAAAGATGCAAGATCCATGCAATTTATCAAGCATATCATCTAAACGAGGTATGGGGTGACGGTATTTTACCGTGATATTGTTGATTACCTGATAATTAGTCCACATCCTCCACGAACCAACCTTCTTTGGAACTAAGAGTACTAGTACGGCACAAGGACTCATGCTTTCCCTCACGTACCCCTTTTCGATAAGTTCTTCAACTTGCTTTTGCAACTCCTTCATCTCCTCTGAATTTGTCCGATATGGCGGGCGGTTAGGAATCACAGCTCCCAGTACAAAATCCATTTGATATTCAATCCCTCGAATATGTGGTAACCCAGGTAGTACGTTTTCGGGAAACACATCATCATAATCCTGCAAAAGAGATGCAATAAAGCTTGGCAAGGAAGAAGTTAGTTCATTAGTGCTAAAAAATGTTTCCTTGTAAAAGAGTGCAACCATTGGTTATTTCAAGAATATTGCTCTATTCAACTCACTTGTTTTTGCAAAGAAACTTTTTTTCTCTATTTTTTCTCTCATTTGCCAAAGCTTCAATTTCTTTTTTGCTGGCAACTCTCTGTTTTTCACTCATATCTTTTTGTGCAATCTCTTTTTTTTTTTGCAATTTTTTTTTCTTTAGAAATCTCACTTGATCTTCAAAAACTTCATTTGGTGCTAAAGGAACAAGGGTGATTTTTCTTTCATTATGGACAAAAGAATACTTTTTCGTAAAGCCATTGTGGTTAACTTTACGATCAAACTGCCATGGATGCCCCATTAGGATATGTCCGACTTGCATTGGAACTACATCTCACAAGATTTCATCTTTGTACTTCCCATGCTAAATGAAGCCATCACTTGCTTGTCAACTTCCACATTAGCGCAATCATTGATCCAATGAATCTTAAAGGTCGTGGGTGTTTCACTATAGGCAACCCAAGTTTCTCAATGAGCGTGGTACTAGCAATACTAATACAACTTTCACCATCAATTATCACACTCCACACCTTCTCATGAACATGTCATCTCGTACAAAATATGTTCTGCCATTGCTCGTTGTCCTCCTCTTTCATTTGCACACTTAAAATTTTTCGTGTAACCAAATTGTAATCACTATAAAGTGTAGTTTCTTCTCCGTATTTAGACATGATAACCTGCAAGGAAATGTTAGAAACTAAAGGACCTTACGACACCCCATTATGTGTTTACACTAAAAAAAACAAATTCTACTCAAAATGTGTCACACGTGTATCACTCAATTAGATTGGCCTTTTTCCTATAATAATCTCACACTCACTACCTTTTTCCACTTGTATACTCTCTATAGGTTCTTTTTGAACTAATGCAAACAAAATCAAAACAAGGTGTATCAACCCTGAGCAACAAATCAAACCCAAATATCTCTTTTGTATTCCTCACAGGTACACCAAACGTGTTTCAAAAAGAATCCACCGACAAAGTCATAGTAACAATGAAATAAAGATGATGGTGTAATAACTAAAATCACTAGAAATTCTGCACCGGTCCCCCGTAATTAAGAATTGATTTAATTTATATTGTAAAAAAATAACTTGAATGAGTAAAAAGTTAAATATGTAAGAATATAGAAAATATATATATAATATCTAAATTTTGGGAAACTAAATCACCAATCACCATAATTATAGTAGTTAATGATTCTACTTAAATTTCAAGGCTAGATTAGAAACTTAATATAATAATATTGTGTCATCCCTAAAATTATAAGGCTAAAATCGAAAATTAAAAGTTTTGTGTCACAGTTTACATTTCGTTATATAATAGTATAGATAATAGGTATATTATTTGTTTATTTTCAAGTAAACCTTAGACCATTACAAATTACAGTTAAATATAGTAAATAATGAAAGGAAATATTGGATATTTTTGTAAATCTGAAAAGCAGCCTAGTAAATTGGAGGGGATGGTGTTTGCTGTGTCACTCAGACCATTAGAAAAAGCCCAATCATAATAGCGTAATCTTAAATTTAGGGTTTTGGCAAATCAACAGAATCCTCTGCCTCTTTCTCTCCTCACACAGGCATCATCATCATCAGCAGCAGCAGCAGCAGCTATGGTGAAAGGGCGTCAGGGTGAACGCGTCAGGTTGATTTATTTACTCTCTCTCTCTCTCTCTCTCTCTGAATGACAAATTCATTTATTTTTGTGTTTATTTCTGAATGGTTATTTTTTTTTATGTATTTGTGCACAGACTATATGTCCGAGGAACGGTTCTAGGGTACAAGAGGTCGAAGTCTAATCAGTACCCAAACACTTCGTTGATTCAAATTGAGGGAGTGAACACACAAGAGGAAGTGGGGTGGTACCTTGGGAAGCGAATGGCGTACATTTACAAGGCCAAGGTTAAGAAGAACGGCTCACACTACCGTTGCATTTGGGGAAAAGTTGCACGCCCTCATGGTAACAGTGGTGTTGTTCGTGCTAAATTCACGTCTAATCTCCCACCTAAATCCATGGTACTATACTTCACTAAATTATTACTAAATTTTAACCTATTTTACTTTAATTAATGTGTATGTATTTGGTCTTTCTTTTGTGGAACAGGGTGCTCGAGTAAGGGTGCTCATGTATCCTAGCAACATTTGAGGTATATATATATATATATATATATATTACCTTTGACTTATCTACTCGATAGTTAACTGTACATAAATTTTACTTAGCCATTTGATCATTGGTGAGTTTCTTGCTAATTTCTTTACTTGTATGTTGTGCAATGCAGAGCTGATGATGAAGCCAAAGTGATCAAAGATTTTGACATTTTTTTTTTTCAATTATGAAAACCTTTGTATTATTAGAGTAGCTCTTTCTTTTATTATGTTGAATATGATGATGATTGAGTATTGTGTTGAGTTTGATAGAGTTCTTCAATCTCGAGCTTGCACTTTGTTCTTATTGTTGTTTTTTGTTTTTTCTTGCTTTATATTTCTAGTAGAAATTTAGAGATGTTAGCGGCTGATTATGTTAAATATCTTGTTTTTTGTCAATATCGGTTTTTTCCTACAATGTGTTTTTACTTTTTACTTAGATAGTTTCTAAAAACTTTTGAAATTATTTTACTACTCAAGATTTAAAAGTAAAAACTTTATTTCATGGTTACGACTTACCTCTATAACTCCAAGTAGTTTTGATTTTTTTGTTTCTCGAAGGCATATTTGCATTTCCTGTTGTACTAACGTTCTGCGTGATGCACTTGGATATAGTCGTTATAATAGGATGACTATCAAACGTTTACATCTTCCAAGGAATCCAATGCCAAGTAAAAAATCATTTCATGTTAGATAGGTATAATTGGACTTAAAGAACGTTGCTGGTAGAAATAGATGATGATTCACCATTTATTGAATGGTAAGTTATAGTTTTTGTTCTAGCACTATTCGAAGATATTTCTGATGATTGTTTTTTTTTATCCTTTTGAAATAGACTTCCTGTGATTGTCACTTAGACAAACAAACGGATAACTGAGATTTATGTTTGTTTCGTTGTGAAATGGAGATGATATATTCGGAGAAAAGAACTATATGGATAAAGTATCATATAAAGTACCTGAACAAAATAATTAAGGATTTTAAAACGATTGGATCAAAATAACATATGTTCCAAAACAATCTCTTGTTGAAACCAAGAAGTCGTAATTCTTGATAAAGTATCACTTTGAAAAGATCAGACTCGGAGCAAGACCGGATAATTTTCTCTAGCTAGAGACACACAAATCTTATGCGCTTTTGATGCAATAATGGTGGAAGCAAAGCAAGCAATTTGGTGGTTACTCTTATTGATCTGGTCTCACAATGCGGGTGCGCAAGTGAGTTCATGTGCATGTGGTTTGTTCGTCAAATTTAAACATGCGAAAAATAAAAAATAATAATATTTACGTGATAAATCAAAGACAAAGACAAATCTGAATATTTTTGGTAGAAAATTATATATTCATGCAATAAATCATTAAAAGTATGATTTTTTATTGTTAAATAAATATATGATTACTTGTATTAAAATGTTTTAAAATTTAGTATCTGATTTATTTATTAATTGAGATAAGATTTTTAATGTGCTTAGTCATTATTTATTTTGTTATTTTCTTTCTTAATTGTCTTGATCCCACGTGGTTTTCTCGTTCTCTCTCGCCTTCCTTCCTAATCGAAAAAGAAAAAGATCCATAGACCTCACATAATTCACAATAAATGTTGAAAACAGTTCACGAACTATGTAAGAAGTTTTTAGTTCGAGAATTAAGAAATCTTAGCTCACCTTAAAGCGAAATACTGGCACTTGGTTCGCCAGTTCACGAATAGTGCGCCAGTGGGCACGAGTAGGAGGAGATTATGTGACATAGATTGTCATGTTAACTTATCAAGTGTATGCGGTAGTATTGGCGTCGTTCTTCAGTACATGTTATCACGCGGTTACAAATATATCTTTTATCTTATATATTCCGCTGCTTCTCGATTCCATACTACTCCACGATTCCATACTACTCCAACCGCCTGTAAACTAGAATGCATAAAATTATGTATTATTTAGATTGATATGATTGATCAAGCTTTATGAAAAAAAAAAAAAAAAAAAAACTAACGCTCGTGCAACACAAAGTTACCTTTGATGAATATATGGAAGATATGATATGTTGTGAACACTAACACGACAGAACACATATACAACGACATGCATTCTTGAAAATTACAAAACACAATACAACATGGGCAATATTGTATCCTTATATTAAAATACAAATTAAAAAATATTAAACTCCTAATATGTGGTCATTTACAGGCTGTACTCCAATCTGAATTGCATGGATACTGGCACCGAACATCAATCCGACACGACGCGACTACGGTGGTACGAATTCTTCCAAAATTACAAGTTATACAACATGTAGGATACGTCGAATATTTTATATTAATAATTATTAATATATAATGATAATATAATCTAAATACAAATATTAGACAATTATATTTTTTATGCACTCGTATAGTCACATATTGACAGTGTGACATATTCGAGTAAAAAAAATGTGTGCATATGTAGAAAGATTTGCAATTTTAAATAAAACTCAAAATATCAAATGATACATTCAACACACCATGTATGAAACGTATTCAACAACAATACTATAGTCAGATTTACAATATAACTATATTTATAAAAGCAAGATCAACATTGTAATTACTTTTTCATTGTTCAACTACTTCATCAACTAACAACGTTGACTTAAAGCCGAGTTCATTAAGAGAGATTAAAGTACATAGATTGGTAAAACTAAGAAAATATTAAAAGATGTGTCAATATACCAACATCTAGGAGAACAATATTCATAACTATTGATGAAAATTGACATACAAAAATCGTTTCTCGAGAAAGATAAGCTCTATGTATTTTTCTTTCACCCAACCCCCCCCCCCCCCCCCCTCTCACACACACTAATGCTAAATTGTATTTTGTGTTTACGTTATATGTGTGTGTGTGTTGTATATAAATTGGGCGATCACCCATGTGGGCAACACCCATCCCGCTATTAAAATTTAAATTAAATTAAAGGAGTGAGCGATTTCTACAATATTGAATAAAAGAAACTATCTTTTCCCTATCAAATAACAAAGTTTCTCTTGCAAAATTATAACTCCATATGCAAAAAATAAAACATATTTTGTGCACAGAGTAGACCACAATTGGAGAGAGTCAAAATTTTATTCTTTTATAAATTCACCGTGCAAAAGGGTTCTTGGATTGCAAAAAAAACTCCTTCCATCCCGTGATCAAATTTAGACCTCTAAGAGCATGTAGATGGTGCAAAATGTCACCTCTAAGAGCATGTAATGTAGATAGTGCAAAATTTCAAGAATTTAATTCGGATTAAAAATCAACAAAATGGAGCATTTAATAGATCCATTCGATAGATTTAAGGTTAGCATTTCCTTCATTGGTATCAAATTGGATGCTTAAAGTATGTTTTCGTGTGATTATCATGTTTATATGCGTTGAAATAGAATAAATTCGTATGAGAATGCTTTATGGTTGTTAGTGGTGAAGAATTTGTTTATTTCGTGTTAGGCTCTCGAATTTTTACAGCATGATGCTCATATATTAGTTATAAGATTTGCAAAGTTTGCTATCATTTGGATTTGTAGATTTTTACTTATTAAGTCTTTACATTTTTATACTATACACTACTCATTGTGAATTTTAAATGTGGCTCGTATATTTAGAAAGTACTTGTTAAGAGCTTTCAACCATATGCAAAACAGGAAACTTGGTCAAGATTTGAGATAATTATGAGCAATTGAAATTTTGACCAAAAGTTTTTTACAAAATTGTGAAGATGATGAACAAGAGAGCAACACTCGTCACTTTTTGGTGACGCCATTGGCGTGGTTTTTTTTCCGCTAGTCTTGAGATTACTCCCCCAATAGACTCTCTCGTTCCTCATAAGAAACAATAAGAGCTTTTGGTTTGATGAAAACCTGCACTTCAAGGAACAAAGTTAGATAATAGCATGTTATAAGTAAATAAACTAAAGAAAATGATACCATACATGTATCGCAACTCCTGTAGCGCCACTCTCTAGATGAGCTTCGCGAGTAGCGCCACTAGTGTCGCAACCTCTCCTGTAACGCATCTCCCTGGTTGCACATCTTGACCTACTCTTCATTCTCATTGTTGTTAGAATTCGAGTCTTCATTTTTAGTACACTGCCTTGATTGCTCAGGCTCCAAAATCCTAACAATTTAGTAGTAATTTCCATCATGCATATCTTAGTTCAAGTGCCCCTGCACTTAACTTGAGTTTCTTCTTGTTAGTCCTCTACAAACGTAAATCACAAAAAAAGCTCACATCTGACCCTAAGTAAAGTATAATAAATGGTTGAAATCCATATCGATTACTTAAATTTATAATAGTAATCTCATTGGCATGTTTATATAAGTATGACTTGGTATCCAAAAAATACACTATTGCCTCATCTCTGAACCCTACTATGTGTAGAGGCGATTGTTCGTGTGAGATAGTCAATCTCTAATTGTTAGACGTATCTTTATACTTTGAATGTTTTCATTAACAAAGAAGTTTCATACATAACATGCAAATCTTAAACACATGGACAAAAGTAAATGGATATCATCTAGTCTAGTTATTTTAGATTCTATGCTAACCTCGATATTCTATATCGTCCCTGGATACATCTCTAGGTTTTGAGTTAAGTCACAAACTAACCATCATCATGCATAGATAAGTATTGGAAAGTCACTTCTTTCGTTGCAAAAATATTTCTCACAAATATTCATTTTGTAATTACAAGTTTGATTTTATCACTTTGAGACTCATTGTAAGAAATTGTTGCAGGTCACCATAGTGCACGCTACATCTTTCACTTGTAGGGGTGGGCACACAAACCGAAACCGACCAAATCGATCAAGTACTGAATTGTTAGTTCGATATAAAACTGAACCAAAAGAATGGTTTGGTGTTTGATGCGGATGTAAAAATCGATATTACATATGGTGTGGTTTTGAATTTTTACTCTGGTTAACCGCACCACATCTGACCCGAATTATGTAATTTGTTTCTATTTATCCTAGGCATTCTACTTTTTTAAACAACACAAGGCATTGTTTTGTGGCTTGTAAATCGTATGTTCTCCAATTTTGATTTATATTTTTTTGTGGTTTGTTATTGTGCAATACTGGTGAGTCATGATACTCGCAATGTTATATTTTTTTAAT
The DNA here is from genome assembly GCA_948329865.1 of Linaria vulgaris. NCBI lineage: Eukaryota > Viridiplantae > Streptophyta > Magnoliopsida > Lamiales > Plantaginaceae > Linaria > Linaria vulgaris. The sequence goes on from OX415250.1 coordinate 65,344,645, forward strand.
TATTGATGGTTGATGATGCTTCGTGATTAATGAACGATCAGTATAGATTAAGTAATTGATTGATATTAGATTATATTTGTTTATTTTGTGTTGTATATCATGTTTTTAATTTAATTATGTAATTGTATGCTATTATATTAAAAATACCAGTACTGATATGGGCATTTCCCGCATATTGGGCCAGGCCCAAACCAGGCCCGTTTTGGAGCATATCGGGAATAACTTTCGATGTCATATCGGTAATCATCACCGATATGTTACTATGGTCCCCCGATCCCGAGGTCTATATATACGCGGTGCCCGGATCCCAAAACAAGCGATTATTATCCCTCAGCTACCACGCGTCAGATCGAAATAAATCCCCGATATCCCTTTCGATATCTTATTCGATATCGGGATTATCGCATGCGCCTCTGACACGTCACACCACCTTATCACCGATCTCACATCGGGGGTCATCCCCGACATCACATCGAAGGCGATCACCGACGTCCATTCGATCTATTTACCGATATTCCTCTCCCATCCAAGCATCGAAGTGTTGGGTCTGAGGTGTTCCGGACCAAGCCTACACGAGACACGTAGTGTATGTCTGATTTGAGATAGGCTCGTTGTATTGCTAGATCACATACTTGTAACCGACACTCGCATATATATATAAAACGATCTATCGCCAAATCAAGTACCAACTAAAACTTGACATGAGAACAATTTTTTTTTACCACTTTATGAAGTAATTTGGAGTACCTTTTAGCAAATGGCAGTATCTTTTAACTAGAAACAAAATTAGACAAATGTATAACATTGTATATTAGCATCAATAATAAATTCCTTATAGTAATCCATCAAGTACAACCATTAGTAGACCAATATTCTGTAAATTATCATTATAAAATTACTAGTGCATTAAAGAAATAAATCAAGTGCAAAGCATTACAAAACTGAATCGAGTCCTAATTCGAAAAATGACGGATCTTCTAAGAAATTAAGAAAGAAATTAAGATAAAGAGAGATTTAAACTAATAAAATATTTGATTTTCTTGTTAATAATATTTATAAGACCTTACATAAATAGTGAGTAAAAATAACTTCTAAGACTCACTAACGCCATTAACCACTAACTTTAATTAACTACCCAATACCCACTTACCTAAAATAACTAGGTACACGATTCTTTCTAAATTAAGAGCAATAATAATAATAATAAGATACATTTTAACATTAGCTTCTAATTAATATAATTTATTTAAATAACTAGGTCCATAACATTCATTCCCTCTTGAAAAGAGCCTCGTCCTCAATGCCCAAAAGTGTTAAGATTTTGCTTGCAAATCTTAAAAGAGAAGGCCCTTTGATGCAAATACCCACTTTGTAGACTTTGGCTTCCATTCGTAGGAATTCAGTCTCTTGTCTTTTGCCCTCGCTCCACAACGGGTGATAGTGGATGCCGCACATTGGACATTCACGAACAGTGAGTTTAGTTATTTTCTTCTTCCAATTAAATATTGTTTTTCGGGAAGTATTTGCTCCATGATTGAGAAAAGTAACATCAATGGAATCAATGAAAATAATTCTTGCAAGGTGAGCGTAGTGAGTAGTGGTGACAAATTTTAGTTTCTCGAGTGTACGCTTTGTTGCCGATTCCAACCAGTGGTGGGTATTGACGAGAACGATGTTGGAATTCCAAACGCCCGCACGAGAGTCTGATTTGAGTGGTGCCTTACTAGTGTGAGATCGAATATGTCGCTTGGGTTTGTACTTTGGTCGAGTGCCGCAATTTTTTGGTAGGACTTGGTTTAGAAGATTTGCGAGTTGTGATGAGGAACGTGCGCGCCAATCTTCTTCAAGCTTTGACAGTATGCATAACATACGGCCAATTCGACGAGACACATCTTCATTGTGGATTTTCATTGCTTCTAAAATTTCCATCATGGAGAACGACTCTTCCATACATTTGTCCATGTATTTTTGCATTTTGACAAGCGATCCATCCATGTACTTTTGCATTATGAGGAGCAACACATCCAAGTCTTTTTTTTTTCTTTTCAGTTATGGAGGTGAGAGAGTTCTCTCAATAAAAGCACCAATGATAGAGTCCTAATTCTAGAAAGGACCGATTTTCTAAGAAATTAAGATAAAGAGAGAGATTAAAACTAATAAAATACTTAATATTCTTCTTGTTAATAATATTTACAAAATCTTATATAAATTTTGAACATAAATAACTTCTAAGACGCACTAACACCACTAGCCACTAACTTTAATTAACTACGCAATACCCATTAACCTAAAATAACTATGTACACGGTTCTTTCTAAATTAATAGCAATAATAGTAATAAAATACAATTTAACATTAGTTACTACTAATTAATATAATTTACTTAAATAACTAGTTCCATAACAAACCACTTTCACGTGAACTAACAAGCTTCTGTGTATAATGGGCTTCGCAAATCATCAAGTTCTAGTTCTCAATATCCAAGTCATTGGGATTTTGAACTCCTAGACCTATAAATTAGCTTCATAATATGAATCAAGTTTAACTTGTAGCCAAATAAAATAAAATACAATAAAGAGTAGAAAATCTTTTGGTTTGCCTTTTCTCTTTTTTCTTTCTTTTGTTTGATTAGGTAAAATCTTTTTAAAAATAAAAATAAAAGTGCAAACTGTTCTAAAATGGTGCAAAGTGCAAAAACTAAATACTCAAACTTGAAACTATGATTTTGTCCATATAATTTGTTGACGAAACTTGATTTGGTGCAACGTGCAAAAACTTTACAATTCATGAGTATAAAGTGCCTATTTTTCTAATTTGTGGTACAAAGTGCAAAAAATTAACATTCTATGGGTGCAAAGTGCCAATTAGCTTACTGAAAAAGCATGCGTCCACTTCTTCACAACTTCCGTGCTAGTAGTTGTTCATCCAGTTTACGAGAACGTGGTGAGGAATCCATCTAAACTCAATCTAGAAAAATATATAGAGTAGGGACAAATAGTAAAAGGGATCTGGAGAGCTCTTCACATTAGCTGAGGATGGTGTCACGAATTGGCTATTTTCGATGAGATAACAGGTTGTACGTTCCATTGAATATAAAAAACAAAAAATAACAATTTTATAAGAATAATAATATTAATTAAGTGTAAATTAAACAGGAAGAAAGTAAAAAAAGAGAAGAGAGAAAAAGTTTAAGGAGAGAAAATAACTTCATTCATTTTATTGAAGTACAAAAGCCCTCCTAATAATATAGCTGAAATAGAATATTTCTTTCAGAAATTCCCAAGATACCCTTGCCCATAATTTCTCCCTTTCCGTGAAATTAAAGTCCACATATATATATATATATATATATATATATATATATATCCAACTCATCTCATATAGGCCCAGCCCAGTATTTTTGTGATTTGGTTTGTACAGTTAATTTCTTTCCCCCAAATTTCTAGTGCTCCGTGCGCCTTAGGGTTTTATGAGAAACTAGGTTGATTCCGTGCAAAATCTCCAGGTAAAATTATGATTTTTAATTTCTCAATTGATATTTGTTTTTTTTTCTTTTTGGTACATTATTGTTTCTGTAGAAGACGATCATATTCATAGGTGTGTGTGTGTAATGATATGTTGTGTTGTGTTGTGTTCTCGAAACAAAAGAAACAATACATACGATGATGGGTCAATGATATGAGTTTGTGGTTGGTATTATTTTGTGTGATTCATTATGACATAATAGATCTTGGAGGAAGGAAGGATGCTTCAGATTCGGCTTAGTAAGCCAGCTAGTGAAAGTGGTGGGAGTTTGAAGCCTGGGCCTGGGGAAGCAGCTGTCACTGTTGCTTGCCCCGATCATCTTGTCTTGGCTGATCTTCCTGTCGCTAAGGGCCTGGGTTTGGCTAATAATACAACAACTACTGCTGCTGTCATCAAGACTCTTGGACGCAGGTCACGCCGCCAGCTCGGTCACCGTGTTCATTTTTGTGTTCGATGTGACTTCCCTATTGCTATCTATGGCCGCTTGGTAAGTAGTAATGTTTGAAGCCAACCATATCATGTTTTCTGAATTTGACAATAACTATCTTATTATGCTTTTTCCAGAGCCCCTGCAAGCATGCTTTCTGTTTGGACTGTGCCAGGACTGATTCTCTATGTCACCTGTAAGCCATTTTTATTTTCTCTGTTTATTATTTTAACATTGTGACTTGGCCTAGTGAATTCTGCATTCTATTAGTGTATTAGAAAGTGACCAAGAAAGTTTGACTAGCATATTATGCAGTTGTGGTTATTATCTTCTTGCAAATATTCAGCAGCACAAAAGTGCCTTTTGTGTCTTGACAACTTAAAACTTCCATTGTTGATTATCATACACTTGTTCGTTCATTTAAGTTGACATTTTGAATGCTAATAAATGACGTCTGATCCCCCTTTTATTACTCATCTTTGTACACAGCTGTGATGAACGCATTCAGAAGATTCAAACAATTAAAATGATGGAAGGAATCTTTATATGTGCTGCCCCTCACTGTCTCAAGTCCTTCTTAAACAAGTCAGATTTTGAGTCGCATATTAACGAGACTCATGCTGATCTTTTTCAATCCAATCAGGGTAGGGATGGAAATGAGTCAGAGGCTATGAGTGTCAGGAAAATGTCAGCCTCTGATTCCACTGTCCAAGCACCCCAGAAACCATTTTTCCCTCCTAATTCTAATTCTCAGGTTCAAGATCGTGAGGACAGAAGCCAACCTCCCCAATCTAGAGAGGAACCGCCTTCAAGACCTGTCCTGCACCCAAGGCCAGGGCCACCTTTTCATGGGCAAGTCCCGAATCATCCATCTGATCAGCAGCCTGATGGTAATCAATCTCAAGTCTTTGAGAGAGCTGCATCTCAAAACTTCTACCCTCAGCAAACATTTGACCCCCAGGGTGGCCTCCGACAAGATTCAGGTATGTTTCTAGAAAAGAGCTCAAAACTTGATTCTACTTCTCATTTCTTTGAGTATATAGATTTATTGACCTCTTCTATGCTGTGCCAGTTAATCCACATCCATTTATGCCTCCCGCTCAATTTGGTTATGCTCCTTTTGCACCTGATGGAACACAACAGCAGTTCTTTGGTGCTCCATATGAGATGTCAAGGACAGATGCTACACCAGAAGCTGGATCCAAACAGGGTCCAGCATTCAGTTTCTCCCCTGGTCCCCCTGGACCGATGAACTTCCCGCAAAATTATCCAGGGTCATGGAGTGTCGGGCTAGGTTCCGTGCCACTGGAACCTCCTATGTTAGCACAAGGAACTAAAGATGGCTTCTTGAATGCTGATCCCCAAGGAAGAGGTTTCTTCCAGGGTGATTATAGACAGAATGTGGGAAACTTGCCTCCACCTACAGCAGCCAATCAAGGCATGGAACACAGGCAAGGTGGAAATTTTGTGGATGGAAGGGATGCCATGGGGTCTCTTCCTCCACCTCCCCCGTCGCTTCCCCCTCACTTACCACAACTTAATCGAGGCGGGTCGTTCTCTGGTGATAGGAATCATGATGCCCCACCGGGTTTTGGTTGGCCGCAAGAGAGGCGTGATAGCTTTGGGGCTGGCAAGGATTAGGCTTATGTCTGCGCTCCCACAAGGAGCCTGCTAGTCTTTCAATTGACGGTTGTTTTATTTCAAGTGATACTGTCGTGAATGCGGTTGTGTTCAATTGTAAACCTGGCATTCTTGCCTAGGCTTTTCTTGCCAGCACTGTCTGGTATCTGAATCAAATTGCATTTTAGCTGAATTTTGTATAATTTTGATCTCGCGCAAAGATATATTTCTACCTCCAGAACCTAAGGTGATCAACAGCGTTCTAGACTGGCAAATACGGGTAAATGTAATTAACAAAAATAAGACTTCAAAATCTCCATAATCATTGTCTTTTTATTAGAAAAAAATATTTTTCTATTTTCCTACTCATTTTAGAGCATTGTGGATCTGAAAGTATTCCACTCTCTTAGGAAAAGATGAGTTAGTATTCTCGAAGAATTAAATGAGGCTATAATATTGTAATGTTAATGTTTTTGATATTTTACTTGATGGCTATTTGATAACTAAATGAAAAATGCGTTGTGCAGTTAAATGAGAAACGTAAGAGAATTCACGATCAGGGCATACACTTTCCATATAGACGAAAAGATTGGGATTGTATGTTAAAGTCATTGTTTATTTGTAAACCACAGATGCAAATACATGTAAGTTATTGTGAAGCAAAGGATAATCTGATTGACTAAAAATCCATTTCGAGTTTTCAATATTTGCAGTTTGATTGCTTAAGTATTGTCCTCTGCCCTCCGTATTAAAGAAATGATATCAACATGAGTTAGAGAACAATGAGATATCCAGAAAAGAAAGAAACAGATGGGGCATGTCAAAAAGAGAGAAATACACAAGGAACTAAAGAGAAGAAAAACTATGACCCATCAGCTCAATTTCTTCTTCTCCAAAATCCATTTACAAACGTTTGTGACGTACTCTTCATCGAATCTAACATACAAGCGCCGCATTTTCCTACACCCTGTTAGAACACATATATCTATATGGTCTTCATATCTTTGGTAAAGTGCTGGACCTGTAAGAAGCATGAGGAGGCCTGCCATGAAACAGAAGGAGCAAACACGGATGAAACACTATATAAGTGCAGCAAGGAAACCATTATGGTGACAGGCTACTATGTCAAGAGTTAAGGAAGGTTAGAGTGATCCATTTATGAACGTACATGTGTAGGCCAAGGTGAGAAACTCGGCAAAGCTCCCAATCACGGAGATTGTGAGAAGAGTGATAGCAACTTTGATGTACATTCTTGTGTTCCTTCCAAATGCAATGTCCTCAGACACTGAGAGCACATTGTTTACATGCCCACGAATGAAAGTTGCGGCTGCATTAGCTGTTTCTTCTGAGAGATACAAATGAGGTAGAGGCGGTGCCGGTCTGTTTCAAGTAAATTTGTTGGATGATTAGACTAGAAGAAGAAGAAGAAGAAGTTAAGTTTAATGCAAGGTTATGCACAATTGATTTTCATATGCCATCCCCAATATTGCATATACATCTGAATGTTAAACAATACCAAAGTTGACTCCAACACAGCAAAGCAAAAAAAGGTAGAAAAACCTGCCTGTTTAAAATGTGAGCTGATTTAGCCCATAGAAAAAGAATGGTAAAGAGAAGCAAGAAAACACTTGAGAATAAGGAGAGCAGAGTATAACAAGATATCTCAAACACCACCCAAGCAGCCAAAGTCACCACCAAAATCCCAAAGCTCAGATCTTTTCGCCTCCATAGAACTACATCTGCAACTGATCAACAAACAAACACAAGGAATCAACATCATCTTCCAACTGAAGATGTAAAAAAAACTAAAACTTATTTGATTGATGAATGATGATTATTCATTTCTCATAATTCGACCATTGACTTACCAAGACCTCCTCCAAAGATCTCATGAACTGTTCTCTGCCTATTAAACAACCGATCCGATGAACCCATTTTCAACAACTCACTAACAATCACAACCCATTAACGAATTCAATAATAATCAAAATTAGGAATTAATATTTTATGAATTTGTTTTTTTTTTTGGAATGTATATAAATAGGATCGAGTGGAAAATCGTGACATGTGGGGCTAGTGGTTCTCAAGTTTTCCAGCTCAAAAGCCTTGAATATACTTTTCCATTGTTTTCATTTTCAATTCCACAAAATATAATGGTCATTAGAATGAAAAAAAATAAAAAAAAAATTGCAAGTGGGGCCCACACCTGCTTTGCTTACTCACAGTCACAGGGGCGGGAATGGTCGGTGATTTTATACTTTTCGGGTTCAAGATTCAGACATTATCAGATCACACACATACATGATACATGTCGAGGATAGTGAGGAAAAGAAACTCATAATTTAGGGCAGTTTATATGTATAGTCTTGAGGATAGACTGCACACTGTCTTTGAATTTGATAGTCTACTATATGGGCTGATTCTACTACCTAGCACAACAACCCAATATGCTGCTGGGCAGCCCAGCAAATGACAATTTTACTCTAAGTCTCTCAAGCATTTATGTTCAACATAGCTACATGTTTGTTGACTGGAATATTTGACATGTCTAACAAATTTGCGATATACATGGAGGTGGTTCCCTCATTTCCTGGTCTATAAATACCCCCGCTTCGCTAACCGATGAAAGTCATTAATTGCACAACACCATTCACTATTTAGGGAACCACGTCGAGCATTAACGTTTGACATAGAATACTCGACGTGCACTGTTCGACATATCTTTCTTGACACATATCTTGTTCGACATCTTCCTTGTTCGATATCGTCCGCGTTCGACATATTCAGTATTCGACGTCTCTGGACATAGGACAATACTCGACATATCAGATTACCCTCAACATCCTTGCATTGGAGCGAATTGGATCGTTGTTTTCGACTTGATTACACATGTGTTCCGGATAAAGCTACACTAGAATTTTGTATAGGTCGATAGTTTAGCATAGGTCGTGTGTAAGTTTGATTTGTATTTGCTCAAGTGTAACCCAAACGAATTTATACCGAATTAGTGGCATCGTCTGTGGGAAAACCAGTTCTTTTCAGTAGGAAGGTCAAGTTCGTAGCAAGAATGAAGATGATCTGGGCCAAACAAAAGAAAGATCGATTATTTGCCATTCAAGGGGGAATCGAATATAGAACCTCTTAGGGACTTCACCCCGTGGTTTTGGACATTCAATTCCCCGATAAAGTTATTCAGATTGGTGCGGCGATCTCACCAGAAGTCAAAGGGTTATTAATAGAATGCCTTAGGAGAAATGCTGACATTTTTACTTGGACGGATTCAGATCAAAAGGGGATTCATCCAAAGATAATTGTGCACAAGTTGAATGTGGATCCGGTGGCGAAGACGGTAAGGCAAAAGAAAAGAAACTTTAGTAAGGAGAAAAATGTGGCCGCAGAGAAGGGAGTGATTGAGAAACTAGAGGCACGACATATTAATGAGATACGATACTAGGAACGGCTCAACAACATTGTGTTGGTCCTTAAGAAGGAGGTCACATGGAGAATGTGCGTCTATTACACCGACCTGAACAAGTAGTGTCCTCGTGACCCTTTTCCTCTCCCCATAATTTACTTGCTCGTGGATTCTACAACAAGGTGTGCTTTGCTCAGCATGATGGATGTTAAGAGTGGTTTTCATCAGATATTTATGGCTCATCAAGATCAGAGCAAGACTGTTTTCGTCATCTACATCGGGGTCTACTGTTATAGGGTGATGCCATTTAGATTGAGGAACGTCATCGCGACTTTTCAGAGACTAGTGACCAAGATGTTTTACAATCTAATAGGGAAGTCCATGTGGGTCTACATTGATGATAATATTGGCTAAGAGCATGAGAGCGGAAGATCATGTCAAGCATTTGGATGAGTCTTTATCCATAATGCGCAATTACAAAATGAAATTAAACCCTAAGAAGTGGGCATTCGGGGTAACAGTAGGAAAATTCTTAAGCCACAGGGTTAATTAGGAGGGAATTGAGGCAAGCCCAGATAAATCCAGGCCGTCATGGACCTGCCTTCCCTAAGATCGGTTAGGGATGTACAATGCCTGGTCGGGCGTATCATAGCCTTGGGTTGCTTTATCGCAACCTCAGCGGAGAAAAGCTTACCTTTCTTCAAGGTCATGAAGAAAGCAATGAGTTTTCAATGGACGATAAAGTGTGAAATTGGTTTCCAACAAATGAAGAGGTACTTGATGTCCCCACCACTGCTGGAAAAACCGAAACCCGAGGCAATGTTCTATCTTTACTTAGTCGTATCCCCCAACGCGGTTAGCATGGTCCTATTAAATGAGAAGGCATGTCTCCAGTTACCCATCCATTAGGTCAGTATAGTGATGCAAGGACCAGAGAAGAACTATCTTGAGATTGACCTATTCACATTGGCAATTGTGGTAACAACTAGGAAATTAAGACCTTACTTTCAGTCTTACACCATTACTATTGTCACGGACAAGCCACTTAAGTAAGCCATGTCCCTCCCTAAGACCTCAAGCCAGTTGGTAAAATGGGCCATACAACTGAGTGAGTTTGGGCTTGAATTCCGCGCACAACTATGAAGGCGCAAGTTTTAGCAGATTTTATGGCAAAGTCCCTAGGAAATAACATCGACTATTCCATTAACCTAATTAACATTATGATTCAAGATATGGGACCCAACATACAACTTTCTGCTAGGTCGTTGCATGTGAACGGGTCATCCACACTAACTAGAGGAGTGGGCGAGATACATGTAGTTTTACCAGATCGTCGAGAATTTGATTTTGCATCAAGCTAAGCTTCCCCATCACCAAAAATGAAGCAGAACATAAAGGAGATCTTAGTAAGGGTGCAAATGGCAAAAACCTTAAGTGCAAATCACCTGAAAAGTCTTCACTGATTCACAGTTAACAACAAATTATTTTTCGGGCATATATGAGGCAAAAGAGGAGACCATGGTCATCTACCTAGCCAAGCTAAAAGCATTGGTAAGAGAATTTTTCATTTTCAAACTATATCAAATCCCTAGAGTGGAAAATACAATGGCAGATGCCATATCCAAGTTTGCTAGTTCTTTAGATATTTTCATACATAATCGCATCATGCTCTTGGCGGCCGATAGGTCAGTAATATGCATCCCCAAGTACAACAAGATTTGGAATGTCGTGCAATTCATTCTTCTTCTTGGAGAACAATCAAGTTGGAAAGACAAAAAACTCAATACCTAAAGAATAGTATACTTCCGCCAGATCCCAATGCTAGGCGACGACTTAGGTATAGGACCTATAGATTTACCATTCACAACTATGGACTTTACAAGAGACCTCTTGAGGGACCATTGCTCCCTTGCTTGTCCCTGGATCATGCAGAATATATGATGAAGAAAATCCATAGGAAAAGCTGTGGAAACCACTCCGGAGGGCGAACCTTGGCCCAAAAGATACACATGTAGGGGTATTATTGGCCCACCTTGCTTAAAGATGCAATCTTAAACTCTCACAACAGTGAAAGTTGTCAATATCACACTAGACTGATACATCGTCCCGCCGCACCAATGAACCCCCTGGAAATCACATGTCCATTTGATCGATGGGGAATTAACATTTTGGGGCCACTACAATCACCAAAGGGCAAAAGGATTTTTTGCTAGTGGTTCTAAGATATTTTACAAAATGGATGGAGGCGGAGGCCCTTGGTCGCTGGAAACAATATGATAGAGTTTATATAGAAAAACATTAGTTGTTGTCTCGATTTATCGAGAGTCTTGATCTCGGACAACATAATGCAATTTCAGGGTGAAGGAATTAGGGAATGGTGCAAGGAACTAAAAATCAGTCAAAATTTTGCATATGTAGCTTATCCACAAGCTAATGGACAAGTCGAATCTACAAACAAGACTATCTCGAGCGTCGTCTTAATTCCACAAGGAAGAGTTCAATTGATGAACCCCAAGGGATTCCTTGGGCCTACCGGACTACGCCCTGCACCTCCACGGGTGGGGCTACTTATACTTTAGTCTATAGCTCGGAGGCTGTGGTTTTGGTTGATATTGGCATGCCAACTTACCGTATCACAGAATATGACCCTGAACATTTAGCGAGGATTCGCCAAATGGACCTTAATGTGATAGGACCTTTCAGAGACTAGGCATACCAGAGAACTGTTACTTTTAATGTAGCAATGGCAAAGACATATGACAAAAAGGTCTACTTGCGTAATTTTCAAGTTGGTGATTTGGTCCTTAAGAGCATAAGAGATAGCAAGCATATTGGAGAATTACAAGCAAGTTGGGACAAGCCTTACGAGGTAGTCAGCGCCAACTCCAAGGGATATTACTACCTTGAAGACTTAGAGGGAAACTAGCTTCCTAGGCCATGGAATGTGCAATACTTGCGCAAATTCTATAGCTAGTTTGTTCGCAAAATTTTCAATGTAATGGAACTACGCAAAGCTTGATTCTTTTCTCAGGGATATGTAGGCAGCCGCATCAACAGCCCGCCACTATCAATTTATTATCTTATTTTATTTAGGACATACATCTGCAGGGCGATTACTTAACAACAGCGGCCTCATTGAACCTCATTATGAGTACCTACTCGGTAGCTTAACAAGTCACCTTAACAAGTACCTACACGGTACCTTGCCTCACATGGCACCCGAACAAGTACCTACGTGGTACCTAGCCTTACACGACACCTTAACAAGTACCTATGCGGTACCTTGCCTCACACGACACCTGAACGAGTACCTACACGATACACAGCCTTACACGATACCTTAACAAGTACCTACATGGCCTTGCCTCACACGACACCCAAACGAGCACATGCACAGTACCTTGCCTTACACAACACATTAATGTTGCACAACAGAAAATACAAAACCACAACAAGAACAGAGAAATGCGCACAATTGAAAGTGATAAATAACAATCAACACTCAGGACACAATTGGTTTACCCGGTTCATCAACAAACTACCTCTAAGGGCGATCCAAGCCATGATCTCTACTATGATGATGATGAGTGATTATAATTAAGATACAACATATGTCTCTCACAATGTCTCTCTCTCTCTCATCTCTCATGGTAGCCCCCAAGGCCACACACCATAGGTTACATGATTACATGTTGCCTCTCTTCACCTCTCTTTAGGTTTCATGACCTAAAAGTCTTTAATAGTTGTTAAAACGCGTCCTAGGGCATCAGATGAAGCTTGGCCAAAAACTGAGTCGCACAACATGTGTTGTAACACTACATGTAGTGATGCTACCTACACGAACATTCATGTATTACGACTCATGTAGTGCTACTCTCTGGATAAGTTGTGCGACCAGCAGCATGACATGTCCTGTAGCACCACTCCTTGGTTGCAAATCTTGATCTGCCCTTTATTCTCACTGTGTTAGAGCTCCAGTCTTTAATTTCAGTACATCGCCCTCATTATTCAGGCTCCACAATCCTAACAATCTTCCATTTGGAGACTGAACCACCCGGGTTGTTCCCACGAACCAAGACCTTTATCACATTCATCAATGCCTCGCAACGCCAATCCTCGAACTTTTTCAAAATTCAAGGTCTGTTGAATTACGCACTTCAACCCCATTAAGGAATAACCTTAGTCAACAAGTCTTCAAACTCCCAATAGCATGAATACTCGCTCTTGTGACAATGTCCACACCACCACAAACACCCGTTGAAACCACGCACAACTTCAACTCCTCTAAGGCAACAACCTTAGTCAGCAAATCATGAAACTCCCATTGGCTTGAATCCTTGGTCATGCAGTAACATCCACATCGCAGCATACTTGCATCTCTCCACCACCATCACTAAACCATCATGTTGGACTTTTCGACCACCAATATCGGCACCATCTTGGTTGACTTACATCACTTTCACCACTACGATTGATGCCATCATGTTGGACTCTAACACCGCCAAGATCGATGTCATCTTGGGTAACATTAATCACGTACAAAGCTCTCACCACGAACCCTCGAGCACAAAACCACACGCCATGTGATTACCCCCGACCACCCTGAGCCAAAAGATAAATGATAACCTTAATCATCCAACTACTCCATAAAAATGAGGTTTTTCATGAAACCGAGATTATGCCTCAATCCACAACAACCATACAAATCCATGCTGCATTTGAATCCTCTAACATCTGCCATCGATGCTTTAGAATCCAAAATCAACGACCCCAAATGACTGCATACACATAAGACTAATGCACCACCAATCTCCTACTTGAACTGCGTCTCATACTTTGCATCTTCCCCTTTCTTCTTTGGTGTTCCACACTGCTTCCCGTAGTGACCAAACCTCAACAGTTCCCACTCAATGGAAACTTCTAGCCATTGACTTCGATCCACCTTTATTTCTCGTACAACAGAATTAGGGCTAGTACCTTTACCATCGAAAATTGGTACGCATCAAGTTTAATTTGAACTCAATCAGATGATCAAGATTGCCGATTTTTTTGACATCATTAGATAGAACAATGTTTGCAGCAGAAGAACCTTGTTCGCCGCAGATGGCTTCACCAACATGTCAGCCAACACCTATAGTGCCACTCCATGGTTGTCCCGTTAACTTGAAATGCCATGTTTTGCAACAGAGACAAACTAACATGGATCATCGCCTTCCTGTTTAGCATCACCAGTCTACGTTTGACATCACCATCGATTTATCCATCACAGACCTCTGCAAATCATTACCAGGTTGGTAACTCCCAATCTGCAATCTCCAAAACCCATAATTCGACCATTGGACATCTCAATCAGTAATTCCCTTCATTCACCATATAATTCTCGCATAATTGCACCGCTCCTCAGAACTTGGTGCTCTGATACCACTTGTTGCACGCAGAAAATACGAAACCACAACAAGAGCAGAGAAATACGCACAATCAAAAGAAATAAATAACAATCAACACACAAGACACAATTTGTTTACCTAGTTTGCCAACAGACTACCTCTAAGGGTGATCTAAGCCAGGATCTCCATTATGATGATGATGAGTGATTAAAAATAAGATACAAAATATGTCTCTCACGGATTAAGAACAATCTCTCAATATCACAAGTGTATTCTCTCTTATTTCATTATCTCTCCCTCATCTCTCATGGTAGCCACAAGGCCACACATTGTAGGCTACTGATTACATGTTGTCTCTTCGCTTCTATTTAGGTTTCACTACCTAAAGGCCTTTAAATAGATGCTAAAATGCATTCTAGGGAATCAGATGAAGATGGGCCAAAAACTAAGTCATGCGATCTGTGTTGTAGCGCTGCATGTAGTGTTGCTACCTATGAGACTATTTATGTATCACTGCTCCTATAGTGCTACTCTTTGAATGAGTTGTGCGACCAGCAGCACGACCTATCCTGTAGCGCCACTCCCAGGTTGTGCATCTTGATATGTTCTTTGTTCTCACTGCTGTTAGAGCTCCAGTCTTCAATTTCAGGCTCCACAATCCTAACATAACAAGTACATACGATGTACCCTGCCTCACACGACATCATACCAAGTACATACGGGTATCTAGCCTTACACGACTCAATAATAATCCTTGACACACACATGCTTAACTGCAATGTCCAAGCGTCACTCGACTATGCAAACAATTACACAAACAATTGATAACATGAAACAACATTCAATACCGTATGAAAAAACTATAAAAGAAACATCTCATTCACATAACTACCAACTCACAAAAAAAATCCTTAAATAGATCATCACGGTCGCCATGGTATAAATCATGGGGCACGGGAAATCTGGTCGCCGAATAATTCCATATAATGTTGAGGTCAACTCACTATTAACATGGATTTACTCTTCAGTCATTGCATGACCCTCAAATACATAAATTGCATGACATCCAAGGATGGGTCCAACATACCAGTTTCGCCATTTACCTCGATCACACTAAAATTGCAATCCGAAGAGTAAGAAATTACGGGAGTCCCTTCTGATAACAAAACTCCAGCGGTCGGTTGCTCATTTAGTATATCATCAGGGACGAGTTCATTACCTATGGTCAAATCATTTCCAATGTTGTTATCCTCGCTATTTGAGCCAAACACCTCCGCAAACATCTCCTGAACAAAATTGTCAACATGATTCGCTCCAACAGCCTCAGTTGGTATACATTTACCACGCCCTATCAGCTGAAGGAGCAAAATTATCATCAGGATTCACCTCCACGACTTCAACCGGTCTGCTTTGACCCCTCATTGCCCTATCAGGTGAAGGAGTGAAACCAACCATGACCAAAACTTTGTTACTAAACAGCGGATAGAAAGGATCATCTGGCCCAGACGGCTGAACAAATCGTCATTCTCACATTCCACAAGCTCATGCATATCAAGACATAATGCAACATTCATTGTACCAAGATCATATCCTTCCTCTAGAAAGCCAAGGGTACCAATCTGGCCAGTAAGTAACCACATACAGAACACAATATTATGCTCATTACGGACATATCCTATATAACTGAAGATTGAAGACTGCAAAAACTCTTTAGCCACCTCGACCTTATAGAGATCATTCGAGATACTCAACCCTTCCCTCTAAGGCCTTATTTCAGATCTCAAGATCTTCGGTGGACTTCTTATACGAGTCTCGATCCCTCCTGGCAACCATATTTTCGTGTCGAGCCTGATCTAATTTGGACCTCATTCTCTCTGACTCTTTCGGCACTTTTACTGCCTCACCATGAGCTATACTCGCCTGTTCAAGAGCCTTATTTCTAGTAGCTTCTGTGGCCCGCACCCTCTGGTGAGACTTCAATCGAGAAGCATTTGCCACCAACATATTCTCTCGTATCTTATCTATAATTCTATCATGCTTGTCTTACTCATCGGACAACATGATGTGATCCTGATAAATAGCATGGAAAATTATCCCAAACTACAGTAAGACAACTCAAGTTACCATACAACATTGACATACTTAACTAGACAATACCATAAGCATATCTTACTGCAGAGTATAACATCGGCACATGCGTAGCACATCACTAGGTCCAATATCTCGTGTCAATGCCCAAGGATCCATAGAAGGATAGATATTGTCGAAGCAGGCTACAAAATCTTCTTCTCTAAGAGTATAACCGTGCATCGTCATTGTCAAACTTTCTAAATTATAGTCATTGAGAAAGTTGTAATTGGGTTGTTTCTTTGACCTTACCTCCCGCCTCATGTGTGTGGCCCGTTGTTTGCGAGCTGGAGGACTAGGATCTATCAATTTGGTCATGTGAACACCACCACCAACTCTCATTGTGAAACCCCCTTCTACATTTTGGGATTTCGTATCGCACCCATTACCTTCGGCAGTGGAAGTTTCTTGCAAACCAGGAGCCACGCTATTAGGACCACCAAACAACTCACCTTGTTGATCAGTGATGCCATTTGTCGTTGGAATTGTTGTACTCGAGCTGGCCCATTGGTTCTTTACACCTTAAGGCATCTCTGCACTTTGTCGAACATCATTGAGATACCATTGAATAGCATGTGCATCCGACTCCAACGATAGATGATACATGGGCTCTCGATACAGATACGCCACTCGATAAACTTTCCATTATGCTTCTACACAAGAATTTTGACGGCGAACGTTATCAACAATAAGACTTCGACTAATTTGGGCAATATTACCAACAAAGATATTGTCACCAGTCTCTGACGGGCGAATAAGTAGGTTTCGACCCTCAAATCTTGATTCTTGTTATTACGCGCGCAATTGTGGCACCCAGACTCAAGCAAACATATTTTTGCTTATCACTGGTCTTAAGGAACATATTGTGTTTCCCTTGCATTGGCAGCCGCGGATTCCTTTGCAGGACATCCATTGGACGTACTTGTATTACCCCCACTAGCAGGATAAGGCCTTGGTGAGATCACATGCTTCCTATGTGGTGCTTTCTTGATGTGAACTATGTCCTCAAAGAAGAAGAGAGAAGTTAGAAAACTCGCCATCTTGCATATGTTGAGTATTATGTTGAACATTAAATAATCAACATATATGAGCAAACTCGATGTATCAAAAACTTGACATGTAAAAAGCTCAATGTGTTTATCAAAAAGTGACAAAAATACCTCCCCTCGATTATAAAAATGCAAGTGGGGGGACCAAGCCATATATATATGATCTAATGGGTCTGGATGGCCCTACAAGGCATTTAATGCAGCCATTTCGAGAAAAACATGTGGATGGCCCTACACGGCATTTAATGCAGCTATGTCGAGCAAACATGTCGAGTTTCATGCTCGACATGTTTACCCTAAATAACCATGCCGAGTTTTAAAAAATTAACATGCATGTATTTTATGTATATACTAAAAACATGTCGAGAAACATGATTCGACATGCCTGAAACTCGATATAGCAACCTTTCACACATTTAAACAACATTTTACTGTCGGGATCTCTCCGTCAATTAGACCATCATTTAGGGGAGTGAACAATCAATCAAAGACCAAAATAATACACTAATTTCCATTCTACCCTACTCCGTAAAATGGGGGGATCATGAGTACTTTACCCAATAATATAAAAACCGTCCTCTATGATAACAACTTCTAAATTGGAGGCTACATGATATGGGTTGATTCTACGACCCAGCACAACAACCTAATGTGTTGGGTCGGCCCAACAAATGATCGTTTCACTCTAAGCATGTCGAGCATTTACTCGACATGGCCACATGCATGTCGAGTGGAATATTTTACATGTCTAACAAGCCTGAGAAATGAGAAGGTGGTCCCAGCATTTTCTGATCAATAAATACCCCTGCTCCGTAACCGATGAGTGGCATAAATTGCAGAAAACCTTTCACGCCACCACGTCGAGCATTAATTCGCGACATAGAATACTCGGCGTGCACTGCTCGACGTATCTTGTTCGACATTGTCTGCGTTCGACATCTTCCGTATTTGACATCTTCCGTATTCGACATCTTCCGTGTTCGACATCCTCACGATCCTCGACATTTCTGGACATAGAAAATACTCGACATATCATATTACCCTCTACGTCCTTGCCTTAGAGAGAATCTTATCGTTGTTTTTACTTGATTACACAGGTATTGCGGATAAAGCTACACTAGAACTCTGTATAAGTTGTAGTTTAGCATAGTTCGTGTATAAGTTTAATTTGTATTTTCTCAAGTGTAATTGAGACGAATTTATATAGAATTAATCTAAGACTCTAAGAAAGATTCAATAGCACCTTTGAGTCATCTCTAAACTACTCGCGGAATATCACTCAAATCTGTTTAAAATAGAAAAAAGGTACGAAAGCATTCATTGCATTTATGCTTTCTAAACTGTAGATAAAAAATGGTCTAGAACCCATTATGATTTTGGGCTTCTTTTCCTTTACTTAGACACTCAGTTAATGTGGCTCACTCACGTGTCACTCTTGTCGTCTTAAAAAGTAGCATTGCCCTCAAGGTCAGCGAGATGGTATGACTAAGAGGTTGATGAAACTTCTACACACCACGAGAAACTAGTCGTGGCACCACACGAGAAACTTCTAAGTCGTTTTTGTTGCTTGCTGCAAGACATTCTCACATTGGATTCGTTGAATTCGAGCAAACCCACCACCAAAAAATCTTTATGTCATGCACAAAACTCTTATCCCTTCTATCAAGAATAATCCCTTTTGACTAAGAGTCCCCTCTGTAGAGCACTGAGTTACAGAATTAGTATGTAAACGGTTCCGTAGTGAAGGAAACACTCGTGCAGTATGAGCAATAATAATCTTGAGTGCAATCGGTACAAGTAAAGCCGAGACAATGAATCCATTGCTATATTTTGAACACTTTAGAGTTTTGAGCAAGAAAATATTTTGCACCTTGTACATCCTTGGAAACATTTTAAGAATTAGGCATATCTTGTATTGTAGCTAGGAGTATGAGTTAAGATGTGCCATGGCATTGTCAATGCCTTCCTTACATGAATGGAGGCCCTACAAATACTTTCCTGATCTTGTAATGCCTCCAAAGTTTTAAAAAATATATATAAATTTACACTTCAGTCCTTGAGCTTTTAAAAATGTCATTTGATCCCCAAACGTTTAAAATATAAGTTTGCATTTTATCCCTTGAACATAAAATTAGTATGTCTTTACACCTAGGTACCTTATTCATCCTTGAATTATGTCTTCAAAGTTCAAATATTAACATTCATAAGTAATTACTTAGAATTTTTTTGACCTAGGTAAGTATTGTAAATATCTTGTATGATTGTATTTTAAACAAATATTATTGTCATTATAAATTAGTTATGTATCATCAATGACTCAGAATCTTGAGTAATTGGGCAAGAGCAACCTTTCTTCCAAAAAACATTACATCTAAACCATTTGGGTTTATACAGAATTTCTTCCTACCAATCTCTTCCATTTTGAGCTTACTTTCAGAAAAAAAAATCAAAAGTTTAATTTTATCTTTTTCTACCCAAAAACAACCAAATATTTTCATTACGCAGAAAATCTATATTATGGCACATAACAAATCAAAAACAATTCTGATTTCCCTAATACTTTAGATCCAAAGTCTTGGAGTCGAGCATCTTTCTTATTCAGACACCATCTCAAAAAGAGAAGGTTTTGGAGGCCAAAATCAAGTAATAATCAACATATGTCCAAAAGTCTGGAAGCAACTGTTATGTTTACAAAAATTATATAGCATAGCAAAGCTTTGTATTTTCGATCAATCTTGGATACACATGTTCCTCATGATGTTATTAGTCAAAAACCTCAAAAAGACTTGGGAACTATTCCATTTGGATGTCCGATCAAAGGTAAACCGGAGACTGCAACGATTTCCAGCTTATTTGATATAAGTTTATGTTCTTAGTTTATGATTGAAAATAATCATCATGATTCAAGAATTGATCACTCTTATATGACTCTTACATGATTTATCAATGGTTAGAATCACTTTATTTATAATTTGTAATCAAGAATCAATATTTTTGTGATTTTTCAATAGCATTTAAATTTGTATATTTATCACGTTTAACATACCTTTTACTTAAGTTTTGTAAGACTATCATAGCTACTTTCATGGTCTAATAATCTAATATGACCATTTATCATAACATAAATCTTTTATGAGCATTTATTGTGTTTAGTCTAACATATTTATATTTGAGTTACAAATACATTGTTATGTAATTTTAAGGTTAAAAACTTGAAACAAAATAATATTAACTAAGTTATACAATTTAAGGCATTAATTGATACAGTGTTTGTTTGATCTTGTGATTATTGAAAATTTTGGATTGATTAGAGTCTTAACGAACGATTATTCATAAAGTTAATTAAGTAATATATTTTAAGAATTTATTATGCATCAAATTAGATAGTTTATCTTTATCAAATATTACTTGATATTATTTATTGCTTGTCATTTGAAATAATTTTCTAACATGAATATATAGATAATCACGGTTACAAAATTCAAAATATGTTTACTTAAGACAAATCTTGAGATATCAATTCCGTATACAAAAGATCTTTTATTTTAACTTAACCTTACGACATAAAAATTTATCGCCTAAGATTTCAATCAATGGCATATAAATAAGCTTATGTGTTTTTAACTAGTATTTTTAACAAGAACTTTCTCAAATTTCATCAGTATCGGAACAAAAAATTATATAAATTTATTATGGTAATTTAAGATTATTCGGTTAATTGATATTATCTTAAATATTAAAGGTTTGATAAATCAATCGGCGATCGGCATGATTCTTCGTACAAATAAAAGTGAGGTTCAATTTTTTGATTTTGTTCTAGCCCAGTTTGGCATTCGGCTCTGAGGAACTTGGACAAAAAATCACTTTTACCAAACTACGAACAACCTATAATTCGTCATATTCTTGTTTTTGCATCTTATCTCATAATATGACTTTCTTACTCGTCGTTAAATCACACCATTTATTAATTATTTATCACATATTGATTCATAATCATGGTGATTCTCCGATATTAGAATCTCATCTGGTGATTCTTGAACTGTGCAAAGAGTAACAAACTATGTTTGGGGCATGTAACTCAAGGGACACGGATCTTATCCGGTTTACTAACTTATTTGTTTATCTCTTATACCCATTGGGACGCATTTGGGAAATTAGCCCATAGATTGAGACGATTTACTACCGGCCAGTAAGGATTGCCGGTTTAAGTAATTTCTCTTGATACCAATCTATCTAGGTGCCGTTTGCAGTCGGAAGTTGGTTGTAACCCGCGTGTTGGATTGGCATTTACTCGAGCATGGCTCCTGATTTGTTTGCGAGGTCGCTTCTCGTTGGGAGGTATAAGGTAGTATATTGGAAGTCATAAGGTTGGTTTTGATTGTTGTCAAGCACAAGTTCATTAATTATTCTGTGAATATACCAGTACTCTTGTTACATCAAATTATTTGGTTGAGTTGTTTCTAAAGGTAAGATACTCGTCAAAATGTATCCATTAAACTACGGTTAATTCCTGAATTGCCAGTTCTTTTACATGAATCTAATTAAGTCATCAAAGACTTATTCCTCATTCTATTTTTATTCCCCAGGATAAGTCCGACGTGGCAGCTTGGTTGGATTGTTTAGATATGGATGGTGAAAGTTCAACCAACAACATTGCGAACATCGAGACTTCCCCAATTGTTGGTGACACGAAAGTCGTTATGCCAAACCAAAAAGCAAATGGTTATGAGAACTTCAATGCCGTATTCACATCCTAAGAAATTAGAAAAGTTCATGGGCAACTTCAAACGTTGGCAACAGAAAATGCTACTTTTCTAACTACCCTGAAATTGACTAAGTTTCTGAAGGATGAGAAGGCAAAGGGGGATCATGCTTATCCTCAATTAGTTGCAGTCGTGGAGACATGGTACAACGGTGACTACCTCGGCCGTAACTATGCGGTGAACTCTCTAGACGATGCACTTTTTAATGTGTATTCCCCAAAGGAGACTGCAAGGGATCTTTGGGAATCGTTAGAGACCAAGTACACAGTTTACAACACTGGTGCAAGGAAATTTGTTGTCGGCCCATTCCATGAATACCGGATGGTGGATAGAAGGAGTATAATGGATCAGTGTGAAGAGCTGCAGCTGATACTTCATGAGCTTATGGCTGAAGAATACGCTTGCCTGAACCTTTTAAAGTTACGATGGTGATCGAAAAATTACCATCTTCTTGGAAGGACTTCAAAAACTACGTCAAGCAGAAGCGAAAGTAGACGAGCCTTGCGGATCTTATCCAAAGGTTGCGCATCGAACTAGATAACCAAAAGGTTGACGAAGAATCAAACGACACGGTTCAAAGGCCAATGTGGTCGAGAATGAGGAAAGCTCTCATGGGCTTAAAAAGTAACAATCAAATGTTTCCAAAGGCAACGCCCAAATGGAAAACTTTGTAGACGATTGTTATGTTTGCGGTAAATTTGGACATAAGGCTCAAGATTGTTACCGACGTCACAAAGAGGGCAATAACAAAAAGTAGGCATGTGATAAGATGAAAGGTGTGAGGTCCAAAACTCTATGGTCTCGTTTAGGTCTCCGAATAGGATTTGTAAATTTCCAATTCGAACCTTAACGCTACCTCGGAAAGGCTCACTAAAATGGAACCATAATAAAGCCAAATACAAACTTATTTATTACAGCAGAAGCTTTCAATATTCATAGGGTTTATTATTACAATCCACACGAAACTCAAAACATCGAACACATAATAAAACACACAATTATTGGAGATTTATTTTTATCTTCACACACTTTAGATTTATTTTAAACCCCACACGTCCACTGTAGTTTGATCCAGCCGCCTTGTTAAGCCTTGCTTATTCTGAGGAATGGACAGAGAAAATAACAGGAGATGTAAGTCTTTGGTGACTTAGTGAGATTTTCAGTAACAATAATAGATGTAACAAATATGTGAAATTTGATATGGTATGAAAGGGAAAACATTAGAACTGAAAGTTAAAGAATAACAAACGAATAATAAGATAATGAACTCGTGCATCTCATATAACATATTCAACTTTATTTCATCCAGTATACTACCTTGTACCTCCCAACGAGGAGCGACCTTGCAAATAGATCAAGAGACATGCTCGAGTACATGTCAACCTAGCACGCGGTACAATGCTGCAAGTGCGCCCTAGATAAATGGGTATCGAGCGAATTTACTTAAACCGACAATCTTTGCTGCCCAGCAGTAAACCGTCTCAATCCCTGGGCCCAACTTCCCAAAGGCGTCCCAATGGGTATAACATATAAATAATAAGCTAGTAACCTGAACAATGTCCGTTTCTTTTGAGCTACATGTCCCGAACATAGTTCGTTACTCGTTGCACAGTTCAAGAACCAACATGTGGATTATCATATTGGAGAAATTATTGTAATTATGAAAAATGATTAAGAATCCATGGTCCAAGGATATTTCAACATTAATCAAAAGGATTAGGTTACGAAATGATATCATAAATGAAAACAATTTTGTTGAAAGAATCAGTTGTTCTCCATTTAGAGTCAAGAATCACAAGTACTCAGTCCAAGTTCCTCAGCCCGGGTGCTAAACTAAAAGTATTATAAATCTCACATACAACAATAACTTTGTGTTCGGGAAATTCTGCGTCGTCTCCTAAATAAATTTAAATGCATTAATAAGTTTAAAATAATAATTAAATTTTATAATTTGTTATATTTTCTCGTATGTCCTTCTTGTCTTTAATTACAACCAAGTCAAGAAATAGAAATATGACAAAGAATCACATTTTAACTCGGTTCTCATTATTTCACCATAAGATTATTAGTTTCTTGTTAAAATCCATGTATGAACTATTTTGGCAAACTTATCTTATTTTACGGTTACCTATTAGTTATAACATAAATAACTTTTATTTTAACATGTGACTCATATCTCATAATTTATCGAATTTCTTATGCTTACTACCTATTAACAATACATATTGTTACATATATAGGGAATCACAAATGTATAATTTCGTAGAACTAATTTAAGGTGAAGCTTAATTATTAACTTGGAAACAAGTTTATATAATCAAGTTATAAATTAGATCATAACACAATTTCACACCTTGATTTGGAATTAAGGAGAAATTAATTATGAATATATTTCCTACAACATGTAATTAAAAGAAAAATCATAATTACTACATATACTTGACTAAAACTTATAATAAATGGGTTTTAACATAACCCCATGACTTTATTAACTACTACATATGATCAATTTTAAGATTAGTATCATTATGCATAGATTAATTTGAAGAATCAAAAGAGATATGCTATTTACGGCTGAAAATTTTAGAAAGCTTAAATTTACCTTTAATCGCCCCTTATAATCATTTGCAATTCCAAATTTTTTGAGGAATTTCGTACTAGACACACTTAGGAAGATGTGAAAAGCACAGTTTTACAAAATATTAAGCCTTGGTATTTTTTCTATATTTTTCAAGTTCGGGGGTAAAACTGAAAATTTTGGGAATAATTAGAATTTGAGATTTTTCTCACAATTTTTAAGTTTAGGAACTTCTCGAAAAACTTTATATGAGTCGAGGACGAAAAATGGGGGAACTTTGGTGAAGAAAACATATGCAAACTCTTAGAGGATTTTGGTGTGGAATTTTTACAAAGAAAAAGGCTTGTATTTATAGGCAAACTTACATGATTAGGGTAATTAAGTCATCAACTACTTAGATACTATTTAGATTATTATATTCAAGTATTTTATTGTGTATTTTCCAAAATTTTCAGCCAAGTCTGATGTAACAATATTTTATTCAAATATATCCTATTATTAATTATATAAAATTATTATTATGAAGACTTTTTTATTCAAGCTTTTAATGTTTGGACCTATTATGGTTATTCATGTCCCAACCATTACTTCTTGGGCCCTAGTGAAGAAAAAATTTGATTTCAATAATAATTTTTTTATTATTTTATCTAAATTTAAATTAAAAATATTAAATCAATTTTTAAAACATTTGGGGCAAAATAATAATTTTAAAAGAGGAAGGGCTTAAAGGCAATTAACCAAATACTTTATTTTTTTCGTTTTTTAAGAAGTATCTATATAATACTTATTCTTATATATATATATACGTACTAGGAAAATTTAGGGATGTTACAATCTCCCCTTCTAAAAGTTATTCCAAGTGCGTGGAGTTCCATCATTCTTCCACCGCTGATCTAATATGCGCCCCCAGTAGCGTGAAGCATCCTCGAGGCGAAAAGCGGCAAAATTGACTTTCTTCTCTTCAGTATAATTGGTAACGCCAAAGATCTTTTCCATCTCTTTGATCCAAGATTCAGCTATGCGGTCATCAGGTTCCCCTAAAAACTTAGGCAGTTGCAGGCGAAGGAACCTTTCAAATTGTTGGTCTTTTGAGTTCGACTTTGTCCTATCTACATTTGCTTGAGCAATTTGCATAAGTTGGTCTTGCATCATTGCATACATTGGTGGAACAGTTTGTCCATGCTCTGGATGCATTTGCATTTCAGTTGTTTGACCATTGGTGGTGTTGTCGGGGTCAGAGGACTCGTCTTTGCTATTTTGTGGCGTCAAGTGTCCTATTCCTCCCATGTTGTTCCTTCCAACGGGGCTAGTTATTCTACATTAGATTTATACATGTGATTCATTTATTTTATATAAGTTCTGATCCCAAAATTTTCTTGCATAAATAATAAGATAATTATTTCACAATATTACCACACTTTATTTTACATAATTTCACACTTGCACATTAGTCACATATTACAAAGGGAGTTTAAGTTATTAGGCATCATACAGTAAGACAAATATAATATTGCACACAACTTATAGCACTACGTGTACTAGCACACTTCTCAGGTATCTAATGACCGTGGAGCCATTCACGCGTTCATATTTTCGTCAGGTTTCTCTAAGAGCCATGTGTTGGGATCTTCCTCGGGTTTCACTTCTTGTTCCTCTTCCGGTTCCTCTTCTGGATCTTCCTCGGGTTTCTCTTCTGGTTCTTCTTTAGAATTTATGGGTATTCCTGTCGACCCATCAACGTGCGGTATACCGCTACCATCCATAGCCTCCCTAGGTACCCCACTTACAGAATTAACAGAAAAGACATTCATGGAGAATGGATCTACTCTTTCCATAACCGCCCCATATCCATGTGAGATTATATCATCAATAATATTAATTTCTTGGATTAACCAATCCTTACTATTTGGGTCTAGTGGTAATGGGCTCAAAGCACAAAATATGCCAGCTAGGTTTTGTACAAGTTGGTCTAAATGACTCATACCATATTCGTGCATCATTTGTTGATGGATTATCATTATATTGTTTTCAACTTCTAGGTGTGTAATGTACGAGTTGCGATATTCTCTATACATCATTAATTCTCTGTGTAGAATGTGATTCTCTCTACGCAGTGCCTGGTTTTCAACGGACATCTCAATCAGGTGATGATTTAGTTCAGATGCCGAAAATCTTGCCTCGTCCATTTCCTGTAAGATACGATCTCGATCATCCTCTAGATCTGTAACTACCCGGTCAGGATAGTGTCCAATGAGCCATGCACCAGTAAAATGATGTGTGCGCGATGGGTCATCTCTACGAACATATAACGGTTCAGGATGGCCATTTGTCAATGGTAGACCATCTATGTACAAGTTATTATGTGCGTCCATCTTCGCCAAAATACCTAAGATTTAATTCACAATGATATATCAATATTTTTAACACATCAATTTTTTATTATTATTACTTTTTTTTTTCAGAAACATGTACCGGCTCTGATACCACTATTGTGAGGTCCCAAACTCTAAGGTCTCGTTTAGGTCTCCGAATAGGATTTGTAAATTTCCAGTTCGAACCTTAACGCTACCTCAGAGAGGCTCACTAAAATGGAACCATAATAAAGCCAAATACAAACTTATTTATTACAACGAAAGCTTTCAATATTCATAGGATTTATTATTACAATCCACACGAAACTAAAAACATCGAATACATAATAAAACACACAATTATTAAAGATTTATTTTTATTTTCACACACTTCAGATTTATTTTAAATCCAACACGTCCACCGTTGTTTGATCCAGTCGCTTTGTTAGGCCTTGCTTATTCTGAGGAATGGACAGAGAAAATACAGGAGATGTAAGTCTTTGATGACTTAGTGAGATTTTCAGTAACAATAATAGATGTAACAATTATGTGAAATTTGATATGGTATGAAAGGGAAGACATTAGAACTGAAAGTTAAAGAATAACAAACGAATAACAAGATAATGAACTCGTGCATCTCATATAACATATTCAACCTTATTTCATCCAGTATACTACCTTGTACCTCCCAACAGGGAGCGACCTTGCAAATAGATCAAGAGACATGCTCGAGTACATGTCAACCTAGCACGTGGTACAACCAACTCCTGGCTGCAAGTGTGCCCTAGATAAATGGGTATCGAGTGAATTTACTTAAACCAACAACCTTTGCTGTACAGCAGTAAACCGTCTCAATCCCTGGGCCCAACTTCCCAAAGGCGTCCCAATGGGTATAACATATAAACAATAAGCTAGTAACCTGGACAGTGTCCGTTTGTTTTGAGCTACATGTCCCGAACATAGTTCGTTGCTCGTTGCCCAGTTCAAGAACCAACATGTGGATTATCATATTGGAGAAATTATTGTAATTATGAAAAATGATTAAGAATCCATGGTCCAAGGATATTTCAACATTAATCAAAAGGATTGGGTTACGAAACGAGATCATAAATGAAATGATTTTGTTGAAAGAATCAGTTGTTCTCCATTTAGAGTCAAGAATCACAAGTACTCAGTCCAAGTTTCTCAGGTCGGGTGCCAAACATGGCTTAAAAGTATTATAAATCTCACCTGCGACAATAACTTCGTGTTTGGGAAATTTTGAACCGTCTCCTAAACAAATTTAAATGCGTTAATAAGTTTAAAATAATAATTAACTTTTATTATTTGTTATATTTTCTCGTATGTCCTTCTTATCTTTAATTACAACCAAGTCAAGAAATAGAAATATGACAAAGAATCACATTTTAACTCGGTTCTTGTTATTTCACCGTAAGATTATTGGTTTCTTGTTAAAAGCAATGTATGAACTATTTAGGCAAACTTATTTTATTTACAGTTACCTATTAGTTATAACACAAATAACTTTTATTTTAACATGTGTCATATCTCATAATTTATCGAATTTCCTATGCTTACTACCTATTAACAATACATATTGTTACATATATAAGGAATCACAAAGGTATAATTTCGTAGAACTAATTTAAGGTGAAGCTTAATTATTAACTTAGAAACAATTTTATATAATCAAGTTATAAGTTATATCATAACACAATTTCACACCTTGATTTGGAATTAAGAAGAAATTAATTATGAACATATTTCCTACGGCACGTAATTAGAAGAAAAATTATAATTACTACCTATACTTGACTAAAACTTATCATAAATGGGTTTTAACATATCCTCATGACTTTATTAACTACTACATATGATCAATTTTAAGATTAGTATCATTATGCATAGATTAATTTGAAGAATCAAAAGAGATATGATATTTAGGGCTGAAAATTGCAGTAAGCTTAAATTTACCATTAATCGACCCTTCTAATCAATTGCAACTCCAATTGTTTTGAGGGATTTCGTACTAGACACACTTAGAAAGATGTGGAAAGAGCAATTTTACAAAATATTAAGCCTTGGTATTTTTTTTTCTATATTTTTCAAGTTCAGGGGTAAAACTGTAAATTTTTGGAAGAATTAGAATTTGAGCTTTTTCTCACAATTTTTGAGTTTAGGAACTTATGAAAAAAAAATTATATGAGTAAAGGACGGAAATTGGGAGAACTTTGGTGAAGAAAGCATATGCAAACTCTTAGAGAATTTTGGTGTGGAATTTTTACAAAGAAAAAGGCTTGTATTTATAGGCAAACTTACATGATTAGGGTAATTAAGTCATCAACTACTTAGATACTATTTAGATTATTATATTCAAGTATTTTATTGTGTCTTTTCCAGAATTTTCAGCCAAGTTTGATGTAATAATATTTTATTCAAATATATCCTATTATTAATTATATAAAATTATTATTATGAAGACTTTTTTATTTAAGCTTTAAATGTTTGGACCTATTATGGTTATTCATGTCCCAGCCATTACTTCTTGGGCCCTAGTGAAGAAAAAATTTGATTTCAATAATAATTCGTTTTTATTATTTTATCTAAATTTAAATTTAAAATATTAAATCAATTTTTAAAATATTTGGGGCCAAATAATAATTTTAAAAGATAAAGGGCTTAAAGGCAATTAACCAAATACTTTATTTTTTTTCGTTTTTTTAAGAAGTATCTATATAATACTTATTCTTATATATATATATATATATATATATATATATATATATATATATGTGTGTGTGTACTAGGAAAATTTAGGGATGTTACAAAAGGCAACCAATCACATGGACATTTAGGAGAGGCAAGCCAATACTATGATGGCGACATGTAACTGAGTGCAATGGTGTCAGAAAATCTGGTTGAAGTAAACTCCAAGGAATGATGGGTGGACACTGGGGCTATTCGGCACATCTACGCGGAAAATGGATGTTCAAGACCTATCAACCTGTGGAGAACGAGCAGTGTTACATGGAACAATATGGAGTTTCAAAATTTGAAGGCAAGGGAACGGTCATGCTGAAGATGACCTCCGGGAAACAACTGGCCCTAAACGAGATTCTCCATATTCCAAAGATCCACAAGATTCTTATATCTGGAGCAATGGTGAACAAGAAAGGGTTTAGGCTGGTCTTGAGTCGGACAAGGTCATCGTGTCTAAGGGTGGGACTTTTGTAGGCAATGGTTATTTGTCAATTAATATTTTTAAGATGTTTGTAATGACTATAACACCTAAGGATAAGTCTAGCACTGAGGCTAGTGGTTCTGTTGATGTTAATGTAATCAAAGTTGCCCATGGGGCTAATAAAATTTCTTTCGATTACTCATGTGCATTTTTATGGCATGGTAAATTAGGTCATGTGAATTTAAGTATTTGAAAGATCTTAGTATCTGCAATACTTGTAAATGTGTCCAGTTGCACTTAGCAATAGTTGTAACTGTACACTTAAGTATAATAGAAGATAGTTCCTTAACGTTTGAAAACAGTTTTGCTGTTGCAATTGTGAAAAACAGTCAAACATAAACAGTAAAGAACACAAAAGGTTTTAAACGGTTCGGTCCAAATGGTCCTAGTCCACGGGGTTTTCACCCAAAGTTTGACTCAAACTGTTTCCTACTTAAGAATTACAATGAATGATTTAAATCAACTCATATACTAGACTCCCTCTAACATATGCAGTTGCAACACCTAACCCTTAACTTGTTTTCAGAAACACGTTTGAATCGAAGACACACTAAGCTACTCTAGAGACTCTCTGACTTAATGCTATTCTCTAATGACTCGATACAAGACAGACTACTTAATGTCTTTGTCAAAAGTGTCTTCTAAAGGTCTCGAGTCTTCTCTTTATATAGGCGCACCAAAATCTTCTATCGAATCTTCAGTTGCAATCAACTGACAATCTTCTTTCCAAATAAGATGAGCACGCCAGCTGTTCTGGTGGATCCGTAAGGCTATCCTTCCTTATTAAGGGGATTCCAAATGATCTTCACGGATCTTCAATGAACCTGCATGCTTATTAGTCCAAATGCAATAAAGAGATAAGGAATATAAATCATGATTTAGATGATAACATATCTTTTAAGATAAACAAATATCCTTTAAGATAATTACTAAATTAGATTAACTATATCCTAATAATTTAAACAAAACAATATCAATATAGATAAGACATGGCCCGCATGGTTTAGAGCCCAACCGAAAGGAAATCGGCCCTAACAGTATTTATAAAGATTAAGTTCACTAAACATAATACCAAAATTTAACATCAACCATAAACACAAGTGCAAGACTTGTGTTGAAGCAAAACCGACCAAGTCCTCGTCCACTCGATAGAGCGAAGCGCTGAACCATTGAGTTTGATCCATACTGATGTATGTGATCTTAAGTATGTATGATCTTGAGGCGGTAAAAGTTATTTTATAACATTTATCGATGATTGTACATGTCCACTGATATGGGCTTAGGAGAACCCAACCTCAAAAGCTAGCTGTTAAGGTGGAAGAGCCCAAGTCCATATAAATCCCACACTAATATCTTACAATATCAATGTGGGATCCAAGTCCCATACCTTGCAATTAGGATCATAACATTCCACCACGCTCCGCAGCCCCGACGCCCACGCGGGCTGGCTTTGCGCTAGTTTCATCTAGCCCCGGGCTAACACTGCAATACCGACGTCACCACCCGCGCCGCACGATTGCAACTGGGAGGGAGTAGTGGCTGGCTCTGATACCAATTGATATGGGCTTAGGAGAACCCAACCTCAAAAGCTAGCTGTTAAGGTGGAAGAGCCCAAGTCCATATAAATTCCACACTAATATCTTACAATATCAATGTGGGATCCAAGTCCCATACCTTGCAATTAGGATCATAACATCCACTTAATGAGAAGTAAAAACGAAGTATTATACATGTTCATTCACTATAAGAATGAAGTTGAGAACCAACTCAAAAAGAAGATCAAGAATCTTCGAAGTATCCGAGGAGGCGAATATGAGTTGCCATTGGTACAACTTTGTGCAGAAAGTGGGATCATTCATCAAACTACAATGCCTCATTTTCCCGAGCAAAATGGTATTGCATAAATGAAGGATTGAACGTTGAACGAGATGATGCATGCGATCTTATAAGTTCTAGCCTACCTCAGAATAAGTGGAGAGAAGCTATGCTCTCCGCCAACCATGAGCTAAATCGACTACGACATAAAAGGTTGGATAAAACGCCTTATGAATTGTGGGAATGCCACACGCCTTGCTACAAGTTCTTAAGGGTTTGGGGTTGTGTAGCAGAGGTTCCAATGCATCCTCTTAAAAAGGACAAGGATAGGACCTAAGACAGTTGATTGTGTATTTATTGCATATGCGCAGTATAGTAAATCATATCTTTTTCTGGTCCACAAGTCAGACAACTTTGAAATGAGTATGAATACTATCATTGAGTCTCGAGACACTTCTTTTTTTGAAGAGATATTTCCCCACAAAACTCGATTCATTAAGGGAATAGAGAAAAATATGGGGGCGAGAGAATCTCAAGAGAAATAAGAAGAAAAAAGTCTGAGAAGAAGTAAACGAGTCAAAAAAGAGAAATCTTTTGCCTCAGAGGTTCTAACTTACATTTTAGAAAATTATCCAACTACTTTCTAGAAATTAATGTCATCTCCGGACTCGAGTCTTTGGAAAGAAGCGGTAAACAGTGAGATATATTCTATCTTACAAAACTACACGTGGGAGTTAGTGGATCTTCCTCCGGGCAGTAAACCACTAAGACATAAGTAGGTCTCAAGAGGAAGATGAAAATTGATGGTACTGTTGACAAGTACAAGGCGAGACATGTAGTCAAGGGGTATAGGCAAACAAAATATGTTGATTATTTCGATACCTATGCTCATGTTCCTAGTAAAATGTCAATTTGCTTAATCATTGCTCTGGCGGCATTGTTTAATCTTGAGATCCATCAAATGGATGTGAAGATGAATTCTTAAATGGAGACTTAGAAGAAAGATTTACATGGAACAACCTGAAGGGTTTGTGGTTCCAAGTAATGATAAAAAAGGTGTGCCAACTTATCAAGTCCTTATATGGATTAAAACAAGCACCTAAGCAGTGACACAAAAGATTTGATAGCGTTATGCTTTCTGACAACACAAAGTTCTCCGTATTGGGTAATTCTTAGATTATCGTGTGAGATGTGGTTCAAAATGCAATTTCGGTGTTTCATAAAAAAAAGTGTTAAAGTGTTTATACAAGGAGCTTTCAGGTTACCAATTCCCTTTAAGTGTATTACGATAGAGAAACTTAAGAATAATAAGAGAGATATATTACCTCTACTAAATGAGAATACAAGTGTAGTGAGTGAATTTGAGTTGGTTACAAATGAGGAGTTCATTCTCTATTGATGCTACCTCTTCGGAGATGAATTTGCTAACAAAGCTCAATGTGGGTCGCCCGTGATTTTAGGTTGATTTGTGTTGATAATGACTAACACCCCTTTATTTATGTGTGATCTTACAAGTGAGTTATTTAATGTGCCAGGTTGTATCATGAAAATCCGTTGTAAGGTACGAAGGAATTTGCAATTCTTCCTTGGCCCTTTGAATGGTAAGATGCGTTTAGCGCACGAGGGACCACTTTCATACCTCTTTCATGGGGTATTATAGCCATTTTCTTGTCCGGTATATTTATGCATTATCAAATGCCCTCTAAGTCTGTTTGTTCGTGGGACACAAGGCAGGGGACTTGTATGTTCTTTGAGACCTTAGTCTTCTTCGTGGAAACTTTAGAATGAACCCGTTATTCTTGTCGTTTTATTGGATAGAATTTTACCGCCATTACGAATTTTTCTGTTACGCCATTATCACGGGTGCAGGAACGTGCCCCTGTCCTTTCGCCATTAAATATCATGTCTGCGTAGTGCGCGAGTGGGTCGTATGCCTTTGACTCGTGGTGTTTGCAAAACACAGGAAACTTAGGCGGTCATGTGCCCTAATTTGTCGCCCCAGGTTTAGTATAAATAAACGACCCAACTTGGTTCATCATCTCTTACGCTATCATTTCTCTAAAATGATTTATGTGTGTTTTCTCAATGTTCTTTCAACACTCTTTTTTCAACCGCTTCTCGTTTTTTTGATGGCCTCTGTCAACCGTCTTTTAATGCCTGTTGCTAAATCCGCAAATACAAAGGTTTTTACTGGGACTTTGATTGAAAGGTACTATTATGGTGCAAATCATTACTGCATGTGCCTTAGGGGTGGTGATAGGATGAAAGAGAAGGCCCACCGTGCTTCGACTTATACGGTTTATTTTAGTCCTAATCCTGTTGTGTGGCGCTCATGAAAATAAAATGGTATTGCCCTTTCCTCCAGTGATGTTGCTGCACGATCAAGTATTTATATCTTGTTATCTTCATATTCATTTTTCTTTTTGTGCTATGATAACATTAGCGCTACACTTGCCTAGATCTTCACCCGACGATGAAGTACATATTAGTATTGACGACTGACGACCAACTGGAAAACAATATTCTTTAATTTGATTTTAAGCTTACCTAGCCAATTCGGTTAAATATTCGGGGTGCTCTTATAAACCCCCTTTAGATGCTTGATTTTCTTTTGATTGACCGTGTGATGGGGTACATCACTCGATCTTATATGTAGTACCCCCACTTTTCATTTTTATAAATCTTTCTTTCTTCTTGTTCCCAAATAGGGGTTGGCTAAGGTGGAAAGAAATGCAATTATAGTGTAAATTGCGGGGCCAATCTGAAATAAAAAAAAACTATAGAGCGAGCTGGTTAGACGAAGCAGGAGAAATAGAGCGGTGACTGTGATTAGATTTAGATCCCTAAAACCCAAACCCCCCAAAGCGAAACGAAGCGAGTACTGCACTGCACTTAAATGAAAACTCGGTTACCTTTAATTCTTCCCCTTTTCCTTCTCCTTCTTCTTCTCACTTTCAATCATGGCGAGGAGGAAACAAAAGAGAACAAATTTAGAGAGCGTGAGGCCACTGATGATGCACTTGGTTACCCTACTTTGTATGTTTGGTTTTGTTGAATTTGTGAATTTTGATTTAATTTTGCTTGTTTTGTTGAATTTGTGAATTTTGATTTTAATTATTATTATTATTATTATTATTATTATTATTATTATTATTATTATTATTATTATGCAGCGATGAGGATGAGCTTTTAAATACGCAATGCCCTCAGCATTTGGAGCTTAGATGGCAGACTGAAGTTAGTTCTAGCATATACGCACCGCCCTTGATAGCAGATATTAACAGGTGATGATATAATATCTGTAATAATACATACATTACTTGGTTAGCATTTATTTACCTGTGCCCAATTGCTTTACGCAAAACTCGTTATGTATTATTATATACTTCAGTGATGGCAAGCTTGAAGTAGTCGTTCCCTCCTTTGTACATTACTTGGAAGTCTTGGAAGGTTCTGATGGAGATAAATTGCCAGGTAGTTTAGTTTAATCCTTGCTTTATTTATTTATTTTAAGTCGATCTTATTCACTTATAACCCTGGAATGACGGAACTGGACCACTAATCTAAACGTCTAAACACCTGATTTCTTTTCATTGCTATACAGAAGTAAGTAATCTTGTTGTGTAATTTCATCAGGATGGCCGGCTTTCCATCAGTCAACTGTTCACTCCAGTCCTCTTCTATACGATATTGACAAGGATGGTGTTAGGGAAATAGCGTTGGCTAACTACAATGGCGAAGTTCTCTTTTTTAGGTAAAAAAATTGCATACTGTTCACATCTTGCTCCGGCTCTTCAGTTATAATTCTCCTGACCTTGTTTGTTTCACATATCGAAAATAGAGTGTCAGGCTACATGATGTCAGATAAACTGGAGATTCCCAGGTTGAAAGTTAAGAAGGATTGGCATGTGGGTTTGCATCCAGATCCTGTTGACCGTTCCCACCCTGATGTTCATGACGACCAACTGATTCAGGAGGCTCTTGTGGATTCATTAGCTGGTAATTTGTTAATGCGTTCCCTTTTGTGCATTAACTATTTATTTGTTTCCTCAATCTAAAAGTACTCTGAAGTTGCAGTGGATATGTTAACTCAATATATATACTGTATCTTTCAGTGTTATTGCCACAGCACGCCCAGTGTTGATGTTCTCCCAAGTAGCTGATCATGTCAGCATAGCTGTTTAGTTATGCAATTTTTGACGTTTCTTATGAGCAGACATAGATTTACTGTTGCCTCCAATTATCTTAAACCGTCTTTCCTCATCATTCAGTATAGCAGCGTCTGTAAGTAACTGGCACAATCATTTTGCTCCACTGACCATAAACTTCCCCTCTACTCCCCCTACACCCTCCACCTCTCTCTTCACTCCATAGTTTCTGTGCTTTGCAACTTTTACTTCCATAAACTCTAATTGAAGTGCATATTCTCTTTACCAAAGCTGCATCTCTGGAAGTTGCCTTTCATCAGTCCTCTGTAACATAGAGTGTTGTGTACTGACCATGATAATACTAAGACGCAAAATTGGTTGGCATAAACTTATTCACAGGGAATAAATTAAGTTTTGCAGAGTTGTGGTATGAGGATCACAGACTAGCAAGCCAACATTAGGTCTAAGTGGATTGTGCATCAAGTGACATGCTGTTCTAGATCTTGCACTGGTTCAATGGCCTCCGGATGTTTTTACATAGCGTAATCTGTGAACGTTCTTTAATTTGCATGTCGTTAAGGTTCATATCTCGGTGTAACAAGACTTGCTGATGTTGTCAGATTGTTAATTCATTAATGTTGCTGTCAGCATTCTTTATAAAATGTGGTAAATAGTTATACCATTTTAGAGTATCTTTTAGACTTATATCATATTTTGAGTCCTTCGTAGAGCGCAATGGAAGTGCAGTGCCCACAGATGTTACACACTCCAGTGCACAATATCATCATGAACCTTCGAATGTACCAAATCCTGTTCCAAAAGAAGTGCACCAGGAGACGTATAATGACACAAATACTCCAACTGTGATCAAGCAACACAATCAGCTGAATGCATCTGATGTGGAGAATCAAGGGAAAAATAATGGCACTCAACCTAATGCAGACATCAAGATGGCACAAAATCCAAATGTAACTTCTGCTTCTGAATCTGAGCAAGTTAAGAATGAAGAAAGTGTAAAAAACACAAGAAGAAGGCTTCTTGAAGTTAATGATTCAAAAGGCAATGAGAGTGTTAAAGGCGCAACTGTGGAAAATGAAGGAGGTCTAGAGGCAGATGCTGATGCATCATTTGAGTTATTCAGAGATACTGATGAGCTCGCCGATGAATATAACTATGATTATGATGATTATGTTGATGAAACCATGTGGGGAGATGAGGAATGGACTGAAGCACAACATGAGAAGCTAGAGGATTATGTCAACATAGATGCACATGTCTTAAGCACTCCGGTAAACAAAGTGATGAACAAAGTTTTCATTATTAGTTTCTTGTTGTTTGTGTCACTGATTTCCTGTGATTATAACCATTCTCATCAGGTCATAGCTGACATTGACAATGATGGGGTGTCTGAGATGATTGTTGCCGTTTCTTACTTCTTTGATCACGAGTAAGTGTTCCCAACAAGTATTTCTCTCTGTGTGTGTGTGTGTGTGTGTTGGTGATATTGTTGTCATTGAGCATTGAAACTGGCAAGTATATTGAGTCCAGCGCCCAGCATATGTTCTAATTGCTGCCCACTAAGGGCGTAAATTTATAAAAATCCCAAGCCGTTTGTCTGTATTTTCTGCCTTTAAAGTTTGAGCCATTGCTGCTGCAGTGGCAGTTCACGAGCCGAATGTATTCCTGGGCTTCGATTTTTTCCTATTTTTAACTTTTGCCTATCTTGTCAACCCTTGCTCTAACAATAGTCAACACCAGATTAATTTCCTCAAAACCTGCCAACAAATTTGGAAGTCATTTTACCTTAGTTTGGTCTTCATTTTATGTGATTGGAGATGATTTAATTGGATATTATGTACAACTACAATAGCTACAAAATTAGTATGTTGTTTCATCAACATCAAAATTGAGCTTGAGGTAGCCAGAACTTGTCCTGCCAGCTGACCATGGATCCATTATTTACCAAGGGCAGTTAAGATCGAGTTTATCATTTTATACAGCAAATCTGAAGGCCTCTTGAGTTCTTCACAGCCAAGTGTGCCGCGTGTTTTCCAGAACTCTGTATGTAATAAGTTGTCTTGAGTCTTCAGCTCTGGACTATTATGTAGAATGCTCAGTGTGGCAACTTAATATATGATCCGAAATATGTTCTGATCTCGAAGATACGAACTATCTAATGAAATTAAGAAACTTGGGTGCTTTAGCTGTTTGTTTGTCTTTCGAGTGAGGAGCAAGCAGCAAAAGTGCCTGCAGATATTTCAGCTAATTAACTTTTATTTTGGCAGGTACTATGATAACCCAGAGCATTTGAAGGAACTTGGCGGTATTGAAATTGGAAAATATGTTGCTGGCGGTATTGTAGTTTTCAACCTGGACACAAAGCAAGTTAAATGGACCGCCCAATTAGATATGAGTACAGATACTGGAAAATTCCGTGCCTACATATATTCTTCTCCAACAGTTGTTGATTTGGATGGTGATGGCAATTTGGATATCCTGGTTGGCACTTCGTTTGGCATGTTTTACGTATTGGACCACAAAGGTACTCGTTCTCCTAGATATATTTTCGTAAGCTTATTCTCAGTGGTTACCAATATGTCATTGTTCAACTCTTACGATTGTGAGTTTTAGTCTTATGAACCACCACAAAGTTAAAATTCTGTTTCTAGATCAATACAAGTTTAGGACTGAATTTGTAGTCACTGTTCAGTGGTAGCATTTGACATTGTACAGTCATGTTACTCATTACTCTTTGAAGATTTAACACAGATAAGAAACAGAATTAAACTTTGTTATTCTACCTCTGATCCATTAATCCCTGGTTGCCATCAAAATTTCTGATACTGAAATTACCCCCGACCCCACCCCATCCACGAGGAAGGAGGGACCGGGGGAGTTTCTTCATTTTCATTTGTTGATTAAATGGCTGTTGATTGAATTGTGCTAAGAATTTCTTGAAGTAAAATATCGATCTGGAAAGAACTCATTATTAGGTTGTAGTAAGGGCAGTTTGGTATTGAGAACCTGTAGGATCACTCTCTTTGAGGTCCTGGGTTTGGGTATATCGCATGCAACTGAAATGACAAGTCCTCTTCTTGAAAAACTGTGTTCAACTCTGAATTTGATCTCTGTTAGTAGTTTAGATAATGCAGAAAGTTTCCTCGGATTTGTGTTTTTAATTCTTTTGCCTGGATATCTTCATATGCTTCATATTAATGTCCATGCATTGCTAATTTACTGGTGCAGGCAAATGTAGGGAGAAGTTTCCCCTTGAAATGGCTGAAATTCAAGGAGCAGTAATTGCAGCAGACATCAACGATGATGGAAAAATTGAATTAGTAACTACTGATGCCCACGGTAATGTTGCAGCTTGGACTTCACAAGGAAAAGAAATTTGGGAAACACATGTAAAAAGTCTCGTCCCCCAGGTATTGCGCCATTTTGAGTCCTAAATATGGGCGGATTCAACTTATATGCATACTATGTGAGTATCTTTTGATTTTCCAGGGTGCCAGTATTGGAGATGTAGATGGGGATGGTCGCACTGATGTTGTCGTTCCAACACTATCTGGAAATATATATGTCCTTAGTGGAAGGGATGGATCAGTTGTACGGCCTTATCCTTACAGAACGCACGGTAGAGTAATGAATCAAGTTCTTCTAGTTGACTTGAGCAAACGTGGGGAGAAGAAAAAGGGGCTAACAATTGTTACTACATCATTTGATGGGTATCTTTACCTTATAGATGGACCCACTTCATGTGCTGATGTTGTGGATATTGGAGAAACATCGTAAGTTGACTCGAAAACCTCAGTAATGCTCTTTTGACTGCTACCATTTCTCAGTTCATAAAAAAGTAACCTCGTTCAATGACAGGTATAGCATGGTTTTGGCTGACAATGTAGATGGTGGGGATGATCTTGATCTTGTAGTGACTACCATGAATGGCAATGTCTTTTGTTTCTCAACTCCTTCACCGCATCATCCACTGAGGGTAAGGATCTTAAAGAAAACCGTATCTTTTTGACTGGTTAGTTAATATTGTAGCTTTTGCTTACAAATTGTATATTTCAGGCTTGGAGAACACCTAATCAAGGCAGAAATAATGCCGCATATCGTTATGGTCGCGAAGGAATTTATGTTACCCCATCATCACGAGCTTTCCGAGACGAGGAGGGCAAGAACTTTTGGGTAGAAGTGGAGATTGTGGATAGATACCGGTTTCCATCCGGCTCCCAAGCACCTTACAATGTCACGGTATTGATTTTATTAGGCCATTTCATTGTATTTGGCTGCTGATGTTACCTTAATTTTCGAGTTTTTCTTCTCATAATGTCAGATAAGCTTGTTGGTTCCTGGAAACTACCAAGGGGATAGAACGATTAAGCAAAGTCAAATCTTTGATCGTGCTGGAACACATCGGATTAAACTTCCCACTGTGGGAGTTAGAACTGCAGGAACTGTATTGGTGGAGATGGTTGACAGGAATGGAGTCTATTTTTCAGATGAATTCTCTCTGACCTTCCATATGTATTATTATAAGCTCTTGAAATGGATTCTTGCCCTTCCAATGCTTGGAATGTTTGGTATTCTTGTGATCCTGCGACCCCAAGAAGGCATGCCACTGCCATCGTTTTCACGGAACACTGACTTATAATTTTGAGCGCAGATCTGACATACACATTGTGCATCAAGTAGAAGAATTTTCAGTCCTGTGCCGATTTCTTGCCAAAAACATATTACTTGAAGGTACCCACTGCAGAGCTTTTAGAGATTTACTTGGTACTTGGAATGGAGCTTAAATTATCTCACTATTTGTTGCAAATCCTGACTTCAGTGGAACATATCGTGGACCTTCATCTTGTAACATTTGGATCGAAGTAGTTCCCAAATTGTTACATGTTTTGAGTATAATTCAACTGTTTTTTTTTAATCTTTTTACAGGTGTTATATAGAAATATGAACGGCTTACCACCAAATTGTTATAAGCTCTGGAAGTTCTTGTAAAAAGTTGCTCTTATAGTTCCTTTGGATTTTCTATTTTTGTTACAAGTTCTCGGTGCACATCTCTTGTTCTCCATGGCACACACTATTCAATCTTTGTACGGATGTATATGTAACAATGCAAACAAAGTTTTTGTTCCAAGGAGGGAAAGACAACCTCGGCCATTCCTGGAAAGTGTAATATTACACTAATTAGCTGGATAACTATGATTGCTCAAATGCTCACATGGGAGACTTATATGCAATTATAAAGCTCTCTGAGCCAGCTTTATTGGTTCTCACATAGCTTAGCAAAAAGAAAAATTGATTTGTTCGATTTCTGAACCCAATGTGGTCTTCTTACCCAGATCCAGGGCCTAACAATGAAAGAGAATTATTTCACGCAATTCGCTAACAAATCTACCCTCTGATTCTGACCCGATGATATCCACCATATATTGTCACAATACTTGAAATTGGTCACAGCTCTTGCGGATGAAACGGTTACTCTTTATAATAGGATTAAAAGTTAAAGTTACTCCGTTGATACCTTCAACCATTAAAAAGGAAAAAAAAAAAAAGAAGAAGCCTAAAAGAGAATAAAATGCCAGTCTTATGACCTCATCACGTAATAAGTTCTCTTTCTTTCTCTCCTCTAAGTAACTGATCACTAACAGAGAAACAAAAAGAGAAACGGAAAGAAAGGTAAGGCCAACTTTGCTTTTTACTGGCCCTCCAATTTTGAATTTTTCCGACACATCCAAGCATTTTTTTACATTAAACATCCGCACTAAAGCACTTTTTCTTGTTGATTGGGATCGTGTCAGGGATCATTGTAGTAATTCTAGAAACATTCACAATGATCAGGTTAGATATGTTTCAAATATTTCTCAATCCCCACGTATAATACACCTAGAAATGATCCTTTTAATTTGGATGATTCAATGACTTCCCCTGGCTTTAGTAACATGCATACCAAACTAGTTATTAAAAAAAAAAAACATGCATACCAAACTCTTTATCCTTCCATGAACTTCTTCACGCATCATGTATAATAATGTTTTTTTTTTTTTAACTATATTGAGTGTGCGAGCATGCTGCATTTCTTTATTATTTAGGATAACTAAAGTTATATTGCACCTAATAGGCTAAAAAGCAAACGATCACTTGATATGGAGTACATTATCAAATCTTAACCAGTCTAATTTGTAAACATGGTCACTGGAACATTGAGATCTCAACTTGGAAGTTTTGGAACTCTTTTAAATGTTATGCTGTAGCGTACAGATCTACCAAAAATATGACAAATAGAAAAGTATAGCGAGAGAAAGGGGGAGAGAAGAAGGTTTTTAGAAGAATATTCTTAGTGAATAAAACAGTACCATGCGTTCAGTACATATAGAGAATAACAACAAAATAGCATAACTAACTCAGGTGCACAACATGTGCAAGCCCTGACATCAGCTGACATCACAGATCCTTTAATTGAAAATAAGGAAAACATAAAATGCAGTAATTAAAAATTAGACAAATTACTGAGTGTTTAAAAATAAGCCCACTTGTCGCCTACTCATCCGCCAGCTCAGCCTCCCCCAAAACGGCGTTGTTGCCTCCCATATAAATATGACCAGACGCACACTTTTCACACTCAAGTGTGTGCTCCTTCTCTTCTCCTTCTTCGATTATGAACCCTAATGCTGAGTTCTTCCGATCCACTAACTCTTCCTTCTCAATTGTTTGTAGGGATGTGACAATACCCCCCTGCTGGAAAGGCCCTTGCCCCAAGGGTCGAAAGATGGGAACTTGCGGGCGATTTCGTGGAATTCTTCCCAAGTTGCTTGCTCTGGGCTGCCCGTGGACCATTGCACCAAAATTTCAGGTACTAG
The DNA here is from genome assembly GCA_948329865.1 of Linaria vulgaris. Taxonomy (NCBI): domain Eukaryota; kingdom Viridiplantae; phylum Streptophyta; class Magnoliopsida; order Lamiales; family Plantaginaceae; genus Linaria; species Linaria vulgaris. The sequence continues at coordinate 65,387,960 of OX415250.1, forward strand.
TTCCCCTCTCTTTTGTACAGAGCGCTTATCGAGTACCATAAGTGGAGAAATTCAAAAATTGCCATGGTCATCAGTAGGTGGTAAGTTGAGGGATGCATGTGCAGTAGGTTTAAGTTTTTTCTTGAGGAGACTGACATGGAACACAATGTGGATCTGACATGGAACACAATGTGGATCTGTGAACTAGCTGGTAGGTCCAATTTGTAGGCCACTTCCCCAACTCTTGCTAGAATTTTGTAGGGGCCAAAGTATCTTGAGGATAGTTTAAGGTTAGTGCGCAATTGCACTGATTGTTGCCTGAAAGGTTGTACTTTGAGGTATACTTCATCACGTACCTCAAATGTCCTTTCAACTCTATGCTGGTCAGCATAGAATTTCATCCTTTGCTGGGCTCTAGTTAGATTTCCTTTCACCAGTTGAGTAATCCTAACTCTCTCAGCAATCCACTCCTTAGCCTCATCATTTGGACCGTCCAGGTAGGGATTCAGTGAGAAATGACATGGAGAGTAGCCATACAAAGTTTGAAAAGGAGTAAGCTTCAAACTTGTATGAAAATTGGTATTATACCAAAATTTTGCAAGAGACAGCCATTGAGCCCACTTTTTAGGCATGTCAGTGATCATACATCTTAGATATGCTTCCAAACACTGATTCAATCTTTCAGTTTGACCATCAGTCTGGGATGGTAAGCTGTACTCATATCCAAACTAACTCCAATTAATTTAAATAATTCCCTCCAAAATCCACTAGTAAAGACTTTGTCCCTACCATTGACTAAATTGATTGGTAAGTCATGTAGCTTGTAAACACAATCCAAAAATACCTTAGCAACCTTTTGAGCTGTAAATGGGTGAGATAAACCAATGAAGTGACCATACTTGGTAAATCTATCAGTAATCACCAAGATAACTGACATGCCATCTGATTTAGGTAGGCCCTCCACAAAGTCCATAGAGACATGGGACCAAGCCTGGTCAGGCACATGTAAAGGTTGTAAGAGTCCAGGGTAAGGGGTATGCTCAGATTTGTTGAGCATACAAGTGTTGCAAGTTTGAATGAACTGAGTGACATCTTCCCTCAGTTTAGGCCAATAGAAAGCAAACTTCAATCTCATATAAGTACCCTGTATTCCCGAGTGACCCCCAACAGAAGAAGAATGCATAGCTTCCAGAATCTGATCCCTCAAGGCTTTGTCATCCCCCACACAAATTCTTCATTTGAACCTCAATATACCACTGGTGTAAGTAAAGTCAGCAAACATACTAGAATCCAGTGTCTTCACAGCAATAATGTTGAGAAAAAATTTGTCACCTTCATAACTCTTAACCACCAATTGAGCCCAAGTAGGTTGTATAACAGAAATAGCAGAACATTCCAATTCTGGACCCCTCCGAGACAGTGCATCTGCCACTCTGTTGTCAGTGCCTCTCTTATATTGGATATCATAATCCAATCCCAACAGTTTGCTGATCCATCTCTGTTGCAATGCAGAAGTAATTTTTTGCTCTAACAGGTACTTGAGGGCTTGTTGACCAGTCCTTATAGTGAAATGATGGCCCTCCAAATAGTGTTTCCATTTTTGGACTGCTAATAAAACAACGAGGAACTCCCTTTCATAAATAGATAGGTGCTGGCTCTTTGGGCATAAGACCTTGCTGAGAAAGGCAATAGGTCTAGAGTCTTGCATGAGTACAGCCCCAATCCCTGTGCCACTGACATCAGTCTCCACTATAGAGGGTTTGGAGAAGTCTGGTAATGTAAGCACATAGGTTGTGGTCATGGCAGTCTTAAGATGGTTGAAAGCAATATCAGCCTCAGTGGACCACTTGAACCCATTCTTTTTAAGAAGTTGGGTCAATGGTTTACTTATGTGACCATATCCCTTGATGAACTTTCTATAGTAGCCAGTAAGGCCCAGAAAACCCCTTAAACTCTTAATAGTCTTAGGAGTAGGCCAATCCACCATGCTAGAAATCTTTGAAGAGTCCACCATGCTAGAAATCTTTGAAGGGTCAGTAGCAACTCCATTAAAGCTAATAATATGTCCCAAATAGACAATGCTCTCCTTGCCAAAATCGCACTTAGACCTTTTGGCATAAAGCTTTTTTTCCCTTAATCTCAAAAGAACTAACTCCAGATGATGTAAGTGCTCCTCCCAAGAAACACTATAGATGAGAATGTCATCAAAGAACGCCAAAACAAATTTCCTTAAATATTCAGAAAACACCTAGTTCATCAAAGATTGAAAGGTGGCAGGGGCATTACAAAGCCCAAAAGGCATGACCTTAAATTCAACTGCCCATGGTGAGTTTGGAAATCAGTCATGTGAATATCATCACTCTTCATCTTAATTTGCAAATATCCAGATCTTAGATCAATTTTAGAAAACAAATTGGCTCCAAAAAGTTAATCCAATAACTCATCAATAACTGGAATGGGGTATTCATGCTTCACAGTTAAAGAGTTCAAAATATCTATAGTCTATACACATTCTCCAAGAAGAGTCTTTCTTCTTAACTAAAATAACTGGGGAGGCAAAAGCACTCTTACTTGCCTGAATCATCCCTGAATTCAACAAATCATTCACAATTTTTTCAATCTCATATTTGTGAGCATGGGAATACCTGTAGGGGCTCAAGTGTCTAGGAATGCTTCCTGGTTTCAGCACTATGTGGTGTTCAATGTCCCTGTCAGGAGGTAAAGTAGTAGGCTCAACAAAGATATCATTGAAATCATCCAACAAGTGAGTAAGGACAGGATTTTCATGCTCATCCTCCTGCACTATTGTGATAGCAAATAGTTGGCAGACTTCCCGTTCTTTGTCCTTCAATAACTTGTGTAAGGAAGAAGTGGAGACCATGTGGCATGGAGCAATGCCCTTGATAGCCTGAAGGTCCACTCTTTGGTCCCCAAAATGAAGCCCAAACTTCATAAGCTTATAATCCAGTACACCATGACTATATAATCACAAGACATCACCACCCAAAATGACATGTCTACCTCCCAGTTTAAGAAACCTCAAGGGGAACTTGAAAGCCCTGTTCTGCATAGTCCAAGCAAAATCCTTAACTCTTTTGTTGCTCACTAACTTTCTCCCATGAGCCATCTTTGCCAAGATAGCAGAGGCTTCCTCAGTTTGACCGCCTAAACTAAGTGCAATTTCTTCATCAATAAAACTACAAGCACTGCCACAATCAACTATGATGTGTAGCGGTTGCTTGCCATATTCTCTAGTGAGCCTGAAAACTTTCTCACCATAACTACCAGCAATAGCATTCAGTGAAACCTCACCAGGTTCCTCACTGTGCTCCTGCTCCTCAGTAGTGACAACCATGGTTCCTAAATAAGCTGCTTCCTCCTCTTCAGGGGACAAAATGAGGAAAAATTGCTTCACCTTGCACTTGTGACCAAATTCATAGTGTTCATCACAGTTATAGCAGAGACCCCTCTCTCCTTGATCTCATTTCAGCAGGAGTGAGCATTTTCCTAGTTTGGGAGCTGTAAATAGGATTAGGGGTGTAAGTAGGGGGTTTAGGTTGAGGGTGTTCAAACCTCTTTTGTGGGGTAAAATTATGGTAAGGATTGTCTGTTTGGGTTTTCTGATAACTTCAATAGTTCTATTTTATTTTTTTGCTAAATCAATAGCCTCCTAAGCAGTATGTGGGTCAAAAAGTGAGAGAAAAGACTGAAGTTCCTCCTGCAACCCGCTGAGAAAACTAGCCACGAAATAGCTCTCAGTAATTTCTCTTCCACTGACCAAAACCATGAAGGAGCTTAACTTCTCAAATTTTTCAATATAATCCTCTAAAGGGCCAGATTGTGTGAGTTTGTTAAATTCAGCAATGTTTTTTGCTTCCTTAAGTTCCTCAAATCGTGCATCAATTAATTTCAAGAAATGAGTCCAAGTAATATCCTGCAACACATGATTATAATTTTGGAACCATGTAGCAGCTTTTCCCTCAAAGTTCATGGACGCAAGTGTGACCTCTTGAGAGTCAGGGATATTGGGAATGAGCTAAAAATGCCCAGTATATTTCATAACCCAGTCTCGAGGGTTAGAGCCATCAAATCTAAGGAAATCGATTTTGGGTATAGGGGATATACCGTGTATGTTATTTGGGACTGAAGTGTGCTCCCAGTGGGTTTAATGTATTTAAATGATTGATTTGTGACTGATGTTGTTCTTGTTGTTTTTCCAGATGGCGTTCCCTGCAAAATGGAGTGTTCTCTGTCATGTGACTCCGATTTCTCCACCAGCTTGAAGACATGTATTTGAAGGGATTGCAGGACTGAGGTGAGCGACCCCAGTGAGGAGTTCATCGATTGGTGTCTGTCATTCCCAATCGCAGCTTGCTCGTTCAGGGCCTGATTGATGGAGCTGATTTGATCCTGAAGGTTCAACTCAGCAGATTCACGACGAATCTGTTCATTTTCGAGTTTTTCGACAATATTTTTTGTGTTTCATCTATTTGTTTTGGTTATCTTGTAACTCTTTAAGTCTGGTGGTGTCCACCATGATAATACCCAGGAGTACGTCTCGTGATACCAAATGTAGCGTACAAATGTACCAAAAATATGACAAATAGAAAAGTACAACAAGAGAAATGGGGAGAGAAGAAACTTGGGGGGAGAAGAAGGGTTTTAGAAGAATATTCTTAGTGAATAAAACAGTATCATGCGTTCAGTACATATAGAGAATAACAACAAAATAGCATAACCAACTCAGGTGCACAACATGTGCAAGCCCTGACATCAGCTGACATCACAAATCCTTTAATTGAAAATAAGGAAAACATAAAATGCAGTAATTAAAACTTAGACAAATTGCTGAGTGTTTAAAAATAAGCCCATTTTTCGGCTACTCATCCGCTAGCTCAGCCTTCCCCAAAACGGCGTCGTTGCCTCCCATATAAATATGACCAGACGCACACTTTTCACACTCAAGTGTGTGCTCCTTCTCTTCTCCTTCTTCGATTATGAACCCTAATGCTGAGTTCTTCCGATCCACTAACTCTTCCTTCTCAATTGTTTGTAGGGATGTGACATATGCATAGACTTTTCAAATTTTTTTTACTAGACTAAAGACTTCTATATTTTTTGATTTTTTTTACTAATTGGTAGACAACGTGTGAAACGAGACAAGATTACGAATGCAGATCAATTTACCGACCATATAGAATTAATGTGAATCACCAAATATGGGTTGTATGTGAAGTCAATAACAAAGGATGTTATCCAACTTTAGGCTCTTTCTTGTCGCACTCACTCATTTTTTGTTCGTTGTAAAATCTACATTTGAAATGTAAGAAAGAAGATCAAGTGAGATGGAAAGATAGTCAACTTAAAAATAACATACCATTTTATGACTTTTGAGGAACTAATGTTGAAAAGATGAAGAGTTTATGAAAGCAGCAAGTACTTTTTGGAAATATTGTTGACGACATGAAAAATCAAGCTAGTGCACAATGGAAGAACTTATTAGCGCCAGTTAAATGTGACTAGTAGATCATATTCAAATAATGACAAAGTTTTCAAAAACATACTTAAAACGTAACCTAACATGCTCAAAAGTTCCAAACTTAGGTGATGTGTCTAAGGTACCTTGTATGCAGGAATGTGTAGCGACAATGTTGCTTAATTTCGATACATTCCTAAGACTATCTGCAAATTAAACTAAAGTAGATGCCAAGCCCGTTTTGCAAGTAATGCTAAATTAAATATTTTGAAATACTTGAAATTCATGTTGAAAAGTGGACCCTTCTCGATAGAGCGAAAAACAAGGCAATAATTGAAAACCGGAAAAAAAAACGACACACAGATTTTTACGTGGAAAACCCCAAATTACTTTAGGGTGAAAAACCACGGGCAAGGTAGAAGAACTTCACTATGAGTGTAAAATAGGAATTACAACACTCCGACTTTTACCGTAGTAAAGTCGCACAAACTCTCTATTTTTACCTCACACTTACAACACTTTACTCCACTCTTTATATATTTACTATACTTAATTATATAAGAGTTTGTAATTTTTAGGGATGATAAAAATGGTGAGAAATGAGTTCTATTTATAGGCCAAGATTTTAGTCCCAATATTGCTGCACTACCGCCCCATTTAATGTTGCACTTAGAGAACATAATGCTGCACTTTCAATTAAATAATGCCGCCCCATCCATGTAAAAGAAAGCTGCACAATGCTCCACTTTGAATAATTAAATCGATCGCCCCAACAATCTCCCACTTGAAGATTTGATTAGGGACTAATCAGATCTTCACACCATTCTTTCTACCTTGCCCTTCATGTTGCTTACGTTTCCACCAGACCACACGAGGACCGACCCTGAACAAACTTGTCAGCATTAACACTTTTCGTCATGAAATCAGCTATGTTATCTTTAGTGTGAATCTTCTGCACATCCACAGTACCCTCCTCGACTTTCTCACGAACAAAGTGATACTGGACCCGAATATGCTTTGTCTTGGAATGAAACGCTGGATTCCTTGCAAGATGCTACGCACTCTGACTGTCACAGAATAGAGAAATACTCTTTAGTTTGTGCCCGAGTTCCTCCATAACCATTTTCAACCAAATCGCCTCTTTATTGGCCTGCGTAGCTGCCACATATTCAGCCTCCGTTGTTGATGTCGCAACAACTGACTGTAACTTCGAAACCCAACTCACTGCACCTCCACCAAGAGTAAACACATATCCTGTCGTGGACTTGCTTTTGTCAAGATCACCTGCATAGTCAGAATCAACATAACCCTCGACTGTAAAACCCGATCCTCCATAACATAATGCAACATCTGAGGTTCCCTGAATGTATCTCAGAACTCTCTTTACTGTACTCCAATGCTCTCTTCCCGGATCCGCCATGTATCGACTAACCACTCCCACTGCATGTGCAATGTCTGGTCTAGTACAGATCATAGCAAACATTAAGCTTCCTACTGCTGATGCATACGGTACTCGAGACATCTCCTTCCTCTCTTCTTCACTGCTAGGACACATACTTGAGGATAACTTGAAATTAACAGGAAAAAGGGTAGAGATTGGCTTACAATTCTGCATACTGAACCGCCGTAAAATCTTCAACAAATAGTTCATCTGAGAAAGCCAAATCTTCCTGCAATTTCTGTCTCGGTGGATTTGCATCCCTAGAATCTTGTTTGGTGGTCCTAAGTCCTTCATTTCAAATTCCCTAGCCAGTTCAGCCTTCAGTTCTTCAATACGAGCTTTGTTGGGGCCTGGAACCAACATGTCATCAACATACAACAGTAAAATAACAAAGTCATCACCAGATCTCTTGAAATATGCACAATGATCTGCATTCAGCCTGTTGTATCCAAGGCTTATTATGAATGAATCAAATCTTTTGAACCAACACCTCGGCGCCTGTTTGAGACCGTACAAAGATTTGGTCAGCCTGCAAACCAAGTTCTTCTTTTCTTCTTCAATAAATCCTTCTGGTTAGAGCATGTAAATTTCTTCTTCAAGATCACCATGAAGAAAAGCCGTCTTTACATCTAATTGTTCAAGATGTAAATCAAATGTAGCGCACATCGCCAGAACCACCCGCACAGTTGTCATTCGGACCACCGGGGAAAATATTTCGTTGAAATCAATCCCCTCCTTCTGAGCATATCCTTTCACCACCAATCGTGCACGATACCTTTCCACTTGGTCATCACTGTTACGTTTGATTTTGTACACCTATTTGTTGCCAATGGGTTTTCTCCCTTGTGGTAGAGACACAAGTTCCCACGTCTTATTCTTATGGAGTGCTTCAACTTTCTCCAGCATTGCTGCCATCCACTGAGTTGCATCTGAACTGCTTATTGCTTCCTGGAGAGTTGATGGCTCCCCGTCCTCAGTTAAAAGAAAGTATGCAAAAATGTTCTCCATAGAATAGTTTGAGTGCCAGCCTGATGGTCTCCTAACACGTGTTGATCGACGTATCCCCGAAACTCCAGACTCCGTTGTCTCCTCAGGTTCATGCTCTGGTTCAGCAGGACCCTCCTGCTAGGCATCCTTCTCGACTACTACTGTCATAGTTTCTGGATTTTCTCCTGTGCCGCTATCATTTCTTTTCTTATCTTCCGTGAAGATAACATCCCTGCTTGCAACAATCTTGTGGGCAGTGGGGTCCCACAAGCGATACCCCTTCACTCCTTTAGCATAGCCTAAGAACAAACACTTCCTGGATTTTGGGTCCAGCTTTGTTTTCTCTTGAGTATTAAACATAACATAAGCGGGACTCCCAAATACATGGAGATTAGAATAATCAACTGGTTTACCTGTCCACACCTCCATCGATGTTTTCAGCCCCAATGTTGTTGACGGAGATTGGTTCACCACATAACAGGCGGTATTGATTGCTTCTGCCCAGAACGACTTTTCTAAGCCTGCAGCCTGCATCATGGCTCTTGTTTTATCCAACAAGGTCCTGTTCATCCGCTCTGCCACCCCATTCTATTGCGGAGTGTATGCCGTAGTAAACTGCCTCTTAATCCCAGCATCTTTACAGAAGTCTTCAAACTCATTGCCAGTATATTCCCCTCCATTGTTAGATCTAAGGCACTTGATCTTTTTCCCAGATTCAAGTTCTACCAGCGCTTTGTACGTCTTGAACACCGAGAACACCTCTGCCTTACTCTTGATCATGTACACCCAACATCTCCTGGAATAATCATCTATAAAAGACACAAAATACTTTGCACCTCCCAGGGATAGTACTGGTGCTTGCCACACGTCAGAGTGAATCAATTCTAGAATGAATTTACTTCTAGAATCTGAACTACGAAACTTTATACGATGTTGCTTGCCAACAACACAATGATCACAAAAAGCTAATGTTAACAGGATGATAATTCACCTGCTTGAAATAAACAATGAATCATTTACTGGAATTACCAAATATATTATTATATGATTATGCGACCTGCCTCCACGATACAGGTATCACGCCTCAAAATATCCCTCGGAGCACATCTCCAACACAACAAATACTGGAGCGAAAGCAACAGGAGGAATACAAGACCAAGGCAGAGTCTCACAGACTAACTGCTATCGGAACTCCTTCAATATTGGGTGAATACTCCGCCAAGCCCACGAGAGCCATCGGAACCCAACAGAGTCCCAGGACCTTGATAAAAACCCTTCCTTACTATACACTCCTAACACAAACTCTCTCGGAACATTACTCCTGTCGACCAACCCAGAGGTCGGAACTTCACAATGACGCAACAACTACAGAACGACACTCTCCGGGCACTCGGAAAAAGAAAGCACCCACCCATGATAGCTAAAAACCTCTCGGAGATCAACCCATGAACGAACACCCCCTCGGAGAATACCCTGAAGCAAAACACTCCAGAATACACACCTCTCGGAGAAGCACTATCACTAAGATAACACTCAGACTCGGCCCTCGAGTCACCATATGAAGCAATGAGCTCTCAGAAGTAAAGAAGACAATCTACCCCTTATCATAAAGAAGACAAAAGCTCTCGGAAGAAGATAAAATGATACAGTCAGCAAGATAGACGTTATCTTATTGGTTAAAAGACCATTGTAACGCGTGTAAAGCACCACCACATGCATAACGACACTTGTAAACACATGCATAGCGACACCTGTCCCTAAAAACTCTATATAAACAAAAGAAGAAGGGAAAGAAAGGGAGGTCGGACAATTGGGAAAAAATACACCTATAGACTCGGAGAATACGGGGGACAACTCGGAAAAGAGAGTGGAATATAGTCAATAAAAGGAAGGAAGGTCCTTGTCAATTTTTCTCTCTTGTTAACATAGCATTTAATTTCTGAACTACGGGCAAAGGCGTTCCAACCCAAATAAATATCTTCCGTTAAATAGGGAATAATTCAAAACCCGTTAACAAAATGGCGCCGTCTGTGGGAACGCCATAAGATTTATCTTTGAGAGCGTTCAAGAACAATGCCTATCATGGAGAATTTATTCTATAGCGGGAGTCGTCCTCAGCAATCTCAATTTTCGGAAGAAGCTCTATCCAATCGCAGATGCGAAGAAATGGACTTTATTAATATCCCTCGTTCCGTCTTTGAAAGACTTTTAGAGACTAGAGCCCAAAGAACCCCGCTTGGATATGTGGATCCTCTCGATTCATCCCCTCGATCCTCTCGCCACCAACGTCCCTGGACCGAGGAAGGTCGGGCTCAATCTAGGTGGAGCCCTGCCTCCGAACACTAGGGTTATGAAACCCCGCAGAATGGTCAAGCACATTACGACTATCGTGAAGCGCGCCGAGTCGGCCAACAAGAGCATAGAAGAGTGGTTCCAGAACTTCATGCACCCTTCCCCTCTCCAGGTGAGGATCAAACCATATGGGGAATTCTCGATGGTCTAAGGAAAGCAGGTGCTACAGCAATAAGACAATACGCATTAAAGATAAGTATCCTTATTTCAGTATAGTTCGGGTCAGATTTGGGCTACCTTTGTGAAAAATCATAGGATTCTATAATTTACGCTTTAAATACTTAAAGAGAAGAGAGAAGGGTATGAACAATTCTACTAGGAATGACTCTTTCAAAGAACGTGAAAATACTCACTAAACTCTAAGCATCTATGCATACTTACGACCATTTCCTCGAACGATTGAATTAAGATTGAGCTGCCTAAAGCATACTGTAATAGGCTACGAGGGCGTGCCAGGGGATACTCCTATTTAGGAAAGTATATTCCCCCAAACTTGCACTGCAAATAGACACGCTATGCTAAGAAAGTTGCTTGGCCAGTAAGAATGGGATGCTCTCTCATTTCTGTAAACTCAATCTCAAAGTTCTACGATTAAAGGAAAGGAACCAAGTATCCATAATATGCTGAAAAGTTGTGTGACTATGAACACGGGAAAAAAGATTTGTTCCAAATGAGAAATGTTTCATTCCAAATAAAACTAAGTACCATTACATAAAAATATAAAAAGTACAATGATAGAAAAACGAATTAAAAACCCCTAAGGCTGGGGGGGTTGAGCACTCGAAGAATCAGGGGTTGGCTCGGTGGTAGGAGGAGTAGGAGCACCCGCAGGAGAAGGAACACCAGAGGAGGTAGCCTGGACCCCAACTTGGAGATGGGAATGCGCTGAGGACCGCGGAAGGATAGCAGTAAAAGGCACCCGAGTCGGGGAAGAGGAGGAGGGAGGAAGTCGGGAGCTGCTCTTTTTGAAGAGGTCGTAGGCTTCCTCCAAAGTTGGCCTCTTCATCTCCGCGATATTAATCACCCGCGGGTCTAAGTTGCGATCCACCTTATGTCGTACCTGCCCGAAGCACTGAAGGAATCCCCACATAGCAGATCCTGCTAAGTACCCTGCATGCTTGCTGAGGTACAGATCCCTTACCTGAACAGTAGTTTCCTCTCGAGCCTGCTTAACAGCAACATCCACCCTTTGCTGCACTTCCTCGGGGAGAATACCTCCCGGAGCCTTGGCTCGTGCCAACTCCTCGTTAAGAACATCCACCTGGCCCAGTGCTTGGTATAGATCCCTCTCCAATGTCTTTTGCCTGGCCTCCCAAGCAACCTTCTCTCCTTCGAGGGAATTCACCTTGTCCTTCAGCACGACCCCGGAAGCCTCCATCTCCTTTACAGAAGAGAGGAGCTGCATATTCTCCCCCCTCAAATCGTAGTTTTGTTTCGAAATACTGGCCCACGCCTCGTTATACTTCCCCATTCTCTCCCGCATACCCTTGTTCTCATCCTCTAGCTTCCGAGACTTCTCTTCCGCCGCACTCGTAAGTTTTTGCAGCTTCTCGACCTCGAGTAACAGAAGAGGAAGCATTTTAGGTGCCTAAGAAAGCAAAACAAAAGAATAAAGATCCCGATGTAGGATCTTAAATGAATTAGATAAATAAAAACTTACCAACATAGCCACGTTGTTGGTACAAGCTCAGACGTATTGCCACCCGTCCGCTGGTAGAGAATTGGCGGCCGACAAGTATCGGGTGACCGTCTCAAGTGCCGCCTGGGCATCTTCCGAGCTGGGCTCCCCCTCTGAAACGGGAGCTTTAGAAGAGGAAGGCCTCTCAGGAGGTACCACCCCCGGCAGTGGAACATGGGTGACTATAGGGCTATCGGACTGGATAGCCACGAAAGGTCTCGGGGAAGGAGCACTCGTAAGCGGAGGACCCGCAACCAAAATCTCATCCAGCAAACTCATGGTATCGAATGCTGGAGGGTGAACAGGGTCTGAAGGAAGTAATCCCCCTTCTAGACCAAAAAAGTCATCACCTCCTGTGAAATCAGAAATTTAGCTAAGTAAAGCTGTCCCTTCGGCTATCTAGAACATATTCCTATACTAATAGAAAAAGTATATACTGCTTCCATGCTGTTTAAAGCTTAGGAACACATTACCTTCCGGAGGAGTTGCCAGTAGGGCGTAAGCAGAATCCCCCAATAACTCTGAGGAGGAAGGAATGTTGATAACGCCAGGGGGTGGTAGAGTCATCCCCTCTATCCCAACCTCCTCCTCCCCACCTCCTATGACAAATGCCCCCTAGGACCGGCATTTGCGGAAGTCACGCCTACCCCCACTTCCTCAGGGGTATCGGAAGTCCCGCTAGACGACCGGAAGGTAGCTGTAGCAACCTTTGAAGGAATCCCCCCTGGTCGTCCACGCCCTCCGCAGCACCCAAATTTCCACCCTCTCCTAGGGAAGACTTCCCCTTCTTAGTAACCACGTCCTCGTTCTCCACCATGAACGGACGCAGAACATTCACTGCCAAAAACAGTTACAAGTTAGACAAGATAGAAGTAACCACAAATGCTAAAACCACCCACAATACGAGGGAAATAAGAGCTCACCAAAGGTATCAAAAAGTTTCTCGGGGACAGCCAAAGGAGTCTCGATCTTGTCTATCGGAAAAATATGCCTCAATCCTGCAGTCCGATAGAGGCGGATAAAATCCTTTGACTCCACGAGAGGCTTCGCAGAGAACACCGGTGAGAACGACAAGGTATCGTCCATCACTCTCTCGGGAAAGATGGGCTTCCTCCAAGTCAGGGGAATGTCCCATTCTCCCACAGCAGGACATATGAAGAAAAACTTGTTTTTCCATGAACTGTGGGAGGTGACCATGCCCTCGGAGATCCTGTCATCCTTCTCCCGGTGAGTGAAGTAGTAGAAAGAACCTCTCCCGGGAGAGGGCTTCAACTCGAAGATGGCAAAAAATCTATCCCTCGTGCACTCGATGCCTCTCACCAGGCACCAAAACACGAACAGAGCCAACGACGTGAAAGAGTTAGGAGTAAGTTGGCTTGGGCAGAGATTGCAATAATTGAAAATATCGCAATAAAAGCGCGGGAAGAAAGAGCGCAATCCCGCCTTTATAAAGGGATAGTACACCGTCAAGTGCCCCAGCGGAGGAGAATCACCTCGGTGGTGGGCCTCCGGCACCATAACCTCCACATTACGGCCGGAGGCGTCGTGTTCAAGAAAAAGATTTTTAATTTCCTCCTCTGTGGCGGTGCTAACCATGTCACCCACCTTCTGGGTAGCTCGCGAAGCGCTACCCTTGTCAGCCTTCCTCTTCAATTTCTTCGATTTTCCGGCACCACCACTGCCGCTCGCCCCCACCGCCGCAACACTCCTTTTCCGTGAACTTTGGAGCGCTACCCCCGCCGATCCTCCGGTACCGGAAGCGGCCGAAATCAGGTTAGTGTTGGATTGAGACGCCATGGTAGAGAATTAGTAAGAGATTAAGAATTACTTTCGAAGAAGAATTTTTGCAGAGAGAATTCTGTTCGCTCGAAATTTGCAAGTGAGTATAATGGGTAAAGAAGAGGGGTTTTAAACCCTACACCCACTAAGTGCCTTAAATGACCACTAAGCCCACCCACGCCCCACGATTGAAAATCGTGCCTAGGGCTATTAAATGTCACGTCTCCTCGGTTAACGAAAGTATAACGGTCAAGACGCTTCGATTCCCGCACTAAACATAAACGTGGCATTAAAATCGCCACGAACTGCATTTAAATCGCAGTTAATTACATTATAATTAATGCCCCAATAAATGACCTAACGAGGGCACATTTCAGAATACAACGGGAAACACTCGGAGAGAGTATCACGATACCCCTCGCCTTTTTAAAGGTAATGCCAAGAACGAGGGAAATGTCGAACAAAACATAAATATCACTGACAAGTGTTTACGACACCCCTGAAGAGTTCTACGAGGCCTTGTGAAATATTCCCAACGTACCTGATAAAGTCTACGATACCAGAACTCTCGTACCCTTTAAACTATTAAGTTTCTAGTGCAGTAATAATAATTAACTGCACTACAAACTTGGGGGGGTTTGTTAACAGGATGATAATTCACCTGCTTGAAATAAACAATGAATCAATTACTGGAATTACCAAATATATTATTATATGATTATGCGACCTGCCTCCACGATACATGTATCACGCCTCAAAATATCCCTCGGAGCACATCTCCAACACAACAAATACTAGAGCGAAAGCAACATGAGGAATACAAGACCAAGGCAGAGTCTCACAGACTAACTGCTATCGGAACTCCTTCAGTATTGGGCGAATACTCCGCCAAGCCCACGAGAGCCATCAGAACCCAACAGAGTCCCAGGACCTTGACAAAAACCCTTCTTACTATACACTCCTAGCACAAACTCTCTCGGAACATTACTCCTGTCGACCAACCCAGAGGTCGAAACTTCACAATGACGCAACAACTACAAAACGACACTCTCCGGGCACTCGGAAAAAGAAAGCACCCACCCACGATAGCTAAAAACCTCTCGGAGATCAACCCATGAACGAACACCCCCTCGGAGAATACCCTAAAGCAAAACACTCCAGAATACACACCTCTCGGAGAAGCACTATCACTAAGAGAACACTCAGACTCGGCCCTCGAGTCACCATATGAAGCAATGAGCTCTCGAAAGCAAAGAAGACAATCTACCCCTTATCATAAAGAAGACAAAAGCTCTCGGAAGAAGATAAAATGATACAGTCAGCAAGATAGACGTTATCTTATTGGTTAAAAGACCATTGTAACGCGTGTAAAGCACCACCACATGCATAACGACACCTGTAAACACATGCATAGTGACACCTGTCCCTAAAAACTCTATATAAACAAAAGAAGAAGGGAAAGAAAGGAAGGTCGGACAATTGGGAAAAAATACACCTATAGACTCGGAGAATACGGGGGACAACTCGGAAAAGAGAGTGGAATATAGTCAATAAAAGGAAGGAAGGTCCTTGTCAATTTTTCTCTCTTGTTAACATAGCATTTAATTTCTGAACCACAGGCAAAGGCGTTCCAACCCAAATAAATATCTTCCGTTAAATAGGGAATAATTCAAAACCCGTTAATAGCTCAAGATACCTTTGTGAGGCCCGAAAGTAGTTTCTTCTCTGCAAGAACCTTCATGCCTTGTTCCGACATATGCCTGAGCCGCTGATGCCAAATCATTGATGATTTCTCAATTGACTCAGATGAAGCCACTGACGCTTCTCCCACTTGCAGAGCCCTCCCCTGTACCATGTATAAGTTTCCGACAATCTTGTCTGCCTTCATCAGTACAAGCGCACCCCTTTTAACTTTCATTATCTTGTTTCGCGACCCAATCTCACAACCAAGATCATCGAGTTGTCCATAAGACAACAAATTCTTGCATAATCCCTCCACGTGTCGGACATCTCGAATGGTCCGAACAATCCCGTCATGCATCTCCAGCTTGATCGTACCAATCGCAACAACTTTTAAAGGTTCATTTTTACAGCTATACACAGATCCTCCAGTGGTCGGTGTATACTCATGAAACCACTCCCTCCGGGGAGTCATATGAAAACTGGCTCCTGAATCAATAAGCCATACATCATCGAAGCCACGCATACCTCGAATAGCTGTTGCTGCTTCACAGCATAATACATCACCATCATCTGAAGTGCTAGCAACGTTCCCCTGAGGATCAGAACTCTTCTTGTTTGAATCCTTAAGATTCCAACAGTCTTTCTTCAAGTGACCTTTCTTGCCACAGTGCTAACAACTGCCCTTGGTCTTTGACTTGGATCTCCCCTGTTTCTTACTCCAACTTGCACCGCGCTCCGTCGTTCTCCCTCTTGTCACCGACAAGGCACCTGCTTGTTGCGAACCTGCCTCCCTGTCTTCTCTGTTCTTACGCCGACTCTCTTCTTCCAGAATAACGGCTGCAATTTCGTCGAAGACTAAATAATCCGTGAGGACATTATTTGTTAAGTTGATGATAAGCTGGTCATACGAATCGGGCAGACTTTGCAGCAGAATTTCAGCACGTTCAACCACTTCTATTTTATGACTCAACGATGTCAATTGAGAAAATAGAGTATTTAAAACATTGAGGTGCTCAGTTACCGGGGTAGACTCCGCCATCCTTAGTGTGTACAATTTCCGTTTAAGGAAAATTTTGTTGTGTAGGGACTTCGCCTCATACAACTTGTTGAGATGGTCCCATATCGCCTTAGCTGTCCTCTTCTCCTCAACGCTTGACAATACGCCATCACCTAACGCCAGGTGAATATTTGCGATAGCGTTGCCGTCCATCTCGTTCCACTTCGTATCATCTATGATTTCCACCGGCCTGTCGCCGATCGCCGCGAGACACCCATCTTTTCGCAAGACGGCTTTAATCTTCAGTTTCCATAACGAGAAATTACTCCCGTTGAATGTCTCGATCTCGAATTTCGCCGTCATTGCTTCTATCACGTACCACCGTCACTAAAATTTTATTTCAGTACGATACCCACATATATCACCGAGACCCCGGATATGAACCGAGGCTCTAATACCACTTGTTGAAAAGTGGACCCTTCTCGATAGAGCGAAAAACAAGGCAATAATTGAAAACCGGAAAAAATAACGACACACAAATTTTTACGTGGAAAACCTCAAATTACTTTATGGTGAAAAATCACGGGCAAGGTAGAAGAACTTCACTATGAGTGTAATATAGGAATTACAACACTCCGACTTTTACCGTAGTAAAGTCGCACAAACTCTCTATTTTTACCTCACACTTACAACACTTTACTCCACTCTTTATATATTTACTATACTTAATTATATAAGAGTTTGTAATTTTTAGGGATGATAAAAATGGTGAGAAATGAGTTCTATTTATAGGCCAAGATTTTAGTCCCAATATTGCTGCACTACCGCCCCATTTAATGTTGCACTTAGAGAACATAATGCTGCACTTTCAATTAAATAATGCCGCGCCATCCATGTAAAAGAAAGCTGCACAATGCTCCACTTTGAATAATTAAATCAACCGCCCCAACAATTCAAACCTCTCATCTTTAAATGCTAAATTTCCAATGCATCTTATCCCACACCACCTAGTAAATTTTATTCTAAGTCCCGCTAAGTAATTGCAAATATGATGAGGTTCTAACTCGTTGATAAGAGAATCTGAAAATCGGAAACATGCCACAAGTAAGAATGAATAAAGGGATGGTGAACTACATGACTTACATACAAAAGAATAGTAGCTAGGCTAGTTTGTAAAGTGAGGAATAGTTTATTATTCTATTTTACGAAACAATAATTAATCAAATGAAAATAGGTAATTATTAATCAAGATCCTACTTTTATAGGGTAGAGGTCCACAAACTTAAAAGGGAAAAGGATTAAGTGAGGATGAGTTGTCTTAGTTAATCACATGCAGTGGTTGGCAATTAAATATGATTACCATTGTTGGAGAACCAAAATACAAAAGAAACACTGGCCGGAGGAGGAATCTTGACAAAAACTGTTAAAAGCCAAATAAAGGGAAAAAATATATTATATTATATATGTATGTATGTATTGCGGCCTCGCCTATGTTTCTTCTTTATTTACCTTTCACCCTTCACAGTCCACAGAGAGAGTCACACAGGCGCACACACATTCACACATACACGCACGTCAGAGAGAAAGTGTTATTAAGTTGGCTGTAGAATGAATGTCCCAACGAGAATAGAGGTGTTTGGTTGAAGAATAATATAGATCTTAATATTTATTACATGGAAAAGAATAATAATAACAATAAGAAGAAGAATAGCAGCTCAGGCTTTTGGGGTGCTGCCAAGAAATGGCAGATTTGGAAGCAAAAGCACAATACTACTAGTTTTACAACTACCATATTGCCTGTTGAGAAGCCTGTTTTCAGTCAGTATAGGGAGACTGATCAATCTTCTTGCCGCTATGCGCAACCTCGGTTTTCCCTTGATCTTGGCAGAAGAATCAGTAGCTTCGACGGTCCAAAGTCTACTACTACTTTCGATGCCCCTCGAGCTTCTTGGGATGGAGGAAGGATCACTAATTTGCCAAGAATCTTCTTCGAGGAAAATGCGGCGCCTGGAGGGTCCGATCAGACTAGGAATTATTACTTGGATACTTCTTCTTCTTCTTCTTCTTCCAAGAGAAGGAAAAGTCTTGATAGATCTACTTCACTTAGGATTAGGAACAGTACTACTGCTGAGCAATCTATGGTTTCGCCCACCACCGCACATTACTTGAATTTTTTACCAAACACTGCAGATGATCCCAATACCATTATTTCTTTGAGAGATGGTTGTAAGGATACTACTAGAGTGGATGGAAAGGAGTCCAAAAAATCTAGAAAATGGAATTGGAAACTATGGGGTCGGAATAAATTAAAGACGGAGATGAGGACGCCGCATACACTAGCTAGTAGAGTAAATGGGGTGGATGTGGACAGGTCATTATCAGATTTGAGGAGGGAAGGGAGTGGATTTTTTAATGAAAAAATGTTTCGAAGCAATAGTAGCGTGAGCTGGAGAAATGCCAATATTCTTGGGGGACCAATTGATCTTGGGAGGAAATCGGCAGTTGAAATGAATGAGAGGAGAGACCATTTTGGGTTGGAGAAGAATCCTAGTACAAGGTATTCGCAAAATCATGTTGCTAATCGATTAATCTACTTGACCCCTACGGAGGGGCAGCAGAAGAGGAGGAGTGGGTAAAAGCAAGCCCAAAGACTCAAACTCTATTGCAACAAGTGTATTATTTATTTAAGCTGCTGTACTCAGATTTAAGGCCCTCTTTGTGTTTATTTTGGTTTAATGTTGTTAACTATCCTGCATTGGTTTTTTAACCACTTGAAAACCAATTGAATCCTTAGCTTGTTGTTCGCTGCGGTTCATGAATGTGTTTGAGGGATACTTCATTATTTAGTATTTATTTAGTAATGAGGAACGTTGGATGTTCCTAGTCTCTTGCATTGCTTGAGTTGTTTGATGAATTTGCTATCAGGAATGTTAATTGTGGCGATTTATCATTATTTCCAGCATATGTACCCCTTGGTGGTTTCTTCTGTTATGTTTCTGATACTCTTGTATGATGATGCACTTGTTTGAGTCCTTGCTCTCCAAAATGCTTCCAACAAAAAAAAAAAAAAAAAAAAGCTCATCAGTGAATCAGTAATAACATGTATTTGAACGTTGGTGTAAAGTTAAAGAACAAGTGGTTTTCTTACTTGACAAGTTAGTGGACTTTGGCTGTAATTGAACATCACACGCATCCAAAAAATAGGTCTCCAAATTGAAAAGCGTCACGATCGAGTATGCTAAGTGCTAACGACACACAACCAGTCCCAGTTCATACATCATAATTGCTTTAAAACAGAATCTTATGAAACGGTGAGCGTGAATAATGTGTAAAGTTTATTTATGCAGAAGACCATACCGTGTTTTTTTATGTAAGTAAGTATATTACTTTTTTAAATGCAAATATATTGATAGTTGAAACTTGGAAGTTGAAAGTCCGTTATATTTTAATCTCCTCGTAACTTATTTGGTGGTAATAATAGACTTATGGCTATTGATTTCATGATTGATTTTTTTGTAAACAATGATTATTGCTAAAGTTTGTGTTTGGAAAAAGACTCATAATTTTAGTCTTTATTATTAAAATTAAGCAAAGACAACGGTAAACAATAATGTGGTTGAAGAAAAATTGAATATGAATGAACAGTATGTTTCTTATAACTTTGATAATGTAAAATGGTACAAAAAGAAATGTCAAAACAATATCTCTCAATAGGGGAAGTATTATCTCTTTTCTAGTCAGGTAAGATAGTGAATATAGAAGATCATGAAAATCTCGTCAGTTATTTGGCCGAATTAGGGAAAAATTATTTTACGCAACCACGGTGTTGTTTATGTGGTACAACCATTAAGAATTAATTAATACAAGTTTTTTTTTTCTTTCAGAATATAGCACATAGCAATCCCGTAACTCAAACGATTATCGTGTATTAGTAGTTATAGCATCACATAACAATACAACGATTGTACAAAATAATTTCTCCGAATAGAACTCTGCATTATCAAAAAAGACCAAAGATTACATGCAAGCTAAGGAATGACGGAATTAACATATCTATGCTCATAATTCTCAATAAAGGCAAGTTTCACATTTGTCATCGTTGTTGTAAAATTATTGGTTTTGACCAATATTTGACAATTTAATTTAATATTCCACATTTTATTAAAAAATACGAGTGCAACATATATAAAACTTATTATGAACAAATATTCTCAAAAGTATTGAATATATATCGGATACAAGTACACCTCAAATACACATTTGATAGCCATTGTCGTATCCTAATTAAAAAGTAAATATGTTTAAGGGGCAAGTCGCAAAAACGTGTATAGTTCAGGGGGCTTGATGCTTTTATCCCTTGATATAATGTAGAAACAACTATCAAAAGGTGACAAAAAAAGAAGCAATACCTTGTCTGCCGAATACCAATCTGCAAGATGTACAAGGATCTAAATATTCTTAATCAAACTATGAAATAACAAATCCCAACATGCATGAAATACTGTACCTAGTCCTCTTTACTCTTGAATCAAGGAGGGCTTCCTGCCACTTTCTTGTAAGTATACCATTTTGCAATCAAAAGATACACAAAGAAGTTGATGAAACTAAGAATAGCCAATAGCCAATAGAAATGATCAAGACGACCCCTGTTCAAATTATCCGGAAT
This sequence comes from Linaria vulgaris, assembly GCA_948329865.1. Taxonomy (NCBI): domain Eukaryota; kingdom Viridiplantae; phylum Streptophyta; class Magnoliopsida; order Lamiales; family Plantaginaceae; genus Linaria; species Linaria vulgaris. Next base: position 65,408,998 of record OX415250.1, read on the forward strand.
CCACCCCAACTGCCCGTTCCTCGTGGTCACTTTTGTGACAACCGTCACCAGCAGCGTACTAAGATAATTACCCAAGGCATTAGTCGTGAGAGAAAGCGCCGAGCAAAGGCTTCTCATAGCATCGGGGGCTTGGTCGTAAAAGAACTCCAATTGTCCTATAAACGTGAAAACCTCCGCACAGCCCACCAAAAAGTACTGTGGAACTTGCCAGAAGATAGACATGGGAATCGTCTCGAGATCGTAATAGTTATTTCGTCTAACATAGTCGAGGCGAACAACTTCAAGTACACCTGCAACTATCATGGAGAAAATCGAAATGACAAGGCCAATTCCCATTCTTTGAAGTTGCGTGAATCCCCTTTGATGTCCCGTGTACTTCCTTGCAAGCGGGATGATCACTTGGTCATAAACAGGGGCCCAGAAAATGACACTGAGGGTGTCAAAGAGGGATAGGGATGCGGCTGGGATCTTGAAGTTGGGGCCCATATGTTGGTCCATGGTGTTACCTTGCAGAACAAACATTGTGCTCATTTGGCTGTATACAGTAGAGAAAACTATCCCGGAAGCCCAGATGGGGAGTAATCGGATGATGGACTTTAATTCTTCGACTTGAGTTACGGTGCAGAGACTCCATGGTTTAGCTGATGTTTTGGCAATGTCTGTGTCTGTCTCTACTGCAGCTTTGTCAAGGAACCTAAACAAAATATGTAGAAATTTGTGACAATCACGAGTTTTAATGACATTAGCTTTTAAATATACCCAGATATCTAAAGATCCTTTATTAATCTTTTTCAAAAACTTATTAAGAGGGGATGAGAATTTGAGAATACATAAACTTCTGGTAAGAGAAACAGTGGGATCAAATTAGTTACCTGAACTTCTCTGTATGCTCAAGCTTGCGACTCCCTGCTATGTTAGATTCCACATCAGAAGCCCCGTGAAGAAGAGATTTATCAGCTGGAACTTTTACGCGAAATTTTCTCGAAGATGCAATCAAAACCTGAACAATCCTTGTCAGAGGACTCCCTCCAGGTTTTTGAATCCGATACAGGCGGCTACCAAAGAAGAAAAACGCAACTGCAATGGCCATAGCAACTGCTGGGATTCCAAACCCCCAGCTCCAGCCCACATTCATTTGAATCCACACCAGTACTGATGATGCAATAAGAGCCCCAACGTTAATCGAGAGATAAAACCAGTTGAAGAAGGAGCTCTTTTTTTTCTTCTCACTTTCATCAGTTTCATCAAATTGATCTGCGCCAAAGGAGGAGACACATGGTTTGATACCACCAGTTCCAAGTGCAATTAAGTATAGTGCTATAAAGCATATTGCAGTTTGTGATGTCGTGGGATGACAGCCATTCTTGTCGCATTCTGGCTTTAGCCCATGGACTGAAGCGGATAATGTCAATAGTGTCATACCCTGCAACCAGAAGAAATCTCCATAAACTACGCTACCGTCCGCCAGTGTTATTCAGTTGACGTCTTATCTAAAAGCCTAAGCTTTTCGAAAGGATGGATACTTAAAATTTAACATATCTTCTCCGGCATGTCCTCTCAGATGTAGACGATTTTGTTATAACTTAACATTTGATATTTGAGATAAGGTGTGAATTGAAACAATGACCTCATTTTGGCATGACTTTGATACCATAATGAATTGTCATTTTATCTTGAAAATACGTAAACTTGTATAGATGATATACATGTGTTACTTTGTAAATGTTCTCCAGCAGATATAGCTCGAATCGTAAGGAGGACAGAAACTACCATATATGCTACTTCCTTACAGAATGTAATGAACAAGAGCAAAACCAAATTATACTGTGAACTTAGAGTACTCACAATGACATAGATGGTAGAGAAAGTGGCAATAGTCCAGTATCTTCCCAGGTAGGAGTCAGCAAGGAAAGCTCCAATCAGCGGTGTTATGTAGCAGGTTCCTGACCAATTGGTGACATTGTTTGATGCAGCCACGTTCCCCTGATCAAGACGTATCTTTAGATAGTTTACCAAATTTGTGCTCATGCCATAGTATGCCAGCCTCTCACAGCACTCAGTCACTGTTGAAGAAACAGTTTGTTATATATCGTTGCCTTGGTGTATAAAAAGAAGAATTCCTGATCAAAGTCGAGTATCTCACCAAGAATGAATCGGCATGCTTTCCAATTTCCAGTTCTAGCCTTAATAGCAGGTTTTTTGCGAATATCCAGTGTTCCATCTTTGGTATAGATATCCTCTTCCACCATCGCTGCAAACTATTTCGCAGGTTGTAACTTTACTTGAGCTCTTTAGGTGCACCTGCAATGGTAGAAGACAAGTATCATAACTACAACAATCAGTGGTCCGATATACATACACAAATAGACACTTCAACAATAGCATGAATTCCTCTGCTATAGATTACTCCAAGGCAGGTTTAATTCAATAAAAGAATGACAAATCAAATGCTTTATAAGGTGTATACATGTACACCTCAAAAGAGGAACTTCCTTATTAGTATAGTATTTGAATTCTCTACTCAAAAACAAAATAGAACTCTAAGTAACTAACTGCATTACAAGTCAGCATTGGAACTTGATTGGCATGTCATCTCCCATACTTTGATACGTAATCGCAAAGTGATACGTTTTTGACTGAAATTCCAACATGCCCCCTAATATATTGATTTTGTACTACTACTACCCAGAATATGATGGATTAAAACAGAAATGAGATGAATAATGTTGAGTCTTAGGTCATTACAAATGAAGATTGATTGATTCACACTTTGCTCTAAAGTCTAAACTCACAAACCCCAAAGAATGCAAGTAAGAGAAAATGAACCGAATCCCAAACTCAGGAATTCGGTTAAAATAATCATGAGCTGGCATTATGGCACAATCAATAAACCAATCAAATAACCGAATTTTAAATATATATGTATACATACACACTAACAATAAAACACGATTTACGCCGAAATCATGTAAAATCTAACAAAACCCATGAGTCGCGACCATGGCTATAGAACAAACATTATAGTCATACTGATTCAATGCAAAAACCCTTTACAAAAAAAAAACACCATTAAAGCAAAGCAGAAGCCCATACCACGTAATAATAATAAGAATCAGAAACAGAGTACATGCAGATGACGACAAAAAACTAGCAAAGTATGTATGTATGTATGTATTATTGAAGAATTATGGCACTATCCAAAAATAGAGAAGAGATGAACAAACCCTATGCTATGGGTCTAGTAAATAAATTTTGCATGTGATGTGATGTGATGTGAGTAAAACTAGGAGGACTCTGTTTTAGACCTATCTCACCTACAGTACACTTACTTGTGCACTCCTATTTTATTTGTGACATGAATTGAGTTGGCCACTAGGATATCATTGACTATCTCATGGGAAAAATTAGTTTTTTATTTTTATTTTTTAAAACTATGGTATGTATGTTGTCAAATACAAATTTTATACTTCACTCTCGTATTGGCAGCATGCCTCCGTAAATGACAAGTAATATGGGCTTACGAGAACCCAACCTCAAAAGCTAGCCGTTAAGGTGGAATATCTCAAGCCCATATAAACTCCACACTAATATCTTACAATATTAATGTGGGATCCAAGTCTCATACCTTGCAATTAGGATCATAACATTCCACCACGCTCCGTAGCCTTGGCGCCCACGTGGGCTGGCTTTGCACTAGTTTCACCTAGCCCCGAGCTAACACTGCAATACCGACGATACCACCCGTGTCGCACGATTGCAACTGGGAGGTAGTAGTGGATGGCTCTGATACCAATTGATATGGGCTTAGGATAACCCAACCTCAAAAGCTAGCTACACCCATATATAATAATATAAACTAGACCCGTAACATTGCTACACCCTCACATATGCCTTGTCCTCAAGGCTTGAGATTTGTTGCTCTTCAATTTAGGGAAATGTTGTGATATGTAAGATTGTTTTTGCTATATTCTGTTGTCTTCGCTTCCATCCTTGATGTGAGATTAGACGACAAGGTTCCTGGTGGTGGTGGTGGTGGTGGTGGAGCGGATGCCTCTGCCAACTGATTGAAAGTCTTGGTCGTTGCTTTGCAAGCAATCGATTAGAGATTCATATCGGTAAGAAAACTCTGAAATCCTTCAAGAAATTGACGATGCTCGGCACAAGTTTCATCTATTTCATTTTGAATATGTTGGAGAATATTTGTCATGGATGGAGTCGATGATGAGGAGAACGAATGTGTTTGAACGAATTTTGGAGGCTTTGGCGAGTTCAATGATGAAAGCACCATTGTTAGGATCTAAGATCCTAACGGATTTGTTCTACTTAGAGTGAGAACGAGACTCCTAAGAATGGAGATGAGAAAGACAGAATAACTAAAACTAATTTAATTTCATTCTTCTTAATTACAAGTACACGGTTCAATAATTACAAGTACACGGTTCAATCCTTACATATAATAGCATAAGCATAACCACCCACTAAGCCACTACCACTACTACACTAATTAAAATGTAACCCCTATAACAACTATTCTACCGTACATAAGAATTAATATATCATCATAAACTAAAATATTATACAACTAACATAATAACTAAATATAAATATATATAATAATATAAGCTAGTTGATATGGGTTTAAGAGAACCAACCTCAAAAGCTAGCTATTAAGGTGGACGAGCCCAAGTCCATATAAACCCCACACTAATATCTTACAATATTAATGTGGGATCCAAGTCCCATAACTTGCAATTAGGATCATAACAACAAGTGAGAAAGGTAAAAATCATATGATGGGAGATACAAGGACCAGTTTTAGAAATTTTGATAGCTTCAATATTTATGATTGTAAAAGTCAACCTGGTAACAAATACTAAAAATCCCTTCGAAAAGCCTGCTTCCATCCGTAAGCTTCTCGAAAATGCCATAAAAAAATCATTAAGCACCGAGCTAATTCTAAATCATTGGAATTGATATAGGTGATTCCTATATTGGGTCGGCCATGGGCTAAGCCCATGTTTAACTATATCGGAGATGGCACTCAATTTCGATGTTGAATACGACATTCGATATGGTACAGATCACGTGAAGAGCCCGACATCCCGAGGTCTATATATATCCAGGCGCCGCTAACCAAGGTAAGATTTAATTATTACGTACGCTGTTCACTCGATATTAAGTATACGTGATATCAATATAATCCCCGACATTATATCCAATATATTACCCGATATATATCCTTGATATATATTACCGACATCTATTTCGCCATCATCCATGATATCTAATTCGACATCATTCCCGACATGGATTCATCCCCGTCATAGAAGAGAATCGACGTCATCCTTGATATCATCCTCGACTTCACATTCGACATCCCCCCATATCCGACAGTGCATCCCAACGCCAGTCCGAGGTGTTCCGGACCAAGTCTACTTAGAACTAGTGGTAGTGATAGGAGACATAATTTGTGATAGATTTGTAGCCCCACACTTGTAACCTCACACTTTGTACTTAATATAAGATCTATTGCCAAATTAGTGGCGTCGTCTGTAGGAACACCACGTTCCCCAATGAGGACACTAGGATGCAATGCAGGGTGACCCGATCACGATCCACAAGACTAGTTGTTGATAACCCAGTAGCAGAGAGTGCCCCACCACCAGTTCAAGTACCAGGACCAAACATGGAGCAGCATGACCCGTTGCCTCCCCAACCTCCAATGGCACCTGAGCAAGTGCCCATGAGCCTCACTGTTGTTGCACTGGAGATTATGACACATATTAACGCCATAGTCCAAGCTACTCTGAATGCTGCATTGGAGACTTTGTTGCCCCGTCTGATTAACCAAGGTGATACGATATCCACCAATGATGAATGGTATTCGTATGCTAAACTTAGGATCGTTATCTTCAGGTTGTTTGGATGGAACCTCGACCCGTTGCCTTAGTACAAATAGGAACCTTGGTATAGAGACCGCGACCCACTACTTGATACAAAACACGAACCTTGGTATAATGAAGACGCCACAAACGGTTATGGAGGGTGCCGTTTGATAAGTCGGATTTGAACGCCACAAACGAGGGTGATGAACCCGTTTGATAAGTTCGGAAATAGTTCTTCAAAGAACCAAAGAGAATAAAATCTCACAAAGTTTATAAATATGATAAGTGTTGTCTTACAATGAAAATGGTCTCCCTAATTTATAGGAGAGACAAACTTGGTCACTAAGAAATCAACTATGACCTTCCAACAACTTCTAGGAAAAGGAAATACATTAACTAGACTAGAAAATGATGAAAAAGACTTCTAGAAAAAGAAAATACATTAACTAGACTAGGAAATGATGAAAGAGTGGTCAAAACTCGTTTTTGACTTTTGACCATGTTTTAAAAGGTCACTTGGATCAGATTTGACCATCTTTGTTGCTCATTTGGGACTCCTTTATCATTATGGACCCAAACTTGGTTAATTAGGCCATAAAGAGATGCTCCCATCTTCTTAGCATGCCCTCTTGTGATTGGCCCATTTGAAGTGTGAATTTGGTCCATTCTTGTGACATCTTCTTCATTTGAGTTCTTGTAATCTTCTTCTTTTGTCACCGTGTCCAAATTTGCATCATTCCCCTCCTCTTGAAAAGGATTTGTCCTCAAATCTGTATCACCTGCATTAAAAGGACTCAAATCAGACACGTTGAAAGTAGCACTAACATTATACTCACCAGGAAGATCCAACTTGTAAGCATTGTCATTGATGCGCTCAATCACTTGAAAAGGTCCATCTCCTCTTGGCAATAATTTGGAATGTCTCTTTTCGGGAAACCTTTCCTTTCTCATGTGCAACCAAACCCAATCTCCCGGTTTAAAGACCATCTTTCGACGCCCCTTGTTTGCTTGCTTGGCATATTGTTGAGTTCTCTTTTCAATATTGAGCCTTGTCTTCTCATGTATCTGCTTAACAAAATCAGCCTTTTTCCTGCCATCTAAATTCACATACTCAGAAGTAGGTAATGGAGTTAAGTCCAATGGTGTCAAAGGATTAAAACCATAAACAATTTCAAATGGTGAGAATTTAGAAGCAGAATGCACAGTTCTATTGTAAGCAAATTCAACATGTGGTAGACAATCTTCCCAAGTCTTAATATTCTTCTTTATAATTGCCCTCAATAGCATAGACAAAGTCCTATTTACTACTTCAGTTTGACCATCAGTTTGTGGGTGACAAGTAGTAGAAAACAACAACTTTGTACCTAACTTACACCACAAGGTCTTCCAAAAGTAACTCAAAAACTTTGCATCTATATCCGAAACAATGGTTCTTGGCATTCCATGCAATCTCACAATTTCTTTAAAGAACAAATCAGCAATGTGAGAAGCATCATCCGTTTTGTGACATGGAATAAAATGTGCCATTTTAGAAAATCTATCCACAACCACAAAAACAGAATCCCTACCATGTTTTGTTCTTGGCAATCCCAACACAAAATCCATAGAAATATCAATCCAAGGTGTAGTAGGAATTGGTAAAGGAGTATACAAACCGTGATTTTGCACTTTGGACTTAGCTTGTTTACAAGTGATGCATCTGCCGCATGTTCTTTCAACATCCCTTTTCATGTGTGGCCAAAAGAAATGTTCTTGCAGAATTGCTAAGGTCTTTGCAATGCCAAAGTGTCCCATTAGTCCTCCTCCATGAGCTTCCTGCACAAGTAATTCCCTCAAAGAACAATTAGGCACACAAAGTTTATTTTCTCTAAACAAAAATCCATCTTGCCTAAAGAATTTACCACTAGCATGATTTTCACAATCTTGATACTCAACTTGAAAATCAGAATCATCCTTATACAAATCCTTGATGTACTCAAAACCAAGCAACTTTGAATCAAGAGTAGTAAGTAAAGCATACCTTCGAGAAAGGGCATCAGCAACCACATTCTCCTTACCTTGCTTGTATCGAATGACATAAGGAAATGTTTCAATGAATTCTACCCATCGTGCATGCCTCTTATTGAGCTTGTGTTGGCCCTTCAAATGCTTCAAAGATTCATGATCCGTGTGAATCACAAACTCCTTAGGCCAAAGGTAGTGCTGCCATGTGTTTAAGGCCCGAACCAAAGCATACAACTCCTTGTCATAAGTTGGATAATTCAAGGCTGCTCCTCTTAGCTTTTCACTAAAGTAAGCTATGGGCTTTCCATCTTGCATAAGAACAGCACCTATTCCAATTCCTGAAGCATCACACTCAATTTCAAAAGTTTTAGAAAAGTTAGGCAAAGTAAGTAAAGGAGCATTGGTTAACTTTTCTTTGAGTAATTGAAAAGCCTTTTCTTGTTCCTCTTCCCACTTGAATCCAACGTTTTTCTTTATCACTTCGGTGATTGGTGCAGCTATGGTGCTAAAATCCTTCACAAACCTTCGGTAAAAACTTGCCAATCCATGAAAACTTCGAACATTTCCCACACTTGTTGGACTTGGCCAATCTTGTATTGCCTTAACTTTCTCTTCGTCAACACGTATACCCTGTGCACTCACAACAAATCCTAGAAATACAAGATTATCCGTGCAAAAAGTACACTTTTTCAAGTTAGCAAACAACTCTTGTTTTCTTAGAACATCCAAAACAAGCTTCAAGTGTTCAACATGATCACCCAAGTTCTTGCTATAAATCAGAATATCATCAAAATAGACAACTACAAATTTCCCAATAAAAGCTCGCAAAACATGGTTCATCAATCTCATAAAAGTGCTAGGTGCATTAGTTAAACCAAAAGGCATCATTAACCATTCATACAAACCATATTTTGTCTTGAAAGCAGTTTTCCATTCATCTCCCTCTCTCATTCTTATTTGATGATAACCACTTTTCAAATCAATTTTAGAAAAAATGCAAGATCCATGCAATTCATTAAGCATATCATCTAAACGAGGTATGGGGTGGCGGTATTTTACCGTAATATTGTTGATTGCTCGACAATCAGTGCACATTCTCCACGAACCATCCTTCTTTGGGACCAAAAGTACAGGTACGGCACAAGGACTCATGCTTTCCCTCACGTACCCTTTTTCCATGAGTTCCTCAACTTGCTTTTGCAACTCCTTCGTCTCCTCTGGATTCGTCCGATATGGTGGGCGGTTAGGAATCGCAGCTCCAGGTACAAAATCAATTTGATGTTCAATCCCTCGAATAGGTGGCAATCCCGGTGGTATATCTTCGGGAAACACATCATCATAATCCTGCAAAACAGATGCAATAGAGCTTGGCAAGGAAGGAGTTAGTTCGTTAGTGCTCAAAAATGTCCCCTTGTAAAAGAGTGCAATCATTGGTTGTTTCAAGAACATTGCTCTCTTCAACTCACTTGTTTTTGCAAAAAAGCTCTCTTTTTTTCTCTCTTTTTTTCTCTCAGTTGCCAAAGCTTCAATTTCTTTTTTATTGGCAATTTTCTGTTTTTCACTCATTTCTTTTTGTATACTCTCTTTTTTTTGCTCATTTTCTTTCTTTTGGAACCTCACTTGATCCTCAAATATTTCTTTTGGTGATAAAGGAACAAGAGTGATTTTCCTCTCATTGTGGGCAAAAGAATACTTGTTCGTAAAGCCATTGTGGTTAACTTTACGATCAAATTGCCATGGACGCCCCAAGAGTATATGTCCAGCTTGCATTGGAACTACATCACACAAAACTTCATCCTTGTACTTCCCAATGCTAAAAGAAATCAGCACTTGCTTGTTGACTTTCACTTCGGCACAATCATTGAACCATTGCAACTTGTATGGTCGAAGATGTTTCATCGTGGGCAAGTCAAGCTTCTCGACCAAAGTAGTGCTTGCAACATTAGCGCAACTCCCCCCATCAATTATCACACTACATACCTTGTTAAGAACATGACATCTAGTGTAAAAGATGTTCTCTCGTTGCTCACTTTCCTCGTCCTTTGCTTGCACATTCAAAATTCTTCTTGTAACCAAAACATAATCTCCATGAGCAGCCCCTTCTTCATCATTATCATCCCCCGAGGACTGTATTGATTCATGATCAGCCTCGTCATCGGTTTCAAACCCACCATCTTCTTTAATCAACATGACTCTTTTATTTGGACATTGGTTGGCAACATGACCCCTGCCTTGACATTTAAAACATTTAATGTCACGATTTCTAGAACTTGAAGGGTCAAATTTACCTTGCATTCCTTGGCTGGTCGGTTCTTGTTTGGCATCGGTCTTTGACTTAACCATGGGCTTTTCTTCTTTTCTCGGGTAGTTTGGTTTCCAAGCGGATGAATTTGAGCCTTGAGATGCACGAGTGCCTCTTCTTTTGAGTTGTTGCTCAACCTTGATAGCCATATGCACCATGTCTTCTAGCTCCACATAATGTTGCATTTCGACTCTATCTTGGATTTCTGGATTCAACCCATTCAAGAACCTTGCCATTGTAGCTTCTCTATCTTCTTCAATATTTGCCCGGATCATAGCAATCTCCATTTCTTGATAATAGTCCTCCACACTTCGATTGCCTTGTTTAAGCCGCTGCAGCTTTTGGTACAAGTCCCTATAATAATGACTAGGAACAAACCGCATTCTCATAACAACTTTCATTTCTTCCCATGTTGCTACTGGACGTTCACCATTACGTCTTCTATTCAAGGTTAGTTGATCCCACCACACAATAGCATAATCAGAAAATTCAATAGCCGCAAGCTTAACCTTCTTCATTTCAGAATAGTTATGGCAATCAAAAACTAGTTCAACTTTCTTTTCCCACTCAAGATAGGCTTCGGGATCATTCTTACCTTGGAAAGATGGAATATTCATCTTTATACTTCCCAAGTTGTTGTCTTCTCTAACTCGCCTTTCACGCCTTCTAGTCACAACCGTTGACAATCTATCATCGGAATCATCATCATATGACTCTTCATCTTCTCCCCTTCTACGTCGAGTCCTTTCATTACGTGGCTGCCTTTGTAGAGACTCCCTTTCGACCCTATCCAACCTCTCATTTAATGGCTCCAATTGATCTTTCATCAGATTTCCCAAATAACCCATCAATGCTTGAACTTGAAGTTCACTCATTATTGGTGGTGCTCCTTCGTTGGTGTTTTCTTGAGACATGATAACCTGCAAAAAAAATTGTTAGAAAGAAAGAAACCTCACAACACTCCCTTACGTGTTTACTCTCAAGATTTTTTTTTCCACTCAAAATATGTCACTCGTGTATCACTCAAATATATCGGCTTTTTCCCTCTAATAATCTCACACTCACTGCCTTTTTCCACTCTTATATTCTCTATAGGTTCTTCTTGAACTAAATCGAACAAAATCAAACAAAGGTGGCGAGAAACACGATTCTGGTTTCAATGTTGACCCGCGATTGGCTTAACATCCATCCAACATTGCTTTCAGAACTTTTTTTTTCAACTATTGTGACGAGAGTCAGGATTCGGGTTTCAATGTTGACCAGCAATTGACTTAACATCCATTCAACATTGCTTCCAGAAGGAAATCAACAACAAAAGAAATAAAGTTGACACTTTTTTTTTTTTTTTTTTTTTTTTTTGGTACCACTATATTTTTCCTTTTTTTTTTTTTGGGTACTCTTTTCTTTTCTTTTCTTTTTCTTTTTTTTTGGACGTTTTTTTTTTCTTTTTTTTTTTGTCCCTTTTTTTTTGTTCTTTTTTTTTTTTTGCTAAGAAATGAAAAAAACACAAACTAAAGATAGATGTTTTTGGTAATCCGAAGATTAAACCAAGAACGGATAGGACCTGAAAGATAAAACCTTTGCTCTAGATACCAAATGATACGATATCCACCAATGATGAATGGTATTCGTATGCTAAACTTAGGATCGTTATCTTCAGGTTGTTTGGATGGAACCTCGACCCGTTGCCTTAGTACAAATAGGAACCTTGGTATAGAGACCGCGACCCACTACTTGATACAAAACACGAACCTTGGTATAATGAAGACGCCACAAACGGTTATGGAGGGTGCCGTTTGATAAGTCGGATTTGAACGCCACAAACGAGGGTGATGAACCCGTTTGATAAGTTCGGAAATAGTTCTTCAAAGAACCAAAGAGAATAAAATCTCACAAAGTTTATAAATATGATAAGTGTTGTCTTACAATGAAAATGGTCTCCCTAATTTATAGGAGAGACAAACTTGGTCACTAAGAAATCAACTATGACCTTCCAACAACTTCTAGGAAAAGGAAATACATTAACTAGACTAGAAAATGATGAAAAAGACTTCTAGAAAAAGAAAATACATTAACTAGACTAGGAAATGATGAAAGAGTGGTCAAAACTCGTTTTTGACTTTTGACCATGTTTTAAAAGGTCACTTGGATCAGATTTGACCATCTTTGTTGCTCATTTGGGACTCCTTTATCATTATGGACCCAAACTTGGTTAATTAGGCCATAAAGAGATGCTCCCATCTTCTTAGCATGCCCTCTTGTGATTGGCCCATTTGAAGTGTGAATTTGGTCCATTCTTGTGACATCTTCTTCATTTGAGTTCTTGTAATCTTCTTCTTTTGTCACCGTGTCCAAATTTGCATCACAAGGTGCAGGCAACGTACCTCCGCAACCTTAAGAATCCAGAACAAGGGGACATGGTGTTGGATCCGGAGCTCATGAGCGTGAGGATATGGTAGAGTCTAGAAGGGAGCATATACGGTCGAGAATTCCCGTGGGGGAGGGTCCTGACCCCATGATAGAAAAGAGAAACATATCAAGAAGAATGGAGCAGTTGAACCGCAAGATAGTAGAGGTCGGTCGCAAGCTAGCATTGGCTAGGGGCCACAAAAGGTTGACCCCGTTCAACGAGAAAATCGAGTCAGAAGTACTAGAAAAAGGAGATAAGATCCCTTAGCTCAAAGCATATGATGGGAAGAGTGATCCATGCGAGCACTTATACTATGTGGATAGTATCTTGAACCTGCACCGATTTTCAGACAACTTGCAGGTGAAGATTTTAGCTGCGACCCTGACTGGGCAGCCTTGGACTGGTTCACGAGGATAGAGGTTGGTTCCATTTCCAGCTATGAGCAAAGTCAGAAGAGAATGCGAACAAATATGAACCATTAGAATTCAATGAAGCAGAAAGAGAAAGTGAGCTTTGAGGACTTCATAAAAAGGTTCAATGTTGAGTTAATCAAGGTTGATTAGCCCAAGGGTGAGAAAGTGACCCTCATTCTTGTTAACCGTGAAAAATAAATATGAGACTAAAAAGAATATTAGAACTAAATATAGGAACTAATATATGGACAATACTATTGTCACGAGTACTTCCGATGGGATGTACCTACTCCCAATGAGGAGGCCCATCGGATGTTACCACACCCCTCAATCACTGACCCAAAGCGGTGCAAAGGAACATTCGAGGAGACACCTAAGCGTCCATTGGAAAGTCAACGATGAATAAAAAAGATATCAATGCGGCATCAAAAAAAGAGTAAACCCCGATGGATCCGCGCGACTCCGATATCCGTCAATGCGCCAAGATGGACCACAATGGACCCCGAGTCCCATAATCTTACAAGAACACTTCCTTGCTGAACACTCCTCAACATAAACTGCCCTCGGAACATCACTCCGAAGACCAAATCTAAGAATAAAGCCAGATCTAAGTACAAGAGCCACTAGAAGGCCCTCTACGAGGACTTGGGCAAAAAAGTACCACTTCACGAAGGTAAAGTCAAGCCCTCGGAGACCAAGTCAAGCCCTCGGAGACCAAGTCAAGCCCTTAGATACCAAGTCAAGCCCTCAGAGACCAAGTCAAAACCCTCGGAGACCATGCCAAACCCTCTGAGCCCAAGTCATAGGCAAAAACACCCATCGGAGGACATATACTGACATCCCTACATCAGATGAACCCTCATCGAAGCAACAACACCACTCGAAGAAGGTCCTAACTGGTCCATCAAGTCACTACCAAATGTAGGCCCCCTCGGAAAATAGCATCCCGAAGAACAGTCCCTCGGAGATCCCCGGAGCCATCGGAAGAGGCAAAGATCAGCCTAGTCAGCATCTAGTAGACTAAAGATATACCTTATCTTATCTTTTTACACTTTTACACATATTGCAACACCTGTACCTTACTAAAGCACATGCATAACGACACCTGCCCCTTACAAACTCTATATAAAGGGAGGTGATCGATTGAAAGAAGGGGACTTCAGACACACACAATCATATACACAAAAAACTAAGGAGTAAAGTTCAGTGAATAAAGGAAGGAATATTCTCGCATCTTTGTTCTCCTTTATACAATCATCGCTTTTTGAATTACGGGCAGGGCGTTCCAATCCCAAAATAAATCCGTTAAATAGGGAATAATATCAAACCTGTTAACAAAATGGTGCCATCTGTGGGAACGCCATAGAATCTATCCTCGAGAAACTTCAGCAAGTGTTGGTTGTGATGGATAATTTGTTCGAAAGCGAGAATCTTCAAGCTCACCGCAGCGACTCGGAAAAAACTTTGTCGAACTACCAATCTGGTACAAGAGATTTCATTAATATTCCCCGCTCTGTCTTCGAAAGACTTGTAGATGCTACAGCCCTACGAGCGCAACGAAGAGGAAGAAATTTCAAGAACTGGCCATCTGCATCTCCCGAACAAAGAAATTTTCCTTCGGAAGGAGGCGCACCCCGTGCTGGATGAAGCCCTACTCCCGTCTCCTGGCACCGCAAACCTCTGCAAGAATCACAAAGGTATGTCAATTATGAAAGAACCCCGAGGAGGGGCCAAGGGGAAGAAATTCCCCACCCCTCAGAATATCGTGGGGATAGTGATCATACCTTATAGGGGGTGATGGATGGCCTACGTAAAGAATTGAGTGATATTAAGAAAACCATGGCTCCCAAGAAAGCGCACGTTTAAAATCTCCCCCTTTACTCCGGAAATTGCCTTAGCCTCTGTCCCTTCGGGGATGCGGCCCGTTATTGTCCCCTTATACACCGGGGAAGCTGATGGAAGGGATCCGCAGGACCATATCCATCAATATTTGGTCGGAATGGATCTATCCTCCACCCTGGACCATGTCCTATGCCGCGTGTTTCCTGTCACCCTCGGAGGGCGAGCTCAGGCTTGGTTTACTCACCTTCCCCCTAGTTCTGTCACGAGCTTTGATCGACTAGCTCACCTGTTTGTACGACAATTTGCCTGCAACTGGCGGTATCCCAAATCCGCTACTCATCTCTTCACGGTCAAACAACAGAAAGATGAACCCCTACGAGGGTATATAAAGCGCTTCACGGACAAGGCGTTAGATGTCCCTAATGTCAGCCCAACCATCCTGGCGGACATATTGACGCAAGGGCTTCGAACGGGGAATTTTTTCCGATATCTCATGGGAAATCATGTCACGGACATGAATGAACTTGAAATTGTTGGATCGGGACTTGATAGTTGTCGCACAGTGTTAACCCTTCGGTGTTAGTCTAACACTGATCAGCTCTTCCAATGTTAAGCTGATGTTGGACTCTCGATGTTATCTTAACATCCGTTTAACAGCAGTTAACGTTAGCACAAATCTACTTGACAGAGAATATTACGCAGCGGATAAATAAAGAACACAAGTAGATGTAATTTTAAGAAGATAATATATTAATATGATCTTCCGAGCCGTAGGCGAAATACCACAAGGGTTTAACAAAAGCCGTTCTCTCAATTTTCAAGCTCCTCACTCTCAAATTAATCGAACTAAGCAAAGCACACAAGAATTTCTTCGACTATCTCTAAAAGCTCCTCACTCTTAGATCTATTCTAACAACTCACAAACTTTGCTAAAGCAAGACAAAGACACTCGACTATAAAGATTTCCTCACGGGATATTTTCGCTCTTGTCTTCGTGTTTTTTTCTTGATGCCCAACATGCCTATTTATAGTGTAGTCTTCCTTGATAGCCAAGACATGTTGTGCACGTTTTTGGTTGCTATTAGATCTCCTTGTATGACTCTAATTTCGTTCATAGCAAGTCTCCTTCAATAGGGAAAGGTTTCCTTGTCCAACTTGAAGTCTTCAATGGAAAGGTTTCCTTCTTTGACTAGAAGTCTTCAATGGAAAGGTTTCCTTCTTTAACTTGAAGTCTTCTAAGGAAAGTATCCTTCTCCATCTTGTAGTCTTCTATGGAAAGAATCCTACTGCAGGTAATCTTCTTTCCTTCTTGCAATTCACACGCCTTGATCTTTCCATTGCAGCGCACACATCTTTCCTTATTTAATTATGGAAAGTTTTTCTTTGGAAACTTCTCTTTGAATGGCAACTTCTCTTTAAGGAAATAGATCCTTCCTTGAAGTCTCTTGACCTGGAGCACATACAAATACCAACTACAACTCGTGGAACTAAGTTAGTAAGTGAATAAAGGCAAAACATAATTATAGCAATAATCCCGAATGTGCAGTTTTTCTGTGTTCAATGTTATCCTAACATTGTTGATCTAACATTGACAAAACACTTGCACTTTCAGAACTTATGCAAAAGGCATAAGTCTACATCTTGATGGAGGAAGCGGAAGGTACGAAGAAGCGCATGGAACATGACGACAACGAGCACTTGGAATGTGTCGAAACAGAGGCAAAAGCTAATGAGAAGGGCAAGGAAGGAAAACCCACCCAGTGCAAAGATGAGGGTGGTATGGTCAAAAAATTCCTTCGACCCGTACCGTTACCCCCGATAACCATTACTCCCCCAGAAGTACTCAACGTGATGAGAGGTAACGATGAGTTGCACTGGCCCATACCGGCCAAATTTCCTAATAGAGAAAGGAACATGGGTAAGTATTGTAAATATCATAAAACCTATGGGCACACCACCGAGGAATGCACTACCCTACGTAGGGAAGTGCTTCGCCTTTTGGAAGCATGATATTTGAAGAATTACCTTAAAGAAAATAACCCCGAGGAACTTAAGGCAAATGTATGGAAAAGGTCACGAAGGGAACGAGAAGAAGAAGAAGCATCCCCCAACCGCCGGTCACGAGAGAGGACCACGGAACACCGACGACCCCATGAACGGACTGAGGAACGTCGACGGAAATCACGAGAAAGAACAGTGGGACATCGGAATTTACCCCCTCCCCCGGACCTGTTCGAAGATAACGCCCGTCAGGACGTACGATCAACATGATCGAGGGAGGAGATATCTCAATAGCGCCCCAAGGTAAGAATAAGAAATATCTAAAAGAAGCCAGACGGACAGAACAAGGGCCCCCCATGTGCTCCATTCAAGGAACAAAGCTACCTACCATTACTTTTAGGCCTGAGGATTTGAAAGGTATAATCTACCCCCACGAAGACCCCTTAGTAATTATGGCTGTTATCCACGGATTTGAAATACAACGAATCCTCATCGACACGGGTAGCTCTGTGGATGTCCTATTCCTTCCTACCTACTTAGCTATGGGATTAAAGAAAGAACAACTGGAAGTAGCTGAGGTCCCCTTAGTAGGTTTCTCAGGAGAAGCTTGCCGTACCCTTGGAACGGTGATCCTTCTGATGTCATGGGGAGAAGGAGCCCTTCGAAGAACGGAACCCACCAAATTTTGGGTGGTGGAGGCCTCGTCACGAACTTACAACGCTATATGCGGAAGGCCGTCCATCCGAGCCTTCGAAGCAATCCCTTCTACCCTGCATCTCAAGGTAAAATTCCCCACCCCCTCAGGTATTCGAGAAGTCCGAGGAAGCCAATCTAAGGCTAGAGAATGTCGCATGAACGCCATTCCCTCAGAAGAGGATGAATTCACCCTCGGAAATAATAAAAAATGCAAAACATAAGAGGTTCGGGTTCAACCCGTAGAAGAATTAAAGATAGTAGAATTAGTAGAAGGGCACCCCGAGAAGGTGATTAAGATGGGCACTAGCATGGAACCCGCAATAGAAGCCTAACTGACTTCTGTTCTTCAACAATTCCATCACCTATTCGCATGGGAAGGAGGACCGCCTGGGCGAATCAGTGATAAGGTATGCCAACACTTTCTTAATGTGAAACCCGGAGCCAAACCGATTCAACAAAAAAGAGAAAAATGGGACCCGAGCGTAACAAAATTATCCGCTCGGAGATACAACGACTCCTTAGTCTAAAGCAAATTCGGGAGGTCATATACCCCGAATGGTTCGCAAATGTAGTGTTGGTTCCCAAACATGGGGGGAGATGGCAGATGTGCGTTGATTTCACCAATCTCAATGAAGCCTGCCCGAAAGATTGTTATCCCTTGCCCAGTATAGATCAACTAGTCGACTCCACTGCTGGATGCGCTCTGCTATCAACTCTAGATGGAGACCAGGGGTACAACCAAATCCCGATGACGGCAGTTGATCAGGACAAAACTAGCTTCATTACTGACGCAGGCACATTTTGCTACTTGGTAATGCCCTTCGGACTCAAAAATGCCGGTGCAACTTACGAAAGGCTGGTAAGTCTCATGTTCGCTGGACTTATCAGAAAGTCGGTAGAATTCTATGTGGACGATACGGTGGTTAAGAGTAATACTACTGAAGAGCATCCCGAAGACATGCGGAAGGCATTAGTCATTATGGATAATTTTAGAATGAAGGTTGACCCTAGAAAATGCTCATTTGGCAACCGAGAAGGGAAGTTCTTAGGGTTCATGGTTATGGAGAAGGGAATAGAAGTAAATCCCGAGAAGGCAGAGGCCATTGTAGGACTACCCACCCCCAAGACAGTAAAAGATGTTCAAAAGTTGACATGCAAAATGGCCTCCTTGAGCCGGTTCGTTTCTAAGTCGGCAGAGAAAGGACTCCCTTTTTTTAAGATACTCCGAAATGTTAAGGAATTCCAATGGACCCCCAGTGCGAAGAGGCCTCAGAGAGCTGAAAAAATATATGTTGAAACAACCCTTGCTGGTAAAGCCTTCACCTCAAGAAGAACTCTTCCTCTATCTATCTGTCGGAGAAGAGGCCATCAGTGCTGTATTAGTCAAAGAGCAGGACAGAGAGCATCATCCGGTATGCTACGTCAACAAAACTCTCCTCGGAGCAGAAACCAGGTATACCCTGATTGAAAAGCTTGTCTTAACTTTGGTTACTACGGCACGTAAACTACACCTCTATTTCTCTCCCACCCAATTACTGTGTTAACAAAACATCCCCTAAGGGCGATTCTTAATAAGCCTGATTCATCGGGAAGATTGATAAAATGGGCGATAGAACTCACTGAGTATGATATTTCCTACGCCCCGAGACCCTCTATCAAAGCGCAAGTCTTGGCAGACTTTGTAATGGAACTGACAGGCATCAAGTTTGAGGAAAAAAGAGCCCCTATGGCATGCCTATGTAGATGAATCCTCTGTAAGCACGTACGGGGGAGCGAGAATAGTATTTATAAACCAATACGTGGAAGAGAAGAGACTCCACTTCGCGATCAGAATTGATTACCCTATTTCCAACAACGAGGCTGAATACGAAGCCCTTCTCATCGGGATGAGACTTGCAAAAGAAGGTGGAATAAGAAGGATACTCCTCCACAGTGACTCTCAGGTGATTGTTCAGCAGGTCAATGGCTCGTATGAGGCCAAAGAAGAAAGGATGCAGGATTACCTCCGGGTAGTCCCTCAAACACAAGGATGGTTCGATGAATGTAAAGTCACCCAAATTCCACGAGGAGAAAACAGGAGGCAGACGCCCTATCTAAAATGGCCAGTCAAATGGCTACCGTCCATACCCGAAGGATCACTCTACTCCAGATCAACGAGTCCGAGAAGAACGAAGGTAAAGACGTGAATGCCACTACGGATCCCCCCTCTAGTTGGGTGATCCCAATCAAAGCCTACTTGCAAGATCCAGATGGATACTCCACGGACAAGGCCGTACAATGGATAATGTCTAAGAAAACCATTCGATACTTCCTCAAAGACGGGGTACTATTCCGAAGGACATATTCTTGCCCCCACGCCCGATACCTAAATGAAGAAGAAGCTCAACTAGCTCTAGCGGAAACTCACGAGGGGACATGTGGAAGCCATACCAGCGGCGAAAGTCTGGTCGGATGCCTGATTCGGCAAGGTTACTACTAGCCCACGATGGCAAAAGATAGCAAAATCCATGCCGAAAGGTGTAAACCGTGCCAAGCTTACGCCCCTCGGGTCCATCAACTCGCAGCCCCGTGGGAACCCCATCTGACCCCTTGTCCTTTCTCCAAGTGGGGCATAGACATAGTGGGACCACTTATCCCAGATTCCGGTCAAAAGAAATTCCTACTCGTGGCAGTTGACTACTTCACCAAATGGGTAGAGGTGGAACCCTTAGCCCGAATCACCGCGGGCGCCATCATCAATTTCCTATGGAGGAATATTATGTGCCGCTTTGGCATTCCTTGGAACCTGGTAAGTGATACTGGCCTACAATTCACGAATCAAGAATTAGAAAAATGGTGTGACCATTGGGAAATCAAACACCGCTTTACCTCGGTGGGATATCCCCAAGCAAACGGGCAAGTAGAAAGAACCAACCGAACCCTCCTGAAGGACATGAAGGCTCGACTTGATTGGCATAAGGTCAAGTGGGTTGAAGAAATACCTGGCATATTGTGGGCCTATCGGACTACGCAACGCACCGCTACGGGCGAAACTCCTTTCAGCCTAGCTACGGTTGCGAAGCAGTCCTACCCTTGGAAGTCTCTATAGAAAGCTGACGAGTCCGAGAATACGAGAAAGTAAGCAACAACTCCAATTTAGCCTTGGCCCTTGATCTACTTGACGAAAAGAGGACCCGAGTAGCCATCCGGATGGAAGAATACAAAACCCGAATGTCACGATATTACAATGCTAAGGTAAAACCTAGAACTTGTTAAGTTGGAGATTTAGTGATGAAACGGGTCGGAGCTTCCAAGAACGTAGGCAAGCTCGATCCACGATGGGAAGGACCCTATAAGATAGCGGGAATTGTGGGACCCACAACCTATCTTCTCGCCAATTCCAAAGGCGCAGTGCTCCAGAATACCTGGAACTCAATCAATCTTAGGAAGTACTATGCTTAATGTAATGCAACAGTTGTACATAAATAAAAAGTTGTTTCTATATATAGAAGGCTCCGATACAAAAATCAAAGGAAAAAGGGGAGAAAAAGGTTGCAAAACAAAACGATGACTCTAAGGGAATGTCATCCCAGCAACCTAACTTCGAGGGGCCATCTAATACAAACAACTAATGCAAAACATTTATCATCAACAACAAATCCTCACCCAAAGGGATATTGGATCATATCCGATACAAAGAGATCAACATTGTCCCCGCCTAAACTAAGCATCCTCGATTGGACGCTTCCCTTCCCTGATGAGACGACAATGTTGTTCTTCGGATAAAGAAACCGGATCATCTATCGGAATTACCAAATCCTCAAGTGCCGAAGAAGAATCTTCTGCAAAGACTCTACGGATGTCATGCTCAGGAATAACCAAGCCCGAAGGAAACCCTGGCAAAGCCTGGACCGCATCTCGGCACAATCGATAGCCTATACGGACCAAATGACGCATCTCACCCTGAAGGGACTCACGAGGGCTAGATGGACCCACCACTTCCAACACTGCCTGGACTTGAGCCATCACTAGCGCCACCTCGTGGGTACGAGTAGTCTCCAGCAGCTGTTGATTAGCCACATCTCTCTCCCTCGTGACACACATCAACCGCTCGTTGGAAAACCGTATCTGGTCCCTCAAAGCGTCCATCCTCTTCTCTAAACCCAAGACCCGGGTCTTTTCAAGCACCAACTGGTGCTCCGGCTCCCAAAATTTGTTCCTTTCAGATTGCAATATTTCTCCGAGAACATCTCTAGCGGTCTCCCTTTCAGCAGTCAGTCGGGCTATCTCTTCATGAGCCTCAAACAAACACTTCTCCAGCTCATCCCGACGGCGATAGACCAAATTAGGATCAGAAGAGGAATTTCCGCGGGATCCAATGGCATTCAGAACCATGCAAATCTGTACGAAGACAAACCATTACCGCAAAGATGGTAAAAAGGTTAGTATTAAATAGAACGAATAAAAACTACTATACCTCGCACAAATCTTTGCAGGCTAAATCCTGAAGGCTTGATAGAGGGAGGATCTTCATTAGCTCACAATCCGTTGCATTCAAAAGACCACTCAACAAATTCCGACAACAGTCTGTAACTGTAGATGACGTAGGAACGAAACCACCTTCTCCGAGGGGTGATACCCCTGCGAAAAGAGGGTTTCCCTCGAGAGGTGATCGAGCAACACGATTCGGTCCCTCCCCTAAGGGTTGAGATCCACCCAGAGCAGAAGGAGGAAGGTCCTCCTCTACCATGTTAATAACGCTAACCTCTACCGAAGGAGAATGACGTAATACCCGTCGAGGAATCGGAAAATCCATCCGGAGAAGAGTGGAAATTGGATCTTCCACAACAACAGGAGCTCGAATGTTCACCGAGGGGGGGGGGGTGGTTGCGATAGGGGAAGCCCTTTGATTCCTCCCCTACGAGGAAGGACTTGTCACCCTTTCAAAATTTTGCTGATCAGAATCACTCTCTTCTGGCAGAATGTAATCATCGTATGATGGTTGCGTCAAAAAAGCCTTGTCAAAAGGTTCAATCGCAAATGCGGCCATCTCCGAACCTGTCACAAAGAAGAACATATTAAGGGCCCGAAGAAGGAAAAAGAAACTTATGAAGACCCGAAGAAGGACTT
Organism: Linaria vulgaris; assembly: GCA_948329865.1. Taxonomy (NCBI): domain Eukaryota; kingdom Viridiplantae; phylum Streptophyta; class Magnoliopsida; order Lamiales; family Plantaginaceae; genus Linaria; species Linaria vulgaris. Next base: position 65,431,660 of record OX415250.1, read on the forward strand.
ACGAAAAAAGAAATTAAGACAAAGCGGCTGAGCAGGGAGACTGAACGTCTCTATCCCTTCTTGAAGCCGCGCCAAGATCATAGATTCAGGGAATTCCAACAAACCACTCACGTCATACATCCCCGAGAACAACCCGGAACAGGATAGCCTCTCCCCCTCACGCATCACAGTCTCGGAGTTGGGGGTAACATACCCTAAACCCCATCGGAGAGGTACTCCCCACAAATTAGCTGATTGGCCCTTCAGACGAACAAAAAAGAACCTCCACCTCCAATACCCTCTACCAGAGCAAGGTTTGGATACATGAGTGAAGGCTTTAATGTTTTCCCGATAGACCAGGCTAAAGAAAGGAGGACCACCCGAGCAGGGGCGCAAGGAAAAATAGCCCCCACCTTATGAGGAGTCATAGGGAGATTCAAGAGCCCACAACAAAGGATATACCCCACCAAGTGACGGTAGGAGTTCAGCGTTAGCTGGCTGGGACACAACTGCCAATAGCGAAAGAGGGTTTGAAGAAAAGGGTGGAAAAACACCCGTAGCCCATAATGTACCTTATCGCAGTATACTGTTAAATAGCCCGAGGGGGGGGGGGGGATCGTAAGCCCTCTGATCACAGAACGGTACGAGTACATCGTACTTAGTATAATCCAAATTATACTCAGCGAAAAGGGTCATAATGGACCCCTCGTGTTCGTTGCTTGCGGCAGTCCCGACACGACCTCATCCCATTAACTTCGAAGGACTCAAGGGAAGCATCTCAAGGACCGAAGATTGATCCGCCAGGGTGTAAGATCCCCTGCCCATGAATACCTCTCGAATGTGATTCATCCTAAGAGAATTTGTATGAGAAGGCAGTGAAGTAGTTCCCCTCGAAGAACTACCTAAAATGGCAGCTATGTCATCCTCTAGACTGTTTGTCCGGGAGGAAAAGCTATCCGAAGAAGCATGGCGTACTCCTAGCGACAGCGAAGGGGTCCGAACCAAGTTCCGGATAGAACTATGAGAAGAGGCGGATCCTCCTTGCCTGAAATGTGGGGGCATCATATCCTCAAGTAAGTATTTTCTCCTTTCTCTCGATTATTTGAAAATTGAAAAGGATGAGGATTCGAAAGATAAAAACCAGCTAAAGTGAAGGTAAAAAGATAAATTTGCAGGAGAATCAGTGAGCTTCTTTTTAGGGTAAATACACATATATTTGATAAACACTTAGCGCTTATATATTCATCACCCTTTGATTAAACAACTAGACTTAATCTTCCATTATCTAAAGTAAGGGGCACGTGTCAATAAAATGCTCCTACTTAAGGAGGACACATACTTAATATTGCCATACCTCCTACTTAGGGGTAATCTTGGTCAGCAAAACTAAAGTTTTATCCTCATCTCTCTTGATTCAATTTAAGTTATAGAAATAATTAGAGTATTTGTAAATGATAAGATTAAACGAGGTAAGAAGAAAAAGACAAAATTGAGCAAAATATGATAACTGTTTATTCACTCGGAAGCCGAGAAGTTCTCGGAAAAAGAAATACATTTGCAAAAGAAAGAGATAGAGTGCGAAAACAAAAAGTTACAATTAAGGAAATAAAAACCCTAGACTATGCTCCCGTGGTTGATGGATGTGGGGCGGGGTACGAAGGGGCCGGCGCCTCGGCAGAAGTACTCATCGGAGCCATGCGAGAGATCGGTGAAAGTACCCCTCCGGAGCCACTTGGCCTCGGACTCGGGTTACTTGCTGAACGCATTGAAGAGGGGGCAGGAGAATCCCGAGGATACAATAAGCCACTAAATCTCCCCACGAGGACGCGGCAATCCTCGGAAGAGGGCCTCTTCAGCTTACGAAGGTCAAAGGACTTGGAGAAGTCCACGTCTGGCCGCAATAGTGACTTCGCCAGTCTAGCAGACTCCAGATAACCCCACAACATATGGCCTGTTAAAAGCTCTTGGGGCGGCCTATCGGAAGTTTTCGAGTGCTGTCTAAAAGTCTCATATTGAGCAAACTGGACCGCCGCGTCAATCTTGGCTTGCACCTCCTCGGGAAAAAGGAACCTTGCCAACTTCTCCTCGGCCGACTCAGCCCGATTGGTGAGCTGGCCCAACAACCCCTGAAGCTCCCTTTCCCTGGCCAGCCCCTCGGTTTTCTCCCTCTCGAGAGCAGCAATCTGTACCTTCAGAGTCTCCTCGGATGCTTTCTTTTCTTTCTCCAGAAGGGTAACCTATTTTTTGGCAACCTTCTCGGATGCTTCCAACCGCTCGAATACAGACTCCGCCCGCTTCAACTGGAAGCGCAAACCCTCGTTCTCCTTGTGAGCCTCTTGCAAGAGAAAGTCGAGATCCGAAATCTTTGTTTTGAGACATTCTTCCTCGTCTGACTCTCTCTGTCCTTGGAGAGAAGGGATGCCGCTTTCGCTCGGAGAAGTTTCACTTCTTCCCCCTCCTTATGATACCCCTGCTCTACCACACCTGCTACGTCCCGAATTTTCCCGACCTACGAAAAGGAAAAAAAATGCGTGAGAGTTTAAAACCGATTACCTAAAAGAAGGAGGGATAGAAGTAAAGAAGAGAAGGAACCAAACTTACCATAAGAGCCATCCAGTTAAGGATCGTATGCATAAAATGAAACCCATCAGCAGGGGTTGCATTCGAAGAAGCAAAAAACTGCAAAATCTCCTGGAAAGCTCCATCCAGAATCTGTATCGAGGGAAAATCTCCCAAATTAGGAGGAGCCAGTGGAGTCTGAAAGGTGAGGCCCCTCGGAGAAAGCGTTACAGGGACGTGACCCCTCGGAGGAAGGGTCCCCGGAGTTGGCGTCACCACATCCGAGTTGGTAAATACCGCCCGAGGACCTCCATCAGCTGTAGACGGGCCCGCCTCCCCAACCAACGAACTCAGTATCTCCACCTTCACATCCCTGTCGTCGGACGATGGGTCAAACTCCTCGTGAATGTCCTCGGAGTCACCCAACGAAGCCTCCGGAGCGGGATTGAGAAACTGCGCGAAAAAATCCTCCTCTGCAAAGACAATATGTGTAAGTAAATAAGAGAGAATGAACCTAGAAAAGTCATGGAACAAGAATTAGGCAGAAAAGAAAGAGATAAGTACAAAATGCTTACCTAGAAGAGAAGACTCTTCTACCATCAGAGCCTTTCCCTTATCCACGATATCTGAACCAAAAAAGAAGACCTTAGTATATGAACAAACTCCTTAAAACAGTTTAGAAAATATTATTAAAGACCAACAAAAACTCACCGAGGGGAGCAGGCTCGGACACTACCCTATCCGAGAACTCAGGAACTATCGGAGACATGGGCAAGGGAACCTCGACTTCACGAGGAGAGGCGAGAGACATATCCCTGGAAGATAGGACCACCACCTCCGTGGTCTCCCGGGTAGAATCTTCTCCACCAGCCCTCGGAGAGATCTCTTCTTCTGAAGCCCTTGGAGAACTTCCCGTATCGGATCTAGGAACCGGCACCAGAGCTAAGGCTGAGTAAGGACCTACCTGGCATAGCGGAACCGCATTCTGTATTACCCCCGCATAATCTATATACAAGGGTGCATGATCCTCGTAAGTTCCTCCTGCCTCTAGTCCCGTGTGCACACCCTCAGGAGCATTAACCTCCTCCTCATCATGGTCACCTTCCTTCGGAGCGTCAGAAAAACCACTCGGAGCAGGTTCCATGGGGCCCGAGTGCAAAAAGTAATTCGCCAAAACATCCTCTGCACACCCAAAAACCAACAAATATAATTATAACCTATTCCTATGTCAAGAGAAAGGACAAGAACCAAAAACAAAGAACTTACTGAAAAGCGCCAGGGCCTCGAAAGATATGGACAGTGGCTTCTCAATGGCGTCGTCAGTAAAAACAACATAATATAGCCCAGACGTCTCAAACAGCATCAAAAAGTCATCCGACTCCATCAAAAGCTGTTGGGAAATCACCGGGGACAAAACTATCTCCTAATCCATGGTGTGCACGGGAGCCGCACCCTCTCTCCAGTCAAAAGGCATGTCCCATTTGCCTTGAGTGGGTTGCACGAAGAAATATTTGTTCTTCCAGACACTATGCGAGCTAATTGACCCATCCAGTATCCTCTTCGTGGAATGTTTGGTATTGTCCTGGTGGCGCACGTTGTAGAATGGAAACCCCCTGGGTGAAATCACCACATCAAAAATGGAAAAGAAGTGATCCACCCCACACTCCAACCCATTCACCTGGCACCAAAAAACATAAATGCAGAGAGCAGCAAACCCATTCAGAACCATTTGACTCGGACTAATATTGCACGCCTTGAATACTTCGCAGAAGAAGGACGACATGAATGAACGCCACCCGTACTTCACTTGAGCAAAATAGACAGTGACCATTCCCTGAGGCGGGTGGCATGCCCTCTAGTCCTTCATCGAAGTTTGAAACACCATGTTCTTCTGGAAAGCCCCGGTTGAAGTGAACAATTCCAATACCTGCTCACGAGTAGCAATACTCTGGATCTTCTTGATTTTTACGAAATCACGAGCAGAAGCCTTCTTCAATTTGGGAACTCTAGCCTTCTTAGAAGAGGCAGCGCCGCCCTCGATAACAGTAGAAGTTTCACCCTTTCGTTTATGGGTGATTACCCCAGTCGGAGCACCCCCCATACCAGCCAGAGAGTCAACGGTGGCAGTAACCCCAGAGGTGGTGGAAGCAGCGATAGGATCAATGTTGGTGGAAGAGGCCATTTGTGCGATAACAAAGATAAAGTGTTTCTCCGCAAAAGGAAAGAAAAGAAGTGCGCGTAAATTTACTGAAAGATTGAAATACGAGAGGAGGAGAAGAGAAGAGAAGAAAAAGCTTTTTTGCTCTGAAGAGAATTTACCGCAAGAGAAAATTGTTAAAGTGAGACGAGAAGTGAATAGTTCTTCTATTTATAGCCAAAACAAAGCAACGGTCAGATGCTTTTCAAACGTGGAGCATATTTAAAGCTCCACGTATCTCCCTCGCTCACGTGCCACGCCATTACAAATCTGACCGTTGCCAACGGTCAGATGTTTTGAACTTTGAAACCCGTCAACGGCTGCCTGCAACGAACGCTCCGAAATCGCCGCGTGCGTGAAGACAGTACCCTCAAGGGTAATCAGGTAAATTCCATATAATTCGTTCTTAAATAATTGTAGATATATACATACTCCCTCGGAAAAATACCGAAAATAAACACATCGAAGGAAACAATTCGGACTAACCCCTCACCTCACCAAGAACACGAAATAAAATTTCCCTCGCCTCTACGAAGTCGATCAAAATTTGGGGAGGCTAGTGTTAACCGTGAAAAATAAATATGAGACTAAAAGGAATATTAGTCCTAAATATATGAACTAATATGTGGACAATACTATTGTCACGAGTACTTCCGATGAGATGTACCTACTCCCAATGAGAAGGCCCATCGGATGTTACCACACCCCTCGGTCACTAACTCAAAGCGGTGCAAAGGAACATCCGAGGAGACACCTAAGCGTCCCTTGGAAAGTCAACGATGAATAAAAAAGATATCAACGTGGCATCGGAAAAAGAGTAAACCCCGATGGATCCGCGCGACTCCGATATCCGTCAATGCGCCAAGAGGGACCACAATGGACCCCGGGTCCTATAATCTTACGAGAACACTTCCTTGCTGAACACTCCTCAACATAAACTGCCATCGGAACATCACTCTGAAGACCAAATGTAAGAACAAAGCCAGATCTAAGTACAAGAGCCACTAGAAGGCCCTCTACGAGGACTTGGGCAAAAAAGTACCACTTCACGAAGGCCAAGTCAAGCCCTCGAAGACCAAGTCAAGCCCTTGGAGACCAAGTCAAGCCCTTGGAGACCAAGTCAAAACCCTTGGAGACCATGCCGAACCCTCGGAGCCCAAGTCAAAGGCGAAAACACCCCTCAGAGGACATATACTGACATCTTTACACCAGATGAACCCTTATCGAGGCAACAACACCACTCGAAGAAGGTCCTAACTGGTCCATCAAGTCACTACCAAATGTAGGCCCCCTCGAAAATAGTATCCCGAAGAACAGTCCTTCGGAGATCCCCGGAGCCATCGGAAGAGGCGAATATCAACCTAGTCAGCATCTGGTAGACTAAAGATATACCTTATCTTATATTTTTACACTTTTACACATATTGCAACACCTGTACCTTACTAAAGCACATGCATAACGACACCTGCCCCTTACAAACTCTATATAAAGGGAGGTGATCGATTGAAAGAAGGGGACTTCGGACACACACAATCATATACACAAAAAACTAAGGAGTAAAGTTCAGTGAATAAAGGAAGGAATATTCTCGCATCTTTGTTCTCCTTTATACAATCATCGCTTTTTGAATTACGGGCCGGGCGTTCCAACCCCAAAATATATCCGTTAAATAGGGAATAATATCAAACTTGTTAACAATGCTGTTTAATGCATCACCACATAAAAGGTTTGCGGCAGAACTGATCAAGCTAAGATCCGATCAACGCACTGGCGTATGAAACTGTTTATCAGGATAATATGATGGCTTCGAAGCAGACTCCACATCAGGCACAAAACATAATGCAAGGAAAGGAAGGAGGGAGCAGATTCAGGAATGACCGTGGAGGGGACATATCCCCTGAGAGGTATACTCCCCTAAACAAAGAAATTATGACCGTATTCGTCGTGGCGCAGAAGAACATGTGGCTAAATGAGCCTAGGAAACAGAGAGAAAGCAAGGGAATGAAGTATTCCAGAAAGTACTGTGAGTACTACCGTCAGACATGACATACAGCTAAGGAGTGTACTTTTGACGACCGCGCCCTGCGAGCTATCCTCCGATCCAAGTTGGTTCGGTGGTGATCAGTCACTTTACCCAACTCAGACTAAAGCGTAACTCATAGGAAGGGGTCTTACTTGTTCAGGATCAAAACCATACACGTTTTATATAATATATTTTGATATATACAGCGAAAGTCTTGTATTACAAACAATGTGACTTTTTAATGATTATGCACTAGTGACAAAACACGAATATTCCAAAATGCACGCTTGAATAATTATTCACTTGATCCATGCTGCCATGTTGATTTTATCCTGAGGAATGGACAGAAGAAACGAGGAATAAGTCTTTAATGACTTAGTGAGATTCATATAAAAGAACTGGCAATGCAAGAACTAACTGTGATTTAATGGATACATTTCGAGAAGTGATCTTACTGGTAGAAGCAATTCAACAAGATAATTTGATGTAGTAATGGTACTGAAATTTTCATAGAATAGTTAATGAACTTGTGCTTAACAATAAACGAATCCAACCGTATGAATTCTAATATTCTACCGTATACCTCCCGAGGAGCAGCGACCTTGCAAACAATCAAGAGACATGCTCGAGTACATGTCGATCTAGCACGCGGGTTACAGCCAACTCCTGACTCCAAGCAGTCCTTACCGCACAGCAGTAACTCGACTCAATCCCTGGGCCCAACTTCCCAAAGGCGTCCCAATTTCCCAATGGCGATGGGGGTGGTGATGGCGACGGTCGCGGTGGTGATGAAATTGGGGGTGGTGATGATGGCAATGGGGGCGGTGATGATGGCGATGGGGGTTGTGATGACGACGGCGGCGGTGGTGATAATGGCGGCGGCGGTGGTGATGAAATTGGGAGTGGTGATGACAACAACGGGGCTAGTGATGATGGCGGCGGCAGTGGTGATGATGGCGGCGCGGGTGGTGATGATGGCGGCGGCTGCCCCCAATTTCATCACCACCGCCCCAATTTCATTACCACCGTCGCCGCCATCATCACTAGCCCCGTCATCGTCATCACCACCCCCAATTTCATCACCACCGCCCCGACGACTTCGCTTCGAACTCCGGCGAAAAGCGTGAACATGGAGCAGTGCACGATGAACAGTGAACAGCGGCTGCAGGGTTGGGGGAGGGAGGGAGAAATGGCCGAAATACCCGAAATACCCTCATAATTAACGAAAATTCTAACGGCGGGGGGTAATGTGCTAACGGTTTTAAAGTTGGGGGTGTCGGGTGCAACGAAACAAAGGTGGGGGGGGGGGGGGGGTAAAATGCGAAACGGCAGAAAGAATAGGGGGCAGGGTGTTTTTTTTCCCTAATTTATATCTCAATAGTTATCTTAAGCAACCATATATTTATAATTATAATTGTAGTTATAATTTTTCTAATGTTAGAAAATCATTTCAAATGGTAAGTATACAATAATATCAAGTATAGTATGATAAACTAATTAATTTGATGCATAATAAATCTTCAAAATATATTACTTAACTGATTAATGGAAAATCGTTCTTTAAGTCTCTAGTACATCCAAAAATTCCAGGAATCATGACATCAAACAACTTTATGAAGCAATCCATTAAATTGTGTAACTTAGTTAATATTATTTTGTTCCAAGATTATCTTAAATTACATAACATTGTATTCATAACTTATAAAAATATTAATACATAAACATAATCAAGGTAAATGATCAAAGAATGTTTAAGCTACGATACATAATTATATAAGAGGATTAGACCTCAAAAGTATATATGATAATCTTATTAAACTTATGTAAAGATATGTTAAACATGATAAATATACTATTTATATATTATTGAAAAATCTAAAAAATATTAATTCGTGAATACAAATCATATTAAAGTGATTCTAATGATTGTTATATCTTATAAGAGTCATGTGTGAGTGATCAATCATGAAATTATGATGATTATTTTTAATCATAAACAAAGAACTTAAAGTACGTAAAATAAGCTGAAAATCGTCGTAGTTTCGAGTTTACCTTTGATCAGATATCCAAATGAACTTTGTTTCCAAATATTCTTATGGCAACTTATCCCTAACATCACTAGGAACATGTGTACCTGAATGGGAAGGAAAGTCCAAAGGTTTGCTATGCTAAATAATTCTTGAAAACATTGAACCTATTTTTGGATTTTCAGACAACAGTCTACGGTTTAGGAATTTCGACCTTCTACATCACATTATTGAAAAATATTTCTTTATATAAAAGTTAGAGGACATCATGAGGAGTATTCGGCCTTTGGCCTTGATCATAAAGGATTTTTCTACAATTAGTTATGATTTTTCTAAGGTGCAGGGCCGAATGGAGAAAATGATGAAATACGAACTTGGAATGAATTTTCCGTGAAAGTAGACTCACTAACTTAGAGATTTATAGCAAGAAATAAGAAAAAACCGAAATAATTTATAGTAAAAAAATCATGTTAAAATGCTTTTGATTAAGGTCCCACTTTGATTGTTTTATAATAAATCACCAAAAAAATCTGAATTTAATCATGCTCTTAAGGATGTCATGGCTTAACTCATCAAAAAAATGGCATGGCTTACTTTATCAATTAAGTCCCTCAATTATTTATATGTAAAATTAAATAGGTATAATTAGATTTCTTAGGTAATTTTTCTAGGTAATTCAATCAACTTGGTTAATATTTAAAATTGACATATATGTTTTAGGATTAGAGACCTGTAAATATAATAAAAGACTATCTTTTAAGTTCAGGGGGCTCAAATGCAAATTTTTCTTAACATTTAGGGTCAAAAATGGAAATTTTCAAAAGTTCAAAGACTAAAGTATAAATTTATTTTCTTCCAAATTTTTGGGGCGTTACAGTACCGACTCTTTAAAGGAATCGATTAAGAGGCTTATCAGAGAAGGCAAAACTAGTATAGTTCGTGCGGAGCTCAAAGGGCGAGAACGACAGGGACGATAGATCAGGCTCGCCTCAGAGGGACCAGTCACGGTCGCCCAGGAGGGACAAGCAAAGGGCCATGGAGGCTCCTATCAAGCGTGGGAGAGCGATAGTCAACGCCCCTACGAGGGGAACGATCAAGATGATCAATGGAGGACCGATATGTGCTGACTCGGCTGAGGGGCGCAAGAAGATAACTTGTAAGATGCAGGAAGGGAGATATGTGGGTTTTACTACCTTCGCCGATGAGGAAGATTTCCTACACCAAGAAGTATCCTTCACCAAAAAGGACTTAGAACAGCTCACGCAGCTGGCGCACATGGCAGGTAAACTCAGCTGCCCTCTTGTCGTTAAAATTGATATAGCCAAATATGAGGTATGAGAGGTGCTCGTTGACAATGGTAGCTTATCAAACGTTATGTTTGCACACGCATTTGATAAAATGGTAGAAACCAAGATATGGTTGGAGTGGTCTCTACACCATTGACAGGATTCGGTGGCGGAGAGGTGGTCCCGATGAGACAAATCACATTACCTACTTTGTTTGGGGAAGACCCTTGCAGAAGGAAAAACGATGTCAAGTGTACCGTGGTCGATCTCCCTTTCCCTTACAACGCCATTATCGAACGTCCCGCCCTCGATGCGATAAGAGCAGTGGTATCCACTTACCACCAAAATATGAAGTTTCTTATTCGGGGCGTGGTTGGTGAGATCCTAGGCGACCAGAAGGAGAGATGGATGTGCTATGATAGTGATCGCCTAACAGCCGCGAGGGGCTCGCCGATTTAATTCATGTTTGTTATTTCTGGAACAGTTTAATTCATGTTTTGTTAATTCTCAGATAATGTCTATTTACTTAAATCGCCTTTTAATGGGACTGGCCTGTAACTAAAACAGGGGAACTACGTTGGTCTGATTCCCATATCAACGACATACATAGGCGAACTGGGATTTACCTAGTTTTCGATCGTTATCCATTATTAATATTTATCCTATGACTGTTATATTTCTACTATCTTCATGTTGATGGAATGCTTGCAGGGACAAATATATCCTACGGGATAATGATTCAAACATACCTTAAAAGGATAGATCGGGCACAGTCTGATTTCTGGTCTTTACCTGCTTGGAATTTTTTTATTGATATCTATCTCTTGTTATATATTGCAATCCTTGAAAAATGTCAGGGACTTAGGTTCTTTCTATTTACATCAAAGAAAAGAAAGAGACTCACCGATCCATAAAGATACGGAAGAGAGAACCCGAAACAGATGAAGATCTACAAATCCTACGGGATATCGAGTACCCTAAAGGGATGAAGATCTACAAATCCTACGGGATATCGAGTACCCGAAAGGGATGAAGGTATACAAATCCTACGTGATATGGAGTACCCGAAAGGGATGAAGATCTACAAATCCTACGAGATATCGAGTACCCAAATGGGATCAAGATCTACAAACCCTACGTGATATCGACTACCCGAAAGGGAGGAAGATCTACAACCCTACATGATATCGACTCCCTGATCCTAATGGGATACGAAGAAGAGTACTTGAAAGGGGCAAAAATTTACAAATCCTACGGGATATCGACTACCCGAAAGAGAGGAAGATTTACAATCCTACCAGATATCGACTCTTCAATCCTAAACGGAAGACGGAGGAGAGTACCAGAAAGGGACAAAAATCTACAAATCCTACGAGATGTCATATACCCGAAATGGGTGAAAATCGACAAATATGGGTGTAAAGCACCCAAAAGGGCATAAATCTACAATCCCACGGGATTCTGACTACTTCACTGTCTAAAATACAAAAAGAAGTACAATACTATAGGGCCCCGATCTTTCGATCCAACGACAGTAAGCGGCTCATGACTACAAACTCGCAAGCCCGTCATCGTGTGATTACACCTAGGAAGGGCACGATAAGAGGGAAAATCCCGACAATTGCAATTTACTTACAACTGTGCCTGGGTACAAACGCAACCACGAAAACAATTACTTCTTCATAAAACCAACATAAATGACATCCTCGGATGAAGACAACGAATGCATTTTTTTACCACAAAAGTCTATGGCAAAAAAGATCCTTTCAATTCGATATACCACTAGTACGAAGAATTCAAGAAAATCACAATATCCTGAAATTATTACACAACATAGAATAAAAAAGCGATGCAACGCCAATGAGAATGGGAGAACAAACAAATTCCCCTTGATCAGGCAAGGTTCTTCTTCAAAAGAGCCGCAAAAGGATCAGGATTTCAAGCAGCCGCGTCTGATGACTCGGGGTCCTCGAGAGGGAGGCCATCTGGACCACACATGGAATCCAACTGCGTGATGTCAAAATCATCCTTAAAATCGACCTTCTCGGTGATTTGCCCAATGATGGCGTTCTTGGTATCCTCCCTCTATGAGAAGGCACGTTCCACAAAGAGATCCTTATAAATCTCACTCATATGAAACTTTTCAGCAACATGCACCATTAGCTCATAAGATGCATCCTAAAAAGATAAAAACCTTTCATAAGAAATAATCACAAAGAACAAAAATATACGATAGCGAAGATATGCCTACCGCATTTTCCAGATCAAGTCGCGCCTTTGCAAGCTCGGCTTACAAATGCTCATTTTCTGATTTCACCTTGTTGAGCTCTCGTTCAGCCAAATGCTTGTTATTCTGATGTTTGAGAGCCTGCTCTTTCAAACTAATAAGCTTATTTGAAAGCCTCTCATTCTCTAAACAACATTATTCGTGCAATTCTTTGATCACCCGCCACCTACACACGGCTTCTTCCTTCTCAGCAACAAGCTTCTCAGCAGCGATGTGGTTAAACTCACCTATCATTTCGAAATCGACCTCCAACTGGGCGATGATCGCATCTTTATCCCCATTAGTTTGTTTGACGGTCATCAAGCTTGTAGTCAAGAACTTCACGAACTGGAACCATCACAAATTAGGATGATAAGAGAACAACTTATACATGTACCTTATAAAATGAAAACATATTACCCTTATACGTGCACATTCCGAGCACGATCCTGCTCCCGCAGTACATGTGCCTTGTTAGGAAGAGAGAACGCCCTCTTCATGGAACATACCACCTTGGTCTCACTGAATTCTTGATTCTGCACATTAACACTAGGACCTGGAGCAGTGCGTCCCGACGAAACTCTTACCCGAGCTCTTTTTCATCCGCTAAAACCAGGCGCCTCGACTGATGGTGCGGTAGATTTTTGAGTACCGCTACCACTAGCCCCCTTATCTCGCAGCAACGTCAACACAACGTCTCAAGGAACCTCCTTGCTCGGCAGAGTTGCAGGGATAAGATCAAAAGTTTCTTTGTCCAGACTTATTAGGACCTCCAAAGACCGACCCATTTCATTTTCACTAGAGTCACTTGCGGGGCACCCCACCAATCCCAACCTTCGGGTTTTCCCTCACATCACTAACACTTCCGGGAACAGAGCTACGAAAGCGACCTTCTCCCCGATAGACAAAGAAGGGCCTTCCACCCTGGATAACCCGGACCCAACACCCACCGAGGGTGAAACCGCCCTTATCATACCCCCAGCAGCCTGAATAAACTACTTTGTCACAAACCCGGTCTCAGAACCAGATGCCATGACGACATCTTTTGTAATAGTATGGGTAACGGTTGCGACCTCTGTTACGACAACTGCCTGAGTTGTTGACCTGTTGCCTCCGCAATCGACGCTGCCCCAGCCGCTAAAGCCACTTCCGTCGCGATAACTGTTTTGCCACTGCAACCGCCTCCGTCGCGCGGGCAGCCGCTCTTCGTTCAGCACCGACCTGCAACATGCATGCACAAACACCATCACTCCGGCTAATCGAGATTAAAAAGTGCTCTAGAAATTGCAACCTACATAATTACGAACAATAATAAAAACCAATTCCAGAAAACGATGTCAAAGAACATATTGAATAAGACATCTAAAGGCATATCGAAGTATATGTAGAAAGGCTACATCGAAGACTACATCGAAAGTAATATCAAAGTCAATATCGAAGGTATAAATTAAATGCTACATCGAGAGGCATATTGAACTGTATATCGAAAAGATATATCAATAGTTACATCGAAAACCATATCAGGCATCCCCAACATACCTTTGCCAAAAGAAGTACTAATTTGCTAAAAGACAACGTGTGTTTTCTCTCTCCTCTCTACTGCTATTTATAGACATCAGGCCCTTCGACTACATATTTATGATAGAGCATGTCGAACCCCCAAATCGATGTTCGATATAGAAATTCCATATAGCAGTATAATTTTGATACATTTTTAGAGAAGTGACAACGCAATTACCCCGCAAGAGAAACCTTTCTATTTTAATTAAAACGCAGACCTCTACGGTACGTAAATTGCATTGCAGGTCCACCATCGTCTTTAAATGAATTCACATATCTGAGCTCCATCATTTGAACTGGCGGGACAAGAGATACTGATAATTCAAACTTAAATTTAGTTTACGAATTGTTATTTACAATAATTCCTGTATTGGGCCGGCCATGGGCCAAGCCAATGTTTAACTATATCGAGGATGGCACCCGATGTCGATGTCGAATACGACATTTGATATAGTACAGATCACGTGAAGGTCACATGTGCGGTCCCCACATCCCGAGGTCTATATATCTCCGAGCTCCATTAATCAGGGTAAGCTTTAATTATTAGGTACATTGTTCACTCGATATCGAATATACGCAATATCACTCTCGATATAGCCCTCGACATTATATCCAACATACTACCCGATATATATTCTGGATATATATCACCGACATCTATTTCAACATCATCCCCAATATTTAATCCAAAATCAGTCCCAACATGGATTCATCCCCGACATAGAAGAGATTCGACGTCATCCTCATCATCCTCGACGTCACATTCGACATCACCTCCGATATCCGGCAGTGCATCCCAGCATCATTCCGAGGTGTTCCGACTAAGTCTATCTAGAACTAGTGGTAGACATATGAGACCTAATTTGTGATAGATTTGTAGCCCCACACCTGTAACCTCACACTTTGTACTTAATATACGATCTATTGCCAAATTAGGAATGATGCCCTCCTCCATGACCACGTCGAAGTCCATGATAAAAGGCTCTCTTGCCCCTCCTCAACTTTTCATGAAATTCGTTTTGTTTTTTATTTTACCTAGGCAAAAAAAAAAAAGAAGATTGCTAAATTGCTCACAAAAAGAAGAATGTGTGTGACTAGAATTTGGTACTACTAGTCATGTGAGGCGAGCATGAGTAGTTTTAAAGATGTATGTAATAATAATAGCCCGATCTACGTGTTCGCAAGTGCACGATCAAGTAATAATAAAGTAGAAAGTATATTACGCCCCAAGTATTGATCCTATAGAGAGTGTCTTATATCTGATTAATAATGTTAAATTTAAATAATTGAAAAAACTAATGACTACCTTAATGTAATTAATTGATTGAATGAAGAAAACTAACTAAACTAGAGAGCATAATTAATTTTATTGATTTGGTTGTAATGTAGATGAGAGAAAAGCTTATCTAGGAGTCGAAATTCATTATCACTTGATGTTGGTACTTCTGGACAAAGTGCAAATGTTCATATTTAAGCTTCTTTCTATTGAGTTCGTATTTTGTTCTTAGTTTACTGTGATAAACTACGCTTGCTTTTGCAATACCTCAAGAATCCTCTAGCCCCTTAATTGCTTAGACCTTTTTTTTTCATTGGCCTTCCTGAATCTCACTCTGTCAAGGATCCATACTGAGTATTAAAAAAGAACTAGAGTTGGTAACTAATCTAAATTCCTCGTGAGATGCCAGTGACAAAGGTTTAGAGATTTGTTCATGTGATCTACTATGCACCTGTTGTGTTAACAATCATCCTATACATAATTCAGATAATACAAGATAGTCTAGCATCACTACATTGGCTTCTCAGAAACCCCACGTGTTAATCTTATCATGTAGCATATGAAACAAACAAGTTCCAACAAAACACGACTTCAATAAAAATAATCAAAACATAGGTTCAAGATTCATCATTAGATAACTACCTCCTATCCAAGACACTGTCTAAATTAACTACTAATGATCGACGATTGAAAAAAAAATTCATTATAAATAACATAAGTAATATAAAGGAAATATTAAACTCTTATCTCGATGAGATGTTGGCGTGTCTTTCCCTTGATTCTCGTTTGCTTTGCTCCTAATGATGATTAATTTGACAATAGATCGTTTATTACAGACAGAGGCGAGATTACAATGATACCATAACCAATATATTACAAACTATATAACCTATCTCTAATACTAGCTCTAGGTAGTCCGGAACACCTCAGAGTAACCCTAGGATGCTTCACAGGATGTCGAAGGAGAAGATATGTCGAATCTAGGCGGATATCGAATATCTTCTATGTCAGGGATATGGTGGTTATCGAGGACGTGTCCATATCGGGGGTAGGTATGTCGAAGGTATATCGGGTGAGTATATCGGAGTGTGTATATCGGGCGAGTAAATCAGAGTGTATATCGGATACAGTATATCAGATGATGTATATCGAAAGGGTGCTCGATATCGAATATACGTATTTGATATGCTGGTGAACATTGTAGGGTAATTAATGATACTTGCCTTGATTAGTAGAACCCGAATATATATAGGCCTCGGGATGCGGGGATCTCACCCATAATTCCCAGTGTATGTTGTACCATCTCAAATATGGAAATTCGGTATCAATATGTATATCGGGTGCCATCCCCGATATACAATTGTTGGCCCATATGCTATTGGGCTCGACCCATGTAATTAGGCGGAGTAGCCCAATAGGAATATTACCCATATCATGTAGTCTTCTAGTTTATGAGTTATCACTGTAAACAATAATTCGTAAACTAAATCAAATTTGTAAATACCAGTACCTCTTGTCCCCCCAGTTCAAATATAGGAGCTCGGATACGTGAATTCTATTTGGAACAATGGTGGATCCGCAATATAATTTCTCGTGGCATCGAGGTTTGCATTTGAATTATGAGCGAGATTCTTTCTTGTATAGGGTTGTACCTCAGAACACGTAATTAAAATTATATCGAAAATCATTGATATCAAATGTTTTCGATATCGAGATCGTTATATCGAATGTTGATTTCCACATGGGTAGCCATAAATGCTTGATTCACGCGCCCAATGTCTATAAATAGGCAGCGAGAGGAGAGAGAAAATCCATTTGTCTTTTAGCGAACGCGCACCTCTTTCGGCAAAGGTATATCAAGTGCTTTCGATATAGTAATCGATATAGATTTTGATATAGATTTTCATGTAGATTTCTATGTAGTTTTTCAATATGTGACCCGATATTAGTCTAATCTCGAGAATTTCACGCGTACATCAAAAATTTGTATGCTTAGCTTAGTTTCTTATCACATTTTGAGTTTGATTGATTTGACTAACCTTTGAGTTTCGTTTGTCAGACTCCTGTGACCCTAATTCATTAAACCTCGATAGATTATTAATCTCCTTGGGATATAATGGCATGTGAGATAAAAATGTTTGGAGCAAGAGATGTTGATATGTCGCATGACAATGCTACCTTTGTTCATGGTGTGGAACTTAGTGATGATGGTGACCATCACCAATATCGTTTTTGGCTGCACCGATGTGGGATGCTGGATTTCTTGATCTCTTGGTGCAGCATAAATATGATCACCCCACACTCGTGCAAGAAGAAGTGCTCCAGGCTGGTGGTTTGTCTCCAAAAGCATATGACGGCCCCTACAACCTAGTATGTATTCGATGCGAGCTGAATTATTCTTCTAGTTTTCTCCATTATAAATAGTAATTCTAACATTTGGTAATAATTTTGTTGTAGATCAACTCGTGATGAGTTGTAGAGTTGACGTTCATACTTCAACGCCAAGCGGTGTAGAGGTGGGCCTCAATGTCGAAAGGGCACTACCCATAGTTCATAAGTCTCGCGGGCGAGAGGGTTACTGCGTGAAGGCAAAGATAGCCATCGCGTCTCAAGGCGAGTCGAGCTCGCAAGGTGGGATTGGTGGGCTCCTTGGGAGTTGTGTGCCCCTCCAAGGTGGAGCCGCAACAAGTTCGAGTTAGAATCCAGGTCCCAAAGCCCTGGGCAGAACCTCTACCCAAGCAAAATAGAAATAGGTTGCTTCTGCCAGAGCGGCATCTAAGCCTCCCGGGTTTCGATGGAAAGTCGACCAAGGTAAAGTTCCCACTGCAGGAGAGGGAAGCTCATCTTTCGTGCTATAAGTTTTGCGCTTCTATCTATATTATTGTGTGTGTTCCAATATAGAGTAGGGCTTTTGGTATAGTCATTTTGATTTCCATATGCCTCTTGCAGGTTAGTAAGTTTTTATCCAATATCTTGAGGTGGCCAGCAATAATGACGCGAACACGGTAGAGGCCGTAGCGTGGACGGTCGCTGACCTAGAAGCGGTGGGAAACTATGACCCCGGTGAGGCAGCTAGAACCGTAGCTGAACGGTACGAAGCCCTGAGCGTTCTTTCGGAGTGTGAAGGCAATGTCTAGACCATCTTGAGCAAGAACAAAAAACTAACGGCCATCGTGGCCGCTGAAACAGAGGGGAGAGAGACTTTAGAGGAGAAACTTTGGTGCGTGAAGTCGGAACTTGCACAGGCTTAGAGGGCCGCACGTTTAATGGTAATTTCCTTTGCGTATATCCATAGTGTTTTCATTCATTGGATATTTATTAGCAATATACTTCTTATGTCAATCCAGGAACCTACGCGAGAATAGAAACTGAGTGTAGTGAAGGGGTACCTCCTGAGCAAGAGCTACAAAGACATATGTGTTGAAAAAGGATTGCAGGATCGAGAGGAGGCGAAGGACGAGAGCGTCGGTCAAGCTAATTTGCTGAATGGGTTCAAAGAAGGCTTTGATACCCAACATCTTGAACAATAGGGTTGCTCTTTTGACAATGCATATGAGCCTTTTTAATTCTTAGATAAACCATCCTATTTCATTGTTAAAAACATCCTATAAACATAAAAAAAAAACTTAAAATTAAACTCCTCTAAGGCCAGGGATCTTATTCCCTCGAACTCCACTTTACATTTCTATTACATCATCAATGAACTCTCCATCAAGGCTTCGTTATCTTTATGCTCGATTGGATGACCCTATAGGGTGTTCATCTCATTTCTGCGGCCTTTTTGGCTTTAGATATAACCCATTGGGGTGTTAGTCTCGTTTAGAGATAATTCTGATAGCCCACGAGGTGCTTTTAGTCATTGAGCACCTTAGATGATCATAATTAAGGCATCGAGTGATTTCATCTACTTGATAGTCAAATCACGAGCCAAAGTACGTAATGCTCATGTTCTGATCATTCTCACGTTGTACTAAGTCCGCTTGTTTCTGCTGGACATGTCATTCTGAAGTTATATGTGACTGGCAGACGTGCCAACCCTTAAGTTAGATATGCCAATCCTAACGTTAGACATGCCCATATTGACATTAGACGTGCTAACCTTGACAAAAAAACGTGCTCCTCTAATGGTAGATGTACTACCTTGAATATTAGACATGCTAACTACAAAGTTAGATGTGCTTTTCTAGAGAGAGAAATCAGTCACTTTGAGCTCCCACAAGTTCATCCATTCAAATGAAGAGGCGAGGGGCGTATTTATAGGAAAATGAGAAGGCCTTGGGAATAGTGGGATCTACCCTCAAGGTCACCACCAAGGGAGCATATCGGTTAATCGATGTACTCCCTCACCATGTCGGCAACTTTGCCAAAGTGGCGGGTGATCGTGGTCGACATGCCATATCAACCTTAAGTTAGATATGCCAATCCTAACGTTAGACATGCCCATATTGACATTAGACGTGCTAACCTTGACAAAAAAACGTGCTCCTCTAATGGTAGATGTACTACCTTGAATATTAGACATGCTAACTACAAAGTTAGATGTGCTTTTCTAGAGAGAGAAATCAGTCACTTTGAGCTCCCACAAGTTCATCCATTCAAATGAAGAGGCGAGGGGCGTATTTATAGGAAAATGAGAAGGCCTTGGGAATAGTGGGATCTACCCTCAAGGTCACCACCAAGGGAGCATATCGGTTAATCGATGTACTCCCTCACCATGTCGGCAACTTTGCCAAAGTGGCGGGTGATCGTGGTCGACATGCCATATCAACCTTGGCCAATGTGCCTTATATCCGAGCACATTTGGCCGCGAACGTGCCACATCGGCATAGGCCAACATGCCCGCGTGATTCTACATTGGTCTAGACAAAGTGGACTTCCTTTCGCGTCACATCGGCCTAGCTAATGTGGCCCATTTCCCCCACCACGTCAGACTTTTTTGACATGGTTTTACTACCGTATCTGGACTGGCCTTGTTAATACCTCATCTTGGCATATTTTGGGCTAGTCAGCCAAGTGAAAATTGCCTTTTTATCCCTCAGTTCCATGTATTTGAGTTGTCGATTTTTTATTTTTTAGGTGTCATAATTATGGCACACCCATAAGTTCCCCAGTTTGAGATGAGCTCGCCTTGGTGAGCATATTTCATACTATTAAATGAAAGGCATAATTACCATTCTGGTGACCAAACTTTGTGGCTATGAAGCCTTTTTTGGTCATACTTGGTGATTTTCAAGTGTTTTGGAACCATTTAAATGGTTTTGGGAAAATCGAGGGGCTAACGGGTAAATATTTTTTGGAATTTTTTTATAGAACACTTTTGAATTAGCCCAATATGTTGGGTGGTTTATTGGACCTTGAACACTTGGCGTCGAGATGGCCACATCATTCACCTCGGTTTTTGAACCAAGGTGACCCAAATCGACAATAAGCCGACGTGGGCTTGAATGGGCCGACGTGGTGGCCACGTCGACCCATCAAGCCAGATGCCACGTCGGTATCTTGGTCAACATGCCACGTGGAGCATCTAAGACATGCCCAAAATTTTTGTAACATGACGAGTAATTTGACAATAGATCGTATATATAGAATATGGTTGGTTACAAGTGTATTACAACGAATCTATCTCAAACTATGTCTCATATCTCTAGCTATAGGATGACTTTGGTCCGGAACACCAGCTACTCAAAGTAGAGGTCCAGCCGGATAGTCCCCTCAATATTAGGAGTGATGTTGAGGGTAGGTCGAGTATAATATCGGAAGTATATCGGGTATGATCTGGGGAGTGACGTCGGATCATACTCGAGGTACTATGTCGAATCCTTTACTATGTAGTATGTTTGAATATATATCAAAGGTTATGTCGAATATGAGTATTCGATATTGGCGGGTAGACCTAGGTGTCTTTATTGTGTGTGTTCTCGATATGCGGGACGAGGTATTTATACAGTCTGGAATGTACTATATCGAAGGTGAACTTCGATATACATATCGGGGATGATTCCAGACATAACTAAAACCTGAGCCTGGCCCATGGTAGGTCCAATACGGAAAATATCCCTATCATGTAGTCCCCCAATTCATAAACTATTAATTGTACAATAATTTATGAATTTTGCTCGGGGCACCCATCACTCCCCCCAAGTTGGCGACTGATTGGCCCGATTTTAGTTTTGGGGAAAAATAGATGTTACGATACTCCCCCATTTTTTCCAAAATATTTTTGCGATCAATTAGTCGAGAACTTGTATATCGAATATATATATATATATATATATATATATATATATATATATTGAATTTGGCCTTAGATATATCCCCCGACATTCCAGCATTAATTGCTCTGCGGGGCTCGATTACTTTTGCTTATATAAGTCGGTCTCCCAGCTTTGTCATCATTCTATTATTTTTATTCCCAAGTCTTGTCGCTTTCACGCTCGGATATCAAAGTTTATATCGAGGACGTGCGAGGTATATCGAAATTTATTTTCGACATAGTGCATAGTAATTTTCGATATGGCCGTTACTGTTTCCGATCAGTTTTTCGATGTCCTTTTTGACATGTTCCCGATATAGTATTTGAGATTATCTTTTATGTTTCTAACCGTGAGTTTTTCTTGTTTTAATGCTAAGGATGGTTCGAGTGAAAAACCCTCCACATAGGAAGTGTGTCATGTCCCCGTGGCCACATGTGTTGGTGCCTTTGCGGCGTAATGCATTTGTAGTTTTGGATGATGACTCCTCCGACTCCAGCTTTTCTGCTGATGATATGAATGTATCGGACAACCTACCCACAGATACCCTGCTAGACGACGGTCTTATGCGGGTTCCTGGTATTGCTGCTGATGTTAGGCTTTCGCGTGTTCGTCTTTATAAGTAGAACTCTTAATTTCAGAGTCGTTTTTGGTACTACAACCAAATCAAAATGGTGGTAGTATCGTTGTCAAAAGTCGTGCGACTGTTGAAGAAGGTTTGGTATTAGAGCAATAGAGATTGCGGGCCATGGAGGTAGAGCTCTTATCCCAGCAATGACTTACTGCTAACCCCCTAGAGTTGTTGTGAGGCTGTTTCCAGATGGAGCACCCTCAAATTATTGGCATCCGAGCGGTAGGGTGGGTTTTAAGGAGGAAACAAGGAGTCGAATAGTGAGCGAGGGTCCCCGAGCCAACGATCTTGACAGTGTTGTTCCTCCCTCGGATGTTGTGAGTGGTAGTTCGACGCATGCAGATGTTGAAGTAATGCGATGGCATGAGCCAGGGGAATTTGTGCCTTCTCCTGATAGGGTTAGCAATATCAACATTGGGGGGACTACGTCCCATATGCGGACTCCCCCTAATGTATCGACTGTGTCAACATCTCGTGGGTCTAGTTCCCATCGTCGGAAGAGGTCACGGAGATCTCCCGGGTCTGCCCTACCTTTGATCGAAAATTATGACTTCCTGCGGGATCCTGCTTCTGACCAGCTAGTTGTGAGGATAGGTGGTGAAACGATCCATGAGCAAAATGCTATTCAAAGTATGGACAATATTTATTCGGATTGTGATCCTGCTGTGTTATTTCGAAATCTGGAGGCTGCCCTAGCACCACGGATGTGCGTAATGCTTTACTATGTGGTACAGTCTTCTATTTTTGAAGTTTTGTTAAATAGTTGATGACCGTTTAATTATTTCGTGATGTATGACGTATTCTGATTGTTCATCAGTTTGGGCACATGTTTCACGCTCTCTGCAACGATTACATGTTACTTGCCAAGGTGCAATCTGGTTATGATGCTAGAGTTGATGAGTTACGAGCGATGATTTCTCGTAGCAATCTTTCTCGGGACCGAGCTAATATGCGAGCACGTTCAGCTGAGACTAGTGCGCGAAAGGCCCATGACAAGGCTTGGAAAGCGCAGGTCGATAAAAGAGAAATTAATCAAAGAGTTGACAGAGGCTAAGGCCTAAGCTCGTAGGCTTGGCGTAGAAAAGCTGTTTTTGGAGCAAGAACGCAACTCTTATAGGGATTTCATTGCTTTGCTCGAGATCCAGAATGCCAAGTTGATGGAATCACTGATTCATAATGGTATAGCAGTAACACCCTCTAACCCAAGCGGGAGTCCGAATCGTGCTGGAACTGAGGATGGTTGTAAAACCCCCATTTTTTTTAAGTAATGTTTTTTATGAATATTTTTTCTTTTTTAAAAGCTCATTAAGTGTTCCAAGCAGTTATTATGTTCCCTTTTGTTTTTTTTATTTACATAACTTGTGTAACCTTTGTTAAATTTATGTCTCTTAACCGTAAAATAATTATACATGCTTTCTTTATAACGTAAATAATCCTCACTTTTTAGGTCATACTATTTTTTGTGCAAAATATTTATTAATTAAAGTACTTGTATTAGTTCAGTAACAATATTAATTGTTGCATGATCCTTTTGGGTTTACCATTTCGAGAACTTATACATGTACTAGGTTTCTTAAATTAAATTGCTCTAGTTTACATATTTCATCACTCCTTGTCCATGATAAGTTGAATCTTAGAATAATAATTGGCAACGTTTTGATATTAATAAGTCAAGGAACTCTGAATTTGCCCAATTGATTTATCTTATTAAATTCTAAGTAACGCTGCACATTCTTTTAAATATACTCCTTACATATATGCCTTGTATGATTTAATTTAGTTGAGCATTATACAATATTAGGAGTTAATTAGAAGGGCTGTTACATAATCTCAATTATTTATTGGAATTAATAATCATTAGGCTCTTAAATCAGTTACCAGGAAATCAAGGGTTTCTTTCAATTGTCACGCATCCGTCTTCTCTTATTTCTCAAAAGTTGGTCTTTCTCGATATTTCATTGCAACCCTTTCATCCTTCCTATATTTTTTTCCTCTCTTGCACGCCGCCGTTTCTTAATTGTTTCAGCAAATAGGTAAGGTGTTTTATTCCAATTCTTTTTAATTATATGTTAATACATACCTTGCAGATGAGAATATTGTTTATATATTACATAATGCACATATTCATGTTGATCATTAATTCTCTGTGAGGATTGGATTTTAAGACATGATGCACTACCAATAAAATTTACATGTAAGGTTTTGTATGAATGGTGTTGTGCGTGAGCATATTTTCTAATAATCAGGTTTTAACTGGCTGTATCATCTTTTCTTTTCTTTTAAATGATGTTAGGATAATTTATGAAATTGTGTTCTCAATCTAATAATAAGCTCGTGAACTTTTGTTAGAATCGGTTATGGTTAAGCATGATATAATATAAACTTGGATCAATGCTTATAAGTTTGACTGAGAGTAACTCATGTACGTTTCTTTTATTAATAAGCATTGATCCAAGTTTAAGCATTGATCGTATGAACTTGGGATTATAAATATCATTTTTCTCGGTGATAGATTAATTAGTTGGATCAATGTGTTCATTCGTTTATCATGATCGTATGTTATTGTATTCGTGCAACTTGCTACTTGTGTGTCTGTCATGATTTTTGAGTATCGAATGCTTTTGGTATTGATAGGATCCACGACTTCGTCAGCACGGGGTACTATCGGGCAGCGGCGAGCTGTCGATGGGATTCGTGACGCCATGCCCCTTTCTCTCATAAGCATCGGGAGTTCGTTGCTTTTGAGGGGATCAACGAGCATGTACCTAGGCATGCGTAAACGTTTTCAAATATTTCCCTCATGTCACTGGATTTTGTCATGGTATTTTGGCGCATTTAGGCCTTTAAAATTATTAAACATTTTATGGATTATTTAGTTGAATTATGTTATTTGATTTAAAAATTCGGGGCGTTACAATGGTGGTATTGCCTATTCAGGCCATGTTGAACATGATTCCTCTCCTGAATATATGGTTCAAGGATTTTCTACCGAATCAGGTAACAATTCTGATCAGTCTATGGATACGGGCGTATTTGGTGACAACAGTCATGTACCCGGCCAGCTTATTGTGTGGGCTTTGGCAGGGGTCGTCACTCCGTCGAGTATGAAAGAGATCGAACCTAATTTGGGATAATATCGAATATGGGATTATATCGAAACTGAGGGATATCGAATATGGGATAACATTGAATCTGGGATTATATCGAATTTAGGATTATATCAGAGATACGAGATATTGAGTGTATACACATATCGCGTAAGTTATGATATCGAGAGCTCTCATGCTGGTTCTAGGCCACGCTGGAACCAGCTTTGTTCTTTGCACACATGTACTCCAAGCAACGTGGTGAGGGGATGGATGGATCCTTGATGATTTCGGACTGAAATCGGGTTATCCCAAGCTACCTAGGTATCCCTTTGAGGGAATCAAGCTGAACATAGTTCATTTATCTATTCTGATGACCGAGCACTAATCGGGCTATGTGATTCACTCGTTTCTGTACTGCGCAGCTTCACGATTTTGACCATATCTCTTCGTAGGAAGGTCCAAACCTTAATCTACTTCTTGATATGGGAATTAGACTCCCTTACCTTTCCAAGCATATAAGGCACATGTCTGGGAGACATGTATATCGGCCTCGACATTGGAAATCATGTTGGGTATCTGGCATGTCGGGTGTGATGTCGAGGCTTCACCATATCGGCCATGTCTCGATGTAGGTATATTGAAACCCCAATCTGCTTCTTCCCATGGCAACTAGACACGTGTAGCTATTCGTACATATAAGGTACATATTAAATGGATAAGTATAGCGTTCTATATATCGAATATAATATCGGGTTTGCGTATCGAATGTTATGTCGAATGTATGTCGAATGTTATGTCGGGAATATCCTATGTCGGAGGTCTATATTGAATATATTCGATATAGGTGGTACGAGGGAGGTCCTCAGGCATTTTCTCTCTCCTTTGGGGCCAAATGGTGCGATATTTATAGGCATATGGGCCAGGGTATGTCGAAAATGGTCCCTAACATAGTATATCGAATATGATATTCGATATATTGTCCAGCTCTGCACTGTTCCACCGTTTTGGGCATAACTTTCACTCCGGAGTTCCGAATTGTAATCTGCTTGTTGCATTACGACCTAGACATCTGTGGCTTTCCAATGACATATCATAAGCTGCCTAGTTCGCTATACACAAATAATGGTGATCCTTGTAATTGTAACATCCTCGTGGCATAACACGTATTGCTACTAGCTATGTAGTATCATGTAACCCTAGATCCAAGATGCGATATTTAACAACGTGAAGTGAAGTTCTAATACCGCTTATTATAAAATAAATTCTGAATTTGAACAACAACACTGTTAACTGATGTAATTCAGAATGTAAAAGACACACTGATTTACATGGGAAATCCACGTATTATTTTGAGTTATAAAAATCACGAATAAGGTAAAAGAATATTGCTATAAAGTAATGTAATTACAATTTTTAGAATTTTACCTAAAGATAATTGCACTACTCTTTATTTTAACCTCACACAAACAATTCACACGTAGCACTGACCTTAACTGTTTGCTTATTTGCGAATTGTGTCTTTCCCAATCCCTCTCCATTTTTACCTTTTTTCTTGGGATGATTTTTTCTTGAATGTTGATGATATGATTCTTATATGTAGAGAGTTTGTGAAAGGTGGTCCCTTCATGAGTTGACAAAAAGTAAATATATTTATATTTATATTTATAAAATATTTTTTTTGTAGAAAGTTATCAAAAGTAAGAATATATTTTTAATGATATCAAATATTAAAAATTATACTTTATTTTGTATTAAATAAATAAAAAGTAGGAATTTCATGCATAATTTTTCAAAACATAAGGGGTTTTAGGTTTTGAAATCACATGTAGGTTTTGTACTAAACATTCTAAATGGTATAATAGACTTTTTATAAGTAAGAAATACTCAAAGTCAAGCCCAATCTCGTATACAACAAGTGTACATCACTCTCTAACGGAGTTGGGCGGAAAAGAGATTTCGTGAAAAGTTTATGAAACCACGAAATAATTTTGTGCAGAAAAGAGATTTCCTGAAAAGTTTATGAAACCACGAAAAAAATTTGTGCAGAGTTCATGAAATAACGAGAGAATTTTGTGCAGATTTTAAACCCCAAAGGGGTTTCGTGCAGATTTTCAAAACCACATGGGTTTTTTTTTATGCACTTTCCCCCAACTTAACACATTCAAAACTCCAAATAGTTAGCTACAGTCGCAGATTATATTTATATTTTAAGTCGATGGCAAGTAAATAAGGGTAAGTGTAATTAGGATCTAAAACGCGAAGTATCAAAAAGATCGCAGCGGGTAAACTTCCAAACTTTTACTATATATTAGGTAGAGACCTAAGTCACCTGATGCGGATGCGGGTGCGAATGCGAGTGCCGGTGTGGGTGCACCAGTGCGGCAATTTCAAAAAATTACAGTCTTAGTGCGCTACTATAATGCGCTTCTAAAAAAAGAAAAATAAATTATATATAAAAATAAAAAATTATTACCTAAATTAGTATATTATAAACACATAAATAAAAAGTATGTATAGAATTCTGACACAAAGAAATAAATTATAATAAAAGAAAAGTACATAACTTCTAACGGTTATTAATTTTATATAATATTTTCTAAATTATTATGGTGGGAAGACAAATGTATAACCATATAAGCCTTAAATCACTTCCAATTTTTTGTAATTATTTAGCTTTTGACTTAGTTTTGTTTTCCTCATGCTCCAACTCTTTTTCAATGTCACTCTATTGTTTGTCTTCTATCAAATTTTTATGATTATTCATTAAATTTTAACATAAGAACTAAGAAATCTTAGTGCGAAAACTAAGAATTTGTAAAGCGTCTTAGTGCGAAGCACGGGCACTGAAGTCGCCAGTGCAAGACCGGTGCGCCTGCAACTTTATAAACATGAAAGATTAGGTGACTTAGGTAGAGACCACTTGCTTGTTAATTAACAGTTATTGACTTATTGTTGTAAAATGAAATAGGAAATGAAAGAGAACGACTTCAATTTTTTAAATGCAACAGAAGGATCCTTGAGTGAGATTTAAGAAGACTTTCAGTATCCTTATGATAGTAAATAGCACTGAATTTGATTAGCCGACTGAATATTAAACTTCAAATTTAGCATACAACAACGAAGTTAGAAAAAAATGAATTCAATAAGTTCATCGTATCAATATAACAAGTATATATAGCGAGAAAAAAAAATTAATTAGCTTCCCATTGTTCAGTTCCAGCATCAGCCTGTTCCTCTTCTTTGGCTTCACGGTTCTTATATCTGTAAAATGAAGCCACAAAAATGAAAACAACAAGATTCACAGCACTCATACCAGCCAGCACCCAATAATACTTATCCAATCTACTCCTGTTCAAAGTAAACTGAAACCAGTTTGTTTTCCCTCCTCTTTCACTAATTTTACCCACAACAAAAACTGAAAGCACGCTACATATGAATCCAAGTCCCGACACTCCCTTCGTGAAATATTTAAGGTAGTTTTTCATAGAGTCTGGAGTCTGATTATCGTAGAATGCTTCAACACTTATATCAAAGAACGAATCGAGGCCAGCAAGAAGAATAAACTGGAAAAGTAGCCAATATACACTCATTGGGATATCATCACCTGGTTTGTCTAATAAACCGTTACTTATGATCACATTTAGTCTCTTGAATTCGATTCTCGCAGCAGTTATGCAACATAGCACTGAGAATGTCATGGCTACAATAATGCCAACAGGAGCTGCATACTTTTTGGATGTCGATAAAAGGCAACCTGCGAATAAGCCGAATATATACTTTGCCCCCTTGGAGAGAAGTAAAAATATTGGGAGAGGAACATTCCATTTTCCAATTCTGCGATTCATATGGTTTGCTTGCTCTAGAAAGTAAGTGTTCGCAATTGATGAAACAATCCCACAAACTACAAAAGTCATCCACATCGGCACCATTCGCACAGCAATCTTGGCTTCTTCTACTTCTGCTAATGAGCAACGTTTCCATCTGTTCTTTGCTTGATCTTCAGCATCTATGGTGGCCTTCTCTAAACACCTAAACACAAAAAAAGGACTACGAAAATTATATACTTACGCTGTCTCATATTTCACTTATAAAAATGTTGTAATGACATTTGTTGGACTATCGACTCAAACACTAATGGGATTCTTCATGTTATAGAATATATATATACAATAATAGATGTGCATTCTCTATTTCCAAACATAAGCTTTTAGATCAAGTGGTTACTCAATATGGTATTATCGTCAGACTAAAAATAAGTCCTCGAATTCCACCGTCACCAAGCTATTAACAAAAATGTCATGTATTTGTCTTAACAAAAGGATTACAGGTCACACTTGGGAGGTGCATTATAATATATATCTACCGATTAATATAATTCCAAAACTTCAAACAGCAATATAGATGGGAAATAAACACATACGTACCTCAGAAAACGAGTACGTGAAAATGACTGAGGTCCTCGGTCATCTTTCTTGTAAAGTTGTGTAGAAGTTGGATGTGGTTTCCATATGTTGCAAGAAAATGCCACAAATACTCTGCAAACGTTAGTTAACGGACTCCCTTGTGGTGGTTTCTTTTCATACGTACACCAACCACTCAAGAAAAGAAGAGTGGCGGCCAAAGTGCAAATCGCTGGTATACCAAAGCGTATCGACCATGGTTTTATGTAAGGAAGTGCTATTGCTCCAATTATCGGAATAAGAACCACGAGAAGGAAACCTGATAACTGAGAAACAGATTTTATATTCAATTTATTATCATCAGGATTTTCTTTCTGTTCTTCAAGGAAAGGGTGGATCGACACTAGGTGACCGGCTATTCCCACAGCTACCAGTGCCATACCAGTGTAAAATAGAACTTTCTGCATATGACCAATACATTTTGAGTCGTATTGTTTACACATGCCAGTGGAGTTACCAAGGACAGGCGGCGTTGACATAGAAATAAAGGCAATTCCCTACAAAAGATTTATGTTGGAAGTTTAAGTACATTGGAGAACTATATAAATGTTAACAACATCCAAGATCTGAGTGAAATCAACACAAAAACGGTCAAGATCTATAACTAGAATCAGTGATTTCTAACAAACAGTTTTTAATTTGTTGTACGTTAACTCACCACACTGTAAGCTATACTAGAGAACACAAGCATCATAAAATTGCCGAGAATCGCGTCAACCAGGAAGAGAAAGAATACTGGCAATATAGAACACAATCCACCCCAAACATTCAATAGTCCAGCAGCATGAATAAAGCTCAGTTTCCAAACACCCGTCAGATAATTTTGCATAACGAACAACGCGTACGCCACCAATATGTCAGCCCATAATAGTGCTTCAATATGTAAATCCACGAAAAAGAAAAAAAAAATATTATCTTAAGAATTAACTAATTAGCTCTGATAATATGCGAATATATAAGAGCTCAAATCAAAAGGAAAGATCTTTACAAAATATTCTGACAAAGCTTCCAGCTGCCATTAATGTAATGATACAATCAACTGATCAAGTGATCAACTCAACGTTACTTTCAGCAAAAGAATGACTGCCAGAAATGTCAAGTAACCACAAGTTAGCTTAGCATGCTATCAACAAAAAAACCAACAAGTTAGCTTTAATATATATGTGCATCATTGTACTAAAGTGGATATAAAGATTTGTAAACTATTTTAGACATACTGTTTAATGATTGAGTAGTACCCTTTGTAATAATTTATTCCCATTATTTTAGTAACTGTATAAAACCTAGCTTGTTATATATATAATATAAAATTCAGTTTGCATTGACTTACCTTGACCAGCTCAAGCTTGGATTTGTTTCTCCATGTCCATGCGATCTTGTTTTAATAAGCAACAGCTTTATTCATTGCTTCAATTGTCTTTTTATTCTTTCTTTCAATTATTGCTTTGTTGGGTATCGAATCCCTACGTATACACTACACTGCTATGACAAAAGAGGAGTGACGGTTAAACATTCGAGTGGGGGCATCTGAGGGCTTGATTTTGACTAATCAGAACTGGTGTGGTGGTGTGTTACATACAAATTACGGTTTATCTTCTACCATGTACGTAATTATACATTATAACTAGACCAATTAATTAATACGACATGCAGTTAATCTCTCATGATGTCCTAATTCTAACATTTTAAACTGTTGAAATCTAAGTCACTGTTTGTATTAGTCCGCTAACTTAGTGGTTGAAGTTTTGCTTAGAATTGAAAAAATTAGACTGCGCATCATTTTGGTAGGGTCACTTGAATGCTGTATGTAGCCTTTACGTATGTCTCTACACCGGAATGCATTGAGAAAACACTCTCCATTGTAATTCATCCAAAAAAACAAAAGTACAAAACTCTCCATTGTATTAAAATTCTGCACAAAACACTTCTCTTAGTTAATTATTATCTTAATTTCTCGTGCTTTTAGAAACCCTTCTCTTATTTCATAATTATCTAAATATATTATCGTGCTTTTAGAGCATTTGCGTAAATATTTCTTTTATTTCATAATGTTGTAAAAAAAAAAATATTGTTAGAAAGTGCCTTACACTCTCTCTACGTAAGTTGGCTTGATTTGTTTATAACATAATACAAGTTTTCTCCACTAAGAAATTGAGTAATAATTTGTTTAATGTCAATATGGAGATGGAGGAAGATTATTATTTTTGGTTAAAATTAGGGTTTGTCGATTCGGGGAAGAGGGGAACCGATTATTACTACTATTTAATTTTGTTAAATAGTTATTCAGCTTAGTTCTGGTTGGGCAGGATTAGTAGCGTTTTAAGTCCATTAGTTATAGTGGGCTCGGATAGTCGGGTGGGCTGAATTACCAGTCAGCCAATAGGATCTTTTATTTCTATTTTTGCATTAGAATAGTACTAGTTACTTTTATGATCTGCTTTTCCAGTATGTAAATGATTCCTTGATATTAATCTGGGATCATGTGCTTTGTTTGGACTATGATGAGCTTAAGAAAGGTATCCCCTGAGATTACTCATGGAATATGAGCCTTTGTTTGCTGAGCCAAATGAGTTGCCTCCTAACAGGGTAACTAACCATGCTATCTGTTTGCTACCATGCTCTATGCCTTTTAGACAACAAGCTTATAGATACCCTTACCTCTAGAGAGAGGAAATTGAAAAGCCAGTCCAAGAAATGTTGGACTCATGGCTGATACAACAGAATGATAGCCCATTCTTTTCACCAATTCTATTGGTTAAGACGAAAGATGGAGGGTGAAGATTCTGTGTAGATTACAGAAAGCTCAATTCAGTCACTATCAAGAATAGCTTCCCCATTCCATTGATTGAAGATCTCCTTGATAAGTTGACACATGATATGATCTTTTCAAAAATTGATTTAAAGTCTGGATATCACCAGGTAAGTGTTAGAGAAGAAGATATACCTAAAACAGCCTTTGCCACTATTTCTGGTCATTATGAGCTCAAAGTGATGCCCTTTGGGCTCACTAATGCCTCAGCTACATTTCAGTCTTTAATGAACAATATTTTCAAAGAACAATTGAGGAAATCACTTTTAGTGTTCTTTGATGACATTCTAATTCTCAGCAAGACAGTTGAGGAACATGAAGAACATTTTAGGAGAGTTTTTGAGAAACTCAAGGATAATTCTCTGTTTGCCAAGGCATCAAAATGCACATTTGGACAGAGGGAAGTGGAATACTTAGGACACATTATTGGAGGGGGAAATGTACAGGCTGATCCAGCAAAGATACAAGCAATGTAGAGTGGAAGAAACCTAAGAACCTTAAGGCTTTGAGAGGATTCCTAGGGTTAACAGGTTATTACAGGAAGTTTGTAAGGAGTTATTGTATAATTGCAAAGCCACTCACTAACATAACCAAGAGGGGTCAGTTCAAATGGAGTGAGGATTCTGAAGCAGCTTTTGAAGCACTTAAAAGAGAAATGGTTTCTATTCCAGTGCTTCAGTTACCTGATTTTCAGAAAGTATTTACAGTGGAGATAGATGCATCTTACCAGGGACTTGGGGCAGTCTTGAGTCAAGATAAACATCATGTGGCATATTTAAGTAAGGCATTGGGGCCAAAAAGTTTAGGACTCTCTGTATATGAGAAGGAATTCATGGCTATTATTCTAGCCATTGACAAATGGAGGCCTTACTTACTTCACAAAGAATTTGTCATTAAGACAGATCAAAACAGCCTTAAATACTTAATGTAGCAGAAAATCTCTACTCCTTTACAGCATAAGTATATGACCAAGCTCCTTGGTTATACTTACAGGATTGAATACAAAAAATGGCAAGAAAACAAGGCATATGATGCCTTGTCTAGGAAGGAAGGAGATGAGGGAAGAGAATGAGAAGAGGGAAAAGCTGAGTGCAAGGCTATTTGCACTGTTCAGTCTGATTGGATGAGTGAATTAGTAGACAGCTACAAGGGTGACACTAGGACAAAAGAGGCTATTCAGTCTTGCTTACTAAATCCTTATGATGTCAGCTATTACTCTTACAAGGACAATCTACTCAGATATAAGGGCAAGTTTTATGTTGGCACTACCACTGATTTGAGGAGGAAGGTTCTGGATTTAATGCACAATAGTAGTGTGAGAGGGCACTTAGAAATTACTGGTACATATCAAAGGGTTCAGTTTGTTTTCATGTGGGCTGGCTTAAGTGAACATGTTAAGGTTTTGGTTGGGGAAAGTTCTACTTGTCAGTTGTGTAAACATGAGACTGTTGCTACCCCTGGACTATTACTACCACTGAAGATACCAAGCAGACCTTGGTGAGAAATAACTATGGGTTTCATCAGTCAACTACCTAAGTTTGAAGGGAGAGATGCTAAATGGGTTATAGTTTACAGATTCACTAAGTGTGCACATTTCATACCACTCACACACTCCTATAGTGCTTCCAGCTTAGCTAAGCTATTCCTAGATGATATCTACAAGTTGCATGGTCTACCTGACTCTATTACTACTGATAGAGACAGCATATTCATCAGACAATTTTGGAGGGAGCTCATGAAGAGCTTAGGAATTCAGCAGCAACTGAGTGGTGCTTACCACCCCCAAACAGATGGTCAGACAGAAAGAGTGAACCAGTGTTTGGAGGGGTACTTGAGGTGTATGACTAGTTTACACCCCAAGAGATGGGCAAAATGGATCAACTTAGCAGAATGGTGGTATAACACCACTCACAATTCTGCTATTCAAATAACCCCATTTGTGGCTTTGTATGGCTACGAGCCTCCTCAATAAGGTATGGGACCACTATAGGAGATTAAGGTAGTGGGGGTGGAGGAGCTCATCACAGAAAAACAGCTCATGACACAACACATACAAGAGTCACTTATTAAAGTACATAACAACATGAAGAAACAGGCTGACAAACACAGAACACACAGGGAATTCAATACATGAGACATGGTATACTTAAAACTCAAAGCTTATAGGCAATTACCAGTGTGCAATAGCAACCCATGGAAACCTAGCCCAAAATATGCGGGGCCATTTGAAATTATAGAGAGGGTAGGAACTTTGGCTTACCTCTTGAAGCTACCTCTTGATTGTTGCATGCATCCAGTGTTTCATGTGTCTGTTCTTAAGAAACACATCAGACTGACATTAAGGGTTTCAGCAGCTATTCAAGAAATGAACGAAGAGAGAGGAATGGTATTGTGCCCATCTAAAGTGTTGGCGAGGAGGATGATTAAGAGGGAAAACAAGGCAGTGGTTCAATGGCTTGTTCAGTGGGAGAATTCATCAAAATTCGATTCTACTTAGAAGGATTATAAGTGGGTTGCGGCGAATTTTATGAAATTCAAAGCTTGAGGTCAAGCTTTAGTGAAGGAGGAGGCAATGCCACGATCGAGATTGAGGAGATTACTAATTTTGGTTAAAAGTAGGGGTTGTCGATTCGGGGAAGAGAGCAACCGGTTATTACTACTTTTATTTAATTTTGTTAATCAGTTATTCAGCTTATTACGGGTTGGGCCGGATTAGTAGCGTTTTAAGTCCATTAGTTATAGTGGGCTCAAATAGTCGTGTGGGTTGAATTACCAGTTAGCCCATAGGATCTTTTATTTCTATTTTTGCACTAGAATAGTACTAGTTACTTTTATGATATGCTTTGCCAGTTATGTAAATGATTCCCCGATATTAATCTGGGATCATGTGCTTTATTTGGACTATGATGATTATTATTACAAAACTTGTCTCTTTTTCTCTCTACTCTCGTCTCTGAGTCATTCATCTTCTTAGCAAAATACTCTCTATCTTACATTTAATTATATTTCATGTTTTATCTTATTCTAAACATCTTTTATATGCTAGTAAGTACAAATATAATATTTGTAACTTATATTATTCCTAAACTAGAAGGGAATTTGTGCAAGTTTTCCAAACGGCTGGTGGCCACTACACTGAAACGGCTAAATTATGAGGACCAAATCCATTCTTATTAGTCATAATTCCGTTCCCCTTTACCCAAAGTAAACGCAATTGTCCGTGAAAGTTGCAGATGTTTTAGGTCTCGTTGCAATTTTAAGGAAACATAATATTGCGTCTTAGTTAGTAAAGGAAACAAAATAATTCGCGCTAATAAAATGCAATATTGCCTTTCTCTTTGCATTGAAACAAAATTTTTCGTTCCAACGCCAAAATGCCAATAAACAAACAAAAAAACAATAAACACATACACATATATTTAGTCCAAAACATAAACTTCAATTCTGTATTAGCAACTTAAAGTACCAAATATACGAATCAGGAGTGGAAAATTAACTAGAGGGTAGTGATATCCAGTCGCAATATTTCCGACAGCACCATCATTGCCCCCTCCAAATGATGGTGTTCATACCCGGTCGTAATATTTTCGACAACATCATTGCTCAAGAAATTATGCACTTTCTTAACTCGACCAAAGGTAAAAAATGCTTCATGGAACTTAAAGTTGATCTATCCAAGGCCTTTGATCGGGTTGAATGGAATGTTTTGAGGATAATGCTTCTCCGATTCAGGTTTCATCCGAGGTTTGTTGAGCTGATCCATAACTGTATTTCCACCTCCTCTATCTCTACTCTAATCAATGGATCTCCGTATGGGTTTTTTCAACCGACTCGTGGGATACGACAAGGGGTCCCCTCTTACCAGCCATATTCATCATCATGGCTGATCTTCTCTCAAGAATCCTTACCAAAGCCGGAGATCAGGGTATAATCTGTGGTGTTAAAGTAGGCAGGGGCTGCTCGGTAATCATACATCTTATGTATGACGATGATATCTTGATTTTTTGTGAAGCCAATCCGTCTAATTAATGTTATAGCCGTCAAATATTGCCTTGATAAATTCTCCAAATGGACAGGCCAAATTGTAAGAAACGAGAAATCTGTCATCCACTTTAGCCGGAATTGCAGCCCCTAAAACTGGAATCGTATCAAGGATATTCTGGGAATGGAGAAATGCAACCACAAATTGAAACACTTGGGACTCCCATTTTGCTCATCAAACCGTAAGGCTGAAAACTTCACGGATATTATCGGTAATCTTGATAAATACCTTGGCGGATGGAGATCTAGTCTTCTTTCTCAGGCAAGCCGTATGATGTTGGTTAATTAAGTGGCACAAAGCATCGCAGTTTACCATATGTCTTCCTTAATTCTTCCAAAATCTATGAATGATTCTTTAGACCGAAGGACTCGTATTTTTTGGCGGAGGGGCAGCACTTCATCCCATGGTCTTTACCTCAAAAGTTGGGACTCTATTTGCAAACCAAAGGATGCGGAAGGTCTTGGTTTCAAGCGAATGGCATATTTTAACAAAGCGCTCCTCGCTAAGGTTGGTTGGCAAATCATTTCGAGTTCTGACAAGCCTTGGATCCTTTTTTTTGAATCTAAATACCTTTGAAGCAACCGCTTTATGAATATGATTCCAAGAAGAACTGATTCTTGGATATGGCGCAACATACTCTCATGTCGAGAGCTTATTCGTAAAGGCCTATGTTCAAAGTCTTGGCTAATTCTACTCTGTCTATTATGGAAGACCCTTGGATCCAAACTTTGTCGAATTTCAATATGCCACCCTCATGTCAAGTGCTTGAAAACATCATATGGGTTAAAGATCTCCAATTCTCGGAGTCGATGGAATTGAACAGAGAGCTTATTCTCTCCACTTTCCCACATAGTGTTGCATTGAAAATTCTAAAAATTCATATTCTCGATCAAAGGGAACCCCGGTGTGCGATCTGGACCCCTACCTCTAGTGGGAAGTTCACTTGCCAAAGCGCCTATTTGGTGGATCAACACAAATGTTTTTCGAGCTATCCACTCCATGATTCGCAGATTTGGGAAATGGCTTTGGAAATCCCCCATCCATGCGAGACTTAAATTCTTTTTTTGGCACGTTATCCATGATACCCTCCTAACCCATGGTCGTATCAAAATCTTCCTACCCATCAGCGATTCCTCATGTATTTTCTATAACGAGGAAGAGGAAACGCTCGACCATTCTTCATTCTCCGTTTGCCGCCCATATTTGGTTCGCTTCTAAATGGAGCTTTAATCTCTCCGCAATGCATGGACTTGATTTATCAAAATAGATCCTGAAAATCTTTGATCCGAATAGCCGACTTACTCCCAACACTAACTCCCATATTGAGTTTTGCTTGTTTACTATTTGTGTAATGCAAAATATTTGGAAAACTCGCAATCTTTTTTTACATTTGGCAATTCCCTTTGACGTGTTGCAGGTCTGTTCCAAGTCTTAAAAACAAGTTAATGACTTCCTTCATGCCCTTACCCACAAGAAGATTATTAATTTCGAGGCTCCTCTCTCCTATTTGTGGTCCCCTCCTCCGGTTGGTACAATCAAAGTGTCAACGGATGCAGCATTTTTGAAAGGAAAAGCCACTACGACTTTCATCGTGCGCAACCATTGCGGTGGTTTCATAGGCGCTGCGTCTTTCTCTCAAACGTGTTTTGATGCCACAACTGCCGAGTTAATGGCCATTCTAGATGCCTCGAATTTTCTGAAAAACACAAATTTGGATAGGGTCATTTTTGAGTCATATTCTCTTGTTGTGGTTAACAACCTTTCTCTCCGCATCTTCAACAACATTTGGGCAGCAAAAGAGGATTTAAATGATCTTGCTAATGTCTGGAAGTTTTTTCCTAAATGGAAGATGATGGAGATCAGAAATATGGGTATCTCTTGATCGAAAATAATCAACCGGAGGTTCAAGGGTGTCGAGTTTTGACCAGAAAGTCAACATATCCTGTTTTTGACAAAGATATCACTTTTCCAAGTGGAAACGGCCTCCTCAGCAAAACGTAAAGACTAAAGTCTTTATGCCCACGTGATTTTAGGCAAATTCGAAGGTTTAGAGGGTCAAAACTGCAGCTTATTATTTCCAGCGGGGTTTTTACGTTTTATTTAGTTATTTTAAGAGTCTTTTAAAATTTTGGCATTTTTCTTAATTAGGGTTTTCACTTTATAAGTTAGTCATCTTTGAGTCATTGTAGTCAGTTGTTGATTGAATAAAAAAAAACTAAACTTGAGAGTTTTCTCAATTTTTCGTCAATTTCTCGGTATTCTGCGGAATCAACGAGCCTTTGATTTCTTGTGTTATTTCATCTTCCCTTATGGCTTCACCTCGCTACAGCAGTTGGTATCAGAGCCAGGTTCGTTCCTTCACCATGGCGGCAAGGAGAAACCCTGAAGTCCATGATGTTCCGGTAGAAGAAGATAAATGTGATGAATACACAAAGTTACGTCAACAAATTCACTTGTTGACGCAACAAATGGCAGTGATGGTTGCTCGACAGCCTGAACCCACACCAACACCTGGAGATCCATTGTTTGCGGATTTCATGGAGAATCCGTTTGTACCGCTAGAACAACCATTGATTTCGCCTATTCACCGGAGACAAGATTATCTAGAGGAAAAACATTGGAAATCAGAGTTTCAATGTGATATTCTAAATTTACATGGTGATTATGAAGAGGTATGTGAATTTTCACATGATGTTGTTTATGATAGCGATGGTGGCGGTATTGTTGATGAGTTTGAGATGTCTCGGTTAAAAGCTTTCATGGAGGGTTTGGATGAGGAGATCCCGGTGGCGCACCCAGTGAAAGAGATGGAGATGTCGGGAAGGTACGAGGTTGATAAAAAAGCTGATATGCTTGAAGATGTTGAAGAGGAAAAGAAGAATTTAGGTGTGATAGTGGTCGACGAAGAGAATAAACATATTGTTGTTGCCACAATTAAAGATGTTCACTCTCGGGGTTTTAAGTTTTTTTAAGTTCCGAATTTTATTTTGTATTGTGGTGATAAAGTTACTAAACACGATTCAGATTCGAGGTCGAATCTTTTTCAACGAGGGGAGAATGATGGAGATCAGAAATATGGGTATCTCTTGATCGGAAATAATCAACCGGAGTTTCAAGGGAGTCGAGTTTTGACCAGAAAGTCAACATAGCCTATTTTTGACAAAAGATATCACTTTTTCAAGTGGAAACGGCCTCCTCAGCAAAACGTAAAGACTAAAGTCTTTACGCCCACGTGATTTTAGGCAAATTCGAAGGTTTAGGAGTCAAAACTGCAGCTTATTATTTCCAGCGGGATTTTTACGTTTTATTTAGTTATTTTAAGAGTCTTTTGTAATTTTGGTATTTTTCTTAATTAGGGTTTTCACTTAATAAGTTA
Organism: Linaria vulgaris; assembly: GCA_948329865.1. Taxonomy (NCBI): domain Eukaryota; kingdom Viridiplantae; phylum Streptophyta; class Magnoliopsida; order Lamiales; family Plantaginaceae; genus Linaria; species Linaria vulgaris. Next base: position 65,471,491 of record OX415250.1, read on the forward strand.
GTCGTCTTTGAGTCATTGTAGTCAGTTGTTGATTGAATAAAAAAAACTAAACTTGAGAGTTTTCTCAGTTTTTCGTCAATTTCTCGGTATTCTGCGGAATCAACGAGCCTTTGATTTCTTGTGTTATTTCATCTTCTCTTATGTCTTCACCTCTCTACATCAGAAGATCACAAAAATCCCCCACCTTGGAAATAAGAGCGCGCACAACCTCGCAAAATGGGCGAGTTTAAACAATTGGTATGGATTTTTTGACCGCTCTACTTTCCCTTTTGATTTTTTGGAGGATGCATTTTCTGTTAACCCCCCTGTTATATAATGAGTGTGATACACTGTTTTGAATTCTCCTTTTGATGTTATTTATGAAATTATCCTTTGAGAAAAAAAAAAGTGATATCCTATCAAAATAAATTTTGGGAAAAAAGGCATGTTAAACTTAACTTATTCGCGTTTTTGCAAAGTTATACCCAATTTTTTATTTCAATGTTGCACCCCATTTGTGACGTTTAAAAAGTGTTATTTTTCGTCCAAATTTTAAATTTTGCAATGTTAAAATAGGTACTCTACTGTTTCCAATTGCTACCTAACAGCTCTAACCGTTTAAATATCCCCAAATTCGCCCCCAATTACAGAACCCTAAATCGCTAATTTCACCAAACTTATTTTTTCAAAATTAGATCAATTAAGCATGGACAATTCTCAATTGTGTTGTTGTGGGCAGAGATTGTTGACGAAAACCTCATAGACTGATCTCAATCCAGCTCGTAGGTCTCACAATGCATCAAACCTCGGGTACTTTGCGATTTGTCGTATTTTCAAAATTGAGCTTGTTTTTCAAAAAAATTATATTGTTATTGATTTATTTCATATTTATTATTTGTTTGTCAGCGAAGTGGAGGTTGCAACTACTGAGTTTAGATTGATCCACCAATGTGTGCAAGATCAAGGCAAATTATCCCCTGGTTGCTTCGTAGAGTAGGAAGACTTGAGGATGAACTGGTTAGGGCCAAGAAAAATGAGAAATTACTATGGTGTGCATTGTTGGTTGATTGTATCGAAGTGTGTTCATGCAGTATTTTAAGTTGTTTGTACTGTTGTAGTAAGTGTTTAATGTGTTTTAAGGTTAGGTTAAGTTGTTTAAGGTTTCTTAATGTTAGTTTAAGTTATTTAAGGTTGTTTAATTATTTTGTTTTATTTTTTTTAAGGTTGTTCAATGTTTTATTTAAGGTTGTTTGTACTGTTACTTTTAAGGTTGTATTTATTGTTGTGTTGTCTGTAAAGACTTGGTAATGTGGTAAGGATTTCCAGTGGTTGTTTAAGGTTATTTTACCATTGTGTTTAAGGAGGTTATCTGGTAAATACTTCTTAAGGTTAATACAAAAAACCTAGTACTGATCATCTAAGTTTCTGACCAAAAGAGTTGTTTTGCTGCTAAGGTTAATTGAAAACTGTTGCTTTTCTTTAAACTGCAAATGTTAAGACCAAAACTCTTATACTTTGTGTGACTTAATTTGAGTAGTTACAAAGTATGAATTTGAAACACAAATCTATAGGATCCACATCCCCACTGGTAAGGCAATTACGACCTACTTTACCATTTAATTCAATATGGTTGAAATTTATAATTTGTTCAAAGTTGTTTAATTTCCAAAATTCATATTGTCTGATATAGTTCAAACAATGAGATCATTCATAAACTATGTCACATTTCTACTTTAGATGAAGACATTCTATATACATTATTGAGTTTTGACTTTTGTATGATAATGTAGAGGTATGAACGAGGTAATCTTGGAAATAGTAGTTGGACAGCTATAATTCTGAAATAATGTCGTTTTAACTCTATAAGTTTTCACGTCAATCAGAAACTTAAACTGATCTACCAATAGAAAATCGGTTATAACACTACTCTTCTTTATGAACAGATATGCAGATGTGCATTTGCATACAATTAGACACATTGTCAAGGTGAACCTTTGGATTTTGTATGGAGAGGTGCAACTCATTAACCATGCATCTCTTCAGATTCACCATAATTATCTGAAATCTACCTACATATTCACACATTATCCCACCCATTTCTAATGAAAAAATAAGACAACTACATAACAATGGCGTCAAGCGATAGTAATTTGAAAGAGGTTTACGATTCAACCAATGTAAATTATTCTTATTACGTGTCTCACTCTACAACAGTTTTCAGTTTCATTGTTGCATTTTTAATGTAGTATGATTTTTACAGAAGCACATCCATGAAGTATTCCTAAGTTTCACCAAATTTACAGAAGACGACAGAACCCTTCTTCTTACAAAGCTTCGTAATATTGTGAACGTGGCATATGGTTCACTATTGAGATGATGCAGGGGATCTATGCGGAGCTCGCGATGAAACTTACCAAATTCAAGAGGAAAGATGTAACACCCTTGATGATCAAGGAGCGCCTAATGATAATCCAAACTCGATTTAAGTTGTTCAACCGATTTTACAAAACCCCTAGGGGTTCAATAAGAAAAAAGAAGAAGTGTTAATTAATCACAACATGTATAATCGGCATGTAAAAACGATAAGTCTCTCACAGTGTATGTACGTGAGATATCTAATTTGCTACTGTTTTAACGCTCTTTATACACAATGAATCCTTCGGTTATCGACATGATGTTCAAGAAGAACGGGTTCAAACACTATCCCAAGATGTTTTATTATTTCATCACCCCATCCTTGAGATTAAGGTGTTGTCGATGCACGATGTTTTGTTTGGCAACCCATAACTAGCTTGGATTTCATTTGAGGCTCTATTTGTTATGGTTTATTTTATGACTATTACATTTGAAGACATTTTATTCGAAATGTCTTTAACTGATTATCTTGTTATGGTAATTACTGGTTGATTAAGCGTTATGGTAAATACTAATTGATTATCAAATAACAAACATTTAGGAAATTCATATGATTGAGAGACTAAATTAGATTGTTGAACCATACATATAGTCTTACATAATTCCCAGTAAATATTGGCTGCCATAATTCTCAGACCAAGATAAACTCCAAACACATACTACTAGTCTCTTGGGAAGTAGCCAAACATCCAAATTATGTTCATAATCAAACACACATTGTCTTAGCTGAATAAAGTCTCAGCAACCAGAATCCAAAATAAGATTGTCAGGATACATGTTGAGATTGCCTTAACTGAAAAGAATGAAACAAAGCAGGCAATTCACTAACAATCCTGCTAGGATCACAAATACAAATCTATTGGATCTTGGCTTTTCCATTATCTTATTTGCTTTTGACTTTACCCTTCCCATTCACCTTTCCCTTTCCTTTATGCTTCTCCTCTTTGTCATTCAATTTCCTCACCACACTTGCCAAGTTAGCCATCTTCACATATTTGTGATCGTTTAGTGTGGTGAGTAGGGTCTTACATAAGTTCAGGTCAAAACATATTCCAAACACAAGCTATTAGTCTCTTGGTCATTAGATACTACCCGAGTTACATTCAAATCAACAAAACAAAGTTTTAGTTTTTTACATTATCATCATCCAGAGTACAAAATAAGATTGTCGGAGACCTAGTTCATAAATAAGCTACTCGATCTTGGATTTTCCCTTCTGTTGTTTGTCTTTATCTTTCCCCTTCTCATTCACCTTTTCCTTCCCTCTCTTTGTACCATATTTGTCATTCAATTCTTTCACCACATTTTCCATGTTAGCCATCTTCACATATTTCTTACCACCACTCATGAATGTGGGAGCTGAAACTTGTACTAGAATGTTGATTAGTGGGGCTGACTGACTTTCTTGAGTACTAAGCATATGTGGAGGGATCCTAAAGTTCTCACATTGTCTCATGGTGGGCGAGTTTTGACAGTTTCTCACAACCTCAGCTGCATTTCACAAATCAGTGATAAAAAAACCTACTATAGAGCTGAATAAACAACTACATCGTACAAAGAGAACAAAAACAAAAGGTTGTCACAAAAAAAGCCCACTCACTATAATTGGGTGTCAAGGATCGGTCGGGGATGTCAGCGTCTTTGGCACAAAATATCAAGCCCATTGTCGCGGCGTCCCCTTAGGCGAGTAATTTCAACGGAATCACGTAGATTAGGGGAAAATTTTGAGGGGATTTTGTGAATTGCAAAATTAGGGTTAGAACTTTTCCCCAAATTGGAGAGGGAATAATGACACGAAGCTCTTCAATTCCCTCTTAAATCTATTGAATAGGTGAAATTTCCTCTACACCCTTCACGCATGATGCCAGATGACGCAATAGGGTTGATTTATGATGTTTTTTGGACGGAAAATATGTTTGGGTGCAACATTTTTTAAACATCAAAGATGGGGTGCAACATTGAATAAAACGAGTTTGGTATAACATTGCAAAAACGCGAATACGTTGGGTGTAACATGCCGTTTTCCCATAAATTTTCGTGTTATCAGTATGTAGAAAATACGTTATTTAAAAATTATCTTTCATATTCCTCACATTGTTATTATTTATATATAGATTACATTACCGAAAAACAATGTAAATAGATGATAGAACATAAGTGCCTTTTAATTCCAAGTTTACTAAGGAGTTAAGGAGTCAAGGAGTTGTTTAACATGAGGCACACCAGAGGACGTAGCATAATGGAGAGGTCTTTTCCTAAGTTAAAGAATAGGTAGAGGATATTGAAAAGGCAATCGCAATACCCTTTGAAAATACAAAACATGTGTGTTATGGCGGGAGCTCTCCGTAATAATTTCATCAAACAACAGATGACTTATGATCCTGAAGCAAGTTCATCAAATTCAGATGATGAGGATGACGAAGAGGATGATTATGACCCTCCTAATGACTTCGTGGAGGGTCTGCAAAATTCTGCAGCTTGGGGCAATTTTAGAGATGAAAATGCAATGCGCATATGGAACGACTGGCGAGCAGATCGTCGTTTTAACGAATAAAAACTTATGAACAATTTTTACTGTGTTTTACTCATTTGGACTTTTATGCGTGTTGTTGTTTATAGTTGTTTGCGGTTGAATTTGAGATTCGCTGTGTGTGGTGCATGTCCCTCTAATAACAAAGGGGTTTATAAATTGAGTATGTTTGTGTTGTAACGATGAAGAATACAATGTGTTTGGGATATTTGCTTGTGAAACTGATGATCATTTCCCTTTGGATATTGATTGAGAATATGGAACTTTTGTTGTGAAATTAGGTTCTTCTTGTTTGCATTTATACAGGTATGGCTACTGTTCCAAGCACCAACTCAGTACAAACTCGTGCTGCAGCGAAGACGCAAAAGCGTAAGAGAAATCGCAGGGCATGGACTAGGGAGGAAGAAGATGCTATAATGGTTGTCCTGAAAGACCAAAAAGGAAGGGGACTGAAGATCGACAAGTACTTTTGGGTTGGCTACTTAGAGAAGTTGGAAAAATGAATGAAGGAAGTACTACCAGATACTGACCTTAAGGCAACCCCACAACTCAAGTCCAAGATGACTATTTGGAAAAAGACTTACCATAATCTGTACCAAATGTTTGAAGGGAGCGGTGGAGGAGCATGGCTGAACGAATTAATTAAGACCATTGAGTTTGAATGTGATGGTTGGATGAGGGACCATATGAAGGTAGCACCATTTTTTGTATCAGTGTATATGTTACACTATTTTCCTATGGTGTATGAAAGTTAACTAACACATACAACATAAAACTGTAGGTACACCCATACTGTAAGACTTATGTTAACAGGCCGTTTAGGTTCTATGATGACTGGGCTGAGATATTTGAAAAGGACAGGGCAACCGGGAATGGGGCTAAGGATGTCATCAATAATCAAGGTCATAGGAAATCAAGTTATCAAACTGGACTTTGAGGGACTGGAAGCTCCCACGCAAATTATATCTATGTGGATGTTGACATGGATGAAGGTGGGGCTGAAAGTCATGAACCTTCCAATTATGGTCCTTCAAGGTCGTCTCCTAGTCCATCTAAGTCATCTCCTGGAGGCATGTCCACGTCCAAGCATCTCCTGAAGAGAACAAAGAAGGAGAAGGGTATGAAGAGAGTAAGGAAAGAATCAGGGGCGACTAGTGCTGCCATATTAACTCCTCCAACCTATGTCGACGAATTTATCAGTAAGTTAGACAGTACTGTTGAGAGGATCGCAAAGTTGGTAGCGCAACCAGTTGTGGTGAAGGAAGATCCCACATCAATCTAGCGCAATAGGGCTATTTGCAATGCTGCTTGAAGTGGAAGTCTGGGGGAAGATGAGAGGATTGAAATGTTGCACAAACTTGCTCACTCAAAGGAGGATGTTGATGTCTTTATAGGGTTGCCACCAAATGCACGGTTTGGCTATATTAAGGTCATGATGATGAAGAAGGCTAGGAAGTTGGGAGGGAGGATTTGATATCAAGAATATTTCTAAGTTCTGAACAATGGTTCGATGTTATTCTTTGAATTTTAAGCTTTTTTATTCTTATTTACTATAGGAGCAATGTTTGTGGATTGGCAGTGTGCACTGATTTTGTGAAAAATGCATGTTCAAAGAGTGCACACTCCTTTTTGTGATTTGGCAACCTCGATGGGTGGTTAGAACCCTAGTATGGTCCCCATTTGTTTGGTGAATCAAGTGCATGTACTAACTTAAAACTATGGTTTGTTCGCATTAGTTATACTTACGCATTCTTATTTACGTACGTTTGAAAGCATTGGGTAATTCAGTTTATTCTCCCTTACACTAGCATCTAGATTTATTACAGGAGAATAGCAGATCATAATAAAAAAGTAGCCAGTTCAAATTCACGAAATTACCCAACAAGGCCTAAAACTCGGCCGATTTTTCGAACGAAGAAGACACCGAGCTCATGTTTCCATAATTTCCCTTTGTTTTTCCCTTGTGTTCCTTTTTGATCTGAACAACCCTGTTTTGGCCGACATCTATTGCTAAGCAGCTGTCTGGGGCTACACGGGATGAGGTTCAACTGAAAACCGTGGAGGTGTTCCCCTTGTTTTTATTTTTGGCGTGTACATTAGTAACAATATCACACAAATATTGAAAGAATGTTATTAGTGGTTATTAAACCTACTCGTTAAATCAATGATCTCTGCAGTTCTTCGTAATGGCCTACTTATAGGAGTATTGCGGATCACAGCAGCTTCAATTGTTGGTTTATCGAAAATGGTTGCCAGATCCCACCATGCAAATTTGCCACTTTTTTTATAGGGATAAATGCATTAAACCCCCTGAACTATGCACGTTTTTGCGTTTTCTTCCTTAAACTAATTTAATAAGTGTTTCCCCCCCTAAACTATACCAGTCTGTGCGATTTGCCCCCTGGCCGAGTTTTCGGCTATTTTTGGCCATTTTTGGCCGGAATTTTTCCCCTTACCCGACACATATGTGTTGTACTAGATGTATTTTAGTAGTTGATGACAAAAAGTAGCAAAAAAACACCTCGAACGGGACATATTCCGGCTAAAATGTGATTTCCTCTTCAATGTATTTTAGCCAGAAAAATTCCCGTTCGAGGTGTTTTTTCGCCTACTTTTTGTCATCAACTACTAAAATACATCTAGTACAACACATATGTGTCGGGTAAGGGGAAACATTTCGGCCAAGAATGGCCAAAAATAGCCGAAAACCCGGCCATGGGGCAAATCGCACAGACTGGTATAGTTTAGGGGGGAAAACGCTTATTAAATTAGTTTAAGGACGAAAACGCAAAAACGTGCATAGTTCAGGGGGTTTAATGCATTTATCCTATTTTTATAATTGTGACCCATCTATGCATCTTACCATGCAACTACGCTTAAAGTTCTTTCAACAATCGAAGATAATGCAAATGTCTAATAAAAAGTCAAAAAATAATACCTCACAAATGGAGTCCCACAGATCATCATGCATATGGATCGTATTTTCATTGAGATCCCAAGTAGCCAAATCCAATGCCAATATAGTCCTAAAACACAAATGACGCTCAGCCAACCATTCGAACCGATACAAAATTTCATCGCTGGTGAAATTTTTCTACTTTGTGAAGTTAATGTTGTTAGTGGTGTTGTTGAGGATCATTTCCAGAAATCTACAGTTATCCAGGGGAACATAACCAGTTGGTGCTGCTACCTCAGCCTTTAGCAACACTATTAGTAGACGATCTAGGTCCTCATCCCAGTCAGGACCGTAGAAAGTAGTTGCCTAAGTCCAGTAGGGTGGTTTAAATTAGCCATTGGAAGATAATGCTGGAAATCAACATTTTGGCTTGGGCAACTTCATTAAATAAGAGGTTATGTACGAATGAATTTGCAGTAGAAGAGTCACGAGTAAAAAAAATGAGTTTTTTTTTTTTCAACAAAGCATTCCACAAAACAACAAAAATGGAAGATCCATGGATTATAATCACAAGAAAGCACACATGAGCGTGCTATAAAATAAACTTTTGAGATAGATCATGTCACTGAAATCACGTAAACACTTTTTGGAACCAAAATTTAAGAGAAACTGCTAATTAACGATTTGCGTCAACATAAGTATATAGTGAATCTCCTAGTCACAACAAACCAGCAATAACTCACGAAATAAACGTTATTCCAAACAACACAAAACAATACTTGAACATGCAATTATTCAAGTAAGGTAAACATAGGTGTAATCCTCAGTGATAGATCCCATATCACTAGTTCCAACATAACTGTGTCTCGGGAATTGGGTTTTCTAGATGCTCCCAGTCTGCACAGGGTGATGGTGGTAGTTCGATCGGTTGTTCGATTGTACCAATCTTTTCCTCGGGTAGAAAGGCAACGTTCAACATCTTGAAAACAGCGTCATACAGATCAGCATAAGAAAATCCTATCAAAAATGACGTTGAATGAGGTTCTCCTCAAGTATGCAAAGAAACATTGGTTAGACTTTGAGGAATCTTATGAAAGCTTCACTAAACAATCATTCTATGCATTATACCTTTTTTTTAGATGATTGTAAGCTGGTCCAATGGTGACCAAATGCTTCGCGTCGGGGTCAAAGTCTACACCAGGCAGAGTAACAAATTTTTCAAACAACTCGAACCGTCGTCGTAGAGCCGCCACCTTTTTTCTAACCTCCAAGACGATGTACCATTAATTCCCAATAGCCCCTTTCTTCCTGCCTGGAGACACTTGAATTCTAGCATTCTCCATTTGTAGTGGATCAGACAGGTCCATGTGATCACCTAATCCTTTGAGAAACAATAAAACACCCAAATCTCCATCCTTTCCTAAGTCAGGCTCCTCAAAAACTTTGACTAGCCACTGATTCCAAGTTAAGATAACCATTTCCACATGCAAATCTATCATAAGGACCACATTAAAATGTTACGAGACACATATGCAAAATTATCGATGAGAGAAGAGAATAGCCACAACAAGTCGAGATTAAAATTTCAAAATACAAGGAAGTAGAAGTTCCGAGTTTAGCTCCCTAAAAGATAAATAGTCACAAGACACAACATTATTACAATATACTTCTTTACTATCTAAACATCACTTCTTCACATACAAGATCACAAAGAGAATAACAATCAATGCTAGAAAAAAACAAGTAGCCAGGTGAAACAACAACATATGATAGCCGCTTTGGTTAGAACCATATCATCAACATTATGAAAATAACTAGGAATTCTTCTTGCCATAGCACCCATGTGCTCAACAGATTGACTATCTGCACTATGTGTGTCATCGTGGACATTGTGATACAATGGTTGTGTGGTAAAGGTGGGGGGGGGGGGGGGGTCGGTTGCCACTATGTAAGTTATTTTGCAAGTTCGAATTAGAGAACCTTTGGAGATGAGCATTTTTCGTAGGCTAAGATGATCCTTCCAAATAAATGAATAGAGGTGATCACGGTATGCAGGACATTTGTAGTAATAATAGGTTTGGTCCCTTAGGTAGAGCATTAAACCTTGCCCACAGGTACACGACACAACATAGGGGTTGTCCATCTATATTGGACCAATTGAGAATATATCTAGTCAAACTCCTATACTTCTATTCTTTTTTCCAAATGACATTACAGTTTCAAATTATGTAAAGGGAAAAAAGCACCTTACCCCCTAAACTTTCTACCATTTTGCACCTCCCCCCCCCCCCCAAGTTTATTTTGTTCCACCTTGCCTCCCTAACTTTGCAAACGTTAGCATGTTACCCCCCCCCCCCCCCCCCCCAAACACTTTGCGTCAAATTTGACTGAATATTCTGTCAAATTGTCAAGAGGGGCGTGCGAAGATTCCATGGAATATTATGTGAAAATTGACAAAAAGTGTTTCGGAGGGGGTAACGTGCTAACATTTGCAAAGTTGAGGGGCAAGGTGCAACAAAACAAACCTGGGGGGTAAGGTGTAAAATGGTAGAAAGTTGGTAAGGTGTTCTTTTCTCTTATGTAAATATTAGTGGAACACAACAAACACATTTCCCTTATGTAAATATTAGTGGAACACAACAAACACCTTTCCCCTGTCCTAAAACCAAAATATTAGACAAGTACAACAACAAGCCTCAACCATTAATTCGCAGATTAAAGTAATCGAAGTTTTCAATGGTGGTTTCAACCCCATAACTCAAAAACCAACTAGGGTTCTTGTAAGATGGCATACAAAAAGAAGTTAATTAATGCAGTTACGAGGCGGTTAATTGATGCAGTAGGTGATAGAATCTAAAAACATCGTAATTCAAAGCAAATTTTAATAACGGGGAGAAGATATTACCGATTCCGAAGGAGAAGTGGTTGGTTTGAAAATAAGGGTAACTGTGTCATTTCATGAGTGGTCAAAGTTGAAAATGAAATTGGATGATGTGTGCAAATTTAATATTAAGACACAATGTCTTTTGCTAATATAAATAACATAGAGAATACGTAGCTAAGTAGTGATAACAAAGGGGTAGGTTTTATATTTTACTCCATTTTGCAAATGTTACTAGTCTAAGTTAAGAAAAAGTGGAACAATAAGATTTCGAGTGTTCATATAAACAACATAGCAAGATGTTACTAGTCTAAACTTAACAAGTATTTATAATATAATAACAACAGAATAGGGACACCACGAATTAAATACAAAATTGATTCCAAATTAAAATTTAAAGGCACATTCTAGTTCTCTCCTATATCAGCTTCATACATCCGTCAAAATAAGCCACGAAAGTGAAGACGACAAGATTCGCAGAAGTCATACCTGCCAATACCCAATAGTACTTATCCAATTCACTCCTTTTCAAAGTGAACTAAAACCAGTTTGTTCTTCCCCCTCTTTTACTAATTGTACCCACAACATAAACTGAAAGCGCATTGCACAAGAATTTGAGACCAATCATTGCTTTAATGAAATATGTAAGGTAGTTTTTCAGGCTATAATCCCGAGCCTCACAAAATGCTTTGACGCTTTTTTCGAGAAAAGAATCAAGACCCGCAAGTAAAAATAATGGAAAAGTAAGCCAATACACACTCATGGAGACATCAGCCCTCGGCTTGTCTATTAAACCGTGAGTTATGATACCTTTACGCCTCTTCAGTTCGATTCTGGTAGCAGTTACACAACACAGTATTGATAATATCATTGCAAATACATCGCCTTTCTGTTTTCCAAATCTCGATATTGTCCAGCCTTCCGATAAGCTAAATATAAACTTTGAGAACCTAAAAAGGAGCAGAAAGTTTTGGAGCGGAACGTTCCATTTTCTCATTCTGCGATTCATGTGATTTGCTTGTGCAATGAAGTATGTATTTTCGAAAGAAGAGACTATCCCACAAATTATGAAATTATGAAGGTCATCCACAATGGGATTATCTGCAAAAATATTGTTGAAGAACTCCCATGTGGTGGTTTCTTTTCATACATAAACAAATCAGTCAAGAAAAGAACTGTGGTGATCAAAGTGCAAATTGCTGGTATACCAAATTGGATCGACCACGGTTTTATGTATGGGACCGCAATAGCTCCAACAATTGGTATAATAACAGTAACAAAGAACCCTGGTAACTGAAATATGGGTTTTACGACCAATCTATCATCAGTTTTGCATTGGGTCAAACCTGAGTTAGATATCAACATCCACAAGTTTATGTGGCTAGCAATTCAAAAATTAGTCTATTTACTTAACTTACCTATGCGTAACATAGAATGATCAACATGACCATCATTCAAAGAACACATATTATTTTGCTTCACATACATGCATATCACTATAGCAACTAATGACACATCATACCATGCAATCTAGAGTCTATGCTCCAAGCTATATTGTCTCCCTCAACCCAACAATGCCCTTTGGGAATTTTCAGGGTGTCCGACAAGAGGTGAACCCAGTTACCAGGCAGGGCAGTAATCCTCTTCACATATTTCTCTTTAAAATTAGTTTGGCGTACTACAGAACACCACAAATATAATTCTATCAGCACATCACTTTAGGTCAGAAGCTTAAGTGGTGCAAAATTAGCAAATTGTATACAACAACCTACAAGGAAATAGTTTATGTGTAATAAAATAAGATTAAATACTGTATTCATGAAAGGCGTGACTTCAGGAACGGGAGGTCAGGTATGAAATGCAAACATCAAACAGAAGATATCAAGAGTCTTGCAAGCTTAGCTTTATATATAATCACTTTTTATATAAATAGAAATTTGAAGTTTAGCAACAAATGACAAGGAAAACATGGAAGTCAGAAGGGCTTCACGACCAAAAAGGCACATAAAAAACTTACTTGTGCAGGCTAACATCAAGAAAGCAAAGACGGTTTACTTAGCAACATAAAACATGGGGAATTACATAGAGTTAGTTAAGAGATAAATGTAGCAGTATATTCCTTGGTAATATATCATGTGGGTATTACTCTTCAATCTCAACTTCTTTTTAATGTAAATCTAAAGAGATATTCCGAACTCTAATGACATTTAAAAGTTTAATTGGTGTTGCGGCTAGTGGAGGAATTCACTGGGAGTTGGTTTGTACCCATATAAAGAATAAAATCAAAATCAAAAATATGAGCTACCATTAAAGTTATACAACAAATTCTTATTTTATTCGAAGAAAAAAACAACATAAAACACAAAACCATACTTAACTTTAGAAAGAAAAAATAAATAAAAATAAAAAATTAAGAAAAGCAATTTTCAATACATTGTGCACATCTTGATCTTGAGAGGCACTTCAAACATGAATCAATATTACATAACATACCGAGCTAGCTATAATAATTACTGAAAAACCACGATGTCACCTCGCATAACAATCAGATAACGTGAGGCCTATTATAATATAATCCTAGGGGTGGGGTCATTTTTTTTACCTAAATTGCACATGAAATTCTGAGTCTTGTGACAGAAGAAACACCGTCACTCAGTTGTGTGACAATGTTATCATCATTCATCCTAAAGTATCTTGTTGCAAAACGTGGCCTTGGTTGTGCATTAACTGTTGGAGGTGCATTAATAGTAGAGGCAGGTAGAGGACTTGAGCTTGATGCTTGGGATTTCTTTATTTTATTCTTAGCCTGCTATAGAGCAAAAGTTAAAACCTAGATTATATGACAAAAAATGTAATTAATTAATTAACTAGAGTATTATAGGTACATATTGTTGGCCCTAATTGTGCACTGACTGAAGGGTTTGGGGTATTACATCCTTGTGGAGGTGCACTAACAAGAGAGGTAGGTAAAGGACTTGAGCTTGATGTCTGAGATTTATTTGACTTCTTCTTAACCTGCATTATAGCAAAAGTTAGAAACTACAATATATGACAAATAATGTAATTAATTAAACAAAGAGTTATAGGTACATACTAGTGGTCTTGATTGTGCATTAACTTGGATGGTTTGGGGTATTACATTCTTGTGGAGGTGCATTAACAGGAGTGGCAGTTACATTAGGGTTGGGTGGTGGTGCAGTAGATGGTGGAGTTTTCTCTGTCTTCTTCTTAGCTTGCATTAGAGCAAAAAACCAAAAATACATATATATGACAAATACATATAATTAATTTATTTTCAGAATGATTATAGGTACATACATGTGGCTTTGCAACTTTTGGTAAAGGTTGATTTTTACAACTCTTCTTGTTGTGCCCAATATTTCCACAGTTTTAACATATATACTTATTGCCAGCCCTTTTAAGTTTCTTCACATTCTCAGTTTCCTCAATCAACTCACTTTGCTCATTTCTTCTTTCATATAGCTTAGACATGCCCCCTTTATTTTGGCTTTACAGGCCAAGAAGTTAATGAAACCAACTATGTTTTGGGCCATTAATCTCTCCCCTTTATTGGTTGCATCATATAACTGTAAGCCTTTATATAAGTAGATTTTTTGTACGAATGCTCTACATAGTCTTCAACCTAGCCTCTTTTGTAACTTATGCAAGAAATTCTATGCACACATGGCAATCCGGTCAAGTCCAACTTGTTGCAGGTACAAGTACTCTTTGGTAAATCAACAGTGTAGACATCTCCTATCCATCCGGGGACCTCAAATTTGTCTTCACCATTCCATTGCAAGCGATCGTCATGGGCATGCTTTTGATGGTCTTCCAATATCTATTGTGCAGATGGACACATATTACCTGAAGACCTCATCACTTTGTCCCTCTGAGTAGGCAACCGCTCGTCTAATATAAGCTTGATAATCTCTAGCATTTGGATAAGTGGTTTGTTTCTGGCTTTCAGAATGACTTTATTGAAGATTTCACAAAAGTTACTTAGGAGCATATCACACTTGTGCCATATACTGAAGTGTGATTTTGACCAATGCTTGGGGGGGCTTTCTCTTAACCACATATACACGAGGTGCTTTACATTTAATATTTTCCATTTCTTTATTAAAATCTATAACCCTTGTTGTATTAGCAGCTGCCCAGACCATTTCCTTCAACTGCCCTTTGTGCTTCTTTTACAGGTTTTAATACATATGCCTAACTCAAAAACCTATGCTCAGAGTTTGGTAACAACTCCTCAACTACCTTTATCAATCATTTTTGCATGTCAGAGATGATAGTCTAGTGATATGAGTTACCAGTATTCAAGGCATCCTTCAAGATCTCAAGAAACCAAATCTAAGTCTTAGTATTTTCCTTCTTCACAATAGCATATGTAATTGGATACTTATTGTTGTTACCATCAATACCAACAACTGTTAACAAAACATCTCTTCTGTCAGTCTTCAAGTGAGTACCATCTAACCCAATTAGAGGCCTATACCCATCTAAAAACCAATTTTTCACTGCATCCCAACACAAATACAATTTCTTGAAAAAACATAAATATGAACCCAATAAATTCTTGCATTGATCTTCATTGTTGTATTTGAGTTTGTTCTTCTTATTTCTTCACAGTAGTCCCACAATTTCTCATATTGCTCCATTTCCAACCCATTGTTTATTTTGTTGCAAGACCTTTTAGTCCTATACATCTTCCTAATTATGAGTAAAGTCATATTCTTCTTTTCCATTACCTCTTGCATTGCTAACACTAGCCACTCATGATTGCTTCCCAAATGATGCAAGTACTTTTGTGCTTGAAATCTGGAGGAACAGTGTTTGGCAATAGACTCTCTTTGACAAATATGTATACCATCAATGATCTTCACTTGAAATGTATGGTCTATCTTAGAAACAAATGATGCATATAAAACCCAGTCACATCTACAAATCATCTTTATCTTATCGCTATTGTTCTTCTTAAACTAGACATGTTTGCCTTGATAGTTTGAATACCTCCTCATTGCATCTCTAAATTCATTAGCACCCTTGAACTTCATCCCCACCTCAAATTCAAAATCTTAGTCTGGTGCATTGCCTTCATAGACCACAAAATCCCTAAACTTGGCTTTCTTCTTATTTTTAGTAGCCACTGTTGGCTGCTTTGGCACATTGCTCTGACTGGAGTTTGCATCTTTATTTGGTTGTTGAATTTGCTCAACCCATTCAACTTCCTTATCAATATTTTCTGCATATAAATCATCATCAATTTCAAAACCAGACTCCTCAAATCAGCCCCATCTGCATAATCACTATCATCAGCTTCTTCACTATCACTACCATCATCATTACTAGACTCGTCTGTAGAATCAAGTTGTATCATATCTACATACCTTCTTGGATCGAGAAGTTCATATGCGTTGAGATCTTTCTCAGTAGTTCCCCTTTTCCTATCATTGTTACTCATTTGCCTTAAATTACTTCTTCTTTGCCTTCTCATTAATTCACCATCCCGATCAGCATCATATCCCATGCCTTCATGAGTAATTCTCGAACATGAGGAGGCCTAACATCATTACCAGATTTAGATAAATCTATCAACTTTCATGTATTTTCAAAACCTCACTTACTTCCTTATCAGTTCTTATCAACAACACCTCACTAGAAGCATCAAGTCCTAATGGGCTATAAAAAAATCTTAACCAGTGTAACAAACCTACTTGCCTGGCAATTAGATGCAGTGCATGTATCTTCAACGCATACCCATCATAGTTATCACTAAAGGCGCAACCACCTCCCACAAAATACTTTCTGCCGTTACAAACCTCAAATCGATCAGAATGGCAAAGCAATATTTTGAACGAATTCGACCCATGCCCTACAAAATTGACACAAAAAACCCATAAAATACATTATCGTGAACAAATCATCAACATATCAGGAACAAAATTTATGAATCGGGCAAAATTCGTTTGCCAATTTCGTGAGTTAATGCATGCGCACGAAGTAGTACTAAGTGAAGCTAACACTTACCACATAGCGGGCCGCTTTGATTCATCTCTCATATTTGTCACACCATTGTCGATTTTAGTACATTGAGAAGAAAGTTGAGTGAAGAAGAAAAACCCCTAGTTTGGGAATCCGGGTAATGAAATATGGTCGATCGATTTGGAGGGAGTGTAACTAATGAACAAGTGAATGACCCATTTACTTCTCAAAAAACGTTGCTCAATGTTTGAATTCAGAAAAGGGGTGCAAAGTGAAAATTGATCTTAATTTGAAAATATTAACTGAATTAAAAAAGGTTTAGGGGTGCAAAATCAAAAAATTGAACCCACTATCTACCATTCAATCAATTTGAGTGGGTTTACCTTGTTTGTTGAATTGGTAGAAGCGCGAGTCAACATTTTATACAAGAGAAGACAAGAGTCCCATCCCACAAAAAGGAAATGATAATTAATAAAATATAAACAAACGTTGTCCTTCTTCACCTACCAACTCGCAGCACAATTTAGAAAAAGAAAAAGAAAAAAAAAATCCCACCTGCTATTCCATATAAATCATCATGATGTTGATCTGCTATAAAAACACGCAGCACAAGACAATAATAATAGTAACAGTCTCAAAGAAAAAATGACGGGTCCGAATCGGCCGCAGTTGGTATTATTCGGATCATCCGTAGTTCAGATGTGCTACAACGTTGGTGGCTGGGGTGCTATTCTTGCTGACCTCTACGCTCGCAAGGTATTGGATATCTATCTGCTTTTTCTTGTTTTCTGATTGATTGACTTCGTTATATATATATATATATATTATTTCTATTTCATTAGATTAGATTAGATTAGATTAGAAGGGGTTCTTCTAGTATTATCTAAGTTAGTTAAAAGTAGTTATTTAGTGATGGATGATGGTGTTGAATGAAGAATGTTGATTGATATATAATATTAATTAAAGTTTTTGACTCTTTGCCTTTTATTTTTGTGGCATATGGGATTTACTAAAAATGGCTTCCATCTAACTTGCATTGAGAACACACAATAACACTTGCTTTGTTTTATTGGTCATACTCATAGCCAAGGTTGGTTCCACAAATATGATCGATCAGCCTATAGAATTTGTTCTTATACAAGCCTGAAAAATTGTTGTAGGCAGACGTACTACTTCGTGGATACTCTGGTTGGAACTCAAGGATGGCTCTTCAAGTCTTGGATCGGGTTTTTCCCAAGGTAGTATATATATATTTACTTCTTTAACAACAACAACAACAACATGTTTCTTGCTAACAAAGATTTCTTTCTGTTTTGTTTGAGCTCAGGATGCACATGTTCAGCCTTCTTTGGTTATATTATATTTTGGTGGTAACGATGCAACAAACCCTCACCCAAGTGGCATAGGTGCTCATGTCCCTCTTCCTGAATATCTCCAAAACATGAAAAATATTATTCTTCATATCAAGGTTGGTTTCTTATACATTACCTTTCTTTTTTTTAGAATGCCCTGCTTTTGGTACTACAATTATGAAGATATTTCTGATGTTGCAGAAGTTAGAATTAACTTATGATGATTGGTAGCTTGTTATCTTATTGAGCATTAACGTAATCATTTTGGGGTCTCTGAAACGCCACTAGCTTCATGTACCTCTACAAACTTACTCTCCATCTGTTGAAAGAATTTTGTCTTTCAACATTAGAATCAATCTTTTCGGTGGTTTCTTAGTAATTCAACACTTAATACCTTATATTTTATTATCAACTACTGCTGGAGAAGCAACAAAATTTCTGTTGTTTATGCTTTTTCTTTTTTCACCGTAAGCTTTTGGTCTTTGATAAAGCTTGGGACTGTTGTCTAGTAGACAATATATCTCTCATTCTATATCTAGGGCGGCAAACTATATCAGTTTATTGCTCAATGTACTGCAGTTATAATCCATCTACTCTGACAGCTTGTTTCGTCAATGTTAGGGTCTTTCAGAAAAGACACGGATAATATGCCTTACCTCTCCTCCGGTGGATGAAGTGAAAATCCGTGAAATCTTTGGGTAATGCTAACTTTTTTTTGTCAAATCTAATGATTTATTCAAAGCTCTATCACCTAAACCAATACCTGGTTCTTATTCCTCCGGAAACCAGTAATGCACTTGATGATCAAGCACGGACAAATGAAGGCTGTCGTATATATTCTGAAGCCTTAGTAGAACTCTGCCAAGAAATGGATGTTGAGGCCATAAATCTTTGGACCGCAATCCAGCAAACAGATGATTGGGCCAAAACATGCTTTATGTAAGTGCACTTGTGATGGTTGGTCAGGGTCTATCTTTCTTACTTTTCGTTTTATCTCGTTAAGCATCCAACCGATTCTGAAGATGCATACAATTAGGATCCTTGAGAAATGTATTCATAAGTCCTAATTCTTCACCGCAACCTTGAAGTTTGTATGACTAAGTTTTGCTCAGTCGGCCACTTTGTCTAAATTAATGTATTATATGCTTCTTTGTGCAGAGATGGCATGCATTTGTCTGCAGATGGGTCCAAAATCGTGGTGAGGGAGTTGTTGAAAGTCCTGAAAAGAGTTGATTGGGAACCAAGTCTCTACTGGTTGTCGATGCCGTCTGAATTTCCAGAGGATTCACCTCATTACGTTGTTGGGCCGGATGGTAAAACCACCCTCAACGTCACTAGCCATATCTGTACTTGGCAAAAAGAGTGGCTCAATATTTAGGTAAACTTAAGTGTTCTTATTTCATCTTGTTTGATGGTTTAGTTTAAAATAATTTGGTTTCATGTACCATTCCCCATTTTATACATGTACTTGAGTTGATTCTTTTACTTGAAATTTATTATTGAATTATTATGCATCTCCTATTGATCCCTCTTATGATGCATATTCTTGTATAATGTTACGAGTGAAGAGTCAAATGCAAAATCTATGTGCTATCTGTCAAATGATAAACAATATGAAAACTTACCATACTATTCTGACATCCTATTCAGAATCAATCTACAAGAATGTAAGTTTGAACAATGTTACATTGTAAACCAATGAAATTGGTTTATTACTCACACAAAAACCGAATTTACACGGTATATGTCTCCCTATGTTACCTAGAACTCAACAAGTTTGTTACATATACCTGGTCTACTGTTGCAACTTACATTCAGAAATAATCAGGTGGTTAGGGGGTAACTACGAGGAATAAGTGTCAATTGATAGCCTGTAAAGCAACAAATGGCAATGTAAATTAGTTATTCCCATATCATAAATATTCAAAAAAATAGATCACACACACTTTCTGCTGAAAAGACCTACAATCCATCTATAAGCATACCTGCATTTTCTAGGCTCTCTCCAAGTAATCAAGGATGAGTTCAACTCTGGAGGCGAGGACAAGAACATTTTCCAGTCTTCAAGCATAACTCTAAGGTCATGAAGCTTATTATTCAACCCGATACAACAGTTTGCGTGCATTGTGCAAACACGGTTGAGGTCTTTACTGAGTTCACAAAACCCACCGAAAAAAGCGGTATCCAAGAATCTTATTTTCAGCCCAATGTCCGTTATAAAAGTGTCGTTCTTGATTATATTAAGAACGTCCTGGTCGTGTAGTCCTGGGTATCTTTCACTGGAGGAGTACCAGAACTTGTAAAACTCTATGGAACGTTTATTTGACCTGACGAAGTTGAATCCTCCATTGGGTTGGTTTTCTACGTCATCAGATTTACCTGAGAAATAATCACAGGCTATTTGGAAATCGGCGTCTGGATAAAAATGAGGAAATGGATCTCTGAACCACATAACATCTGTATCCTGCAAACAAGAAACCAAGTTTTTTTCCCTTTTTTGATAGAAATGCCTCCTTAAATAGACACAGGGATTGTAGAGGTTTCCGCCCGGGGGCTACCTAGGGAGTCGGGACCAAATGACCCCTAAATTCAGAGTTAGATGGGAAATACTTACTTGCGCAAACAAGATGCAAGATTTTAGACACGTAGACGATAATTAAACTACCAAGGTGTTCTTGTAGTTTAGAAAGCTTGTCCAACACTTTTGTCGGTAATTAGGGAACTCATATTACTTGCTTCAAAATCATTTAAAACGTAAACAACAATCTTGACATCCTGAAACCAGCCATTGTAACCAGGAGATATTACCCATCTATGAAGGTAATGGATGATGCAAAGCGAAAATGCTAGTTTAGAAAGAGTTGTTGGTGGCGTGATTGCCGAACATCTTTTTCAATACATGTGTTTAACTCTTGTGTCTTTCAAACGCAATTGCCCTACTAATTGAATTCTTTGTCTTAAGTGTTTATACAACGTCTGTAGAGTTCTTTCAGCGGTGTTTAGGCAGCTCCTTTTCATCTTCCTACATTTTGTTTCCATCTTACCTTGAAGTTTTCATCCACTTAAATAGAAAATGATCTGAAGGAAGTAGCGCTACTTAGACTCATCGTTGAAGCAGAAGTAAGATTAAGTTTAAAGTAAAAAAAAGTCCATTTGCATTGACCAATTAAAACATATCTGAATAAATAGTCAAAACTTGGTCAAATTGGTCAAACATCGATCTGACACGTACCGTGAAGACAAAATTGTATCCCATTTGAAGAACAGTTGTTAGGAAATCAATCCTTCTCCACATCATCTTCAAGTAATCTGGCGTCATAAACTCAGCCACCCTCGAGAAATCAACCCCTTCAGTAACAAGTGCGTAACAATGCCGATGCAAAACCAAACAACGTGCATATGCCTTTTTATCCAAAGCAACAATCACCAAATGATTGAGCAAAACGCTGGTGTTTCTCCCTATTCTGAAGCTTTCAAGGAACAAATCAACGACTGAATAAGGAGCTCCCCATGCTTCATTCAACGTCGTCAATATCACGGATTTGTCAGGCATCGAAGCGTCCCTCAAAATTCTGTCAAGATTATTTTTTTCACGCTCCTACTTAACACGCAACCAAAAAGAAAAAAAAAAGAATTTACTTAAAAATGAAGATTAACGTTGTTATTTTGCATGTGTATAAATTAATTTATGAAGGAGAGTCAACTGACCGAGGAAACACGGGCAGTGCGTAGGATACGTATGTCAGCGTCTCTGTAGAAGTAGAAGCATGATGATAGCCCAATAACAGCCACTAAAAGCGACACCGCCGCCGTACGGCGGAGAAGAGAGGAGATTTCCGGTGTCATTTATTTATTTTGACAAGGCAAAGCAAAGCAAAAAAAAAAAAAAACAGAATGAGAGAGAAATCCGTTGTGGAAAATGGTAATTGATCGGGCTATATTTTCTCCTGGTGTTACGGAGTAGCCGAGACAGTGATAGGAAACTGTAAATAGGATTTTATTTCTCGAATTTAATAATATAATTAAGGGTAAAATAAAAGCGTTTTGACATACACCATGCGTTTAATTTAATGTAAGTCTTTCTCCACACGTATCTAGGGAAAACGGAAAACCGCAAAGGTTGGCTTGATCAAAAGAATTTGACTGCATGCACTCTAAAAGACGTTTTATAAGATTCGTATACCCCCACAAGATTTCAGTTTCAATACTCTTCAGTTGTGATGCACCAATATCGATACTAAGTAGACATACAGTATCCGATATATATAGATACCGATATTCGTACTCAAAGTATCTGATATGCCACGTTGCGTATTCGTTAATTTTAAAAATTTTAAAAATCTTGATAAGTATCCGATACGTTTTTAAGCGTATCGCGACTATTGTGGGTCTTTTTAACAAACTTTCCGTTCACCTTCTATTTGTGAATATGACTTTACGTAGTAAAAAATCGAGCATCTTGATTTTGTATATTACAAGCTTGTTAATTTGTTATTAAGTTGTAAATTGTAATTCACATATGTATGTTTTATTTTGATGCATGAATTTTAATTTATGAGATTTTGTGTGTGTATTTTCATGTTTAATTTATAAATTTCCTTATTTGTAAAAATGAAAAATGGATATATAAATATTAATATAAATTTATATAGACGTATCTTGTCGTATCTGAATCGCCTGTTTTCTAAAAATACCGTATCGACATATACGTATAACAATACATGTACCCGTGCAACATGGCTCTTCAGTTTCATAAATAAATTAATAAAAGAATTATAAGAATGTTATAGATGAGTGCTTCAAGGCTGGTTTAGGTTGTGTGTCAGTAGACTTTTTGAAAGGAGGAACGCTGCTCAACTATGCCTGATTCGTTTTAATTTGTTGTGTGACATGATAACATTTTCGCCGATTTAAGGAGAGAGTCTCCGTATCTTAACGAAGGTTGATGGACATGCATGGTGTTCGTTTTAAAATGTTTGGTGACACTTTGCAAAGCAGCCCAAACAATATATAGGAGTTTTGATGATTTAGAAGTATTTGTTTACTATGAAGACAGATGCTTGCAGGCAGTGAAGAGACTGACTGAGATCTCATGTTAACAATTATTTTAGTCAAATCGCTCCTATACGAGTTAAGATTTAAAATCAGGGGAAAACAGAGAATAAAAAATTAAATCTTTTGCAGTCAGGTAATGTTTATGCACAGCACAGTGCACTTCAGTTCTGAATATTTGGTTCTTTGAAGAAATGGGTGAATATCTTCACCCATTGTGTATGATATGGGTATTTCCCGTATTGGGCTGGCCCATATTTCATGTATGTCGGAAGTCACCCTCGACATACATATTGAATGTGATATTCGATATGGTACGTCTCATGTTTTTATCACGTGAGTGGTCTGCGCTTCCCGAGGCCTATAAATACCCGCATTTCGGTAATCAAGGTAAGCTTTAATTATCCGCAATTACTGTACACTTATATCGAGTATACCCGATATAGCCTTCGACATAGAATACGATATATATCTCCGATATACTTGCGACATCTGACAGTGCATCTAACGTCAGTTCGAGGTGTTACGGACCAGGTGTACTCAGCACTAGCATTAGTCTAAGTAGGTCTAGTTTTGTAATAGACTCGTTGTACTGCACCTGTAATATTTATCTCGTTATATATATATATATATATATATATATATACATACACACACGATCTATTGTTAAACTAGTGTACTTCATATATATACTTAGAACCAACTAGTGTACTTCATATATATACTTAGAACCAACTAGTGTACTTCATATATATACGTAGAACCAAATGCGACAACAAAAATCGAATCGACCAATCTAAATGCATATAACTCAGAAGTAATTTACAGATATGCGAAACCATAATCAAACAACGGGATTCAATCAATTGAGAGCCTAAGCTCCGCATCAACTTTTGTTTCCTCCCACAACTTGTAAAATAAGAAGCAACTGGAGCAAGTAATATGATGCACCACCAATTGTGGCGTACTGCAACTTCTCGTTACCTTCAACTTCTGGAAAATCACCATCACTCGCTCGAGCAAATCCTCCGGCCAACCACCCCAAGTTCTTGTATCCTCCTTGGTGTAATTTTTTTGTAGCCATCATTGACCTTCATGAGAAATGAAGTTCATACTCATATATATATATATATATATATATATAGGGAAACCTATAAAAATACTCATGGAAAGAGTTCCTACATTATCACTAGCAGAAGCTGCAAAATTGCATAACATAGACATTGTAGCAACTATTGACAATATATGGATCGATATCATACAGTTCCAACTTCACTTCATCAATATATACACACATACACATATATATATATATATATATTATATACCTCAGTCCCTCTCCACAAGCTACAAGCACCTTTGATTCTTTATCAGGAACCAAATTCTCCACTTGTTCAACAAATTCAGAATTCATTGTAGTAAAATACTGACCCGTCCACGCACCAATGTAACCGAAATGCACCCACTTCTTCAACAATGTGATGGGACCATTATCCTTATCTTCGACGAACAGAGGCACGTGTAACGACCCCGAGACACGTGCCTTTTCTCTCTCCCACTGTGGCCTGATATCCAGCAGCGTGTATCCTTGGGTCTGCAATGCTGAGGCTGCATCTTTTGGTAGTATGGGTGTGACTGCACCTGATTGTATCAGCTCCTGAGCTCTGCCACTTAAGACTGCCTGAATTCTCAGTGAGGTTGAGCTGCGTGACGGTGGGACGACGGAGGAAAGTGGTGCTCGGAGGTGGCTTACGGTGGATGATGTGCGGTGGTGATTTTGTTTCAGTTGGATCACCATTATCGTAATTTTCTTTTTGTCACTACTCACTACACCCCCACCAGCCTGTTGTTTCCTTATCTTTTGATTTCTTGTTTTAATTTGAAGTGGACTTCTCATTGTATGCGAAAGGGCGGTATTTACGACAATCTTCACAAAATATTGACATAAATAAATAAATAAATAAATAATCGATATTTAATAACGGAGTAAATTAATTACTTAGAAATTGGATTTCTTGGGCATGAGTGACCCATAAATAATATATCTGCTATACTGATATGATCTTGGGCCAAAACAGTATTACAAAACTGGGTATAGGCGTGACGCTGGGCTTTACAAGAGACTTGATTACGTTACCAATTGGGATGGATTTAAGATAAATTAAATTATTAATTTCAGAGCAAAATTTTAATGTTCTCTAATATATACTTGTACGCAGATTATCAAATTTTATCTTCTTTTATAATACATGCCAATAATTATAGAATCTTTGCAAAATTAGAAGAAAATCGCTTGTTTCCTATTTGTATGATAAGAACGTTGCCTTCTCTTTAATAGGATTTGAGCAAATCGTGATAATTATTTACTTTACTAAATATTATTTTTTTCTTCTCTTTTTTAAGTAACAAAAAATCTCGTACGTTACACATTTTTTTTGCAAATAAATTCATTTGTTGATTTAATTATATCGATTCAAACAAGAACTCGAAAAAAGAAAAAGTAAAAACACAAAAGTTACTTAGAGGAACAATATTTCACTTGAAAGAAAAAATTAAATGAACAAAGGTATCACAGTAAGATTATTGGGCACATACCGATGACTATTTTGTTTTTCTTTTTGACTCGCATGTGGCAAGAATGCCAAAAAAAAAAAAGATAAAACAAATCAGGTCTTTAACTATTTTAAGAAAAACATAGACGACGTACACAGGACAGGAGTGTTGAAAAATTAAAAGTTCGGCAACTATAAATATATAAATTATAGAAGACCATACAAATAAAAAAAATTATGAATTTAGGAGAGTACAAGATCTTGTTTCGTAAATATCTATTTTGAAAAGGAAATATCCATAAGTCATTATTAATATATGAAAAATATATGAAAAGATTTGGTTATTAGATTATGAGATAATTGCAATGTTTTCAGAATCGGACTAGGAACAGAATCGACAACTTTACTTGTTACTGGTTCGAGTGGTCGGATCGGTTAAACCACTGATTGGATCGGTATGGATGTAATTCTGACAAATGACAATATCTTTAATTTTTTAAGGAACTAAGAAAATTGAAATAGATATGATGATAACATTGATAAAGTACTTAATTTAAAATCCAGAAATTAGCTTGTCAAATGAAGCGGTTAGTAACGCGCCATTGAGGGCGCCTGAATCAGCCCCTAAGCAAACTTTGCGTGTTCCGGAGCCACAGAACTGGGGGGGCGCGGAGGATGCCAGAGAAGTAGAGAATTCGGTATTTGACATGGAGCGATATTTTTTGGCCACTCATATCGAATATGAGGAAGAGAAAGTGAACATTGCCACTGTGTACTTGGTCGAGGATGCCAAGTTGTGGTGGAGAATGAAATTTAATGACGTGTTGGCGGGACGAGTCCAACTGGATACATGGGAACGTTTGAGGTAAGCTATTATGCAATAATTCTTCCGTGAAAACGTTGAGCATAATGCTCAGAGGGCCTTACGAGAACTAAAGCAAACATGTTTGATAAAGGACTATGTGAAAACCTTTGTGGGACACATGCTGGACATTCGAGACATGTTTGAAAAGGATAAATTATTCACCATTTTAGAAGGTTTCAAACTGTGGGCTCGGCTTGAGTTACAATGACAACGAGTGACGAATTTTGCGTCGGCACATAGTGCGGCCGAGTGCCTTACTGATTTCCCAGGACTAGATCACGAACGAGATCCAATGAGGGACACTCGCGTCGAACCAACTACGGCCCCTACACGGTGAGGCGGTAAACCGTTCCAATTGACATAGGGAAAGGTGGGGGAGAGTGACCCATGAACTCCCAAGACAGTGTCTTTCGAGGGAAAGCTCAAAAAGTCAGGGCATTTCAACCCAAAATGGGGTGCTTCTTATGTGATGGTCCGCACATAATTCGAGACTGCCCTCGAAAGCAACTTTTGAATGCTTTGTCTAGCTAGCTTGCAAAGCGAGTCGTCTACCTCGAAGGTGGGGGGTAGTCACGACGGTGAGTCGTAATTGGGCGAAGAGCCCTTACAAAAGGAAGACAATCTCGGAGCCCTGGTGCAATTCTATCTTGCACCACGGAGGTCAAAGTTGCGCGGTTGTCAAGGAAGAAAGTCCCAAACGTTTGAAACAGAGGTCCCTGATGTATGTGGATGTAAAGATTAACGGCCTACCACTTCGAGCGGTGATTGATTCGGGTGCCACCAAGAATTATCTTGCAAGCTCGGAAGTGAAACGGCTCGGGTTAGTCATGGAAAAGGCGATCTGGAGAGTGAAGGCCATAAACTCTCTGGCCCAATCAGTTGCAGGAATATGCAAGGCAATGAGCTTGAAAATAGGGCCTTACGAAGGAAAGCTTGACTCGTCGGTGGTCATCATGGATGACTTAAAGCTCATTCTTGGGCTTGACTTTATGAGGGGTAGGAAGACCGTGCCAATGCTGCACGCCGACTGCTTGATGATGATGGGCGACGCCCCATGCACCGTCCCAATGGTCTTTGAGAAAACCATTGAAAAGAGCCTTTCGGCCTTCTAGTTTGAAAAGTGGTGCGAGCAGAGCGAGCTGTCGTTCCTTTGTACCCTTAAGTTGGAAGAAATTGAAGAAGTAACTAGACCTATACCGGCGCCCGTGAAAAATGTGTTGGAAGAATTCGAGGATTTTATGTTGGACGAGTTACCAAAAAGATTGCTGCCTAGGCGTGCCATAGATCATGAGATCAAACTCGTTATGGGCACCAAGCCGCTGACTCGAGCTCTGTATCGCATCTCTCAGGTGGAGGTTAAAGAACTAAGCAAACAATTGAGTGACTTGTTGGATGGTGGGTTGATCCAACCAGTGAAGTTGCCTTATGGTGCGCCTGTCTTATTTCAGAAGATGGTCGACGGGTCCCTAAAGATGTGTTGCGATTATCGAGCACTGAACAAACTGACCGTGAAAAATCGGTACCCCATTCCGCTTGTGGCAGATTGCTTCGACAGGCCAAGTCGGGCAAAATACTTCACAAAGATGGATTTGTGGTCGGGATATTGGCAGGTGCGGATCAAGGAAGGGGATGAACCAAAGACTACAGTAGTCACGAGATATGGAGCTTCTGAGTTTTTGGTCATGCCCTTCGGTCTCATTAATGCCCCAGCTATGTTTAGTACCCTAATGAACCAGGTGCTACAAGGGTTCATTGATGGTTTGTGGTCATATATATAGACGACATAGTGATCTATAGTGAAATATTGGAACAACATGTGGTCCACTTAAGGAAAGTATTCTTGCGTTTGAGAGAAAACAAATTTTATGTGAAGTTATCGAAGTGTTCATTTGCTCAAGTGAGGATTGACTTTCTGGCCACGTTGTTGAACAAGGGAGGATTCTAATGGAGCCCAAGAAGATTCAGGCAATAAAAAATTGGCAACCTCCGAAAGATATCCATGAACTAAGATCATTTCTCGAGTTAGCTAACTATTTGCGAAGGTTTGTCGAGGGCTATTTGGCTATTGCGAAGCCGCTCACAGACTTGTTAAAGAAGTCGTAAAAGTGGGAGTGGATGGTCTTGTGCCAAACCATGTTTGAGAAAATGAAGAAAATGATTATTACAAACCCGATCTTGGCCATCCCGATCTTGAAGAAAACATTCGGCGTGCATACAGATGCGCTTGACTTTGCACTAGAGGAGTCTTGGTGCAAGACGGGCACCCGGTAGCATTCGAGAGTAGGAAACTAAAGGACGTGGAGACACATTACTCTGTGCACGAAAAGCAACTGTTGGCAGTAGTCCATTGGTTACGACTTTGGAGACATTATTTATTGGGTTCCCCTTTTGTCGTGAAAACAAATAACATGGCGGTGAGTCATTTCTTGATGCAACCGAACTTAACGAGAAAACAGAAAAGATGGTAGGAGCTCCTATAAAAGTTCAACTTTAACCTTGAGTATATGGAGGAATCGAGTAACCAAGTGGCCAACGCCCTTAGTTGTCGGGCCGACTTGGGGAAGATCGTGGCGATAGTTGTGAGCGATGTGACGACATCGGTGAAGGATCGCATCCGGGATCTACTTGCGAGTGACATGAAAGCTAAAGTCTTGATGAAATTAGTGGAGCAGGGGAAGGCTCGAAAATCTTGAAGGGATAACGGTCTACTAAAGTGCCATGTGCTGGGATCTTCTTCGGGTTCCTCTTCTGGTTCCTCTTTCGGTTCCTCTTCTAGCTCTTCCTCGGGTTCCTCTTCTGGTTCTTCTTCAGGATTTACGGGTATCCTTGTCGAGTCATCAATGTGCGGTATACCGCTACCATTCATAGCCTCCATAGGTACCCCATTTACAGAATTATTAGGAAAAACATTCATGGAGAATGGCTCTACTCTTTCCATAACCGCCCCATATCCATGTGAGATTATATCATCAATAATATTAATTTCTTGGAGTAACCAATCCTTAATATTTGGGTCTAGTGGTAATGGGCTCAAAGCACAAAATATGCCAGCTAGGGTTTGTCCAAGTTGGTCTAAATGACTCATACCATATTCATGCATCATTTGTTGATGGATTATCATTCTATTGTTTTCAACTTCTAGTTGTGTGATATACGAGTTGCGATATTCTCTATACATCATTAATTCTCTGTGTAGAATGTGATTCTCTCTACGTAGTGCCTGGTTTTCAACGGACATCTCAATCAGATGATGATTTAGTTCAGATGCCGAAAATCTTGCCTCGTCCCTTTCCTGTAAGATACGATCTCGATCATCCTCTAGATCTTTAACTACCCGGTCAGGATAGTGTCCAATGACCCCTACACCAGTAAAATGATGTGTGTGCGCTGGGTCATCTCTACGAACATATAACGGTTCAGGATGACCATTTGTCAATGGTAGACCATCTAGGTACATGTTATTATGTGCGTCCATCTTCGCCAATATACCTATGATTTAATTCACAATGATATATCAATATTTTAAACACATCAATTTTTTTTTTATTATTACTTTTTTCTTTTCTTTTCAGAAATATGTACCGGCTCTGATACCACTATTGTGAGGTATCAAACTCTAAGGTCTTGTTTAGGTCTCCGAATAAGATTTGTAAATTCCCAATTCGAACCTTAACGTTACCTCGGAGAGGCTCACTAAAATGGAACCATAATAAAGCCAAATACAAATTTATTTATTACAGCGGAAGCTTTCAATATTCATAGAGTTTATTATTATAATCCACACCAAACTCAAAAACATCGAATACATAATAAAACACACAATTATTAGAGATTTATTTTTATTTTCACACACTTTAGTTTTATTTTAAATCCACACGTCCACCGTAGTATGATCCAGCCACCTTGTTAAGCCTTGCTTATTCTGAGGAATGGACAGAGAAAAGAACAGGAGATGTAAGTCTTTGGTGACTTAGTGAGATTTTTAATAACAATAATAGATGTAACAAATATGTGAAATTTGATATGGTATGAAAGGGAAAACATTAGAACTGAAGGTTAAAGAATAACAAACAAATAACAAGATAATGAACTCGTGCATCTCATATAACATATTCAACCTTATTTCATCCAATATACTACCTTGTACCTCCCAACGAGGAGCGACCTCGCAAATAGATCAAGAGACATGCTCGAGTACATGTCAACCTAGCACGCGGTTACAACCAAGTCCTGACTGCAATCGGCGCCTAGATAAATGGGTATCGATCGAATTTACTTAAACCGACAACCCTTGCTGCCCAGCAGTAAACCATCTCAATCCCGGGGCCCAACTTCCCAAAGGCGTCCCAATGGGTATAACAGATAAAAAAATAAGCTAGTAACCTGGACAGTGTCCGTTTCTTTTGAGCTACATGACCCGAACATAGTTCGTTGCTCGTTGCACAGTTCAAGAACCAACATGTGGATTATCATATTGGAGAAATTATTGTAATTATGAAAAATGATTATGAATCCATGGTTCAAGGATATTTCAACATTAATCAAAAGGATTAGATTACGAAATGAGATCATAAACAAAAAAAAAACGATTTTGTTGAAAGAATCAGTTGTTCTCCATTTAGAGTCAAGAATCACAAGTTCTCAGTCCAAGTTCCTCAGGCCGGGTGCCAAACAGGGCTTAAAAGTTTTATAAATCTCACCTGCGACAGTAACTTCGTGTTCGGAAAATTCCGCACCGTCTCCTAAATAAATTCAAATGCGTTAATAAGTTTAAAATAATAATTAACTTTTATAATTCGTTATATTTTCTCGTATGTCCTTCTTATCGTTAATTACAGCCAAGTCAAGAAATAGAAATATGACAAATAACCACATTTTAACTCGGTTCTCGTTATTTCGCCGTAAGATTATTAGTTTCTTGTTAAAATCCATGTATGAACTATTTAGGTAAACTTATTTTATTTTATGGTTACCTATTAGTTATAACACAAATAACTTTGATTTTAACATGCGACTCATATCTCATAATTTATCGAATTTCCTATGCTTACTACCTATTAACAATACATATTGTTACATATATAAGGAATCACAAAGGTATAATTTCGTAGAACTAATTTAAGGTGAAGCTTAATTATTAACTTGAAATAAGTTTATATAATCAAGTTATAGTTTAGATCATAACACAATTTCACACCTTAATTTGGAATTAAGTAGAAATTAATTATGAATATATTTCCTACAACATGTAATTAAACGAAAAATCATAATTACTACATGTACTTGACTAAAACTTATAATAAATGAGTTTTAACATATTCTCATGACTTTATTAACTACTACATATGATCACTTTTAAGATTAGTATCATTATGCATAGATTAATTTGAAGAATCATAAGAGATATGCTATTTATAGCTGAAAATTGCAGCAAGCTTAAAATTACCTTTAATCGGCCCTTCTAATCAATTGCAATTCCAAATATTTTTGAGGAATTTCATACTAGACACACTTAGGAAGATGTGTAAAGAGCAGTTCTACAAAATATTAAGCCTTGGTATTTTTTCTATATATTTCAATTCAGGGGTAAAACTGGAAATGCTGGGAAGAATTAGATTTTGAGCTTTTTCTCACAAATTTTGAGTTTAGGAACTTCTGGAAAAATTTTATATGAGTAGAGGACGAAAAATGGGAGAACTTTGGTGAAGAAAGTATATGCAAACTCTTAGAGGATTTTGGTGCGGAATTTTTACAAAGAAAAGACTTGTATTTATAGGCAAATTACATGATTAAAATAATTAACCCATCAACTATTTAGATACTATTTAGATTATTATAGTCAAGTAATCTACTGTATTTTTTGAAGAATTTTGAGCCATGTTTGATGTAACAATTTTGTTTTTTTTTTAAATATATCTTATTATAAATTATTTTAAATTATTATTATGAAGACTTTTTCTCCATTCTTTTAATGGTTGGGCCTATCATGATCCTACATGTCTCCACCATTATTTCTTGGGATCCTAGGGAAGAAAAATCTGATTTCACAAGTTATTTGTTTTTATTATTTTATCTAAATTTAAATTAAAAGGATTAAATTGGTATTTTAAAATATTTGGGGCCAAATAATGATTTTTTTAAAAGGTGAAGGGCTAAAAGGAAATTAACCAAAAATATATATTTTTTTCTTTAAGAAGTATCTATATGATACCTATATTCTTATATATACATATATATATATATATATATACATATACATATACACATATATATATATATGTCTACTAGAAACATTTAGGGACGTTACAATCTCCCCTCCTAAAAGAAATCTGGTCTCCAGATTTCTAAATTTTCGAAGAGGTATGGGTAATGTTTCCGCATATCTTGCTCAGGCTCCCAAGTAGCTTCTTCAACTTGATGGTTTCTCCATAGAACCTTCACAATTGGAATTTTTCGATTCCGAAGTTCTTGAAACTTTTTATCAAGAATTTTGATGGGTTTCTCCTCGTAGGATAAATCACTCTCGATTTGAATAGCATCAGGAGTAATTATATGAGATTCATCAGGATAATACTTCTTCAACTGAGATACGTGAAACACGTCATGGATTCCTGTTATATTTTGAGGAAGTATCAATCGATAAGCTAAGTTTCCAATCCTTTCTGAGATCTCAAAGGGTCCTACATAGCGTGGACTTAACTTTCCCCCTTTACCAATTCTTTTAAACCCTTTTCGAGGTGATAGTTTGAGGAACACATGATCTCCAACCTCAAACTCAAGGTCTCTTCTTCGCTTGTCGGCATAACTCTTCTGGCGATCTTGAGATGCCTTGATCCGTTGCTTGATTAGTTGGACTTTATCAATAGCGTCATGTATAATCTCATGCCTCCTAAGCCTATGTAGACCATCAGGAATAGTTTGGCGTTCATCCAAATCCCAATGAGTCGGTGATCTACATTTTCTACCATATAGAGCTTCATATGGGGCCATTTGGATAGACGCCTGATAACTGTTATTGTAGGCAAACTCTACCAAAGGTAAATGTTTATTCCAGGCTCCGCTAAAGTCAAGTACACATGCCCGCAACATGTCTTCTAGGAAACAAATTGTGCGTTCAGATTGTCCATCTATCTGAGGATGGGACGCGGTGCTAAATTTAAGCATAGTCCCAAGACTATCTTGTAATTGTTTCCATAGTCGCGATGTGAACTTGGGATCCCTGTCAGACACAATGCTTATTGGGATCCCATGCAGTCTAATTATCTCTCTTTTATAGAGATCGACCAATACTTCCACTTAATAATTGGTCCCAACTGGCTGGAAATGAGCTGACTTGGTGAGTCTATCCACAATAACCCAAATACTATCATAGCCTCCTCTAAGAGTAGGAAGGCCAGTTACAAAGTCCATGGTGATGTGTTCCCACTTCCAATCGGGTATAGGAAGGGGTTGTAGTTTCCCGGCTGGGTGTTGATGCTCGGCCTTGATTAACTGGCAAGTCATGCACCTTTTTACAAAGTCTGCAACATCTTTCTTTAGTCTATTCCACCAGAAATGTCTTTTAAGATCTTGATACATCTTGGTACCTCCAGGATGGACCGTATACTTGGACTTATGTGCTTCTTCTAGTAATTGAGTCCGTAGTTTATAGGGTACACAGATGCGACTGTGGTACATCAACAATCCCATAGGACCGATGTGAAATTCAGAGTCTTTCTTAGATTCCATCAGAGACTTCTGTTTTTCAATTTCCTCATCTCCCTGTTGGGCTTTTAAAATCTCCATTTGGAACTCTGGTTGAATTATTAACCCTGCTATGTGTGCTTGTGATTGGATCATAATGCCTTCTTTCCTTACCATCAAGTGGTCTAGTTTCGCTTTCCTACTCAAAGCGTCTACTACCACGTTGGCCTTCCCAGGGTGATACAAGATGGAACAATCATAATCTTCTAGGAATTCCATCCACCGCCGTTGTATCATATTCAAATCCTTTTGGGTAAATATGTATTTCAAACTTTTATGGTCTGTATATACCTCAAAAGTTGTCCCATACAGATAGTGTCTCCACTTTACTAACGCAAATACAATTGCGCCTAGTTCCAAATCATGCGTCGGGTAGTTTTGCTCACTTGGCTTCAGCTTTCTCGACGCATAAGCAATGACTTTTCCATTTTGCATTAGTACACACCCTAAACTCTCTTTAGATGCGTCGGTGTAAATTACAAACCCTTTAGAGCCTTCTGGGAGGGCTAAAACTGGTGCTGAAGTCAATCTCACTTTCAACTCTTGAAAGCTTGCCTCGCACTTTTCATCCCAATGGAAAGGTTGGTTCTTTTGAGTTAATCGGGTGAGTGGTGCAGATATCTTTGAAAACCCCTTAACAAATCTTCGATAGTATCCTGCCAAACCCAAAAAGCTACGAATTTCTGTAACATTTTTGGGTTGTTTCTAGTTTAGTATCGATTCAATCTTAGAAGGATCAACTTCTACTCCTCTTTCAGAGATTACATGCCCCAAGAAAGCTACTCGTTCTAACCAAAACTCACATTTACTAAATTTGGCATAAAGCTTGTTGTCTTTCAGAACTTGCAGCACAATTCTTAAATGGTGTGCATGGTCATCCTTGGTCTTCGAGAATACCAAAATATCATCGATAAAGATAACCACAAATTTATCCAAATATGGTCGGAAAATCCTATGCATAATATCCATGAAGGCTGCAGGAGCATTCGTAAGCCCAAACGGCATTACGACAAACTCAAAGTGACCATATCTAGAATTGAACGCAGTCTTGGGGATATCCTCCTCCCGAATCTTTAATTGGTAGTAACCTTGCCTCAAATCCAATTTGGAATAAACTTGTGATCCTTGTAATAGATCGAATAACTCGTCGATATGAGGTAGAGGGTACTTATTTTTTATGGTAACACTATTAAGACTGCGATAGTCAATACACAGTCTTAGTGTCCCATCTTTCTTTTTAACAAACAAGACTGGTGCACCCCAGGGTGATGTACTCGGCCGTATAAATCCTTGTTTCAGAAGATCTTGCAACTGGATTTTTAACTCCTTTAATTCTGCCGGGGCCATACGGTATGGAGTTTTTTGAAATAGGTGTGGTATTCTGAAGTAACTCAATAACAAACTCTATCTCTCGATCAGGAGTTAGGGAATCTAATTCTTCAGGGAATACCTCTGGATATTCCTTAACCACCGGTACATTCTCTAGCTTATCTGTATCCTTGGGTTTATTTATTAGATAAGCTACAAATCCAAAAGCCCCAGCTCGAATGAGTCTTTTAGCTTCAACAAATGAGATACTAGAAATTGAAGTGGGTTCTGGAGAATGATCCAAGGCAACAGTTTTACCCAACTTTATCTCTTTAGTATAACAATTTACCTCAGCTCGGTATTTGTACAACCAATCCATTCCTAAGATTACGTCGTATTTGTACATTGGAAACTGTATTAGATTACCGGGATACTCAATCCCATTTATTAGGATCAGACATTCTTTATACATAATATCAGTTACCAAACTAGCACCCACTGGTGTGCTTATCTCAATTAGGTATGGTAAACACTCACTTTGAAGAGATAAGCATTTAGCAAAAGATAACGCAATAAAGGTCGAGTATTAGAATGTTACCTTCGACTACTGCATTTGGGTCAACCTCCTCTTCAGTCGCTTCTAGAGCGTATGCACGAGCTTGAATTTTTGGCTTCCCAGATTGCGATGGAACAATTGGAGCCGAATTCGTTCTTTTAGGGCAATCTTTGATAAGGTGTTGGTCACTACCACATGCAATGCATCTTCCATGCTTCTTCCAGCACGCTGCCTCGTTATGGTTTGGATTTCCACAGAACGAGCAAGGTCCTTTTAGAGATGCATTTGCCTAAGACAATTGAGCTTGTTGCGACCATGGCTAGATTTTCCTCCACCTTGAGATTTTCCATCATTTGATCGGTTTCTTTTTACCCTCTCTTCAATCCTCACAAGTTCTTTTATCTCGGCTTCCACACGAAGTGCTTTTTCTACCGCCACATCATATGTAGTTAAATCGACTGAAATCACTGCCCAACGGATTTCTAATTTCAGCCCTTCAATAAACTTTCTTACCCTTCGCTCTTCATCTCCCAGATAGTGTGGCGCGTATTGAATTAACCGAGTAAATTTAGCCTCATATTCAGAAACAGTCATCGATCCTTGGATTAAATTCAAGAATTCCTTCTCTCGACGAGTTCGCACCACTTGGGGAATATACTTGTTGTAGAACTCTTTGACAAAGTTATTCCAAGTGCGTGGAGTTCCATCATTCTTCCATCGTTGATCTAATATGCGCCACCAGTAACGTGCAATATCCTCGAGGCGAAAAGCGGCAAAATTGACTTTCTTCTCTTCAGTATAATTGGTAACACCAAAGATCTTTTCCATCTCTTCGATCCAAGATTCAGCTATGCGGTCATCAGGCTCCCCTAAAAACTTAGGTGGTTGAAGGAGAAGTAACCTTTCAAACTGTTGGTCTTCTGAGTTCGAATTTGTCCTATTTGTATTTGCTTGAGCAATTTGCATAAGTTGGTTTTGCATCATTGCATACATTGGTGGAACAGTTTGGCCATGCTCTGGATGCATTTGCGTTTCAGTTGGTTGACCATTGGTGGTGTTGTCGGGGTCAGAGGACTCGTCGTTGCTATTTTGTGGCGTCAAGTGTCATATTCCTCACATGTTGTTCCTTTCACCGGGACTAGTCATTCTACATTAGATTTATACATGAGATTCGTTTATTTTATATAGTTCTGATCATAAAATATTCTTGCATAAATAATAAGATAATTATTTCACAATAATACCACCACTTTATTTTACATATTTTCACCCTTGCACATAAGTCACATATTACAAAAGGGAATTCAAGTTATTAGGCATCATACAGTAAGACAAATATAATATTTTACACAACTTATAAGTACTATGTGTACTAACACACTTCTCAGGTATTTAAGGACCGTGAAGTCATTCACGCGTTCATATTTTCGTCAGATTTCTCTAAGAGCCATGTGCTGGGATCTTCATCGGGTTCCTCTTCTGGTTCCTCTTCCGGTTCCTCTTCTGGCTCTTCTTCAGGATTTACGGGTATCCCTGTCGAGTCATCAACGTGCGGTATACCGCTACCATCCATAGCCTCCATAGGTACCCATTTACAGAATTATTAGGAAAAACATTCATGGAGAATGGCTCTACTCTTTCCATAACCGCCCCATATCCATGTGAGATTATATCATCAATAATATTAATTTCTTGGAGTAACCAATCATTAATATTTGGGTCTAGTGGTAATGGGCTCAAAGCACAAAATATGCCAGCTAGGTTTTGTCCGAGTTGGTCTAAATGACTCATACCATATTCGTGCATCATTTGTTGATGGATTATCATTCTATTGTTTTCAACTTCTAGGTGTGTGATATACGAGTTGCGATATTCTCTATACATCATTAATTCTCTGTGTAGAATGTGATTCTCTCTACGTAGTGCCTGGTTTTCAACGGGCATCTCAATCAGATGCTGATTTAGTTCAGATGCCGAAAATCTTGCCTCGTCCCTTTCCTGTAAGATACGATACGATCTCGATCATCCTCTAGATCTTTAACTACCCGGTCAGGATAGTGTCCAATGAGCCATGCACCAGTAAAATGATGTGTGTGCGCTGGGTCATCTCTACGAACATATAACGGTTCAGGATGACCATTTGTCAATGGTAGACCATCTAGGTACATGTTATTATGTGCGTCCATCTTCGCCAATATACCTAAGATTTACTTCACAATGATATATCAATATTTTAAACACATCAATTTTTTTTTTATTATTATTACTTTTTTTTCTTTCCAGAAACATGTATCGGCTCTGATACCACTATTGTGAGGTCCCAAACTCTAAGGTCTTGTTTAGGTCTCCGAATAGGATTTGTAAATTTCCAATTCGAACCTTAACATTACCTCGGAGAGGCTCACTAAAATAGAACCATAATAAAGCCAAACACAAATTTATTTATTACAGCGGAAGCTTTCAATATTCATAGAGTTTATTATTACAATCCACACCAAACTCAAAAACATCGAATACATAATAAAACACACAATTATTAGAGATTTATTTTTATTTTCACACACTTTAGTTTTATTTTAAATCTACACGTCCACCGTAGTTTGATCCAGCCACCTTGTTAAGCCTTGCTTATTCTGAGGAATGGACAGAGAAAATAACAGGAGATGTAAGTCTTTGGTGACTTAGTGAGATTTTCAGTAACAATAATAGATGTAACAAATATGTGAAATTTGATATGGTATGAAAGGGAAAACATTAGAACTGAAGGTTAAAGAATAACAAATGAATAACAAGATAATGAACTCGTGCATCTCATATAACATATTCATCCTTATTTCATCCAATATACTACCTTGTATCTCCCAACGAGGAGCGACCTCACAAATAGATCAAGAGACATGCTCGAGTACATGTCAACCTAGCACGTGGTTACAGCCAACTCCTGACTGCAAGCGGCGCCTAGATAAATGGGTATCGATCGAATTTACTTAAACTGACAACCCTTGCTGCCCAGCAGTAAACCATCTCAATCCCTGGCCCCAACTTCCCAAAGGCGTCCCAATGGGTATAAAGATAAACAATAAGCTAGAAACCTGGACAGTGTCCGTTTCTTTTGAGATACATGTCCCGGACATAGTTCGTTGCAGTTCAAAAACCAACATGTGGATTATCATATTGGAGAAATTATTGTAATTATGAAAAATAATTATGAATCCATGGTTCAAGGATATTTCAACATTAATCAAAAGGATTAGGTTACGAAATGAGATCATAAACAAAAAAAAATGATTTTGTTGAAAGAATCAGTTGTTCTCCATTTAGAGTCAAGAATCACAAGTTCTCAGTCCAAGTTCCTCAGGCCGGGTGCCAAATAGGGCTTAAAAGTTTTATAAATCTCACCTGCGAGAGTAACTCCGTGTTCGGAAAATTCTGCACCGTCTCCTAAATAAATTCAAATGCGTTAATAAGTTTAAAATAATAATTAACTTTTATAATTCGTTATATTTTCTCGTATGTCCTTCTTATCTTTAATTACATCCAAGTCAAGAAATAGAAATATGACAAAGAACCACATTTTAACTCGGTTCTCGTTATTTCGCAGTAAGATTATTAGTTTCTTGTTAAAATCCATGTATGAACTATTTAGGTAAACTTATTTTATTTTACGGTTACCTATTAGTTATAACACAAATAACTTTCATTTTAACATGTGACTCATATCTCATAATTTATCGAATTTCCTATGCTTACTACCTATTAACAATACATATTGTTACATATATAAGGAATCACAAAGGTATAATTTCGTAGAACTAATTTAAGGTGAAGCTTAATTATTAACTTGAAATAAGTTTATATAATCAAGTTATAATTTATATCATAACACAATTTCACACCTTGATTTGGAATTAAGTAGAAATTAATTATGAATATATTTCCTACAACATGTAATTAAAAGAAAAATCACAATTACTACCTATACTTGACTAAAACTTATAATAAATGAGTTTTAACATATCCTCATGACTTTATTAACTACTACATATGATCACTTTTAAGATTAGTATCATTATGCATAGATTAATTTGAAGAATCATAAGAGATATGCTATTTATAGCTGAAAATTGCAGCAAGCTTAAAATTACCTTTAATCGACCCTTCTAATCATTTGCAATTCCAAATATTTTTGAGGGATTTCGTACTAGACACACTTAGGAAGATGTGTAAAGAGCAGTTTTACAAAATATTAAGCCTTGGTATTTTTTCTATATTTTTCAATTCAGGGGTAAAACTGGAAACTTTGGGAAGAATTAGATTTTGAGCTTTTTCTCACAAATTTTGAGTTTAGAAACTTCTGGAAGATTTTTATATGAGTAGAGGACGAAAAATGGGAGAACTTTGGTGAAGAAAGTATATGCAAACTCTTAGAGAATTTTGGTGTGGAATTTTTACAAAGAACAGGCTTGTATTTATAGCCAAATTACATGATTAAAATAATTAACCCATCAACTATTTAGATACTATTCAAATTATTATAGTCAAGTAATATAATGTATTTTTTGAAGAATTTTCAGCCATGTTTGATGTAACAATTTTGTTTTTTTTTAAATATATCTTATTATAAATTATGAAGACTTTTTCTCCATTCTTTTAATGGTTGGGCCTATTATGATCCTACATGTCTCCACCATTATTTCTTGGGATCCTAGGGAAGAAAAATCTGATTTCACAATTTATTTGTTTTTATTATTTTATCTAAATTTAATTTAAAAGGATTAAATTGGTATTTTAAAGTATTTGGGGCCAAATAATGATTTTTTTTAAAAGGTGAAGGGCTAAAAGGAAATTAACCAAAAAATGTATTTTTTTTCTTTAAGAAGTATCTATATGATACCTATATTCTTATATATACATATATATATACATATATATATATCTACTAGAAAAATTTAGGGACGTTACAATCTCCCCTCCTAAAAGGAATCTGGTCTCCAGATTTCTAACCTGAATTTTCGAAGAGGTATGGGTAATGTTTCCGCATATCTTGCTCAGGCTCCCAAGTAGCTTCTTCAACTTGATGGTTTCTCCATAGAACCTTCACAATTGGAATTTTTCGATTCCGAAGTTCTTGAAAAATTTTATCAAAATTTTGATGGGTTTCTCCTCGTAGGATAAATCACTCTCGATTTGAATAGCATCAGGAGTAATTATATGAGATTCATCAGGATAATACTTCTTCAACTGAGATACGTGAAACACGTCATGGATTCCTGTTATATTTTGAGGAAGTATCAATCGATAAGCTAAGTTTCCAATCCTTTCTGAGATCTCAAAGGGTCCTACATAGCGTGGACTTAACTTTCCCCCTTTACCAATTCTTCTAAACCCTTTTCGAGGTGATAGTTTGAGGAACACATGATCTCCAACCTCAAACTCAAGGTCTCTCCTTAGCTTGTCGGCATAACTCTTCTGGCGATCTTGAGATGCCTTGATCCGTTGCTTGATTAGTTGGACTTTATCAATAGCGTCCTGTATAATCTCATGCCTCGTAAGCCTATGTAGACCATCAGGAATAGTTTGGCGTTCATCCAAATCCCAATGAATCGGTGATCTACATTTTCTACCATATAGAGCTTCATATGGGGCCATTTGGATAGACGTCTGATAACTGTTATTATAGGCAAACTCTACCAAAGGTAAATGTTTAAGAAGTATCTATATGATACCTATATTCTTATATATACATATATATATATATATATATATCTACTAGAAAAATTTAGGGACGTTACAATATCGATGCATTTGTACGCACTTGCTTGGTCTACCAACAGGATAAACCCGAGCGTCAAAAGAAGGCAAGTATGTTGCAGCCCCTTGTGGTGCCAATACGACCATGGGAAAGTGTTTCAATGGAATTTATTTTGGGTTAACCTAAGGTGGGCGACTTGGGGACGATCTTTGTGGTGATAGATCGTTTCTCCAAACATGCACCTTTCATTTTGGCCACTAAATATGTTTTGGCGGAAGAGACGGCTCAACTCTGCTTTAAGCATATCATTAAATATTGGGGATTACCCAAGGATATTATCAATGATCGGGACTCTCACTTTGGACCAAGTTATTCCGGTTGCTAGGTTCAAAGCTGAACATGAGCTCGAGTTTCCATTTGTAGTCTGACGACCAAACGGAACATTTCAATTCCATGTTGGAGGAATACCTCTGACGCTTTGTTCATG
This sequence comes from Linaria vulgaris, assembly GCA_948329865.1. Taxonomy (NCBI): domain Eukaryota; kingdom Viridiplantae; phylum Streptophyta; class Magnoliopsida; order Lamiales; family Plantaginaceae; genus Linaria; species Linaria vulgaris. The sequence goes on from OX415250.1 coordinate 65,513,847, forward strand.
GTTCTCAGTTCGGTTGGGTGAAACTGTTGAATGCGGCCCAACTGTGCTATAATGTCCAAAAGAGCTTTTCCACCAATCGGAGCCCTTTTGAAATTGTTAATGGGCTGCAACCCTTCCTCCCACACACCGTTGATTCCGATCAATGTGCAAGGTCCCCTATGGCACGCGAGTTCTTGAAAGAGTGGGAGCGCAACGTTGATATAGCCCTTGAGTGCTTGGAAACGGCTTAACAGCGCATGAAAAAGCACGCGAATCAGCATAGACGGTTTATTGAATTTTAAGTGGGAGACCTAGTAATGGCAAAGGTCCCCAACCCGCAGTAATTAAAGGCATCGAGAGGTAAAGACCCACGATTGATGCAAAAATATATCGGACCCTTACCAATTACTAAGTGCGTTGGGAAAGTAGCCTTCCAGGTTACCTTACCTTCATGATGCAAGGCGCACAATGTTCTCCATGTCGGGCTCTTTAAACCTTACTCTGCCAACATGGCGGACGATTCACGCAACCAGCCCACATGGCCCGAGACGCAATTAAAGAATGACAAATGAAGTCGAGTGCAGGAAGCACTCCTAAATCACCGAGTGGCAACAATGAAAAAAGTCAAATTTGACGAATACTTGGTGAAGTGGGAAGGTTGCAGCAGCGAGGAGAACACCTGGGAGCGGGCGACGACCCTTAAGGCGGCACAGAAACTCATTGATTCGTACAAAGCTTCGATACCACTGGGGACATAGCTAACTTAGGTAGGGAAGTATGTCATGGGCGAGTGTGTCGCACCACTTAGACGTACGACGCCGTGCGTTAGTGTCTAGTCGCAAGATCGGATGGCACCTTGCGTTGGCGCCCAACCGCAATGGCGGACGACGCACAACCTCTTTTGTGCCACGCCCATGACACCATTTTGAAGACCCTTTCGAAGACCCTTCTGAAGACCCTTTATGGGCAAGTAGTCAGACCTTCGTAGGCAAGTAGTTGGCATGTAATTGGACAAGATCCATGGCCTATACAAGATGATGACTTAGTTCTAGTCGAAGTATGGGGCACATGGATCTTGCCCAAGTATTTAGTAGATTTGTATCATCCCTTGCTCACGGGATTGATAATTTTGTTAAGACATATGTTGGGAGAAGAGAGTTGAAAGTTGAAAGAAAGCATTGTAATATATATTTGTTATTCAAGCAATAAAAGTTGTTGTAACTTACCTGGCAATTCCTATTTATGTTGTTATATAAATGATTGCCACGGTTATGAATTGAATTCAAGATGTTCCTCTAAAACGTCTGTAAGAGACGCAAGTGCGACGATCAACGGAAGAGAAGGCGGAAGTAGTTTGTGAAGCAAACTAACAACAAGTTACCCCGTGAAATGTGGGAAGGGATTATGTGTGGATGATAGATGCCCACTTTGTTTAATTGGTCGAAACCTTGATTATTTCATATACATCATTCACGATGAGCATGAGTATAAAATATTGAGATAATTGTACGGGATTTATGGAAAATGAGTATGTTACATAACAATATTAATCTTAAGTAATTTACGTTATTACTATTTGAAGTAAATGTGAATTTAAATTGTTGAGGAAATGAAATATGCCATCTTTTCTATATTTGAGTTTTAGTCTTTCAAACCAAAAACCCTTTTTGAAGAATATCCATTGTACACCCCTGAAGCCTGTTCTATGAAACCTTTATTTATGAAACTTACTCACCTACCATAAGCCGAAAGAAAGATTATATCCTACTCGTTTCTAGAGATGGACTAGAGAATAGAAAGAGAGATAAGGTAGGAGCTCAAAATAAAAACATGAGCTAAAAAGATATATAAAAAAAAAGAGGATGAATATAATAGACAACAGAAATAACCTTGCAAAACCACTTAAGTTTAGGGGTGCATCTCGAAAATCCATGAAGTATAGGGTGGTTCGAATTCTCGCGCAAATGAAAACGAGAATAAAAAGATGCCAAAATGAGCCTAAAATGTATGGCCAAATAAAGAAGGCACAAGCATGGGAGGAAAATAAAGCATTAATGAGTAGATTCACTATGGACATCTCTAGAACTCATAAATATCTTTTCTATTCATAGCACATACCCAAGCCTATAATATAAGCTAACAAAGTTCTGAGGATCCTCAACATGAAAATTTTGCATGCATGAAAAACAATGAGAAAACTAGAAAGCAAGGGAGGAGCAACTGTTTGTGAAATTTCTTGATCTTATGAATTTTATATGAAAGTCTTGTATTCCATACTTATGATACATGAGCACACCGCTTTGCACTATAAAATATTTATGATGACAGCTTGATTAACCTTGGTGTGCAATGACTTGACATCCATGATTCTCATTATTTCAATTTCCAAACATAGGTGGCATTTTGAGACGAAATCCTGATTTGAGCATGTTTTTATTATTAGAATTTGAATTCTTTTGTGTAGAGTTTTGCTCGGGACGAGCAAAGGTTTAAGTTTGGGGGTATTTGGTAAGAGAATTAGTGATTTAAGTAACTGATTTATTATGCTTTTGTACAATCCTTGTAGCAATATTTTACTTGTTTTAGTATTGTTTCATTATTTTTGTAGTTTGAGTCGAGTCGGAGCAAAATGATGCTTATTTGAAGAATATCATAACTTTTTATTAACAAGGGGTAGTAGAGCCACGACGCTACCAAGCACACTACCAAAGGAACCAGAAATTAGAATGCAGGGTGAGCAAGAGAAGAATCGCAAGAGAAAGCTGAAGAGACAGAAGCAGGCGCAATCTGAGGTGCGATGCAACCAGATCGCGTGGCTCATACGCGATGTGCACGATTGGCGCGCGATGCGGACGGAAGATGGGCTAGCCCAGGGCAGGAAAAACTATAAATAAGAGGCAACGTCAACAGTTAGGTTACCAGTTTACAAGAGTTTTAGATCCACTTACAAACACTTACAAGAGCATTCTAGGGTTGGAACAGCAGAAACTCTACAGTTCCTAGCACTACAATCATAGTTGAAGGAAAAAAGTGAACAAGAGGAGTCAACAATCAGAGTAGAGGAGAGAAACAAGGAGATCATGAGTTTAATCTTTTCTTTTCCTTATTGAATAATCTATGATGAATTGTTTTGATTTGAATATGACAAGGAGTAGCTAATCCTCTCAGTATCTGAGGGAGGATGTAGTTAATCTCATATGGATGCACCTTGAACCTATGTTTTGATTATATTTATTGGTGACTTTGTTTTATTGGGCATTATTTGTTGCTTATGCTACTTGGTTTGTTTGATGCATGTGTTTATATGAGGGCAGAGCAGTGACATTGAATAACCTTGTATTATGTTGAATTATGCATAGGATATTGTTAGCGGAATGTTAGGAACAACTTGGACATTTGGTTACGGGTGGTATACCGCTGTAAAATGTTGTGTTATATTCATGTCTTTGCACCGAGCTCTGACTTTCTAGCTTGCGAATTGAATCCCATTTTCTAAGACGAGCACACGGTGTTTTTGATAACATTGATCACACTCTTATAAATAGGTTATACCGAAGCGACATATGGTTTCTTGCCAGATGAGGTCAATGATGTTCCTCTTTGTGATAGAGGAGAGTGCTTGTGCTTTCACCTATTTTGTGAAGTATTCGACTACTACAACCAGATTTATTTTGTCCCCTCACTACGTAGAAGGGTCCCACATTTTCGATGCTCAATTGGTCAAATGTGCATGATGATTACATTAATTTGAAAGGTTGTGCAGGAACGTGTGTTACATGGGCGAAGACTTGCCAACTCTTGCACCTTCTAACAAGGTTAATGGTATCTTTTAGTAAGGTCGGCCAATAGTAACCTTGGATAGAACCTTTTGTGTCAAAAAGAGCCTTCCTAAATGATTACCACGTCATCCACTATGGATCTATTTTAATACAATTTTAGCATATTGTGGTGATAGACACCTTAAGAGCGGTCCTTCAAATGACCTTTTGTAAAGCTCATCATTGAAGATAAAGAAGCGATGAATATTGTATTTAAGTCTTTGTGCCACATTTTAGTCACTTAGATGTTTACCATCTTTGAGGTGTATTTATATTTCGACTCCCTTCATAGTCTTGAGATATTTGGTCTTGCCTATGGAGAATTCCTCAACCACTAGTAAGACGATTCTCCTTTCTGTGAAGACTTCAATCAAAGTGGCAAACTTTGAAAGCGAACCGGCTTTAATATTTTTCACTTCTTAGAATCTGGTATAAGGTGAATACCGTGAATGCATTTACAACCTCTTTGAACTTTTTCATGTAGAGGATCATCATGTCCTCTTTGGCTTCGTAGGAGCCGTTGAAGTGATTGACCACAAGTTGGGAGTCTATAAAAATTGCCCGGCGTTTTACTCCCAGTGAGTGTGCCATTAAGGTCCCAGCGAGAATAAATTTGTATTATGCCTCGTTGTTGATCATAATGAACTTTAGACTTATTTTGTACTCAAAGTATCTTGCATCGGGAGATCTTAGGTAAATACTTCTGCCTTTTTCAGTATTTGTAGTCAAGTTATCGACATGCAAAGCCATTGGGCTCCATTAGTCTCGACAACGGCAACTTGTGCCTCTGGAGCTTGTGCTCATCCCATAGTTTCATCAATAAAGTCTAAAAAGACTTGGTTTTTGATTGTGGTCCTTGGACGGTATTCGATATTGTACTCGTCGAGTTCTATTGCCCATCTCACCAGCCTTGCAGAGGTCTCAGGCTTTGACATTACTTGCTTGAGTGGTTTGTTTGTCAACACCACTATAGGGTATGGCTGAAAGTATGGGCACAGTCGTGTGTCGTGACAACGTCAGATAGCACAAACTTCTCGATCTTAAGGTAGTTAGTATATGTTGCTTGAAATACATTTGAGACGTAGTATATTGGTTCATGGATGATGCCTTCCATTCATGCCAAAACTGTGCTTAGAGCATTCTCAAATACCGCTAGACAAGGATTTAACGTTTCTCCCTTAACCAATTTCCCCAGCAATGGTGGGGAGGACACGTATTGCTTTAGTTGTAAGAAATCTTGTTGTATTTCTTGGTCTTTTCGAAGTTTTGGTTCTTCTTGAGGACTTTGAAGAAAGGTAGGATTTTCTCAGCCACAGTGGAGACAAATCAATCTAGTGTTATCATGCGTCCGATAAGGCACTGTACATAACGTACGGTTTTTGTAGAAGGAAATTTTACTATGGCATGTATCTAGTCGGGATTTACTTCAATCCCTCTTTACTTTACCATATAATCGAGAAATTTGCCTCCATTTACTCTGAAGGTGCATTTTCTTGGGTTTAGTTTCATACCGTATTATCTCATAATTGAGAATGTGGTTGTTAGATTATCAACATGATCTTCTGCCTTGGCGCTTTTGACAGCATGTTGTTGATGTAGAACTCCATGGTTTTGCCGATGTGGTCGTAACACATTTTTCCCACTAACCTTTGAATGCATTCTTCAATTATAAGGGGATAACCCTATATCAGAATATGCCTATATCTGTAACAAATGCGATTTTTCTTTGTAGACTACCATCAGTATTTGATCAAATCCACTATAAGCATCCACCATGCTTAGAAGAGCACATTATTTTGTTGAGTCGACTAAAAGAAGCGGATTTTCCAAGAATCGTCCAAAGTAGGGTTCCCAACAAGTAAACCAATCCTTCTATAAGGAGAGAAGTGGCAGATGGGAGTCCCCAAAGTGCTCGTTTCGACGAGGTGTGCCACTATGAATAAAGGAGCAATACATGACATTCCTAAAAAGTAAAAACATAAGGAGAAGCTGGCCAACACCCCATATAAGTTGAGGTGCAGTGTGCTAGGGCACGCACAAATATAGTCAAAAACCTCTGTCTACCATCGAGGAAAGAATTGACGAAGGCCAAATGGGATCTGCTCCTCATAAGTCGTCAAATAAGTAGGAGGACTATTGGCACGATCCTCAAGAGAAAGAATCCTCACCTCTAGGGTATTAATATCCATATGATACTAGAGCAACATGGTATTCACCTGTTCTAAGGTTATAATGCAGGTCGTGAATTTGTTTTGGCAAACGAGCACCTGCCCTAGACAAAGCCTTGCTCTTCCTTTTTGACTTTGATGGAGCACCTTGCGCAGATGATCCTTCTCCTACTCCACCATAAAGATAAAGAGGGACACCAATTGTTGATGTGTATATATATATATATATATATATATATATATATATATATCTTGATGTCTTCCAAATAATTTTTAACTTACATAGTAATTCATCACTATGACCTTGGCCTGCAAAAAGTAGTCTCTACCTTGTTAAGGAGCACATCCTAGTAAATCAAGGTTTCTCAATTGATTATTAACCACTATCTTCGATTACCAATCAACCTTGGCCGGTGTCAAGCACAATACCAAACCGCATTAAACAAAGCACTAGTTGCGCACCTAGAACAGGCTCACTACAAATTAGTATTGGTTTAACAATAGCCCAATTCAGGCCTAATACAAGATTTTAAGCTTCTCCAGATCCCCATCTATAGGTCATTAGTGAACACAATATTGAACAATGACAGATGACATGTTGGGTAGCTAATCCGACATGTATCCTTATAAGTCAATACTGGCCTTCATAACAACCACCACATTCCTAACCTACCGTGGGACAAGCCGCCTTCATAATGCATATTAATTATGCTCAAGAATCTTATTCCCGCTCTGATACCACTGTAACGCGCCTTACCTAGCACCTTGCTCGGCTCAAAGCGCCACTACTGCATTGTTCATAAAGGAACACCTCGATTCTCCTCTGAATATTATGGCTAACCCAAAATAACATAGAGCAAAAGCTGATATCCAACAAATTTCACCTCAATTGAGATTGTCCGAGTGAGATACGACTAGGCTTGTCCCAAATAATAACCGCTAAGCTCTTCCCTTGTCAAGCTGGAATGGAAACATAAAAAATATCTTTATGGGTCAAAGAGACTCAGTGAGATTTAATGCATGAGGATTTTCTATAAAATATGTTTTTTTATAACACATGATCGTGTGAGAATGCTTTTCAAAGGAGTTTATACTTTCATGCCAAATCAAAACACTTATTAGGTCAATCATGTCATAACAACCCAACCTTGTATCTCATTTCCTTATACCCAATATCAAGGAGCGAGGAAGTGCCCAGGTACACGCCTCAACTCTGATTCACCCCGCTGAGACATCCCGTCCCAAACGTAGAATAGAGTTTGCTCAAAGCGGCGCTAGACTGTGAAAGCTACGTTGATAGCCCGATGTTATTCAGGAGAATTTCACAGATCTATGTCAGGGCCCAAAAATAGCCATTGAAGTGTCAATAATATAGCCATTGTATGCCCTTAAGAATGATCAATCATGAAACTAATTCATGTACAATATTGACATGTTTTTAAAACAAGAAGCTCAACACATAGATTAAGATTCCTCAAGGATAATTTAGTACACCATGATAATATAATTGCCATAATATTAACGAAAAATTCATGATTTGTAAACAAGTGTTTGAGCATTCCTCAAATTACATATAGCATTTGTAAACAACCTTGAATACATCATGCTTTCATAATTTTCAGGTTAAAACACTTTTGTATATAATGCGTATAATTTCCATTCCAGTGAGAATATATAATTTTAATCTCACCTGATTAGGCAATGAAAATCCATAAGTAGTAAAAGTCATTTATGGCTCCCACCTCTTAAACATTTATTTCACCTACATAAAAAGGTATGATGTTGATGAATAATCTAACGGGTCGCATAGAACCAAAATGACAATTTGTATTTCTTTTCATCCTCTTTCCCCGGGCGCTGGCTTGTGGGCTCCCCATTCGACTCGTCTTGAAACACGGACCAAGGAGTCTGACATGTGTGCGAGTCAACGAGTGCAAAAATCCGCAAGGCGTAAGGAAGCTGACTGGCGCGATCCCCTTCGAGGGGTGCAACGCCAACCGACCTTGATCTTCTGAGAAGGGTTCGGGTGAGCATACCTGTCGGGACCCGAAAGATGGTGAACAAAATGACAACTTGTATTTCTTTTCATCTTCTTTCCACTAATAGGTAATTCACCGTTTGTTCCTCATGAGTCCTATATTGTATTTAAATAAATTTACTAGGACACACTTTAAGTTCGATTAATAATGGTCTGCCTTAATGAATCTATTGAACTCAAGTTGAAATAAACATATATAGTTATTTACCTAACAAGCTCATTTGTAACCCACCATTCTTACTATATTAATCACTTCACTTCAGTAATTGTTTCTAGTCTTAATCTCATCAAGTCACTCAGTCTTGTGTAACTTACTTAAAATAACTACTTTAATTGGAAAGAGTAACGGACCTTGCAGATAAGATATTAAGACTTTTAGTTCATTATTAGTGATGTTCAACATGTAACTGTAAATTTCAAATTCGCCTAATAACCTAGCAATACAAAACAGATATATAAAAGAAGTCTTCGTTACCAACTTAAGTGCTAAATGTTTAGTTTCAACTAGTGCTTAACGGGTATTATATTTGTTTCCTACGACTCCACTTAAAAGTTAGAATTACTTAGCCACAATTCAAATATAAAACTCAAGTATCTATTGCATGTTTCGTGTTGATATACACTTCTACGTTAGTATCCCTATAAACTTCCGTACTCAATCATGTAAATTAGTCAATAAATCTTCCGTTTCTAAACCTTAAACTATCGCAAACAATAAACAAGTAATTATGTTAAGTGGAAGATATATTCTAATAATCATGAACCTTTAACGCGTGTCTGCACTGGGTTCCCACGCATCCTGTCGCGCTACCACTTAAAATTGATAACCTCGTGCATGATTTGTTCACCTCATTACCCCTCTTCCTTTTTCTGAGTTTGTTACTTTACGTACAAACAAACACACGGACGGGTGTATACTGTATATTTATTGTTGAGTGCTAAAGATGTTTGAGACAAGAAGTTGCCGAGTGGAAATAAGAAGAAGCTAGGTGGCAGTACTAAAATTTCTTCATCTATTTAATACTTTTTGTCATAAGAATTTATGGACGTGTATATCTGTAAAGGAGATGTTGGTGTCAAATTTGAGCATACCAGTTTTGATTGGTATGGCCAAAATATTTAAATGTTAAAAGTACTATTGCCATCAGAATTAAGTAGGGGATTCATTATGATTTGCGATTTTGATTGTAATTTGAACCCATAATTATTTTAATGTATTTACTTCAAAGTGCATTGCTATGGAAATATAGATTGGTTCTAGTCGTAAAATATTAAGTTATATAGTCAACTTCCTATTATATATTTCACAATTGTAACTACGGATTTATATAAACATGGTTTTAAAGTAATGAACACACATTTGTCTTGGCCTTATTCTTTTCAAAACAAATATAACATGTAAGTATATATATATATATATATATATACATATATATATATATATATCCAATTAATGAAGTAGGGGGCATCACATAATCTATCCCATCGCAGTCCATAATAACCCCATGCTAGGGCTAGACGGTGTGTAAAAACACGGAACACAAAAAATACTGTGGCAAGCCTGTGAATTTAGGGCGGGAGTGAGTACACCTACACAGATCATCCAATGTGAAAAGAGAGCGACAAAAATCAACCATTTCATGTTAGTAAGGTGAAGCTAACGGATGTTCGCATTGATTAAAGCAAGAATGCAAAAGTACGTAGAGAAATTAGGGTTTCACCACCATTGACGAAAAACCATTTCCAATGTATCGACTTTGAGGAGGAAATAAATGATATGATATGTCCACAATGGAAGGATTTTATCCTCATTAAAATCATTGGCAAGTCATGGTGTTGTCTAAGTCTCATTAATAAGTTAAGCGTTATGTGGAATCTTAATGCTAGGAGGGAACTTGTGGATCTGTGGTATGGACCGTATTTCCTAAAAGGGATAACACATACGCAAAAAGAATCCATTCTCACACAGGGCCTTGGCAATCGGCGGGCAACTTCTTGTCCATCTGAAAGTGAACGCCAAATTTCTGACGGAACAACGACAAATATTGATTTTGCCATCACTCGGGTTAGAGGGCTCCATCTACCTTTGGAGATGTTCAATGAACTGGTCATCAAAACCATAGCTAGCTGCATTGGGGATCCAATCAAAATTAATGGAAATACTTATACGGCTATGAGTGGAAAGTATGCAAGATTTTGCATTCAGATCCCTATGAATAAACCGGTAAAGAAAGGAATATGCATTAAGGGTCAGCTATACCAGATTAAGTATGGAAACCTTTCGAAGCTTTGTGATAATTGTGGAAAGATTGACCATGGAACGAACTCCTGTATGGTTAAGAAAAAAAAAAGGGACGAGGAGTAAATCATTGAATGAGATGATCATTGGGGAGAGTCCGAATACGAAAGAAAATAGACAAAGTGAGTGGCTTGTTGAGAAAGTGAAAAAAGACGAATTTGGAGATTGGCTTGTTATTCCGCGACACAAAAATCTGAATGTGGTAAGTAATAGAATACCCACATATAAAGGTAAAGGTTTGAAAGATCGGAATTATGTTGTACATATTATGAGTTAAAAGGCAAACTCCATTTTCCCAGTAGAAGACCACAACCGACTTCCATCTAGGAAGAAAGTTCGTAGGAAAGAAGGACACTGAAACAAGAGAGTATTACCCCAATCCTTGTATATATATAGAAATACAAACATGAAACGCAAGAAAAAGGTTGTGACACCGAAGTATAACAAGAAAGCAAATTCTGAGAAAAACTCTGCAAATTCTTCTTCAACACTTACAGGTTTAGAGAAAGTTGAAAGACCAGCAACTTGTATGTGATCTTTATCATTTGACATTTCAATCTTAAGTCGTGAGCAAGCTAATGGAACTTGGGCAGAATCTTCTAGTGAACATGGACGAGAAAATACCAAACGTTGTAATCCATTAAGAGTTTGGGACTTTTAGACTCTAATTAATAATTATGAAGGCCCTTTACAGATATTACGAATAGATCCACTGTCAACTTTATGCATGTGGACCAAACTATATGGTAATTCGAGATAACAATGGAGACGATAAAGAGAGTCGAGAACATCAGGTTACTTGGCAGAGACTAAAACTGAGCAGTTGGGAAGCGAACATGCAAAATTACTTGATGAGAGAAACTCTAAGACAACTGATGTTGTCATGGCGGTTCACCTCTTTAACAGTCCGCTGAAGATTGATTGTATCATGGAACTGTCAAGGGGTGGGTGATATGGATTCCGAATGAATTATTGTGACTTGGTCAAATTCATTTGCCTGATATTGTATTCTTACTGAAGACATGGGTGTCTCAAGATCGAGCCTACGAGATTGTGCCCCACCTGACGTATACAGATTTTTGCATCACTCCTAGTGATGGGATGGATGGTGGTATATGGATGCTATGGAACTCGAATAGCATAGATGTAGACATCAAGAATATAAAGAACCAAGGAATTCACACCCTCGTGGGTCCTAACAGGCAAGACAAGTGGCTATTGAAACCCTACAAAAAAGACAAGGTACGAATATTTGGTAGCCTTGATGGGATTGTGCGCTGCAGATTGAGGTTGCTTGGTTAATTCAAGGTGACTTTAATAAGATTGGATTTACTAATGAAATGCAAGAAGGGAATAGCAACTCGACCTGAAGAGAATGGACCGCATATAAAAGAGAGAATGGATAGAGCGTTAGCCAATACTAAATAGGTAGATAAATTCCCCGAGAACGGCGTGTCCCACCTCCCTCGCATGCATGGGTACCACCATCCTATTTAGACGAGGTGTTTTCATCAGTTATAGGTTCATAGGTGCGGCCTTTAAGATTTGAGGCGATGTGGCTATCAAATCTAGAATGCCAGGACTTACTTAAGGTGGTTTGGGCAGAACAACAAGATATTGTTGAAGCAATCGATCATGTGCTGAAGGTGATAATTTCGTGGAATAAGAGTAAGTTTGGAAATGTTTTTTGGAAGAAACATAAGCTCACGAATCGTATAGAGAGAGTTCAACGGGTGCTTGCGAGAAAACTGAACGACTTTTTAGCAAAATTGGAAAATGAACTTTTGGTGGAGTATGGCTAAAAGTATTTTGAGGCCGAAGAGGTTCTCCACTCTTTGAGGCCGAATAAGAAAAATAAAGTGGGGGTGTATGATCCTCAAGCTTGACCTTGAAAATGTATATGATAGAATTAGTTGGAGGTTTTTGTAAGAAACATTGATGACATTTAATTTCCCAATTCATGTCACGAGGTTGATTATGTTCTACCTACAAAATGCATCGATATGTATTCTTTGGAATGGGAACCACTAGCTCCATTTAATCATCATTGTGGTTTGCATCATGGAGTTCCTCTCTCCCTGTATCTTTTTGTGTTTTGTATGGAAAGGCTTGCGTATCTTATTCTAGAGGTAGTAGAAGAGGGGAGTTGGGAGTCGTTGATTTCGTGTAGAGGGGGTCCTAAGCTTTCACATATTTTCTTCGCAAATGACTTAATACTCATAGGAAAGGCGACGTTCAAAACCTTAAGAAAGATGAAGGATGTATTAAACAAATCATGCGTGTCATCAGGACTAAAACTCAACATTTCTAAGTTTAAGATTTTCTTCTCAAACGCGGGGGTGAGGTGGTGGGGGGGGGGGGGGGGGGTATGCGCCTTAAAAGAAGGGTTTGTGAAAAATTGGGTTTGCTCAAACGTTTCAACTTGGGAAATATCTAGGGACGCAATTGGATTAGAGAAGAGGTAGAGGAGATCAATTCAATGATATATTTCATAAATTACTATCTTTGACGGGGAGAAAAAGCAAAACGCTATCTTTGGCGGGGAGAGTAACACTTGTTCAATCGGTTTCGATGGTTGTTCCCATCCACATTATTCAATGTAGTTGGCTTCCAGAAAAAGTTTGTGATAGATTGGATAAACTCCATCGAGAGTTTTTGTGGTCGAAGATCTTAACTCTAAAAAGATTCATCTTGTGGGTTGGCAACGAGTGATGAAGGGGAAAACAAAAGGAGGTTTAGGCATACGAATGGTGTGGCGCAATAACGAGGCATTACTCTCTAAAATTTGTTGGAGAATACTAAAAATAAAGAGCATTTAGTTAGAGCTCGTGAACGCGAAGTGCCTTAAAGGAACGAGTCTAATAGACTACATAGTGAAGCTGGGGAATAGTGCGACTTGAAAGGTATTGTGAGATGTATGATGCTTACTAAGCCTTTCATGCAATGGAAAGTTGGTAGGGGATCCTCTATTTCGTTTTGGTTTGACAATTGGTTGGGGAAGAATTTTCTTCATGAGGTGGTCTCAAAGATTGACCCCTTGAACTTTAATCTCAAGTTAGCAGATATTATTGATGAAGATGGGAACATGGATTTTGACAAAATTCAAATTGATATACCAATCGAGTGGAAGAAGATGATTGTGGATCTAACTATTTCTTTAAACAATGAGGAGGATCGAATAATTTGGGGAAAAGAGGCTAGTGGTATTTTTTCCATGTCGTTCATCTTACAAAGCCCTCTTTTGTAAGAATGTCGATTCACATAATCTTAATATCCATCTGGACTGAATTTAGAGAACCCCCTTTTGATAATGGTGAGCTAACAAGTTTGGAGAGAGAAAAGAAATAGAGCATAATGTTGTTGTTGTTGTGCAAACCAGAAAATGATTCTCATTAATGACGGAGCATTACAATGCATGGTCATATATAGAAACCATGTGAGCTAAGAGACAAAAAAGAATATCTCCAACTAACAAATATTCCTTCTAATGCTGGCTCACATAATAACTAATATAAATAAAGATAAGACTATTAGTAAAACAATTATGTCTTCAATTCTTGATACTCCCCCTCAAGACATGAGTAAATATCAAGTACTCCTGTCTTGTGCAGCAATTTATTGTGTCTCTGGGTTGTTAAACTCTTGGTTAGCATATATGCGAGTTGATTCTCAGTAGACACATGAAAGAGCTTGATCACACCATCTTGAAGTTTCTCTCTTATGACATGGCAATCGATTTCGATATGCTAGGCCTTCCGTGATATACTGGATTAGATGTTATGTGCACTGCAGCTTTGTTGTCACAATAAATCAATCCAGGCTCTTGATCATCATAACCAAAATCCTTCAACAGACTCTGATCCACACAACTTCACAAACAATAGAGGCTAAAGCTTTATATTCTGCTTCAGCAAAAGACCTTGATACGGTACTTTCCATGACACAAGTGCATTCCCTAAGTAGATACAATATCCAGTTACAGAAAAAGAAAGTTTTATAAAAAAATGAAAAGCGGGGGGGGGGGGGGGGGGGGGGGGGGGGGTACTACATACAAGACCGAGTGATGTACCCAATCACACGGTCAATCAAAAGAAAACTAAGCATCTAAGGGGTTTATAGAAGCACCCCCAATATTTAACCGAATTGGCTAGGTAAGTGTCATCAAAACTAAGGGGCGCTTTCCCGCAAATGTAATGACTGCCCATGAGAGTAAGGTATCTAGAAGTCACACCCAAAGACAAAGTGTGCAATCCAAGTACCCTCTCTCACATAAGGAGGCCAAGACATTTCCGAGATAAACGTATTTCCCTAAAATTGTGTACACCGCCCGTGAGAGTAAGATACTTAGAAGTCACACCCAAGGAGGGACTATGCAATCCAAGCACCCTCTCCCACATAGGGAGGCATAGACAATTTTGAGTGAAACAAGAGATACTAACACTATTACAAAAAAGAGCATATCTCAAAACTGGATACCTCGTAAAATAAAATAAGCTAGGAAAATAAACAATAACATACGGCTTATCACAAGGATTTTTCCATCTAAACCTATCAAGTAAGATCCTCCAATCAAGTCTTCAAAATTATCCTTTGCTTGCTTCTCCAATCTTCATGAATTAGACTTAGGATTGCGAAGAGAAGTCCAACTAAGCTTGTCATTTTCTAGTAGAACCAGAACCTTTTGACTCGTCAAATTGCTCGGATACCGTCCATTAATGCGGAGGATGCACACCTCATTAGCAAGTTGATCCGCTACTTGGTTGCCTTCTCTATAGATGTGGTGCATGGTACCATTAACCAAAACCTAGAGTGTACGAATCTCCTCTACTTGTTGAATAATCTTTCACATGCCTCCAGTCCTAGCGTTCACAATAGGAATGGTAATAAGAGCATTCGTTTCTCTATCCAGTTACAGACCTTTTGGTATCAACACATGATGCCCAGTCAGCATTACAATATCCCTTAATAAGAGGTATGTTATCACTACGAAAGAAAATTCCCTATCCTGGCGAAGTTTTTAGAAACCTTACAATTCTAATTGCAGTATCCATGTGACTTTTCTGTGGTGCTGATAAGAACTGGCTTAGTGTTTGGACAACATATGATATATCTGGCCTAATAACTGCCAAATACAATAGTCTCCTTATAAGTCTTCTATATTCGGTTGGATTGGCAATGGTGTCTCCCCCTGTTTGAGACAACCTCAAATTTTGTTCCATTTGAGTGGAGCAGGCCTTTCCAGCAAGTAAACAACAATACTCAATTATCTCTAGAGCATATTCTCTCTGATTGATTACAATTCCCTTTGATCTTCTTGAAACCTCAATGGCAAGGAAATATTTCAAAGGTCCTAAATCCTTCAATTTGAAGTGCTCTCTTAAGTAATTTTTGAGTTCCTG
The DNA here is from genome assembly GCA_948329865.1 of Linaria vulgaris. Lineage (NCBI taxonomy): Eukaryota > Viridiplantae > Streptophyta > Magnoliopsida > Lamiales > Plantaginaceae > Linaria > Linaria vulgaris. The sequence goes on from OX415250.1 coordinate 65,529,548, forward strand.
AATGGCTTGCTCATTGTTGCCTGTAATAACAATGTCATCCACATAAACTAATAACATGATAGTGGTGGATCTAGTATGTTTGGCAAAGAGTGAATGACCAGCAACATATTGAGTGAAGCCTTGTTGAGTGATGACACATGTGAGTTTATAGTTCCATTGCCTAGATGCTTACTTCAGACCATATAGGGACTTATGGAGTCTGCATACAAGGTTCTCCCCCTCAGGAACAAGGTCAGTAAGAGGTGTCATGTGAACCTCTTCATCAAGCTCTCCAAAAAGGAAAGCAATATTCACATCAAGCTGGGAAAGACTCCAATTATTTGCAGCTGCGAAAGCAAGTAGACATCTGACAGTTGTGATTTTAGCAATTGGACAAAAAGTTTCAAAAAAATCTAGGCCTTCTTGTTGAGTGTACCCCTTGGCAACAAGTCTTGCCTTGAAGCTCTCAATGGCTCATGTAGAAGTGTGTTTAATTTTGAACACCCATTTGCAGCCAATAGCAGACTTACCAGGTGGTAGAGCTTGCAAGGACCAAGTGTGATTTTGATTAAGAGCAGACAATTAATCCCTCGTAGCATATTTCCATTGAGGATCCAAACAGGCTTGCTCATAAGTGGAAGGTGTAAAATGAGTAGCAACAGAAAGTACATATGATAAATGAGAAGGGGAAAGGTGTTTGAATGCTAAGTTAAGTGAGGAACTTTGAAAAATACTTGGATGAGGAGCTGTCGCGGTCTATGACGCCCCATAATTTAAGCTAAACAAAACCCATAACTAGTCCAATAAAAATAACCAACTAATGACAGTGAAATAATTTGCGCACAATGCTAACAAGACTCGACATTTAACAATCAAAAACTAATAAATGAAACAACTGAACTAGCATGATTTCCAGTCCGACAATTTAAACTTGAACAAACTAGAGGTTTAAAAGACAAAATAATACTTAGGTAACAACAACTCTACTCCTCCTGATATTCTTCATCTGTTGGTATGAACATGTCACTACCTAAACTGAGGAAGAAAGAAAGAAATAATGCATTCGTGAGATAAGAATCTCAGTGGTGTTCGTGTTCGTGTGCAAGGTGAGTCATGCGCTTTTACTTTGAAAACAAATGCAACGACAATTAAGGCACATAAACAATCAAACGTTAAACTGTCAGTCGAGGTACAATACAACATTAAACCTCAATATCAGAGTATCCCACCATATAACACCATTCAGTTGGTCCTTATTACCCCCATTCAAGGAGCTACCTTGAAATTAGTCCACATACCGCACATGCATGCTCGTCAGTTACACCACTTAGATACTGTGAAAATCTCGTAGATCTAAGGGAGAAGGGCCATGGGGCACAAAGACCATAAGGCGAGCCCGCCGCTGCCTAGCAGTACGACATGCTTACCAAGTCGTGGATCCATTATCAGTCGTTCAAAACAATCAATCAGTCGTTAGGTCGTTCAAAACAATCAGTCAGTTGTTCGGTCGTTACAAATACTCAGTCAGTTAGTAACAGTCAATACAATAAACGTTTAAAGCAATTAACAATTGTTTCACACGAATCGTATTCATTAGTGCTAGTAATTAGTAACGTTACCAGTTCCAATAACATGTTATGTAGCGAGCAATCATTTACAGATAAACTTTAACAATGTATTTTCAATCACGTTAAACAGAAATGTGTATATGTATACGTATATTTTTACTACTAAGATACACATAACACGTACTTTCTTCCCGTAAAATAATATAGTTTTAGGAACATGCACCTGAAATACACCGCAGTGAGCAACAACAGCTTATAAACGTCTACTCAGTATTACCTATGAACCACAAAACTATCATCAAGCGACTCTTCATGTTCTCTTCAATAAACAGACTACCTAATAAATTATTTAACATAATCTTGAAATTAGGTGATGAGTAATTACTTTACGATTAAAACAATATATCAAATCTGTTTTTCCTTTAAAAATTAGTAAGGTAGTTGTACGTATAATTATATGGATGCTTTAAACTTTTACGATCAAATCTAATTAGCCAAATTAAGTCTAATTATAACAACAAAGTAATGCTATGGTAGGAAAACAATGCGTAGAGGTTGGGATCCTTGAGATTAATTTAATATTCTGCTACTGAAAGGCAAAACATGTTACACAATGTTAAATCTGGCTTTATTATAATTCTTGATAGCATTTCTCTCCTAATTAAGGTGTGGTCCACTCAATCCTTTGCATCTGATCATCCGTACTCATAAACATATGGTTTTTTCCATGCAATAACACAATTAACCTAGTAACTACTTAAGGAAAGAAACAATACAAAAGGGAGTTGTGGTTTACCTGCGTGCGGAAAATATAAATAACGGCTTAAAGGAATGAGGTGCAAGGACGGGAATACACTCCAATAACTCTAGGGAGGCGTGCAAGTGTGATAAAACATCAACCCGTAAATCTTTAAGTTAAGCTAATTAATATAGTAGGGTTTAAAGGTATTTGAGATTTAAAATAACTAACGATTTATTAACTCGGTTTCTAATTATAATTAAATTTACTTTCCTTAGATGATACCACTTGCCCGTTATACGTGAGTATATATACATTTATATATACATAGCAATAAAACACCTAGTTAATATGGTTATACCTTTAAATTATATAACCTTATTTTCAATATATATATATATATGTGAATGTAAATACATATATCATTAACCACCAATAAATATAATTATATTATTGCTGAGTAATATTATAAATATCATACTAATCCATGCAAAAAATTTGGGGTGTTACAATCTATCCTCCTTAAAGGAATTTGGTCCCCAAATTCAAATATTAGTTAATGAACTAGTTAATAGTCAACTCTACATCAAATCTTTCACTTGGCCAACATACATTTATGCATTTTCGTTCTTGATAAGGTAAGTCTTTCAATTAAAGCAGAAAATGCAAAGCGTTGTCTTGTAATATAGAACAACATAGACAAACTAAACTAGATACAAGGAACACAATAGCAGATAAAAGGTTAGGCAAGAAAAGAAAGAACATCGGTCATAGTCCACCTATGCTACAAGTTTAAAATAATCGACTCATTATATCCTCGAAGTAAGTTACATGCAAGAAGTATTGAAGAAACGTAAAATATGCGAATAATGATATCAGACATAGCTCGTGCAACATCAAAGGGAATAACTAAAACGAGCATTATAACATAAATAAACATGATGTGAGGTGTAGAGGAAAGCAAAAGTTTCGAATTAGTTGGTATTGAAAGAATTAAAGTAGAAGCGTCGTGTGAGCAATTTAATTAAAGAATATGGCGAAAGCATATAATGTTTTAAAGATGGATGAAGAATAATGACATTGAAGAAAATAAGACTCAAGGTTTTTGATCATTTTACTTAATATCACAATGAAAAAGAATATCGATTTCACTTACAATATAAGACCAAAGAAACGGGATGGAATCTGAAGTATGTGAGATTCCATAAACAATGAAAGAGCAAATCAATGACAAACAAAAAGGTCAGGCCATTTTTTTCCGTTAAGAAGAGAACAAGACAAAAAAGGATATTGAGACACCGACAACTGGATAAGTCAATTTCATATCATATCTTAACATGCTTACATGTATTTGCAGGTTTCTTCATTAAATAAATCGTTTAGATATAACATGTAGAGAACGAACATGAACTCAAATTGGGCAAAAAAGTAAATAAGGACAAATAATAAGTCAAGCAAGATAAATGCTAAGTATATTTTACGCCAAGTTTTTCGAACTATGAAATATCTTATGTTGTCGTCTTGACTCTCAAAATACTCAAAAGTTAAAAGTCAGAACTTAATATCAAAACCGTAGTTTACGAGCACATAGTGTTCATAAAATTGTAAAAGTTATCTCAACCCAATAGTTGAAAATGAGGATTCTAAATCAAATAGGACTTTCAGCTGTATCAAAGAGCATTACTAAAACATGCATTATCACATACATAATCATATAAGGTGAAAAAAATGAGATTTTCGAAGTCGTTGATAATTTAGGAAAAACAACGCAAAAGTGCAGTATGGACAATTTTAGAAAGATTCTAGCAAAAGCTAGTCATTATAATATCTTATCTTGAAGATGGACCAAGAGAAACAATAAGATGGAATGTTTTGATTGTTTCGCTTGTAATCACAAGAAAAAACAATAAGAAATTCAACAATTTCAGTTATATGGTAAGAGCGCATAAGCAGCATGGTGGAATCTAAAGTAAGTAACTTTTAATGGAATAACCAAAGGGCAAACCAAAGATAAAACGAATGTCAAGTTTTTCTTTTCTCTGAAAAGAGGATAACATGGATATGTATTTCGCTATAGCATTCCTAAACAAAATCAGGCAAAGTTTCACTATATAAAGTCTAAAGAAGTTGTTAATTATAAAACCACGAAGTTCCTAATACTAAGCAACTAATCAGGAAGCATGTAACGAATAAAGTGAGAAACATGGTGCATTTAGTTCATGAATTCAAATTGGACAGATATTCAAAATCAACACCAAAAAAAAGTTATTGATAGATAATTTACCAAGGAGTGGTATGAATAAACTATAAGACAAGTATCAAGCAAGTCAAGTAACACGAAATTAAAGGCCAAGTAACTAAGGTCACTAGATCACTTCTTAAGCTAACTCTCTAAAGATGGGTTGGTACTCCACACCTTGGTTCGCAATGGATTATCAACGGTCGGCCACCCGGCAATAATCCACTAACCCATGGTATTTAGTACGCCCTACGACTTATGCGGAAGCTCTAATGGTAGGTCAATTCTATCTAGGTCCGAGGATCCTATCCTGACAGAGCCTGGGTGGTGATTAACCCAAGCTTTGATACCAACTGTGACGCCCCATAATTTAAGCTAAACAAAACCCATAACTAGTCCAATAAAAATAACCAACTAATGATAGTGAAATAATTCGCGCACAGTGCTAACAATACTCAACATTTAACAATCCAAAAATAAAAAATGAAACAACTAAACTAACATGATTTCCAGTCCGACAATTTAAACTTGAACAAACCAGAGGTTCAAAAGACAAAATAACACTTAGGTAACAGCAACTCCACTCCTCTGGATATTCTTCATCTGTTGGTACGAACATGTCACTACCTAAGCTGAGGAAGAAAGAAAGAAATAATGCATGTGTGAGATAAAAATCTCAGTGGTGTTCGTGTTCGTGTGCAAGGTGAGTCATGCGCTTTTACTTTGAAAACAAATGCAACGGTAATTAAGGCACATAAACAATCTAACGTTAAACAATCAGTCGAGGTACAGTATAGCATTAAACCTCAATATCAGAGTATCCCACCTTATAACACCATTCAGTCGGTCCTTATTACCCCCATTCAAGGAGCTACCTTGAAATCAGTCCACATACCACACATGCATGCTCGTCAGGTACCCCACTTAGATACTGCGAAACTTCCATAGATCTAAGGGAGAAGGGCCATGGGGCACGAAGACCATCTGGTGAGACCGCCACTGCCCAACAGTACGACATGCTTACCAATGAACCACAGTTGCAGACCATTTGACAGGCCAAAGAGCAGAATGCTAGTATTGATATGCGAGAGCAAACACAAAAGCTGATGAAACGTGTAAAAAGGAACCAACAAATGCAAAAGTATCCTTTTCCATCCAATTCATAATATGATAAGTGGTAAGGTATTTCAGATGTTCAGACTAGTCTTGCATTATATGAAGACTAAATAAATTTGCTTCATCTACAAGGCATCGAGAAAGCTCAAGTAAAGATAAATCGCCTAATAAAGATGAACTGCTCCCACAACTGATAACTTGCTGGGTTGCTTTTTTCATGTTTGCTATATAAAAAAAGGTAACAAAAATTGAGCATAAACTCATGCAAAAGGCCAAGGTGTACATGGAATACCAGGAAAAGATAGCCTCAAGATATTGGTGCATCAATTTAACTAAAAGGTTCTTGGTGAATAAAATTTGGTGACACCATTCAAAGAAATCATACGCTAAAATGTATATGCTTTACTGGATGCTCTATATAGCATAAGTCAGAGTAACTAAATGCTATAGGAATTTGCTGTGACCCTGTAAAAAGATTGCATCTGCCATGACTAATGAAATATAAATAAGGTTTTTGGCACCCTGTAAAAATTCGATAGGCATATTACCCCCTTAAAAATTAAATAGGGCATATTACCCCCCTTAAAATGGTGCATATACCTCCTTATATAAGGAGGTGCATCTCACTTGCCAAAAATTGATATTGAGATTAACTTTCTTCTTAAAATTTTCCTTTAAAAATCAATTTCTTTTATATTTTGACTATAAATTACAAAAAAAATTATATATATCAAACTTACTAAGTGAATAACAAATAAAAATTCAAATAATAGAATTTGATAATGCATAAGTTATAAATACATGAAAAATTCAATTTGGGCGGTGCGCACCAATTTCAAGATTACAGGGAGATAATTTGCCAATTTAATTTGCCAATTTAAGATTACGTGGGGTTATGTGCCTATTTCATATATAACGGGGAATAATTTGCCATTTGCTCCTATAAATAACTTCACAAGCATACGACACAAAGAAATACTAGTTATATGAGCTCTGCTCTGCACAAACTACATTCACGACAAAGTGAATCAATAATAAGATAATGGCCAACTTTTTATTACAAATAGCACGAAAACACAACTCGGGGGGTGAATATGCCACAAGCAAAACAAAAACCAGTTATAACAATACAAACAAATCCAAGGCCACACCTTCGTAAGCAGCGGCCGTGCGTCTTCAACGACAATGGCAACCCGCTCAGCCAATGAAAAAGTATTTGCAACGCCAATTTTTTCCACTTCACGCCCAATGCGAGTAAAAATTCCAACTAATGCATCTAAACTCACGCCTTGCTGTCCCTCTATCTTTTGCCTATCACAAATTATTAGGCCCTCTTCAACGCAACGCGTGTCAAGAGGCCCAACCGAAGGCGTTGGAATGGGATCTCGTGGTGTAATATCAATGAGAGTTTCCATGAGGAGACCTGATTGATTGACCTCAACCAATGAATTCCGAGGTATTATAACCTTATCGTCTTCAATCTAAAAACACAATGACAACAAAAATCAGATGGTCACAGTGCATCAATGCCACACGGAAACAAGTAGATAGTTAAAGCCGTTGCTACCTCAATTACAGCTTCAATGTTTCTCAAGGAAGGATTAACACGAACCACGTTGCCCACATTTACACCTCTAATTCTAACAGGTGTCCCAGTGCAAATGCCACTAGCCTGATCAAACTCAAAAACAGCCAGGTACTTTCTGAACCTTGATCGCAACTGGAACCCCCTCAACCAAGCCAAGCTAAGTGCAAGTAGAACTGTCCCTGAAATGAGAAACAACCCCACCCCGCCCTCCCATATGCTTTTCCTACCGAAACCAAAATCGCTCAATGGCCTCAAAGTTTGTCTCCAAATTGTCTGAGGGATGTTCAGAACCACTGAGAGAGGGCTCTTGGATTCAGGAGAGGGAGTAGTCTGGGGCGAAGCACGATCTGTATCAGAAGATGAAGTAGCTTTGACACAAAACAGTTTCCTCTTATGTCTCACAGAATTTGTCAGACATGGCAAGAAATTTGATTTCCTATTCCCTGCAGTAGGTGTGATATAACAGGAAGAAGGTAACACGGTGGGGGTTGTTGAAATCATATTTAGTGAATTCCCTACCATATCTTTACAAAATCAATCTACCAAAACTTATGGTAGATGACATGTACTCATACAGCACAAGTCAGTAGTAGGGAGCGCAAATAATTCTATTGCTGCCCCTTCCCCTGACAGTGGAGAAATACTTGAGAAATGAAAAACCTGCAACCATAATGATATATATATAGCATAAGTGGTTTTCAGAAGAGGTGAAACATGGCTGCTAGTGGTGTGTGAACGGTAGACAGTTGGAAATTCAAGATATTGCCCATATAATTTTTCTATTTGACCATGATATCGATCATTTATCATAATTATCAGTAGGTAATAGAAAACGTAACAAGAATACCATTTTGTGTTGCGGTTGGGATGGGATGGGATGTTGTGGCACAATTAAGTATCAAATTTAAACTAAAATAGTACATACAAACTAATGTAACTCACAGTAAAAGACATACAAATAAGATAGAGCAGTGAAGTTAGATGAATTAACATTTACAGAGATCAACACACTACTTTGAAAGGGTAGAAAGAACATCACACAATGCGCATGAAACCCCTCAATACGCAGCCCCTAACGATATTTGCTTAAATGACAAGATACAAGCATCTCCACATTTGTTATGCAATATTCTTGTTCCCTGTGTTCTAACTGCAAAATTACAAGTTACTACTATTAATTATACTTCATTCATGAATCCGATAAACAAACATACAATACGAAATTAATTACCTGAGATAAATGTATATCGAGTTCTATAGCACCTCGTACTGAATCAAATATTATTCCACCAATCGAACAACATCCTTCGAAGCTGGATACTCTCAAAATCGAATCGGAAATACAAAGTATCAAAGGAGGCGCGTGGTGGCGGACTTCACAGCAGCAGTGCGCGATGGTGGTAGTGTGGCGGTACTGTTATTGATGAAGTGATAAATTGTTGAAGGAGAGAGATGAATTTTTCCTTTTTCTCTCTCTCTCTCTCTCTCTCTAGTAAAACCTCCCAAATTCATCAAATGCAATCTACAAAATAAAAAGAGGGAAATTTGACGACAAAAGTGGGGCTCCTATTCAATTTCTTTTAAACAAGACGGTAGTATTATACATACTATTATTATATCAATAATCAAAATACATAATACTAGGAAGTTTTTTTTTCCTAATTTTGTAATGCGTGGTGATAGACATCTCAGTCCTTCAAACGTTTTGTATAACTCATCGTTGAAGATGGTGAAGCAGAGAACGTTGTACGTTAGTCTTCTTGTGGCAACATGGTCGCTTTTGAAGTTTACCTTCATTTAGGTATAAGCAGATTTCATCCTTCCATTAAGGTTTTAAAATTATAAACATAGCGTGCTCGATCTCTTCATCATTTTGAGGTATCTTGTCCTTTTTATAGCGGATTCTTCTGCCGTTAGAGGGACGACTCTTCTTTACGAAGATCTTGGTCGAGGTATAAGCACGTCTGCTTTGACTATCTCGCTTCTTGGGATTTGGCACAAAGTGAAAACAGTGAATGATTTCACAACTTTCTTGAGTTTGTTAACGTACAGGATCATCGTGTCCTCTTTGAACTCGTTAGAGCCATTGAAGTGATTCGCCACAAGTTGCGAGTTTGTGAAGACTGTCAGGTGTTGTACTCCCATTGAGCATGTCATTGAGGTTCCGACGAGAATAATTTTGATTTCTGCCTCGTTGTTGGTCACAATAAAGTTTAGACTTATTGCATACTCAAACTCTCTTGCGTCGGGGGACTGTAGGTAAATACCTAAGCCTCCTCCGGTGTTGGTGGCTGAACAGTCCACATGTAAGGTCCACGTGGCTTCATCGTTTTCCACCAAAAACTGTGCCTCTGAAGCTTGTGCTCGTCCCAATGTTTCCGCAACAAAGTCTGTAAGGACTTGGGCTTTTGTAGCAGAACTCGTGCACTATTCAATGCCACACTCGTCGAGTTGTATGACCCAGTTTACTAGTCTTCCTAAAGTCTCGAGCTTTAACATCACTTGCTTGAGAGGTTTATCCGTCAGCACCACTGTGGGGTATGACAGAAATATGGACGCAGTTTTCATGCTATAACAACGACTGCTAGCGCGAATTTCTTAATCCAAAGATAGTTGTTTTTAATAGCTTGAATAACCTTTGAGACATAGTAAATGGGTCGATGAATTATTCTTTCTATTCGCACTAATAGCGTGCTCAAGACATTCTTAGTTACCACAAGGTAGAGGTACAAAGTCTTTACCTCAACTCATTTAGCTAGTATAACAAGGTAGAGGTACAAAGTCTCTACCTCAACTCATTTAGCTAGTAGCGGCGAGGAGGAAGGATGTTGCGTTAGTTGTAAGAAAGCTTGCTCGCATTTCTCTTTCCATTCGAAGTTTGATTCTTCTTGAGGACTTTGAAGAAAGGTAAGATTTTCTCTACCGCAATGGATATGAATCTCCCTAATGTTGTCATGCATCCAACAAGGCATTGTATGTCTCGAACACTCTTTAGAGTAGGTAATATTCTATGGCTTTTATCTTGTCGAGAGTAACTTCAATCCCTCTCTGATTCACCATGTAATCGAGAAACTTACCACGGTTGACCTCAAAGGTGAACTTCTTTGGATTTAGCTTCATACCGTATTGTCTCATGGTCGAGAATGTGGTAGTTAAATAATTGACATGATCTTTGGCCTTCACGCGTTTGACAAGCATGTCATCAATATAGACATCCATAGTATTTCCGATGTGGTCGTAAAACATTATGGGCACCAACGTTTGACAAAAAGGCGTCTGCATTCTTAGACCAAATGGCATAATCCTTAAGTAGAATACGCTTCTATCTGTAACACATGTGACTTTGGTTATGTCGTAGACAACCAGCAATATTTGATGGAATCCGCATTCCGTTGTTGAATTAACCAACAAGCCTATCCTCGGCAGGGGGAAGGGATCCATATGATAGTTTTTGTTCAGGTCATTTTAGTCTACGCAAATGCGTCAATCCAGATTGGGCTTTCGTACGAGGATTATGTTGTATGGTCATTTCAAAAATCGTACCCATAGATGTGCCTAACGACAAGCTTGATGATTACTTCTATGTCTGATATTCCATTTTTCTCTTTGCAGAAGTTAGATTTCTTATGTCTGGTAGGCTTAGCCTCTGGATTAACGTTTAGCATGTACACGAGCATACGAGGATCAATGCATTTTATGTCTTAATATGTCCAAGCAAATATATCCATGTTGTCACATAGATATTTCCGTCTCGATGATGTAGCCGAGATTGTTGTGATTTGGCCTAGATGTGGCTAGCATTTTACCTTTATCATCAAGGTTTTGAATCCTATTTACCTCTTGGACCGAATCTCCTAGCAACGAGGCTAGGTATCAAGTCCATGCCTCTTTGTAGTCACCGTGGGCTTCACCCGCACCACTATTGCTCCAAAATTTCATTTTATTGAGGGTATATAGACACCGCTGCCTTGAAATCATTTAAACCTGGACGGCCGATGATAATGTTTTAGGTGAACGTGTATCAACCATGAGGTACTCAAGATTTCGAGTCCTTCTTCTTAGCAATGTGTCGAATGAGGTAGGTAAAACTATCGTACCTATGGTCGTGCTCTCGAGCCACCAAAGTCGAGTAGTGAGGTTACCACTCTTTTCATATGAGTATCATCACCAAGCTCTAATTCCTCTCATGTATCTAGAGAGATGACTTTACCGAGCTTCCATTATCGATCAAGATCTTGATGCTGTAATTAAAATATCAAGGCTTACCATAAGTGGCCAATTCAAGTGTGCGACTTCCATTTCTTGTGGGTCAAGTATCTTCTCATCTACTTTGTCAAAGGTAACTACATTCTCGACAGCTTCAATCATAGTGACAGAATGAATCACTCGTTGATAGTTGTCTTGAGCTAGGTTTGGAGAGACTTTTTGCGTACCTTGTTGGAACGTGTTGGGCTTCTTGAGATCATGGAAACTTCGTACGATTTTGAATTTTTGGCAATCATTATCCCTTTTTTGTTTCAAGAACTATAAGGTTGCTTGATCGACGTGTTCTGCTGCATCGTTTTTTAGTGAATAATTTGCTATGGTAAAAGTTTACTTCCTGGTGTTGTAGTTCCTTGATGCTAAGTTTCACTTCAAAAGTAAACTCGCGGAGGCAACTTTGTCCTTCCTTCCTTGTACTATTTGATGATTTGGGATCTCCAATGTTTGATGCCGCATAACTTATAGTCGTGCTCGATCGTTAAGGCAATTGGCTCTAAAGTAGCCATTTGTTGAGGCAAGTTCTCCCTCTCCCCATGGCCTGATTAGTATTGCAGCAATTATGTTAATACCCCTCATGGGGAAATTATCTCCTTCTTCTATTTTGTAATGGTTCCTTTTTGCTTTCCCTTCTCAAAGGGAGATGGTAAGTCAGAACGAGATCTAGATCTCTTGCTCATGTTATCAGGCTGCGTATTACCTTTCACATATTCCACAAGGTGGCTTCCTTTAATCAAGCATTCTATCTTGGCATATAGTGCATGGCATTTTAATGTGAGATGTCCATATTTCTCATGATATTTGGGATAGAATTTTGATTTCGAGTATCTTTCATTTCACATAACTTCTTTAGAGTTTTGAGGAGGTTTTGTTTCTTTGCAACTGCATATATATGTCTCGCATACTTGTTGTAAGCGGGACCTTGTCACACTGGGGAGATCTTCCTTGCTTGTTGTTACTTTTGTTGTTTTTGTCATTACGACGTGAGTCGTTTGGCTTTGACTAAGTATTATCATTTTTGACATTCCTCTTTTTGTTGCACTCCTCAATTTCCATGTCACATTGATCTATCTCATTGATGTGCTCAAGGGTTTGCGGTTTTTGCCTCAAAAGCTTGTTCGCGAGTAGCGTATTTTTCAAGGTGTTAAAGAGAATATTTTTTACGCTCGGAGTGGAGGACATTTCAACCTTGAACATTTTAGTATTGAACCTTTTGATGTAATCTCTAGTCGATTTTTCACTACCTTGGTCGATAGTTTTGAATATTCTTGCGTCAACTGAGTTTGCTTCTGAGTTGCAAACTCTGACTTGAACATGTTTCTCAACGGATCATACGTGTGCATTGTGAATGGTGGAATTAGTGAGAATCAATTCTGGGCAACATCGACCAAGGTAATAGCTAATAATAAAGCTTGGATCCCTTTGCTATAGCCCCCAAATTTAACATTCCATCAAAGAGATTTAAATGAGCATTGGGTCCCCTTGACCATCGTAAGTGGGCATTTTCAGGATTTCGCAACCGCTTCCTAACACGATGCATTGCAAGTCAGGGGATAAAGGTGGCATTTCATCAATAAAATCATCCTTAGCCTATAACGTCCTCCTTGCATTGAGGTTAGGTGGAGTTGTGTGAGGCGGATTGCCTTCCCTTCTCTCTTGGGAAAAGGGTTCCGCCCTGTCGGAGTGTGTCTACATGTCCCTTTTTTCTTGCCTTTTTCTATTGGATTCACGATTTTCTTGTTATCTTGTGCATGTCATGGAGGCAACTGATATAGATGGTGATGGGAGATTTCTCCTTCCATCGGGATTTCCTCTATCCTCAGAAGGACATGTGATAGTAGTTGTTCTTCTTTTACAAGAACAACCCCTTCGGCTCCAGTTTTGAGATAGATCTCTTCACTAAAAAGGGTTTTGAAAATGAATTGTTGATAGAATTGGATTCGGTGCAATTTCTCTCTTATCATTACCATTATATGGTTAACATGGAGCTAACATGAGCACATTCTTAGCTTTAGCATTCTATGCATGAACATTTTCATCATTGGGGTTTGTTTGTTCTTCAGTACGTTGCTCGTCCGTATTTTTTGGTATGTTATTTGAGTAGAGCGTGCAACTCTCTCAATAGTATTACACGTATAACATATCATTTCGTCCCTTGCACAGTACGTCTAGCTATTTTACCACAAACGACACCTCTGGCTCATGGTGTTTTTGCTATTTACCATTACCTTTTCTCACCAGACTCTCTCGCACCTTATAGGCCATGAAAATAGCTTTAGTTCGATGAAAACCTGCATTTTAAGAAACAAAGTTAGACGATAACAGTTAATGAGTGAAAAGGATACAAGGTTTGGAGTGATTGAACTTGACATATGATCAAGTTGCCTACGTTTCACCTTAAATAAGTTTGAACTTTATTCACAATAAAAATGTGCCCACGAGAGGGTCTTTATTGAGATCTTGCTTGCAAAAGAAGCGTTTGAGCATTTATAGGCTCTTAGGGCTCATTTGGACGACTCCGTGGGGTGTTCATCTCGTGGATGATACCCTTTCGGCTACTCATATAACCTCATATGGTTGTAAGTCTCAATTAGAGAACTTTCTTGTAGCACGAGAGTGCTTTCATGATGCCGAGCTCTAACATGCTCGGTATTTGAAGGCATCTGGACTAGTAGATAGTCAAATCACGAGCCTTAGTACGTTACGTAGATGTACTCATCATATTCACCTTGTGCTACTTTCAATTTTAGATGTGGAATAGTTTATGGAATAGTAGATGAATTGCCAACGTTAAAAGTAGACATAAAATTCCTACGTGACAGGTAGACGTGAAATGCCTACGTAAAAGGTAGACATGAAATTCCGACGTGCTTTCTAGAGAGAGAATAGGGTGCTTAGAGCAAAGGTTATAGGCAAATGAGTTGGCCTTGGTGGGCCCAACCCACTAAGGGTGGTTATGATTTGACACGTCGGTGATGGCTGACGTGCCCACCTTGGCATGCCACATCAATAATGCCGATATGGCCCCAGTGAAATAAAAAAGGACTTATGGCAAAAATTACGCCAAAAATAGTTTGCCGACAAATTGTTGCCACTAAAGACCAATAGCGACGACTCCAACATGTCGTTATTGGAGCTATCAATATTGCCCCATTCCTCTATCTATATAGAGAATTTCTCTATTTCTCTCATTTTTCAAACCAAGAAACAAAAACAAAAAATCAATCAAAACAATACTCCTCTTTCCCTTTAAATAATCATCAAAAGACAATAATTGCCCCCATGTTCGAGAAAAAATCTACCAGTAAAATATTCGTGACTCAATAAATGGTGATAAATGCAGTTCAATCACTCTCGACGAGTAATCGTCCTACTGAAACTCACAACGATGTTGCGTGGATTGTCCCTAATATTGCTGATCTCCCTCCTACACAGTTGAGCATGCCAGTAGGAAGATGGGGCCCACCACAGACTCCGACTCATCTACACTCACTGGGGTTGAATCTACTTCAAGTGCATGCGCCGTGAAACCTTTCACCACATACTACTTTTGCGACTCTTCTCTTTCCCTATGGGGTATGTGGGTTAACGGAACCGAGATTACAACTTGCAGTCAACATTATGGATTTCACGAACTAGCTCTTACATCTCTGAAAGCCATATTAAAGGAAGCAAGTCCCCCTAGAAATGCTCTTGACGTTGCTCGGACCCCTAATTTTCTACGGCCTTCTTGCCAGCATCAACCATTGCATATTCTTTTCCTCGTCGGAGGACGACACCATAGAAGTTTGACTTATTTACCTTTTTGCCTAGGTATTTTATTTTGTATCTCATACACCTCTAGAAAGACAAGGGCCAAGCAACGTGGTTTTTGAGGCTTTGTTGGTGCTTGCAAATAGTCGTTTTATCTTTTCTTCAAAGTCGAGGGCATTTGCCGCTACATTGTCATCTTAATGAAAGATAAAAGTAGTTGATCTTCAAGTTGAGGTACATTTGCAAAAACTGGAAAAATGTCATATTTGGTCCATTATTGTGGCTTAGTTACGATTTTAGCCCCATAATATGGCATTGTCCACATTTAGTCCCTTATTGTGGCGTTTTGTACAATTTTTGTCCCACGGTCAAGTTTTTGCCCCCTAATTTTTTTATAAGCAAAAAACACCACATTTGTTATTTCTAATTACAAAAAGCCCATGTGTGTGTTATATATTCTCCTAAAATTATTTTTTCACCTAAAAAAAATTAAAAATAAAAAATCCCCTAATTTACAGTATGACATTAGAATTTTAAAAAAAAATTAATTATGAAAAATATTTATATTTATTCTTTTTTAAATAAAAAAGACTCAATTATAATAAAATAGTTTTTTTTTTTTTAAAAAAACCCTTCTCCCTCCCCGCCTAACCCCCCCCCCCCCCCCAATTTTTCTTCTTTTTGTTTTTGTTCTTTTTTTTGGTCCAATTTATGATTTTCCACTAATAAAAGAAAAATATATTTATTTCATGTAAAATAATTCAAATTAATAATAAAACAATTCTAAATTTTAAAAAGAAAACCTTCTCCCCTCCCCCCCCCCCCCCCCCTGTCCCAACACCACCCAATTGATTTTTCTTTTTTTTTTTTACCTCCCAACCTATCCATAAAAAAAGTTCAAATTAAGGTCCTCTAACACAGATTATGTCGCCGGTAATTAAGCTTCAAAGTGACACGTGAGGAGGTGGTTGGTCACCGAGCATTTGGGGAGGACCTCTCGACTTAGTTCTTTTCTTCATCTTTTTTTTTTTAAGAACTTCAAATAAATTAGAATAATAAATAATTAAAGAGATTGAGTTATTAAAAAAAGGGTGCACAAATCTAAATTCTTGACATTAAAGAAATACTTTTTAGTGAAAAATCATAAATTCAATCGAAAATTAACAAAATGAAAAGAAGAAAAACAGTTGGGTGGTGGCGGTGGTCGTGGGAGCTGGGTGGAGAGGGAAAAAGTTTTTTTTTTTTTTTTATTATAATTGGTTTTTTTTCGTTTTTCCTTTAAAATATAAATATTTATAATAATTTAGATTTATTAAAAAATTTAATTTTACTTTGTAACTTAGCAGAAATTTTATTTTTAGCTTTTTTCAAGTGAAAATATAAATTTTGGAGAATATATATAATACACAAGGGATTTTTACTAATTAAAAATAACACATGTGGTGTTTTTTGCTAATAAAAATAATTTAGGGGACGAAAAATTGCCATTGGGACCAAAATTGTACAACAAGCCATAATAAGGGACTAAATGTGAACAATGTCACATTATGAAATTAAAATCGTAAGTATGCCACAATAAGAGATCAAAAGTGATTTTTTCCCCCCGAAAAAGATCATGGTCAACATTGATTTGGGCAACCTACTTACCTACACTTGTTTCTCAAAAGTAAGAAATGTTAGGCTTTGACTTAGTTTTGTCCCAGACGCCTTTAATTTGGTTAACTCGGTTAGGCCAATCTTCAAGGAAAGCAATTGATTTCTCAAGGGACATTAGATGCTAGGGACGAGAGTTGTGCTCTCTTCCCATTCAGATGGTGACACGTGTACAAACAGACAAATCATTTGTACACGTGTCATCATTTGAACGGGACGAGAGCACAACTCTCCTCCCTAACATCTAATTTCACATTTCTCTGCGTCCGTAAACGTGGAATACAACTTTAGGAACTTTAGGTTTACCAAAAAAAAAAGAATACAACTTTAGGAACTTCTCTTTTATAGGCAAATCATCGGCCCACTTATCTTCCTTAAATCTAATTTCCAACAACTCTACAATCGCCATTGTTGGTATTAAAAAAAGTGTACCACAAATCCCTTTCAACATCATCTGCGACTTTTAGTTGATTAAGTACAAAACTCAATGTTTTCATAGTTTAACAAGGATGCAAAAATGCCAAATCTATCCTACACCATTTACATTATTCAAACATCATGACGTGCTTATACAATTGCACCAAAATCATCTTCATGTTGCTTTAATGAATTTGCACGATCCTATATGAGCAGCAGTAAACAAATCGTTAAGTTAACGATATTGTCGTAATTTAATCCACCAGTATGCTCAAAAGTATTTAGTAGGTTTTGGCAAACTGTTAATGAACTTACAATGTGCCTTTGCACAGTTCACCATTAAAAATGGTAGGAAGGTTTAGTAGGAAGTACGAACACTCCATATTCCCTAACACTTCCGCACAAGGACAACACAAATGAATAAGCAT
This sequence comes from Linaria vulgaris, assembly GCA_948329865.1. Classification (NCBI taxonomy): domain Eukaryota; kingdom Viridiplantae; phylum Streptophyta; class Magnoliopsida; order Lamiales; family Plantaginaceae; genus Linaria; species Linaria vulgaris. The sequence continues at coordinate 65,547,288 of OX415250.1, forward strand.
AGGCCTACAAGCCACGTAATATTACACCATCTGAGTGAGGTGAAGATTCCAAAGACAGAAAGGAGTTTATACCCCTTAATAAACCGTTATGAACATACCTACTACAAACCGTTAATCTCCAAAGACAACATCAATAGCCATATGACTTTGTCAGCCGCCAAATAAAAACTACCAATCCTCAGTTTTTATCTTTTACCCGCTACTGCCTGCCGCGTTTCATGCACGAAGGGCATTTATATTGCTTGATGTTCTCAGCTTTAGCAGGGGTAATTTTCACACATTTCCCATGGTACCACCGCTCGCAGATATCACAACCAATCCAGAACTCGTCTGCGTTGTAATTCCCACCACAGCTTCCGCATAATGTTTCACTATGTTCATCTTCGCCTTCCTCATAACTCTCTTCTGCCAGCTTTGGGTTGCTTTTAGGCTGACCATCACTAGATCTCTGCAAGTAAATTTGTAGAATGAGCATTGTATTCATGTTCCACAGAACACAATTCTGGGTGAAAATAAAGCAAGGAAAGTTTAAGAAAAAAATGTATTCAAATAATAATTACAGTAGCAGGGAGTCCTACCTTCGTGCTACCACGAGATTTGCTTCCACTATCTGCATTGGGCTTGTCTTTTATAGGTTTCCTTTCTGTTACAACTTCAAAGACTGTTGGCAGATCGTTGATCATGCTGAACAGCCGCTTCCTGCAAGAAGAGTAATCATATCATTTAGAACCAGGGAGAGGGCCTTTGAAATATGCAATTAAAAAAAAAAAAAAAAAAAACTGATTTCTCCCCAATCATACACTTCCCAAAAAAAAAACAAATAGATTTATGACTGGATCTAAGAATACTGGATGGTGGTGTTACCCCTTATTAAGGCTAAAAAAGGCTAACACTAAATGAAAAAAAAAAAAAAGAATAGCAGGAATGGTACAAAAGATAATCAAATCCCAAGCAGTTGAGATTTTAGGTAACAGCCATAAAATCGTTCATGTGCCTAAATTACAGTCATATCCTAGTCAAATACAATGATTAATACTTTCCTGGAGCAGTACAAACAACGTGACGAGTAATTTGGTCTCTGACCCCCAGAAAGCATTTGTCCAAGAAAAGTCTTAAAAGGCAACACAACTCTCAGAAATAGTCAAAACCTTAATTCTTTAAGCTTTTAATACTTCAGACACCAAACTCCAGTTACAGTTTTCCATCTAAATGTACTATAATCAAGTACCTACTGTAACTGAATAAAGATAAACACCAAGGGCTCATCTTTATTGCTGCCATAGTTAACGCAAAGTGAAGGGTCCCATGTCTGTCAAGACGCTTGCAATAAGAGTTCTCATGGCCATTATCCCATCAATAGAAATCATAAATAGCTAGGTGAAGTAGAACTTGACAATATTCTATTACCGGTAGCAAGATTCTCTGGAACTCGTATTAAGAAATTAAGCGTGTATACATAGTTCGTAGTTCTAAATGGCACAACTATTCCTACAACAAAAACTAATTGTTCATTCGTTAACGAATACAAAACTAAACAGAGTTGACCAAAACACAGTTTACAAAACATTGATCAGTTAAATATAAAAGAACTAAAGAGGAAAAAGTAGATAAATTTAAATATCACCAAATATATCATGAAAGGACGAGACTTCATTCACCCATTTACCACGGGCCATAAACATTCAGTCAGACACTTAGAAATAACACCATAATGATTATTAGACAACATTATCTAGCAAGGCAGTGACTAAATAGAATTATCAGCTTCTGCAGCCATAAGTTGGCTAATTCAGATTTACTACTCCAAACTGCACAATTAAGAACGTGACAAACTGATCAATTTTACTTACCTCCAGTTGTTAAGAACGTGACAAAGCTAGTATCTTTGCATAAGAAACTATTGTAATTCATAGCAGTAATAAAGAAGATAAGCAAGCAAGCAGTTTAACCTCCACGTGAGTTACTCCAGCTAGCTAAGCCTTGAAATGGTAAATACAAAATACCTCTCGTTGCGGCTGAGGCTGGCTCCAAGGTAAAAAGCGACAGAGAGCAACCAAGAGTCACTGTGAACAGCAATTAGGGAAAGCCAATCTCTGCGGTTCATTCCATCCCTAGCAAAATTGATCCCAAGAGCTGGCTCGGGAAGCTCCGGTGGAACTTCTTCAGCTGGAAGATTAACTTCCCAGGTTTCATTTGAATGTCCATACAGACACAAATTCTCCTTCTCTACAAATAAGTAAGTAGTAGTAACATTCTTCAATAAATAATATAAAGTCAAAAATGCATTATTATCAGAAAATAAATAATCAACAAAATATGAACTAATAAATTCACCTGGATCACAGAGGCCGTAAAACTCATCCACATCTGAGAAAGCAAACATCAAAATTCAAACTTAAATAGAAAAATGATAAGAGGAATAATACTTCCACCAGTTCAATTCATTTTTTTCTTGAGGGGGTGTATGTATGTATAAGAGAAGAGTACCATAAGTTAAAGCACGAACAATTCCAGTACGGCGCGCGCTGTAATCTTTGAAGATCTCCTCTACAGTACGGGGACTCGAAGAAACACCTGCCATTTCTCTTTATATATATATATATATATATAAATTATTATAAGATCTATATTTTTATTAAGTCAGCTAACAATTTTATATAAGAAAAAAGGCCATGGAAGAATTGTTTAAATTAGAATGCACACACACAGAAAGAGAGAGAGACAGAGAGAGAGAGAGAGAGAGAGAGAAAATAGGGCGAGAGGTAGAGTTGAGTGTGCATGTGAGAGACACGGGGGAAATTTGGGAAAGTAGAGAACGGCGTCGTTGTGATATTCTAACTTTTTTTTTTTTTTTTTTAATTTCGTAATATGCAATTTATTTATTTTTTGGTAGAAAAATAAGAAAACACTGCCCTTACGCTCGCTTTAAAATAGAGAAAAAGGCAGATAACCCTCTAAACTATTACCTCCGGGGCATGTTACCCCCAACCTTTATTTTCGACCAGTGTCCCCCAAGCTTATTATTGAAAAGTATTCCACTACCCAGGTACCCCCCAGCTCGTAGAATTGGTCTTAAATTGGTCGTGCCAATCACGTGACATTTTAACCCAATGGAAAAATTGGTACTTTACTATTAATAAACCACATGGTTGAATAAAGAGGGAAAATCGTGTGATTTCAACCTCAAATCACAAACCCTAATTTCGCTACAACCCTCATCCGATTTACGCGCGAAATCCCAACATTTCTCATAATCTAAACAAAAATTATTGAAGCCGTGTTGTTTACTTACTTTCTAACGCAATTGGTTGGAAGATCCGTACAAAATTCGACAATGTATTCCCCCATCAACTGACACCCGATTATGGTATGTAAAGATTCAATTTTTGAATTTGTTTCCTTTATGTTGTGGTCCCTCTTGTTTTTTATGTATGTTTTTGGTCCTATTTTGGTAGAGTAGAAAGCATGTGGTCCACTATGTCGAACTTTGCACCACAATCCACTGATTGTAGGGTTTCTGTGTAGTGGAATAACTGTCCTTCTTTGTTTTTTATGTTTGTTGTGGTCCTGTTCTGGTAAAGTACCATGCATGTGGTCCACTTTGTCAATTTTTGTACCAAAATCGAATTTTTATTGTGGTTTCCAGTGTAGTGTGTATGCATGTGTATAGGGATGCTTCTTATTTGCTTACTAAATCATGTCAATCCATTCAATGTTGCCAATATTTGCATATACGTTAACATTTTGGAGCCACCATGTGTTAATTGAACTTTTGTGTCATGTTACAGGTAATAAAAGAGAATTCTTTACTATTAGACTACACCATCAAGGGGAGATGAACAACTTAATCATAATTTGTTACCAAGGTGGTAAGGTGGACCACATTGACTATTGTGATATAGATGAAATGTCATGTCTGAAGGTTGCTCTAATGGCTAAAGAAGTTGGATGTCCTTCTGATGTGGATTTTTTCTACAATGCACAAGGGTGGGATAATTGTAGAGATCTCTATGCCTTAAAAGATGATCAAGACTCTATGAAAATGGCTGGAGCTGCTGGTAAAGAGAGACTTGTCTCTATCTATGTTATTTCAAAGCCACAAGTTGAGAATGAAGTTCCAGATGAAGGAGATGCACCAGCAGCAAGCCTATATGATCTATCTGATCATCCCACTGAAGTAGATCATACAAATGAGGGAAATCATCCAAATGATGCCAATTACAACTGGTGGAGTGAAATTCATAATGAACCTGAAGCATGTTATGGTGAATCAACAATCATTCAACCGGGGAAGCAACTGAAGACCCAAATATGTCAAGTAAAACAGATCCAATTTGACCATCCTAGACTTTCAACCAATGGAGCTTCTGCCTCACATTTACCAGCCTTCATCAGAGACCATTGTAGTGAGAAGTTAACATATATCATAGATGTTGTTGACACCGATGAGAGTGATGGAGAAGTGTCAGTGGGAGATGACTCAGTGTACTCTGACCATCTAGTAGATGAGGATAATGACCCAACAGAAGACAACACTTGGTTTGATGAGAATGTTGACCAGAAGGTAGAGTTTGGAGGGTTGCCATATCCTATACCAGCATCAGAGACTTCAAAAAGACCAGCAACCAGGAGCAAAAAAGCACAACAAGCACCACCTGCAAAAGATCCTCCTACTAAAGAACCACCTGCTAAAGACCAGTTCTTGTACAAGGGAGATATTGTGTTCAACCCTGCAATAGACATGGATAACATACAATTCAAGTTGGGAATGATATTTACCGACACCAACACTTTAAGGGATGCCATCAGGAAACATGCCATTGACAATGTCAGGAGTGTATACTCCAAGAAGAATGACAAGCATAAGATTGATGTCTGGTGCAAACAAATGATATGCAGCTGGAGATTGTATGCTTCAAAGGTCCCTGGAGAAGACACAATGAAGATCAAGACACTTCATAATGAACACATACGTGGTAAACAGGCATCAGTTGTTCAAGCCAACTCCAAGTGGATAGCAAAAAAGTATTTTGATAAGATAAAAAGTGATCCTAACTGGCCTGTGGGATCTATGCTCACTGTTATAAGAAGAGAAGAAAATATGGAGTTTAGTAAATATCAGATGCATAGGGCAAAAAGAACAGTATTCAAAAAAGGGTTGGGTACTAAGAATGAGCAATACAGTATGCTTTGGTGCTATGCAGAAGAAATCATGAAGACATATGTGGGTACAACAATTAAGATTAAGTGCAAGATTGTTGGTGATCAAGCTAAATTCAAGAGGTTTTATATCTGTTGGGCAGCCTTGAAGGAGGGCTTCCTTAATGGGTGTAGGCCCTTAATCTGCCTAGATGGCACACGCCTAAAAACAAAAAATAGTGGAGTCCTTCTCATAGCAGTTGGGGTGGATTCAAATAACTGTATATTCCCCTTTGCATATGCTGTTATGGAGAAGGAAAAAACCAAATCTTGGAGATGGTTTTTGAGGATAGTGGTTGAGGATCTGAACATTCAGAATAGTCAAAACTGGACTATTATGAGTGATAAACAAAAAGGGTGGATTGAAGCTGTTGGTCAAGTGCTTCCTGACTGTGAGCACAGGTTTTGTGTCATGCACTTGTATGCCAACTTCAGGAAAGAACACAAGGGCCTAGCTTTGAAGCAAATTTTGTGGAATGCAGCTAGGTGTTCTAGAGTTGAAGACTTTATGAAGGTAATGCAAGGATTTAAAGAAAGGGATGAAGCAGCTTACAATTGGTTGGTGGAGAAAACCCATACACAGTGGTGTAGGGCATTTTTTAAGACTCATTGCAAATCTGATTTACTGCTGAATAACATGTCAGAATCATTTAATTCAATGATTGTGAAGACAAGAAGTATGCCTATCATAGATATGTTTGAAAACATAAGGGTGATGTTGATGAAGAGGATAGGAGTGAAGAAGCTGGCTATGGAGAAGTGTAGGACACCTGATTTATGTCCAAAGATACACCTTCAATTAAAAAAAACAGAAGGGCTCTGCAATGGAATTCACTGCTATATGGAATGGACATTTAGCATATGAAGTATGTAATCCTTATGGAGACAAGTTTGTGGTCCATTTGGGACAAGGAACTTGTAGTTGCAGAAGATGGGAACTTACTGGAATACCTTGCCCTCATTCCATATGTGCCTTGTATCTGAAGATGTCATTAACCCAATTTATAAGAAGCATGCATACTTGGGCATTTACAGTTTCTTCATGAACCATATGCATGCAAAAGAGGCATGGCCACATCCCACTAATGAAGTAACCAAAGTGGTTCCTCCTGCTCCTAATAAGATGCCTGGCAGGCCTAAGAAATACAGCAGAAAAGTTGTACCAGAGGAAAAACAAGATAAAAGGGGTAAAAAGGATGTTGAGTCTGGAAAGCTAGGGAATGAGGGAATTATAATGACATGCAGCTTCTGTCTGGCTGTGGGTCACAATATTAGAACCTGTAATGTGAGGAGAAGTGCCCTCTGGCTGTTGCAAAGAGGAAGAGGAAGAGCAATACACAACTCCCAAGCAGGCCCAAACCTAAGAAGGTAATATTGCTTAAATTTTGCATTTGAGATTGCTAAACTACTCTTTTTAATTTGTGTGTGTATTGAATTGCTTCAATATTGTTGTTGTTGCAGAGGGATTACAGCAAGAAGATGGAACCTCCTGCTCCAGTACTTGATGATAGAACTATGGTTGGTTCAGCATTTGCTGGAGCAACAGCTGCTAGTGCAAATGGTGGACAGGGGTCTGATTTTGCTGCAGGAATTAGTGGTACAATTGCCACTCAGTGTTCACAAAATAATCCACCAGCTTTGAGAATGAGAAAAATAAGAGGAAAGAACAAGGTATTGTACTGCTAGGATTCTGACTTGGATTGGTATTAAACTAATTAAACTGGTGGATTGGTATTAAACTGGTGGATTGGTATTGTATTACTCACTTGATTGGTATTAAACTAATTATTTGAGACTTCAATATGTAGGTAAATCCAAGTCAGACCACCACCCCTTGAGTTGCACCAGCCTCAAGCAACCTGCCTGATTTGACAACACAACAAGCCAACCTGCCTGTATGTAAGGGAAAGAAGAAGGTTGTTGATAAAGCTGCAATCTTGAGCCAGAGTGTGGTGAAGCCAATTGAGACTCCATCAAACACTAACAAGCCAACCTGTTCAAGTGCTGCAAGTGGTACAAGTAATGTGGCATCATCTCTGCAACTTGAGCATTCAAGGAAATAGTTCAAGCCACCAAAGAAGGTTGTTGGTGTTCAAAGGAGGAAGATACAGAGTATGGTGACAGGGACTAGAGAAGACTCTTTCTTTTAAAAATGCTAGTTTGAATTTTAAGGGTGAAGTAGATAAGATTTGTTAATCATCATTGAGAATTGTCCCCTATTTTGTGACTGGTAAATGATGTTACCAACCTTTTTGTCTAGGGCATGATGATATTGAATCTTGCAAATACTTTACCTATTTTAGAGTGAAATGGATTTGAATGTTGAATTGAATTATTAAGTCTTGAGGTTTGAATGTTGCTTTATTTTGAGTACTCAATGTTGATTTACTGTGAATTTCTTCATGTTGGTTTATATTGTGAATCTTGTAGCATGTGTGATGATTATACCAGTCTTGAGGATTAAATGTTGGCCTATTGTGAAGCTGCAGCATGTGTGTGTATGGTCAGGCCTGTCAGGCTTATTTTTTGGTCTTATTATGTTGGTCAGGCTTGTGTTATTTTTTGGTCTTATTACTCTTGCTCTGTTTTGAGGTGTGATAACACCATTCATTCATTAACAGTAAAATCCATTACATTAACACAAAAATCCAGTCACAGATGTAACACAAGATAACTGCAAATGATAACAACATATAACAACATTCATTCATTAACCTAAAATCCATTACATGACAATATACACTAAAATCATCACTAAATTACCCACACCAGTACCAGAAGCACACCACAAGAACAAGAACAAGACATCACATTACTACAACAACACATTACTCACATTACTCAACTATATTACAACATCACATTACTCACATTAACCCTTAATTCACCAGCTGCCCAGATTCAATTACCAAGTAAACCTCTCACCACAAGAACAACCAAAATCAATAAAATAGAAAAGCACAGCCTTCTCTTCAATTTCTTCAAATGAGCAACTTCACTTTCAAGATTGTTTAGCCTCCTTAACAACCCATGAATAATAACACGGGATCTATCGCACATTGGAGGATCAATCCAAGAAAAAAAGTCACATGCACCACACCCCTTCAAAATCGAGAAGTGTAACTAAGTAAGATTCATATGTAAACGCAATTAGGCTAAATAAAAAGCGTGAGAATAACAGTAAAGATAATTACCGAATAATTTTACAACGAGCAAATCTTCTTCCCGGATTTTGATCCGTCCACGAAGTTTTTTCGGTCGTTCTCCTCCCAGAATTGCATATTCGCGTCGATTCCATGTTCCCTTTTGTTGTGTGTGTTGACATAAAAGAATTGAATGAGGATAATCAGGAAATCAAATCAAATTTCGTAATTAGGGTTCTTATGAATTTGATGGTTTTTAATTTGGGGATTTTTCGGGTATAAATGGACTGAGAATCGAAATAGAGTTGTTATTAATAGTATAATACCGATTTTGCCCTTGGGGAGACCAATTCTGCGAGCTGGGGGGGTACCGGGGTAGTGGAATACTTTTTAAAAATAAGCTTGGGGGGACACTACTCGAAAATAAAGGTTGGGGGGTAACATGCTCCGGAGGCAATAGTTCAGGGGGTCATCTGCCTTTTTCCCTTTAAAATATCACTGCAGTTATCAAGCACACTATTGTCAACTTTCAGTTTAAACTAACCCGTATTTGTTTTTAACCATTCTTCTTCATTGACGCTAAATTCAGTTCTACTCTAAATTACTTAACGTGGTTGATGATCGTAGATGTGGACAACATTTTACCTTTAAATGTTTTGTGATTTCTCGACTTCCTTTGCTACCAAATTCCCCTTGCGAAGACAATTCTCCAAGGCGTACCCGGTAATAGAGTGCAACAACAGTTTGACATTTCTGGATTTTCTTTCAGCCATCTATCGTTGTTTGCATTTCAGAATTTTGCTCGCATAGATGACGAGATTAATTTACTCCAAACCTGAACCGTAAAAGTACACGCGTAAAATATGTAAAGCTAATCCCTCCAGATCATTATAAACAACGCATTCGACACTCTCTATCATCTTACAAACTTTTCTCAACTGATTAGTTGCAAGGTGGTTTTGAGCCAGCACCCATAGAAAGTGCTTGATCTTGTTGCCGCAGGGGTATCAAGAATTGAAGACATAATTGTTTTAGTATTAGTTTTATAATTATTTATATTAGTTATTATGTGAGTCAGCATTAGAAGGAATATTTGTTAGTTGGAGATATTCTTTTTTTGTCTCTTAGCTCACATGGTTTTTATATGTGACCATGCATTGTAATCCTCCCTAATTAATGAGAACCATTTCTGTTTTGCACAGCACCAACATCATGCTTTCTTTCTTTTCTCCCTCTACAGATGTTAGCTCACCATTATCAAAATGGTATCAGAGCAGTGGGAACCTTTTCCACTGACTCTCAGATCCATCACCACAAGCTTATGTATTTCTTCTTTTCTTTTCTGTTCCTTTGCTAAAATCATCAAACAACATATGCGATGACAAACACAATGGAAAACAACGGTGGATCAGAGATTGGTACACCGACGAAATCTAGCTGCACTTCGGCATGGCCATCACTACCACGAAACATCCCTCCACAGGAGGATCCATCAAATCCTCTCTATTTGCATCATGGTGAGTCTTTAGGTCAAGTTCGTGTATCTCAAAAGCTGGACACACGCAACTATCATCAATGGAGCAGAGTTATGCATATTCGTCTCTTAGCTAAGAACAAATTAGGCTTTGTGGATGGGTCCATTCCAGACACCCCAATTGATGATTCCACTCATTCAACTTGGGTGAGGTGTAACTACATGGTACTTGGATGGATATCTGTTGCACTATCCACTGAGACAAGGATTGCATTCTCTTTTTTGACTCTGCACAACAGGTATGGAGTGAGTTAAAGAGGATTTTTGCTAGACAAAGCAATAACAGAATCTATATGCTGGAACAACAGTTAATAACCACTAAACAAGAAGGTAATCCAGTGAGTTTGTACTCTTCAAAATTGAAGGCTATCTGGGATGAAATAAAACAGTATGACATGCCTTGTAATTGTTCAAATCCCACTTGTGGTGCACTGAGTGCTATGCATAACAAATATGAACTCATGCGCATTATGCAGTTTTTTATGGGACTTGATGACACTTATGTACACTTAATTTCGAGCTCACTTCAGTTCAACCCACTAGAGCAGTGGAATCTGCAGCTATGCTATCCAAGTTGCTGCCACAACATACACCATCCATTGCACTAATGGGACAATCACAAAGGTTTGGTCCCAATGGGAATCAGATCAACCTTGGTAACAACAACCATGGTTATGAAAGTAACAACAACTACGTCTATAGAAACAACAACACTGGTAACAAACCTTGGTAAAGAGGAAACAACAACACCAACAACAAGCCTAAGGTTACTTGTACCAAGTGTGGGAAAAGAACCATACGGTGGATAATTGCTATGAGATATATGGGCATCTACATGGGCACAAGTATACAAAATTCAAAGGAGGAGGAGCTCTTGGAAGGAACAACTATATCACCATTAACAAGGCTTTACCAGTGGGACAGTTTGTAGGACCAATTGTACCTATCACTCAAGACCAGTACAATCACCTTTGTATCTTGCTTCAGGGGAACCATCTAGGCTCGTCTCATGATAAGTCCACATCTCTTCATTCAGGTTCAGGTTGTACCTCATGTAGTGTGGCATTGCCATCATACTCCTGGCTCTTGAACTTTACCACTTGGATCTTGGATTTAGGTGCTTCTGATCATCACTTGCAATCTCCCATTGCTTGTTGATAAACAGCCCCTCATTGATCATTTAGTAAATCTACCTAATGGCACCACAACACCAGCTACATATTGTGGTTCCATTCATTTGAATTTTGATATAACTTTAACTAGAGTGTTATTTGTTACTGATTTCACCTTCAATCTACTATTTGTTAGTAAGCTGATACATAACCTTAAGTGTTGTCTAATCTTTTGGTCAAATTTTTGTGTCATACAGGAGCCAAGCAGCTGGAAGAGGATTGGGATTGCTAGAGAAGAGCATGAACTCTGTTTTCTTCAAGCTGATAAGGAGACCTCTAGTTCTAGTACAAATTCTGATGTTTTTTCTTCTATGTCACAACTTTGTTGTGGCACTACAGGCTAGGCCACCCATCTGTAAACAAATTATCTTTGCTCAAAATTAATGAAATTCCTTTACCTTCTAAGCTTGAATCTATTACTTGTGACAAATGCCACTTAGCAAAACAGTACAGATTACCCTTTCACGTTGAACCTCATACTAATGATGCTTGTTTTGACTTGTTGCATGCTGATATTTGGGGGCCATTTTGTTTGCCCTCACACAACAAATCAAAATATTTTCTCACACTTTTGGATGACCAAAGCAGATATACCTGGGTTTTCTTGATGCATAATAAAGAAACCAGACAAATCAATAAAAACTTCTATACACCGATTAATACTTAATTCAACACTCCCATAAAATCCTTTAGAACTAACCAATGATTAGAGTTCAATATGACATAATTTTTCTCTGCTCATGGTATTATTCACCAGCAGAGGTGTGTGTACACCCCTCAACAAAACTCAGTTGTTGAGAGGAAGCACATGCACCTCCAAAATGTATCTAGAGCTCTTAGGCTCCAAGCCAATATTCCTCTTGAATTATGGGGGGAGTGTGTTGTCACATCTGCTTACTTAATCAACCAGACTCCCACTTAAGTTCTTGACAATCAAACACCATTTCATCTACTTCATTCTAAGCGTCCAATATACTCTCATCTCAAAGTTTTTGGTTGCTTAGCATATGCCACAGCCTTACCTCATGCCACCACTAAACTACATCCAAGAGCTACTAAATGTACTTTCATGGGTTATCCAGCTCATACCAAAGGTTACAAATTGTATGATCTCACATCACATCAGATCTTCATCTCTAGGGATGTTTTTTTCCATGAGGACCAGTTCCCTTACTCAGACTCTCTCACTCCCACACAATTATTGCCATATGATGTTGTCTTGTTAGATGATTATCCACCTTATCGTTATGTGGATTCTCATTCTCCCTGCTTACCTATTTCTCCTGAAGCCACCTCCAATGATCATATCTCCACTAAACCTCCCTCTCATCTCCTCTCTTCACCAGACAACACTTCTCTACACTCCAGTGCCATTGAACCTCCAAGAAGGCCTACTAGAACAAAAAGGCCTCCTACTCAATTGGATGATTATCAGTGCAACCTTGCTCTTGCTCCTACAATCTCATCCTCCACCTGTAACGCCCCAAAACTTTTGCATGAATTAGTATGGTATTTATAATATTACTGAGCAATAATATAATTATATTTATTGGTGATTAATGATATATGTGTTTAAACTCTCATATATATATATATTGAAAATAAGTTATATAATTTATAGGTATAACCATATTAATTAGGTGTTTTATTGCTATGTATATATAAATGTATATATACTCACGTATAACAAGCAAGTGTTATTATCTAAGGAGAGCAAATTTAATTATAATTAGAAACTGAGTTAATAAATCGTTAGTTATTTTAAAACTCAAATACCTTTAAACCCTACTATATTAATTAGCTTAACTTAAAGATTTGCGGGTTGAGGTTTTATCACACTTGCACGCCGCCCTAAAGTTATTCGAGTGTATTCCCATCCTTGCACCTCATTCCTTTCCGCCGTTATCTTTTCCGCACGCAGGTAAACCACAGCTCCCTTTTGTATTGTTCCTTTCCTTAATTAATTACTAGGTTAATTGTGTTATTGCATGGAACAAACCTTATTTTAATGAGTAAGGATAATCAGAACCAAAGGATTGAGTGGACCGCACCTTAATTAGGAGAGAATTGCTATCAAGAATTAGAATAAAGATTGATTTAATATTGTGTAACATGTTTTGCCTTTGAGTAGCAAAATATTAAATCGATCTCAAGGAGCCCAACCTCTACGCATTATTTTCTTACCATAGCATTACTATGTTGTTATAATTAGACTTAATTTGGCTAATTAGATTTGATTGTAAAAGTTTAAAGCATCCATATAATTATACGTACAACTACCTTACTAATTTTTAAAGGAAAAATAGATTTGATATATTGTTTTAATCGTAAAGTAATTACACATCACCTAATTTCAATATTATGTTAAATAATTTATTAGGTAGTCTGTTTATTGTATTACATCCATTCATGAAGGGAATCTATGTAAATACTTAGAACTTAGAACACAGATTCGAAACATACATATATTGGTAAAGCTATAATTGTTATTGCATGCAAGCCTAATAAATGACAATCATTCATGTAATTTGGGATTTGGGTATTTAGATAATTACATTAGTAGATTAAGATTTATAGTCTAGCTACATAGCATGTTATTGGAACTGACAACGTTACTGATTACTAGCGCTAATGAATACGGTTCATGTGAAACAATTATTAATTGCTTTAAACGTTTATTGTATTGACTGTTACTAACTGACTAAGTATTTGGAACGACCAAACGACTGACTGATTGTTTTAAACGACTGATAATGGATCCACGACATCTCTTTTCGTTGGAGTGCAAAAATAAGAACTTACCATATAGAATTTTGATGTTTCTTAGTAGATACATTCTTGTTGCTTCACTTTTGAGTGAAGATAGGTTCAATATGGTCCCATGGCATAAATGTATTCTCATGCAAAGTTCTGTTTTTGATGTAGCGTCTCAGATCAAAGCCATGGCAGATGATATAGAACCTTTGCTGGCAGAAGTCCATGAGAGTGGTTTGCTGAAGGAAGTTGAGAACTTGACCAAGAGCCTTACTCGAGCCTCGGAGGATTTGAGGTGTAGTAGTAAATTGTTCAATTTGGTTTATAAACTTATGATGACATCTTTTATCTTGTTCATAAACGACATGCATATGTATCCAAACGAGTTTTCAATACAAACATACAAATTGGTAAACCAGTTACCACCTTCACACCAAGACATCTAAACCCCTTATGTTTCTCTAGAAATCACTGATCTTGTAACCAATGGTGCAAAACTCTTACAACTAATTTGATATGTGACTAGAGCATGTGTTGTTTGTTTGACAACTAGCACAATTTGTGCTTGGAGCACTTGTTTGGTAACTGGCTAATGTTACATTTTTTCTGAATTCCACAGAAGGGTGAATTCATCCATTATGACTCCTGAAAATACGGAACTGATCCAGAAGTCAATTTATACCCTCATTTTTACTTTAAAGAACATTGAGGTATGTTACATTTGATTCCTATGGTTCAGGCGACTATTTCGTTCTCAACATCATTACGTGAAATAGCCTAATTTATTTTTGCTTCTCTGCCCATCAATATCTGCAGAGTATTAGCTCTGATATATTAGGCTTTACTGGGGATGAAGTCACAAGAAGGAATCTGAAATCCCTCATCAAGTCTCTCAGCAGGTTACTGTGAAAGATTTGGAAGTTGATCGGCTAATATACTTACGGGATTCCTTATTTGTGTTTGGGTTCTTTTCGATGCGAGTAGGTGTTCAGACTGAGCGTTGAAAAGCTAGAAGTTTTGTTGATTTCTCCTGATGTGGATTCAGAAAATATGTGCCATATTTGAGGGGTTTTTTTTTCTTCTTTTTTTCTTGAAGAGACTGAACTCATATGTCCCGCCAAGTTTTTCCATTACTCACGTTTCTCACAGATGAGATGTCCAGCTGTCTTTCTCTTGATTTATCCATGATGTTCAGTAGATGGGAAGTAAAGTTGTTCAAGGGCTGCTCTAAGATGCTCTGCTTAGGCTTTGGATGCTCGGCTTCTTTCTTTTTTGATTACAAGGAAATGCAGTAATGATATATATATATATATATATTTTGATCGATAAATGCAGTAAATGATATAAACCAACAAGAAAATCATTTCAATCAAATTTTGATGTTGTCTTTTCAGCGCTGTGTCTGAACCGGTACTCGAAAGAGAATCTTATTGAAATCAGATTTCGTTATTGTTGTTAGTAATGACGTATAAATTTAGAAACTGTAATAAAAATAAAATTGGGGCAAGAGTTAAATTCTCTCTTTAAAATGATATTGTCCTTTATTGCTTATGAATTCTCAGCAATTGTTTTTCAAGATGTAATGATTTACAACTTAATATAGCAACATTGCAAGTATTAAGAACGATTAATCAAACAAAAAAATAAATTTCAAAACAAATTCTAAAAAGAGTATTTGTGTGAGCGATTTTCTGGAAGTAGGGGTTATATTAATAGATTTTAAAAAAGTTGCTATGGGGTGATTGAACCACGCCACACTCGATTGACGTTGATTTGTGACTATTCGTAATCTTGTGCGATCATTCGCTGTTGACTGTGTGTAAGTGACTTGTTCACTTATTGCTGGACGTTTTCCGCTTACTAGACATACTGATTCAAGAGTGATTTGCAACTAAACACATAAGGATGCCATGTTTTTAATTTATTTGTTATAAATTAGTTTTGAGCAAAAATTAATTATTTCATTAAATTTTGCTCAGAAAATTAATTTTAATAGGAGACTCCAAGTTCAAGTTCCAATTGAAACCCAAACCCAAGCCCAAGTAACGGCTCGTGACCCATTGTCACGCCCCAAAATTAGGAAGAAAATAAATTTATACTTTAGTCCTTGAATTTTTGAAAACTTTTATTTTTGACCCTAAATATTTAGAAAAGTTTGCCTTTTAGTCCCTGCACTTAAAAGTTAGTCTTTCATTATTTTATAGGTCTCTAATCCTAAAGTATATATTTTAATTTTAAATATTAATCAAGTTGATCGAATTACCTAAAATAATCACATAAGTAAATATGTATGTAACAAAGAAATCTAATTATACCTATTTGAATTTTAATTATAAATAATTGAGAAACTTAATATACAATTAATCAATTGATGAAGTAAGCCCTAACATCTTTTTGATGAGGTAAGCCATGGCATCTTTAAGAGCATGATTAAATTCAGATTTTTTGTTATTTATTATAAAATAATCAAGGTGAGACATAAATAGTTATGATTAAACTACTATTTTCGCGTATAAATACTCACCATTGTTCAACATTTTATACAGCCTAAAATAATCCAATTCTGCAAAAGTACTCAGAAATAAAAGTTGTTCTTTTTTGTGTTTTCGTTGGGAAAATAAATTTTTTTCGAAATTTTATCTTGTTATTTTCTACCCAAAAAGACGATTTTGCCCTTACACCTTAGAAAAATCATATAAAATAGTAGAAACATTATTTTACTACCAATTTTTGGATATATATACCCTTCTTGGTGTTTTCTATCTTTTGTATGAAGACATCTTGCGCAAATAGTATGATCTAGGAGGCCGTAATCCGTAAACCGTAAACTGCTGCCAAGAAATCTGATAGCAACTATTATGTTGCAAGAATTATTTAGCATAGCAAACTTTGTGTTTTCTCAAAATCTTGGATACCCACATCTCTCATGATGCTATAAACCATAAAATATAAAAAGATTTAAAAACCAAGTTTATTTGGATGTCCGATCAAAGGTAAAATCGAAGTTGCGGTAATTTTTCAGTTTATTTGGCACAACCTTTATTTTCTTAGTTTATATGTTAAATCACCATCATAATTCCTGTGTTTATCACACACATGAACTTAACATGATTTAGTATTCGTTATAACCGGATTATTATAATTTATAATCATGAATTGACATTTTTGTAATTTTATTTATATAATTTAAATGGTAGATTTATCATGTTTAACATACTACTTTCATAAGTCTTACAAGATTATTTTTGGCACTTCATGACTTAAACATCAAATGAGATTAATTATCATAATAAACATTCCTTATCACATGTTTTGACAAATTTCCCATGTTATGTCTTTATATTTAAGTTATAACATAATTATGTGCATTTTAAACTAACTATAGAAAATAAAGTAATAATTGACTAAGTTAGACCTTTTAAGGTGTTACTTCATATGATACTTATTTGATATGTGGTTATTAAAAGTTTTGAATTGATTAAAGACTAAAAAGACGAGTTTTCTTAGAATTGGTTAAGTAATATATTTCAAGGATTTATTATGTATCAAACTGGATAGTTAATCAAACTTCACTTGTTACCGTTACTTGTCGTTGAAATGACTTTAACATGAACAGTCGTAGTCATAAGTTTGAAAATATGACTGTTTAATATAATTTTGAGGTATAAATAAGGTGGTTAAAACAATAGATATTCAATATTCAATTAAAGCATATGTTTTTCTTTAAAGATTTTCATATTTTGTCTAATGACATAAATTAGAATTATGTGTTGTTTACTAAGATTTACATTGTAACTAACATTCTTAACAAGAACGTTCTCAATTTCACCAACATTAGAACTGAAAAAGAAGTACCAATATTTGTTGTGGTAAATTATAAATTCAGTTGATTAATATTATTTAAAATTGTACCCCAATTTAATTGGGATTACAGGCTTGGTTGTTGTTGTAATATTATTTAAAATTTGTTAAAGGTTTGAAGAACTAATCAACGACATCAAGGTTTCCCGTACGAGTAAAGGTGATGTTCTATTTCTGATTTGTTCTAGCCCCGTTTGGCATCCGGCCCTGAGGAACTTGGACAGAAAATCCACTACTCCATTACCAAACCTCGAATAACCCATATATTTAAGTTATAATATAATTATGTGCATTTTAAACTAACTATAGAAAATAAAGTAATAATTGACTAAGTTAGACCTTTTAAGGTGTTACTTCATATGATACTTATTTGATATGTGGTTATTAAAAGTTTTGAATTGATTAACGACTAAAAAGACGAGTTTTCTTAGAATTGGTTAAGTAATATATTTCAAGGATTTATTATGTATCAAACTGGATAGTTAATCAAACTTCACTTGTTACCGTTACTTGTCGTTGAAATGACTTTAACATGAACAGTCGTAGTCATAAGTTTGAAAATATGGCTGTTTAATATAATTTTGAGGTATAAATAAGGTGGTTAAAATAATAGATATTCAATATTCAATTAAAGCATATGTTTTTCTTTAAAGATTTTCATGTTTTGTGTAATGACATAAATTAGAATTATGTGTTGTTTACTAAAATTTACATTGTAACTAACATTCTTAACAAGAACGTTCTCAATTTCACCAACATTAGAACTGAAAAAGAAGTACCAATATTTGTTGTGGTAAATTATAAATTCAGTTGATTAATATTATTTAAAATTGTACCCCAATTTAATTGGGATTACAGGCTTGGTTGTTGTTGTAATATTATTTAAATTTGTTAAAGGTTTGAAGAACTAATCAACGACATCAAGGTTTCTCGTACGAGTAAAGGTGAGGTTCTATTTCTGATTTGTTCTAGCCCCGTTTGGCATCCGGCCCTGAGGAACTTGGACAGAAAAGCCGCTACTCCATTACCAAACCTCGAATAACCCATATTTCATCATATTTTTGTTTTTGCATCTCATCGCATAACATTATTTTCTTACTCGTCCTTAAATCATATCCAATCATTTATTAATCATATTGATTCATAATCATGGTAATTCTCTGATATAATCTCATATGTTGGTTCTTGAACTGTGCAAAGAGCATCATACAATGTTCCGGACATGTAGCTCAAAGAGCAACGGATATTATCCGGTTTACTAGCTTATTTTTTTTATCTGTTATTACCATTGTGATGCCTTTGGGAAGTTGGACCTAGGGATTGAGTCAAGTTACCGTCGGGCAGTAAGGACTGTCGGTTTAAGTAATTTCGCTTGATACCCATCTATCTAGGCGCCGCTTGCAGTCATGAATTGGCTGTAACTTGCGTGCTTAATCGACATGTACTCGAGCATGTCTCTTGATTGTTTGCAAGGTCGCTCCTCGTCGGGAGGTATAAGTTAAAATATTAGAAGTCATAAGGCTGGATTTGTTTATTGTTAAGCACAAGTTCATTAACTATTCCATGCAAATTCCAGTACAATTGCTACATCAAATAATCTAGTTAATCTGTTTCTACCGGTAAGATCACTCCTCGACATGTATCCAATAGGTCACAGTTAATTCTTGCATTTCCAGTTCTTTTATATGAATCTCACTATGTCATCAAAGACTTATTCATCGTTTCTTCTGTTCATTCCTCAGGATAAAATCAATATGGCAACATGGACCAAGTGAATAATTATTCAAGCAACAACAACAACCAAGCCTGTAATCCCAATTAAATTGGGGTAGGCTATATGAACCATAAATGAATCACGTCGAGTCGTGAACATGAATCTTCTGCTTCCAGAGATTTCGGTTGACGAGCATGTCTTCATTTAAATTTTTTAGCTTCATGTCGTTCCGTATGACCTCCATCCACGTCTTTTTCGGTCTCCCGCGAGCTCTAGCCGTCTGTCCTAAGTCGAGGTCCTCAACTCGTCGTACCGGTGCATCTATGGGTCTGCGTTTAACATGCCCAAACCATCTTAAGCGATTTTCTCGCATTTTCTCGTCAATGGCCGCCACACCCAATTTATGCCGAATATCTTCATTGCGCACTTTATCTCTCCTTGTGTTACCGCACATCCACCGAAGCATGCGCATCTCCGTAACGTTCATTTTATGTGCATGACTTTGCTTAATAGCCCAGCACTCGGAGCCATAAAGCAAAGCAGGTCTAATAGCCGTACGATAGAACTTTCCTTTAAGCTTTAGAGGAAAGTTACGATCGCACAGGATCCCTGTTGCACTCTTCCACTTTGTCCATCCAGCTTGGATGCGGTGGTTGACATCTCCGTCTAACTCTCCATCCATCTGCAGTATGGAGCCTAAATACCGAAAATGCGCACTTCTCGGTATCTCTTGGCCATCCAACTGAACCGTGCCCTCGTTGTTTCTTCGTTGTTTGCTAAACTTGCATTCGAGGTACTCTGTTTTTGTTCGACTTAGTCGAAATCCTCGTGCTTCTAATGTTTGTCTCCATCGTTCTAATTTAGCGTTAACTCCCATTCTCGTCTCATCGATGAGGACAATATCGTCTGCAAACAACATACACCATGGGACCCGGTCTTGGATGGTTCTGGTGATTTCATCAATTACAATGGCAAACAAAAATGGGCTCAAAGCTGACCCCTGATGTAAGCCAATTGTAATTGGAAAGGCGTCTGTTAAACCGCCACAAGTTCGGACACTTGTCACCACATTCTCATACATATCTTTAATGATGTTGATATATTTAATGGGTACCCCCTTCTTCACCAAGGTCCACCATAATACATCTCGAGGTACTTTGTCATATGCCTTCTCTAAGTCGATAAAGACCATATGCAAATCTCTACTCTTTTCTCGAAAGCGTTCAATGAGCTGACGAATCAAATGGATGGCCTCTATGGTCGACCTTCCGGGCATAAATCCAAATTGATTCTCAGATATGGGAACAATTTGTCTCAATCGGTGTTCGATCACCCTCTCCCATAGCTTCATGGTATGAGACATAAGCTTTATCCCACGATAGTTAGAGCAGTTTTGGACATCGCCCTTGTTCTTATAAAGAGGTATTAGCGTACTCTTCCTCCACTCTTCTGGTATTTTATTTGTTCGCCATATTTTGTTAAAGAGGTCCGTCAACCAGGTCACCCCTATCTCTCCCATGCTTCTCCAAGCCTCGATAGGGATACCATCTGGACCAACGGCTTTTCGAGTCTTCATCCTCTTCAAAGCATCTTTGACCTCCGACCTTCTAATACGGCGCATAAAATTGCGGTTCAGATCTTGAGGGGACTGTGAGATGTCACCCACTACTTGGGTGGGGCCTCCATTGAACAGGCCCTCGAAGTACTCCCTCCACCGTGCTTTGACCTGATCCTCACGCACTAAGACAGACTGACCTTCATCTTTGATGCATTTCACTGCACCTAGGTCTCTAGTCTTCCTCTCTCTAATGCGAGCAATTTTGTATATATCCTTCTCGACCTCCTTGCTATCCCTCTTTTCATAAATTTCCTTGTACACAGCCTCTCGTGCTAGTCCAACAGCTTTCTTTGCCTCTTTCCTAGCTAGCTTATACTTTTCAAAGCTTGCTCCATCATGGTTCTTCTTTAAATCCCTGTAGCAATCCCGTTTGGCCTTGATAGCCGCCTTCACTTCTTCATTCCACCATGACGTGTCTTTACCTGTCAGGCTACTACCTCGGGATTCACCTAAGAGGTCTTTAGCTACCTCCTTGATACAACAAGCCATTTTGGTCCAAGTTGCATCTGCATCGTCCTCAGTCTTCCAGTCTACCTTTTGAACCACTCGCTCCACGAAGGCCTTTTGGGTAGACTCCTTAAGCCGCCACCACTTAATTCTAGGTTCCAACCGGCGCCTACTCCTCTTCACTCCTTGCCGCAGTCTAATATCCAACACCAAAACCCTATGTTGCGTAACTACACTTTCCCCGGGGATGACCTTGCAATCTATGCAACGACTTCTATCTGCCCTCCTTGCTAAGAAGAAATCTATCTGACTCTTATTTGACCCACTCCTATAAGTGACCAAATGAGACTCTCTCTTCTTAAACCAAGTATTTGCTACAAGCAAATCATAGGAGAGGGCGAAGTCTAAGATAGCGCTCCCCGGCTCATTGCGATCCCCAAAGCTATACCCGCCGTGGATGTCCTCGAACCCATCACGGCTAGATCCTACATGACCATTAAAGTCACCTCCAAGCGTATATTTTAAAATATTCGTATTTTGTCACTAGTTTATAACCATTAAAATAGTCACATTATTTGTAATATCAAGACTTCCGCTGCATATATCAATATATAATTTATAAAACGTGTATGGTTTTGATCATGAACAAGTGAGACCCCTTCCTATGAGTTGCGTTTTAGTTTGGATTGGGTAAAGTGGCTGGCCACCACTGAACCAACTCGGATCGGAGCATGGCTCGTGGGACACGGTCGTCACACTCATATTCTCCGCGTGTGAGCTTTGAAGCATGGCTCGTAGCATGTATATTTTTCCCTTTTAAAGACATGGGGTACACCAAGGGACCCCAACCTTTATCTAAAATAAGTAATAACTAATAAATAAGCTCAAACTTTCCATGTGGGACCTGTGGAGTTTTCACCTTCCCACCCATTTTATCTTTCTTTTCTTTAAGATAACTTATTTCAACTAGTTTTTTTAATTAAATTATTTCAACTAGCTAATTATAGCATTTAATTCCTCATTCATCAAAAAATAGTTTTGAGTAATTAAAAATACTATATTGATTTCCACGAAACGCAGATTATATCAAGGAGAACAAATTGGGATTTTGTTAAATGTAATTTATTTAAGGGAAAAAGTACGGACTATACCCATCGTTTAGCCTCTTTTACGAAACTATACCCAACGTTTGAATTTTTGCAACACTATACCCAACCTTTGAAAATCGTAACTATACTATACCTATACTAATTTTCCGGCCAAAATTCAAAATTTTGAGGGGTAAAACAGGTAAGTCACTATTCCCAACGGTAACATAACGACTCCCTCAGCTATTAAACCGATTTTCCCCCCCAATTCGTAACCCTAATTTCTCCAGTTCAATTATTCGAAGAAATTGGTCGATTAAGATGGATAATCCGCAATTGTGTCTTTGTGGGATAAGAGCTTCGTTGGAAACATCTTGGACCGACAACAATCCAGGTCGTAGATTCTCTCAATGCACTAGGCGACGGGTAAGTCGCAAATTCGAATGTTTTTGGTAGTAATTCGTTTTAATTTGATTTCGTCGTAATTCGATTATGTTTTTTGACAGGGAGTAGGCCGTTGTAATTACTGGGTTTGGGTCGGCCCACCAATGTGCGCTAGATCGAGGAAAATAATACCCGACTTGCTCCGTAGGGTGAGAGAGCTTGAAGATTAATTGGCTAGGGTGAAGAAAAGGCAAAAAATGTTTAAGATTGTACTTGTTATCGTGTTCATGTATGTACTTTGGGGTTTCTTTTGATCGTTTAAGGTTTTAGGGAAAAAATTATGAATTGGCATTGTGAAGGATTATGTTAGTTTGTAAGTTCCAAGGTTGTTGGTGTATGAAATGAATTGTCTTTAATTGAACTGAAGGAAATTGTATAACAGTTAGATCAAGGATAAATATATATATCACCAGTTAATTCAATTGAAGGCTAATCTACAAATTTGGCTCATTTTGATTAGCTTTCTTCTTAGGTTTCTTCTTAACTGGTCCTGCTAGAGGATTGGATTTCCTCACTTCACAACTTCTTATGTTATGACCTTGTTTACCACAGTAACTACAAGTCATACCTAATCCAATTCTACAAAGTTTTCCAGCCTCCATAGAATCTTCCATCTATTTCTTCTTGACCTCATCATTCTTTGTGTTCCTCTTGCCTTTCTTTGGTCGTCCAGGCATAGCCGTAGGCTCTGGGGGTACTAACTTTGCAGCTGTGGTGCTAGGCATTGGCCATGCTTCTCTTCCCTCCATTGGCATCATGAAATGCCCATATATATTCAGGTAAGTCTCTCTGTGATAACATGGGTGAACAAATTGTTCCAGATTCTTGTATTTCATATACTTCATGCCACTGATGGCATGGACACAAGGTATGCCTGTAAGTTGCCACCTATTACAGCTGCATGTCTTTTCTGCCAAATTAACTACCCTCACTGATGAAAATGGGCCAACAACTTCAAATTGCAGACTCCCATTCCAATTGGCAATCCACTGGACTGAATCATCAACCAGTTTGTTAAACATCACATCAATATTGGGACATATCAATATTGTCTCCCTCTCCATTTCCTTCCTCCTTACTCCAATTCTCTTCATCAGAAGCATTCTAATATACTCCCGCATCTCAATGATAGGCAAAGATCTTGCCTTCACAATTAAAGCATTAAAGCTTTCTGACATATTGTTCAGTAGCAGGCCACTCTTGCAGTGATGTAAGAAGAATGCTCTACACCAGTGAGCAGGTGGTCTTTCCAATAACCATGTAGCAGCACCTGGATCTTGTTCTCTTAGTTCATTGATGTATCTATCATAATCAACTTGCCTAGTTGCTCTTGCAGCATTCCAGAGAATATGCTTCAAGGTTAAACCCTTGGATTCCTTCCTCATGTTAGCCCAAAGATGTAGCACACAGAATCTGTGCTCACTATTTGGAAGCAACTGCTCAACAGCATCAATCAACCCTTTCTGCTTGTCACTCATGATGGTCCAATGTGAGTTGTTATTGATGTTGAGATCTCCAATGAGTAGCTGCAGAAACCAGGACCAGGTCTTACTTTTCTCCTTCTCCACAATTGCATAAGCAAATGGATATGTGCTGTTATTTGCATCAACTCCTACAGCTGTTAACAAGATCCCTCCATTTTTGGTCTTTAAATGGGTACCATCTAAACATATTATTGGCCTGCATCCTGCCAAAAATCCACTTTTCAAGGCACTCCAGCATACATACATCCTCTTGAATTTGCAAATCTCACCAAACAACTTGCATTTTATCTTCACAGTTGTTCCTGGATTTGAATTCATCATTTCTTCTGCATATCTCCAGAGATATGAGTACTGTTCCGCATCATCTCCCTTTCCCATTTCAAAAACTTTGCGCTTGCACCTATAAGCTTGGGCCTTAGAGAAGACCATGTTGGTATCCCTTCTGAAAATAGTCAACATTGACTCTACATGCCAATTTGGATCAGTGATGATTTTGTCATAGTACTTTTTGGCTAGCCATGTTGATGTAGCCTGTGTCACTATGTCTTCCTTTTGACATTCATGTGGCTCTATGAGTGTCTTTATCATCATAGTCTTCTCACCATTCATCTGTGAAGCATATATGTACCAAGGGCATTCCAAGTCAGCACACCTTGCACTAATCTTCTTTGGACAACTTTTAACCATTCTGATTGGCCTTTTTTCATCCCTAGCATATTTCTTAATAGCATCCTTCAAGTGATCAGGATGCTGGAATACCATCTTCACTCTGAATTCAATATTTGCCATGTCAATCAATGGATTGAAGACTTTATGATTTATGTAAGTCTCCCTTACAGGTTCTAGCAATCCACTTTTCTTCTTCTTTTTCACAAGGCTTTCTCTAGTGACTGTAGAGGAAGCAGGGGGGCCATCAGACACCCATGATTGAGAGGCAGTTGTGTTAGGTTGATCAGCTGATGATGGCTCTGCACTGGCATCACATTCCCTTCTAGGTTCTGTGTTGACAGTTGCACTTTCAAGATCAACATTCACTGTGTCAAGATTTGCTTCCTCCATTGGATCATTATCTTCATCTACCATCACATCAGAGTACTCAGAATCAGACCCCACAGAAACCTCACCATCACTGTCATCACTGTTCACCAAGTCTATTATGGATGCAACTAGTGGCCCACAATTCTCTAATATAAAACTTGGCAAATCTCTTACATTGCTGCCAGATGCAGCACCATTCTCTTCAGTAGTAGCAGGTTCTCTTGGAACTCCCTCAGTTGAGGTATGTGATCTATTTGTTGTATGTCCACCAGTTGTTGGCTGTCCAACACCATCATCATATGTCTTGTCTATCCTCTCACCAAAAGCATTAATAGATGCTCTACTTCTCCTCTTCACTCTAAGTTTACCCTTACCTTTCTCCTTAGCCTTATCCTTACAATTATCTTGTTTACCCTTACTTCTGTCACTGCCACAAGAGAGTTCTTCAACTTGACTTGCTACTCTTTCCAACTCTTCAGCAAACCCATCAGGATCCTCTTCACCACCAAACCCTTCATCATCACCACCATAGTTAAGGGGCTCACTAATTGGAGGGAGAGGATCTGTATCTTCACTTGCCTCACCATCTAACAACTCAACACTATCATCATCTGACAGAGAGGCAGCATTTGGTGTTGGTGGTTTCATAAGATAAACCTCCACCAGTTTGTGTTGAGCAGCAAATTTGGCCATGTGGTAAGCTTCATCATCATTGGTAATGCAAGCAAGCTGAAGACCAAACACCTCTGGCTCATCATTGTAAAATACCATCCAGTCATCACCCAACCCGAGTTCAACAGCCATATTTAGCAGCTCAAGTCTTGACATTTCATCAGCTGTGCAGTAGTCCACAAAGCTGATTTGTCCCTCCATATATGTAGGTTTGCCCAGAAACACCATATTCCCAGAGTGATGAATCATGATTGAAAAAAAATCCTCATCAACCCCTGCATATAGACAAAAGTAACTTCAAAACCCTAACAATGTGCGGCCATGCAAAATGCACCCATGCTTACCTAGGACCACCCAAATCTTACAATCGACAACAACGTAGTATGATTAAAGTAAAAAAAACAAAGTTGGTAGGGACAAAAACTTTACCATAGTCGGGAATCAAGGATCCTTGAGCCAAAAGTGTGTTTTCGTCTCGAATTCTCCAACCCATTGTCGGAAATAAGCTTAGAAGCTTTGATATTGTCGGAATTTGGCAGAGATAGAGAAGGAATCGGACAAATTTTGAGGAATTTGAGGAGGGGAGATTTTAGGGTTTATGAGAATCCCCAATTAAGTGCGGGAAAATTGACTGAATTGTGTGCTTATTCCCTCCTAAATAAGAGCCCATACCGAAAAGACTATATTACCCCCTCACTTGCCGAGACATGATGTCAATTTGTCTGGAAATGACGAATTTTGGCCGGAAAATTAGTATAGGTATAGTATAGTTACGATTTTCAAAGGTTGGGTATAGTGTTGCAAAAATTCAAACGTTGGGTATAGTTTCGTAAAAGAGGCTAAACGATGTGTATAGCCCGTACTTTTTCCCTTTATTTAATTAAATTGTCAAACATTACCTTGAAACCATTATTTCTACAAAGAACCCTAGATGAATGAAAACTCATTGCATACGCTCAAAATAGTTTAAGCGGAAAGCTTACTGCATTAGGAAAGATAACTTTTAACTTTGAACGTTCTATAGTGGAATACATTGATTTTACTTAGTTGACTGTAAATGTGATGTCTGGAACTATTTAGCTATTGGTCTAAACCAAGGCAATTGTATCTCCCATAAAGAGTATCCTACCATACTCTATTTAATTAAGCTTAGGAATCATTAAGAGTTAATCTTCACCGTTCCATTCTACTGGTTGCACATATATTATACATGTGAATGAGCTACACTCAACTTCTGGGTGCAATTATGATTAATCTTTACAACTTCGTTGTTTCATTGAACCAAGATCTTTGGATACCCAATGGTTTAGTTTAATTTATTTGGTCGTGTTGGGTTTTAAGCACATTCGCCTCATTAAGCAGCATTAAAAGCTTGAGTTTTTGCCCTACCTTCTAGCTCTCCAAGTGAAGCTGCCAATTCCAAGTCGTCGTGAAATTCAAAGTAAGGTCCCTCTCTTTTTTCCAATCATCGAATAATGATATTTTCCAATCATCGAATAAAATCATTAGGAGTATCAATCTATCTGCCATTGATGAGGCCAATTGCATTCAGTAGGACATCAAAATATGTTAAAGACCCATGATTTAATATTTGATCTCTAAGTAAGCCTTTGATTAAAGGATACGATAACGTTTCTTAGATTTTACATAATCAATGAAAGTGACACCATTAGAGATCCATTGTCTTATACATTGTATCTACGAAGTATATGTCTAGACTTATCATTATACATGTGACTTTGTGTCGTTCCAATAACCGATTATCGCAATTGATCGTAGTTGCAGACACTTGCTTGTCTCAACAAGCAATGTTCTCGAAAAAGTGACGTAGCCATTTGGCTTCTTCACCAGCTTTAACAACAATAAACTTAGATTTCACCATGGGACGAGCTATACATGCTTGTTTTGAGAACTTCCATGACAAAAATCCAACTCCAATGGTGACGACCTAAACACTGATGGATGCAGTTTCTTTGTTATATGATATCTCTCTTATTGTGAGTCTTCCCTTCCTTCTCTCCCAGTAAGTGTAATAAGGCCTGTAAGCTTCTTCTTTTGTTCACTGTATCTTTCTAATATATAATTTTCTAAATAAAGTATCTTTCTAATATAGCTAGATATTTGTTGTTGTGTAATTTATAATTTAAGACGTGCTTTAAATACCTAGGTATTCTAATCAAAACTTTCGATTATTTTTATTGTATTACAAGTGAATCTGCTTAGTTTATCAACTATATCTAGACGAGCGCGGTTCTTGATATACATCGGATTTCTTATTATCCTAGCATGGCCATGGTTTTTGCTTATGTGTGGACCCAAATTTACTGGCGCCTAGTTGGGGGGCCATCATATGCACTGACTCCTTGAGTACCATCTCAATATAATGAGACTTTGATAACATAATCCCATTTGTTATCTTAGTGATTTCTCTAATATGACATTGACGACCTCTAAATATTTCATATCAAAATTTGCACTCAAAGTTTTCTTTGTATTCATGATTGCATCATGATCATTTTCCCTAATTGGCATGTCGTTTACTTATAGACAAACGAACATGTAACCATTAGGTGTACCATTAATTTTGAAACCATTTGACAACATAATTTTGTCAAATTTTTTGTGTCATTGTTTTGATGATTGCTAAAACCCCATAATGACTTAATGAGTTTACATACAGTTTTCTCTTTTCTAGGAGCAACAAATCCCTCAGATTATTGCATATACATTTATTCAGCTAATTTATTATTTAGAAAAATTTATTTGTTTCAAAACCTTTTAATGAAGAATTGTAGTGAACACGGTAACATATGTGATCTGAGGCACTCGTCAATACATGTAAAAAATGTTTATGATTTTTTTGGTTAATTTAGCCTCTACGTACATTTTACATTTATTCAAAAATTTAAAATTAATGATGGTAATAACTCCAAGCTTACTAATTTATAGAAAGTATCAAATTAACGTGTTCTAATCTAACATGCCATAAATTTCAACACTCAATCCAGTAGCAAAAGTAGATATTTATTAATAGAAAAAACGACACTTACCCCCCTGAACTTTCTGCTCGAGAGCACTAACACCCCCAAGCTTAACTTTTTAAAGAATTGTACCCCCTGCGACACCCCCCACACATGAGAAAGGGAATATCCTACGAAATCTTTGGCTCCGCGTGCATGTGTCGTCAAACAATAGGGACACTTATACCCCTGAACTATTGGCTCGCGAGCACTTACACCCTGAATTACTGATTTTGCACTTAGTCTTGGACGACACGTGCACGAGGAGACCAAGATTATGTGGAATATACATTTTCGCACGTGTGGTGGGGTGTCGCCGGGGGGGGGGGGGGGGGAACCATTCTTTGGAAAATTAAGGTTGGGGTTGTTAATGCTCGAAATAAAAAGTTGGGGGGTGTAAGTGCTCGCGAGCCAATAGTTCAGGGGCGTAAGTGTTGTTTTTCCTTATTAATATCAATGCAGATGTTACGTTTTATAGTAATTACATTTGTCTTGAACTTTCTATCGACTATGTAATTCTTGCCCAAATTTACATTTTTAGTGAGTACAAACTTATCAGATAAAAAAACTAGTCTATATCTACAACTATCTAAAGTTGAACTCGATGTTACATTTTTTTGAAAAATCAAAACATGCAGTACATAAACTAGACTCGACTCTTTACCATATGTAATCTTAAGCATTACTCTACCCCCATTCCCCATGTATTTAAGTTTCTAATATAGAGCTTTCGTCCACTAATTGATCCATTGTATGCGAACATCTCATTGTCAACACAAAAGTGGCGAGTTCCACCATGTTTTCTTCAAAGACAACATATAAATGAGAACCTTCTTGTCCTCAGCTACATTGACATGGTTGTTGAGCTGGTTCGAGATCTCTTTTTGGGAGAGTTGACATTCTTTATTCATGTGGTTAAACTTGCGGCATCGTGACAGTTCCACTTGAACTTTTAAGCTTCTCTCTATTATGACCTCCACCGTTCTCCTCGTTTCTTCCTGTTTTTGTTAGTGTTGGGCTTCTACTACACTAAGTTGGTGGTTGCCTCCTTTTATATTTTCCCTGGCTTGGCCTCAAACTCCGACTGTCCTCGTCAATTCAGAGCCTTTCTATCAAGCCTTCGAGACCTATCTCTTTTCACTTGTGCTTGTGTCCTTCTTGAAGTCCTTCTAGGACGATGGTAACTTTTTTAATCATTGCAGCTACTTGGAGGATTAACTACGCTCCATGTTTCTACATCGAGGTCATGCAAGATCAATTGTAGTTCTTAAAATCTAAAAAATGTTGCTGTGTATTTCTTTAAACTAGTTGCTCAAGTTCTGCAATTTTTGTCAAGAGACATCCAAAGTTCCTTCAAAGTCTTGATTGTACGACACACATTGTAGAGTGAATTCTCCAACCCATTGAATATGGAATTTCTCAATAAAAAACCACTGACTTCGGGCATCACATCTTAGATGGCGGTCAGACTTGTCTTTTGGCACCATAAGAGCATGCTCGAGATAGTCACCATGTTTCTTAGATTATAACAAATATCATTTTAAAAATTGTTAATAGTAATGACGTGTAATTCAAAATCTGTACTAAGAATAAAGTCGAGGCAGGAGTTGAACTCTTCTTCATTAATAATATGTTGCCCCGCTAGGTGTTTACAATTTTTTGGCAATCATTTCCCTAAATGCAACAATTACAAATTAATATAGCAGCATTTCAAATTTTAAGAACAACAACTCACATGAGAAGAGAAGAGAGCGATTTGAAGGAAGTAAAAGGCTCCATTTATATATTTCAAAATATCCGCTTCAGGATGACTAGATAGACACATTCGATCCACGTCACACTAGTTTAGTGCTGATTGATGACCATTCATGTACCGACGCGATAATTTACTACTGACTAGTTGTGTTAGTGATTGTTCACTGACGACACATTATTCACCCACTAGACACAATGATTCGACAATGATTTGCAACTGATCGTAGAAAGATGTCATGTTTTAAATTATTTGATTTGTTACAAATTAATGTTTAATCACTTGATAAAGTTTTGTCCGAAAAAATTATCATTCAAGAGAAATGCCACGTCTAAATTCAAACTAAAATCAAAGACCAAGCCCAAGTTGGACCGACTGATGTTAAAAGTAGTAGTGCTTACACGTGTGGACTTTAAAGCTACGCATATCATGTATATCTAAATACATCTGGTATCTTAAGTGCCTAAATCCTCATACAAAACAAGTTCAAGATCTTAAATCAAATCAAAAGTGGTGTGTTTTCAATTTCTCATCAATTAGTGTTTAATATCTCATTCATCCAAATGTGTTGAAAAATTAGTTATACAATAGATTTATTAAATAAAACGTAGATTATATTAAACTAAAGAAATTATAACTTTGTTAAGTCAAACCCATTCAAATAAATTATTGAACATGGCTTAAAACCAATAGTTTTCCCAAAAAACACGATTTGAACATACTGAGGTTTCTAAAATACCCAACTTTGTTCTTGATTTTAATGTAAAGAAAATAAGTGCATTGGTTTGACTTCTTTTGGGTTGTTTTCAGTTCGGGCACTTTAGATCACGAATGAGTGGATTACCGGTATTTCGATGTCGGGGTAATGTCAAGATAATACTTTAGGTATCACGTATAATATTTGCCAATATCAAAAATTGACAAGGCGAATGACTTATATTCGAACAAAAATCGTTTATTGCTTCTAATTTTCAATACGTAATAAGACTGCAACCTAAAGTATATTCGCACTTAAATTCTTTTTGTACAGTACAAAAATGATTCAAGAAAGAGACATGAGATGGTACAAGTGTCATACATTTTGAATATGTATGGCAAGAAAATGATAATGGCTCCAACAAGAAAACGTACCTTGAAGAAAATGATAATCGCTGACAGTTTTCTTTCTCGTCTGGATTCTGCAAATCTCATTTGCGAAAGGAGACAATTTTTATATAGTGAACAAAACAAAACCAAAAAATAAAACTCTCGCATGGAAGACTTTTCTTGTTTGTGATGTGATGGAAGTATTTTAGGAGTGACCCAATACTAACCTTGGGCCGACCTAAGGAGAAAGGCCCACTGCAACAGTATATCGAACAACCAAGATTCACTATAGATCGAGCATCGAACGGCCTCGATTCGATCTAAGTAATCGATCAAACCGCCCAGATCGATGCACATCTCCCACCCGCCACAGGGGCCCACGGGATGGGGTCTATAAATACCCCATCTATTCGCCTTCTCAGGATTCATTCAACGCTCACTACCCACTCTAATATATCGAACCAACTCTGTTCGATACACATTACTGTTCGATACTCAACTTAGTATTGTCCGCTCTGACCAAGACCGAACCACAACTGTTCGAGATTCAAAGCATCGAATCCACATCATTCGATATATCGCAGGTTCAATCAGCAGCATCATCGAATCACCACAATTCGATACACATAGATCGAAAGTAATCGGTTCAATCTACCCAAATCTTTGTCTAAATAGGAAATCAAGAGTAATTCATTACTTGTTATATACAGTAGGTGTTTCGGATCAAGTTAGTCTGTTCATTGTAATAGATTAGCATTATTTTGACAATTGATTAGCCCTTTGCAACGTTTTACGGTGTTTTGTTACCTGAAAGAAATAAGACCAAAATATTGGCGCCGTCTGTCGGAACACCGCTTAAATTACTTTTAGATATAAGTAGCTAGGATGACAAAGAGACATCGGATGCGATCCGATGTTAGAGATGAGAATGGAAAACAACCCGAGCCTCAGGAGCAAGGTTGGGAGAAATTAAAGCAGAAAATCAATTACTAAAACAATGGCAAGAATGTAAAATGGAACCTTTAGGAGAATTCAAAATCGTTCAATTATTCAGAGAAAGCCTCGAGAAGATAATAAAGATTGGAGCAGGATTGGAACAAATGATAGAGGCCACATTAATGGACTGTCTCAGGCGTAATTCAGATATATTCGCCTGGACAGATTCCGACTTACATGGAATAGACCCCAGAATCATAGTGCACCGACTAAACATGGACAAAAGCGCAAAGCCAGTAAGGCAAAAGAAACAAAACATTAGTAAGAGAAAGAATGAAGCGGCCAAAAAAGAGGTACATGAACTCTTAGCGGCTCGACATATATACGTCTTGAGGTTTTCGGAATGGTTGAAAAACGTCGTTTTGGTCATGAAAAAGGAGGCAACATGGAGAATGTGTGTGGATTACACAGACTTAAACAGACACTGCCCTAGGGATCCTTTCCCTTACCCAAAATAGATTTACTAGCTGATTCGACTGCAGGATGTGCACTATTGAGTATGATAGATTTTCATCAAATCTTCATGGCAGTGCAGGATCAGAGCAAAATGACCTTCGTAACTGAAACAGGGGTGTATTGTTACAGGGTAATGCCTTTTGGTTTGAAGAACGTTGTAGCGACTTTTCAAAGACTTGTCGCGAAAATATTTTACCATCAGATCGGAAAGTCAATGGAAGTGTACATAGACGACTTGCTAGTCAAGAGTCTCAAGGTCGAAGAGCACGTGCGTCACTTGGATGAAGCATTCACTATCATGAGAACATACGGGATGAAGCTGGACCCAAAAAAATGCACGTTCGGGGTAACAACAGGAAAGTTTTTGGGATATGTGGTAAACGAAAGAGGAATAGAAGCCAACCCAGACAAAATCAGTGCAGTACTGGATTTACCATCGCCAAGGACGGTGAAGGATGTGCAATGTTTGGTAGGCCGCTAGACGGCCCTGAGAAGATTCATATCAACTTCTGCAGAAAAGAATTTACCTTTTTTCAAGGTCATGAAAAAGAGCAAATATTTCATTTGGTGGCCGAAATGTGAGGAAGCTTTCCAGCATATGAAAAAAAAAAACTTGGTGAGCCCGCCGCTATTGGCCAAACAGGAGGAGAGCAAAATGTTATATTTGTACTTGGCAGTGTCTTCCCACGCCATTAGTATAGTCCTAGTCAAAGAAAAAGAAACCCAACAGTTACCCATCCACTATGTAAGTAGAGTGTTGCAAGGGGCAGGGAGGAACTATTTGGAGATAGAGTTGTTTACCTTGGCTATCGTGGCCACCGCACGAAAATTGAAACCGCCACCACATGGATGCTACATATAGATGGATCCGCCACAAGTCATGGATGAGGGGTCGAGATTCACCTCTTATCTCCAGATCGCGGAGAATTTGAATTCGCCATTAGTCCGAATTACATGGTGACTAACAATGAGGCTGAATATGAAGCAGTTATAGCAGGAATCAAACTGCGTTGGGGCTCAATGCTGAATATTTGGACGTGTTTACCGATTCGTTGTTGGTGGCAAATCACTTTTCAGGAAAGTATGAGACGAGAGAAGAGACGATGAAATTGTATGCTGCCAAAGTCAAAGCACTGGCTGAGCGCTTCAGTTTCTTCGACATCACTCAGATTATGCGAGATAAAAACGACAAGGCCGATCCTGCTATCAAAATTCGCCAGTTCTTCAGAGATTTTAGTAAGGAAGCGAGTTACGTTACTAGCCACGGACAAGCCTTCAATCGGAATATCAAAATATAATGGCACTACTGCAAGAGTGAAATATATAATGTCGATTCAAGAAGATCCTTCTTGGAAGGGCGAGGTTATAACATATCTACGGGAAGGGATACTCCAACGGATCCGAATGAGCATCGTAGAATGCGATACAAGGCTTACAGGTTCAATTCACAATGGAGAACTATACAAACGCTCATTCGAGGGCCCGCTGCTCCGTTGCCTAACTCCAACTCAGGCTGATTACGTAATGAAAGAAATCGACACTGGATGTTGCGGAAATCATTATGGGGGAAGGGCGTTGGCCCAACGAATTCTGCGCCACGGATATTATTGGCCAATTTTACTAAAAGATACAACAGCTTTTTCGCGGTGATGTGATAGATGTCAATACCGCGCTCGCCTTATTCACAGGCCTGCGCAACCGCTACAACCACTCGATGTGGCATACCCTTTTGATCAATGGGGAATCAATATCGTGGGGCCACTACATGTGGCCAAAGGACAAAAAAAATTCCTGGTGGTGGCAGTTGAATATTATACCAAGTGGGTCGAGGCAGAAGCTATGTCGTCGATCACCGGAAAGAACATGATTGAATTTATTTGGAAAAATATCATATGCCGCTTCGGAATTCTCAGATTCTGGTATGTGATAATGGCACGCAATTCGTTGGCAAGAAGATCAAATCCTGGCTTGCAGAATTACGCATATCGCACAATGTAACTTCAGTTTATCATCCACAAGCGAAGGGCCAAACGTAGTCCACCAACAAGACATTGAAACATTACCTCAAGAGGAGGATGGAAGATACTGGAAAAACCTGGCCATATGAGCTTCAAGGAATATTATGGGCGTATAGGACAACCCCGAGAACATCGACGAGTGAAATACCTTTCGTTATTGTTTACGGCACTGAGGCTGTTCTACCTGCCAAAATAGGAATGCCGACACGCATGATTCACGACTATGATCTCGAACAATCAGCCCACTTACGTCAGATGGATCTGGACATGATAGGCACAACAAGGGAAGATGCGTACCAACGCACTGTAACTTTCAAAGCAACAATGGCCAAAAGCTACGACAAAAGAGTCCAATTTCGAAATTTTGAGGTAGGAGATCTGGTACTCAGAAGCATAGCAGCAAAACAGCACATCAAAAAATTCGAAGCAAAATGGGAGGGGCCCTTCAAGATCATACAAGCTAGTTCGCGAGGCTATTATTACTTAGAGACTATGCAGGGTGAAAAGCTAAAACGACCTTGGAATGTGTAACATCTTAGGCGTTATTATGCATAAGAGTAGAAACAATTGCGATAATGAGCTAATAAACTGTATGAACTACGAAGGCCGAGTCCCACGCAAAGATTGGGAAACGTAGGCATCTCGGTAAGAAACTGAGCCCAACCATTTCCAAATTATTAAATGTATCTATCTACGTGAACGGCGCAAGTGGAGTCTTATAGAAATGATGCTAAAAACCCCAAATGAGGAACCAAGGAGTTCAGCAACAAGATTTAACCTCCCATGCACCGCAAAGCATACGTTTGGCCCAAAACGGTTGAACGCAAAGACTTGACCCCTCATGCACCGCAAAGCGTCATGATGGAGGCACCTTTGGCCCAAAGCGGTTGAACGAAAAAAAATCACCCCTCATGCACCACAAAGCGTCATGACGGAGGTACGCTTGGCCCAAAGCGATTGAACGCAAAAAATCACCCCTCATGCACCGTAAAGCGTCAAGACGGAGGTACGTTTGGCCCAAAGCAGTTGAACGCAAAATATCACCCCTCATGAATCGCAAAGCGTCATGACGGAGGAATGATTGCCCAAAGCAGCCAAATGCAAAGCTCACCCCAAGAACACTGCAAAACTTCGCGTCAAAACCACAATAGACCTCGAGTAGCCACACGAGGAAGGCAACACCTCTAGCGCATACTCAATCCAAAAGGTTCAATAAAAGAATGCAATGCTTAAAAAAATATAAACTTAAAAACAGATAAATGCGATTAAACAAAAGGTTAAAATCAGTCATTAACGTTAAACTATACAATAAAGTATAGATCAAAAGACTATGATGTCAAGCCAACAAATCGGTCTCATAAGAGAACCGTTACAGAAGTGACAAGCAAGAATGTTAATAAATAAGCTTGTCAATAAACAAAAATGGCCTAATATCATCAAAATGGTAGATCTAAGTATTGTTATTCGGCGGACGACTGGGGGGACTCAGATCGAAGGAGAAGACCTATCGAACGAGAAAAGTTGGCATAATTCCCTTAGATATGATCCTCTGTAAGCACAAGTTCATCTGCTTGAGCCCAACCTTCGGGCAATGCAATTTTATTTCCCTCCGAGGTACCGCTCAATACTCCGCCAAGCTCATATGTGCTACGAGAAATCAGGTTCCGATCCTTGATTGTTTGTTCAGACACGGTAGCGTCCGATGTTGCAGTTCTGACATCTCGAGGGGGATACATGCCAGTTGGCACTATAATTGTCGGCCCTAGAACAATTGGTATGTGAGGGGCCCTCTTTCCTTTATCTAGTGCAGCAGATGACAATTCTCGAGAGCCAGCTGTCTTGTTAGGACTTACTAGTAGTATCGTGGACCTAGTTGTGGTTGGAGGTGCAACTTTTGCAGGAGGAGGAATGATTTCATCATCACTATTCCCCAAAACAGCACGAAGGGCATCACAGACTCGTCTAATATCAGTACGAGAATCATCGGCACTGTCTGATTCCTTTTCTCCCTGCCTCAGAGATGGACTCATATCTAAGGGGCCAGACTCAGGCACACTACCACCTTTACGATCACACCATAGAGTGTAAAACGGATCGCCAGGCTTTGGAGCACGAAACTCCTCTTCGTCATCGTCGACGAGTTCTGAGATCTCCATCTTATGACCGCGGCTAATATCAAGCATGTCTTTTCGAAAACCCTCCTTCAGATATCCGAGATGATCGGCTTGATCAATACCAAGCTCCATGCCATATTTCATATCTGTGGCACCGCGAAGCAATTCGAGCATCTTGTAAACGCCACTCACCATGAATGA
Organism: Linaria vulgaris; assembly: GCA_948329865.1. Taxonomy (NCBI): domain Eukaryota; kingdom Viridiplantae; phylum Streptophyta; class Magnoliopsida; order Lamiales; family Plantaginaceae; genus Linaria; species Linaria vulgaris. Next base: position 65,585,100 of record OX415250.1, read on the forward strand.
TTTGGCAACAAATTTAGTTCTCAGATTCGAAATAGTGCACCTTGCGACCTACATCACCTAAAGCCGTATCGGCACTAGCATTCAACGCTTTGAGAGAGGAATTCTCTCGCTTTACGAAATCCTTCTCTCTCTTTAAAGAAGTAATTTCAGCACGCAACGCGGCAACACTATCCTCAGCCTTCTTGGCAGCCAACCCTGCATGATGAGCACCCTGAGCTACTTTAGCACTAATTTTCATCGAATCCCTGGCGCACGCCTACGCAGTACGACGACTATTATCACTACTACGGATATGCTCGTTCAACTTGTCAATAACAGAATTATGCTTATCCTGCATCTCAATTAGACCACTATAATCCCGACACAACCTATACACCACTATCGTTATAGCAGCAAAAAATAGACGCCTTAAGCGTGCTAAACCAAGATACCCGAGTTTATCCGCTACGTCACGGCGGTCCAGTTATGGCCACATGCCCCTCATTATTTATGTCGACTGCTCTTCTCGTACCCGATATCCACCTAATGTGATGCTCAACGACTTTGTATTCTCATCGTTTAGGAATTCATAGTCAACGAGGCTCCCATGCGGAGCTGGCCTTGGATTGCCAGATGGTCGTGGTCGTCTAAGGGGACGAGAGGGAATCTCACCAGCCTCTACGACGACCTCCCTTTCAGCAATCTTTCTTTTGACCGCCATATAACAATTTTCACCCCCTAAATGGGAATAACCCTCTCCAAAAGATCTTGGTTCGCGCCTAAACATAGGATTTTAGGCATTGAACCTAGCAAGATTGGCAACAATTCTCTCATCAACCACATCAATCTCTTTCATCGATCTGATTTGAGAGTTCATTCCAACTTTAACGCGACCACCGCCAGCCGTCGGTGTCATTACCAATCTTCGAGGGACAAAATCCCCGTGTCTCTCGAAGTTGCACAATACAGGCACTCGGGTGCCAGCGCTAACCCCACCAAGCCTGGCGGTAGAACAATCACATGGTGATGGGGTAGAATGGCCCGCACCCAAGCTTTTGGATACGCTCCTGGGAGCCCTAGCTGCATGCTAAGTTCTTGTGGCAACTCCAGCATACTCTTCAGCCGAAACATTATTAGACGACTGGCCGCATTTGATTCACTGGCTCTCTCGTTTCTATTCTGAGCTGCGTATATATTCTTTGGAGACGCATATATATTCTCCGGATACGCAACTGGTGTTTTCGACTCTCGGCCTTTTTTCCTCGCCATTATGGGACGAGATAGTAGGGGAAAATCGCAAACTCCTTTAAGCAAAAAGCAAAAAAAATAAAATAAAAAATCTCAATATCGAACCGTCTGGATTCGATATAGGCAAAGATGCAGACAAAATCTCTTCATTGGAAAGAAAAATGAGAATGAGCTGGAAATTGGGCCATTATATAGCCCCACCACCGCCTCTCTCCAATGTTCGATACACATGTATCGAACGACACGAGTTTGATGCACCTCGATCGAACGGCCTAGGTTCGATGTTAATTCCCGAGTAGATCGAATGGTTCAAATTCGATCTAATCGCAAATTCAATCATTTTTAGAATTCATAATATATAAATAAAATTACGCGATTTTAATGATCGAAAATGATTGGAACCCGGTCTCTGTTCAAGACCGCCTCCCAATCGGGGGCATGATTTTCAACATTCTCAAAATAAAAAGCATAAAGCAGCAAGTCAAAAAAACAATTTATAAGTTTGAAACCCACTCTCTAATCGATATCGTCTCTCAAACTGGGGGGACTATATGATGGGGGTATTTTAGGAGTGGCCCAATACAAACATTGGGCCGGCCCAATGAGAAATGGCCACTGCAGCAGTATATTGAACAACCACGATTCGATATAGATCGAGCATCGAACGGCCTCGATTCAATCTAAGTGATCAATCAAATCGCCTCAGTTCGATGCACATTTCCCAGCCGTCACATGGGCCCACGAGACGGAGTCTATTAATACCCCGTCTTTTCGCCTTCTCAGGATTCATTCAACGCTCACTTCCCACTCTCTTATATTGAACTACCTCTGTTGAACACACTTTACTGTACGATACTCAACTCAGTTCGATACTGTCTGCTCTGACCAAGATCGAATCGCAACTGTTCGAGATTCAGAGCATCGAAACCACATCATTCGATACATCACAGGTTCAATCAACAGCATCATCGAATAACCACAATTCGATACACATAGATCGAACGCAATCAGTTCGATCTACCCAAGTCTTTGTCTAAATAGGATATCAAGAGTAATTTATTACTTGTTATATACAGTAGGTGTTCCGGACCAAGTTAGTCTATTCATTGTAATAGATTAGCATTATTTTAACAATTGATTAGCCATTTGTAACGTTTTACGGTGTTTTGTTACCCGAACGTAATAAGACCAAAATATGATGAAGACAAATTGCTAATGCAAATATGACCACACGAAGAATGTAAACTATATTTTTTTTCTCGATACAATTATACAAAGCATGTTTGTGAACAATCATATACTTAGAAAATACAATGAAGCTTCGATCACCATATCACCATCAACATCAAATGATCAAATAGCCAGAGATTCGTTTGAAATACTATCATATATGGTACCATTTCCGCTTTTCCATTGCCTTGACAAGTTCATTAGCCAATGACGCAAAGTCCTCAGCTCCATTTCGTAGATCTTCTGTTTGTCTACTGATTTTCTAGAGAAGAAAGATCAACGATAAATTTGTTTTAAGTACGGGAACAGTTGAGAATCTCAACGTCCAAATAAAACCAACACAAAACAACTAAAATTGTAGAAAGTAAATGATTTGAATTCCCCAACACACTGCTAAGCAAATGTAGATGTATACTTTTGAGAAATATCGATGTTTAGTTTTTTGTACTGGATATAATTCTTAGGGGTAAAAACATTAAGACCACCCCAACCTATGGGATGTTTTACATGTTCCCCCAACCTATGGGGTGTTATACATGTTGCCCCCAACCTGTTGAAAAAAATGTGAGACTTGCCCCCAAGCCGTTGATCAATCGTTCATTTTGCATCTTGGACACGTGTTTGTATTATTATTGATAATAGTAGGATCTTAGCGTCTCGAAAATAAATTATGAAGGCACCCCTTTCGTACAAAATAGCACTCAAAAGAAAGACGACGTTGAACCACACGCCTCGAAGATCTTATCCTATTTATAAGATTAGTACAAAAACAAAGACGACGTTGATCAGAGGCCTCGAGAATCTTATCTTATTTATAAGTTAGCACAAAATGAAAGACGAGGCTGACCGGACGCCCCAAAGAGGAAAATTAATACAAATCCAGCTCCCACCTATGAAAATTCGTCACATACCCAAGATATTTGTCAAAGATTTCGTACAACCCCGTGTATGAAGTATAGTCATTACTATTCGACGAACAAGAAAAGAAAAAGAAAAAAAAAGAAGAAGCCACTCTCCTCCGCCTATAAAAAGCCTTCACATTTGTACTAAAGAGAAGAGAGAAAAAAAAAAGAGTTAGGACCCCCCCCCCCCCCCCCCCATTGTTGAGCCACCATATAATCGTCTCAATTCCTTATAGATTCGGTAGAGGGACTTTTTCTCCGATTCCCTTTGTACGACCAAGCACACATGAAGAAATAATATCATCAATTATCCATAGACTTAACTTCAGGGACAAGCACCTTTTCCAATAGGTTGGAAGACAAGTTATAATGAATAGGGTGAATTCCATTAAGTCTCTCAACGTATAGTGTGTTTCTCACTTTGCCTCCTAACGTTTCAAAATTAGCATTGTAACCCCCAAGGTAGGGGTGGCAAAAAGGATCCAGATCCACATATCTGATTGGATCCGATCCGGATTTTCTGGATCTGGTCCCCTTAGGATCCACACGGATCTAGATCGGATCTTGATCCACTGGATTGAATGTGGATCTGGATCTATTCTGATCCAACCTTGGATCCGTATGAATCCATGCAGATCCTGTAATTGATCCGCTCGGATCTGTGTAAATCTGAGTTCAGATCTGCAATGATCCATCAGTGGATCCACTCGGATCCGCCCCACTTAAAACTCAAATCAACAAAAAATCCACATAAAAAAAGAAAAAATATTCATTTTATAAAAGCGTGAAAAACAAAAAAATAAAAACCCTAATCACCACCTCTTCTCTCTCCACTCCCCCACCACCACCTCCTCCCTCATCGACACCACCATGCGCCGCCGCATCCCACTCCCCCACCACGCGCCGTCGCATCCCATTTCGATGAATCCTCCCCCACACCAACCACCCCCTCAGCTTATGTACCAATCTGAGAACCCTTACTTGTTTAATTGTCGGGTTTGCGTTGAGATCAACTGATGGGGGTCGGAGAGCTCGTTACGGGCGCGGCGGAGGGAGGATTGTAAGGAGGGGAGAGAAGATTTGACGGAGGAGAGAGGATTTGACGGATTTGATGGAGGTGAGCTGGTGGAAGAGATCGGGGCGTCGAGGATGCGGAGGCAGTGAGTTTTTCGGTAGTGGAGGCGGCGGAACAGGATGAGGGGGCGGCGGAGGAGAATTGGATGGGGTTGAAGTTTGGTGAGAGGACCGGCGGCGAAAATTGGGTCGGAGAGTTGGGGTGGTTGGTGGGAGGTAGGGAGGAGAGAAGGGGGGTGGAGGGGTAGCGGTGGTGGGGTGTTGAAGGAGGTGGAGAGGCGGTGGGAGGCCGTGGGTGTTTTTGAGTTTTGTTAGCATTAATAGAAAGGAAAAAAGAACAAGAAGATTTAGGCAAAACCTCAAAGATCTAGGCACTCGGATCTGCTCGGATCCACTTGGATCTGCCTATGGATCTATGTGGATTTGCCTATGGATCGATTCAAACCAGGCCATGGATCCGTGAGAATCCACCTTAAGATCCATGTGGATCCAATTTTTGGATTCAAAATTATAATCAATGGATCCATGGATCTTCATGGATCCGGTTCAGGATCCGATCCGATTTGGTTCACTTGGGATCTAAATATAAATGGATCTTATTTGGACCGAATCTTATTGGGCTGAATTTTATTGGATTGGATCAGGATTGGATTGGACTGACCCATTTGCCACCCCTACCCCAAGGTATTGATAACACCTCTCTGACTGTTTATCAGCCGTTTATTTTAGACACATTTTCACATTTTTGTTCCTCATATTTAATCTCGAGGGTACTCAACACACGGTAGAGGGCACATCACTAATTTTGAAATGTTAGGGGCAAAGTGAGAAACATACTAAACGTTAGGGGGCTTAACCGGATTTACCCTAATAAATAATAGGTTGGGGGACATGTAAAACACTATATAGATTTGAAGGATTAATGTGTTATACCCTAATTATTAATTGGCCAATTTCTTTTATTCGTCATTAGGACTTTGCGGAACCAAAACAAGGCATTTCCTGTCTTGTATACCATTAAAATATTCTGGGCCATGTCTTGCAAGTAACATCGATTTAAACTATTCACCTCAAGTTTTTGTTGGCGCTCCATAAGCTTGTTTCTTGCTTCTCCAGCCGCTGATGAGGCATCCTGGAATTGAAAGAACAGAATAAGCAGAAACTGATTAAAACTCTCCAATCCGGTATTAGTTCGATCCCTGAAATAAGCAAATTATAAAATTACCCCAGCTTTTCTGTATTTAGCTATGATTTCTTCCCTTGTTCTGAGTCTGGGCTTAATCTCAGCTCCGTCATCAAGTAACTTTTCTCGTTCAGTTTTCTCGCCTGGATGATTATTGGATTTTTTTTTAGAGTAGTGCCATAATAAAAAATTCATAATCAACGAAAGCAGCATTTCTTCACCTTCATTTCGGTTGTTTGCTTCTTGGCGTGAAGTAGATGCCAAAGGTAGAGGGTCCTCAATTTCAATGTCATCTGCATAAATTTACTGTTAGACAAGCAATACAAACAGGTAAAATCCTTATGGAAGTGCAAAATACTTGAAAACAAAGGTGTAAGGTAAAAACAATTGAAGTGAAAGAAGACGGTGAGGAGTCAGAGAAAGAACATGAAACCTATACTAAGCTCAGCATCTTCCAGGTCATCTATCATAGATGATTCTGGAAACGGGCTTCTCATGAAAATTTCACCAAGGTGATTAAAATTAGATGAAGAATTGGAGTCAAGAGTCATCAACTGGTTTGACTTTCGACCCTTTAATCCTTTTACAATTCCGCCTAGAATGCCAGTGTTGCCTCCCTGTATCCCCAAAGCCACACAGTTTAGAGAATTATTGCAACGTATGAACATGAAAAACCAATTGCTTCAGTGCGTAAAACCTGTTTTCCTTTTGAATCGGAGGAAACGCTAATTGCGGCGTTGGCTGCAGCAGCTAGCACTCCATCATGAAGATTAGGCAGGGACTCAGGAATCCTATGAAACAACAGCCAGTTAGGCTCTAACAAGGTAATGCAGCATCTGGTAAATATCATGATAAGAATACCTGAAATCATGTTCACCATCTAATAGAGAAATAAAAGCCACCTCACAGCCATTTGCCTGTGGAAATGCTCAGTCTCAACACATTATCACAGAATTGCAAACAAATCTAACAAACACAGCACACTTCAATAATGTAATATAAAGTTCTTCTGAGGATAGGCTCAAAATTACCACTCGATTTGCTTTCCAACAAAGTTCATTTAGTGTCATTTTAAATATGTAGTAAACATGCTTGACATCTTTTCATAAGCAAGTAGTCCTGTCTAATCGAAACCATTACAGCATTACCAGTGCAATGTGCCCATTATCCGTAGAACCAATCAGTCTCTCCATGTTAATCTTGAAGTTCCACCTCAAATCTGACATTAAAGAATATTCTTTCACCAAAACGAGATCAGGCAATGATCTGCATAAAGGTAGCCATTATGCCGTAAGTTTCTGGAATTGAAATTAGGCCATTGAGGAAAGGCCAACCACAAATTCAAACGACCTAATAAACTCTAGGGATAATTATATTACACCACTTGAGTTTTCGTCTAATTATAAGAACCTCGTATATAAAATTACAGAGACACCCGTTGAAACTTCAAAAGGATGTTGGGTTAGGGATTTTTCTGTAATATCTTTTGAGCTTCAGGGAATGTATGTCTATAATATTCAGTCCTCAAAGGGGGCCTATTCGTATAAACACCTCAAATTTCATCGATGTGATACAATAAGTCAAATAGTGTGAATTTTTTTTGCAATGAGACCAAACTTCAGGAGAGGTAGACATAATTATCTCTCAAATCTTAAGATAAAAGTACATGAGGGTTCATGATGAATCTGATAATAGAAATTCAAAAGCTTTGAAAAGAGAAGTTTCAACATAGTTTACCTGATCTCCATGTCTCCCGTTTGATAGAATAGCACCAGTCCACAAATTTTTCCCTCTTTCAAGAAAATACTAGTCCAAAGGCATGGCTTCAAAAGTTTGACTTTATGAATAGATTTACATTTGCTCTCCCCCTAATATTATAACATAACTTTTGATTAGTGAAAAGTAAAATAAGAGAATGTGGCATTGAGAAGAAAACGAACTTACTTGGATCACAGACTTAGCAGGGTATGTACATAGTGAATCTTTACAACAAAGCAAAAGAAATAAACCCTTCAAGCTTTGTGTAGAGGGGTTTCTTTTTGGAGAGTGGTCACTAGTTTCACATTGTTCACTACCTTGACCAGCATCATTCTGGGAATGCTCATTCCTCATTTTATCATCCTTTGGAAACTGCTGTTCATTGCCAGACCTGGAAACTGCTGAATCGTTTTCTGAGGTATAAATTTTCAGTCAGTAACAAATAAAACCTAACAAGGGAAAAAAAATATTGTAATTAGTATAGAATACTAGCCTATAATATACATAGAAATTGCTGATGACTGCTTCTTCAACTGTATAGGCCTTGAATTAATCATGCCCCCATTTCTACCATTAATGACATAAACATTTGCATCCTTGGTTAATATGAGTATAAAATCATCCATCTTGGAATCTGGATTTTGTTGCGACAACTCATTTGTGATTTCAGCAGCACCATGGACAGACTTCCAGAGGACTGATGTCACTGGTGAATTTGAGATGCCTACGAAGTCTGCTACAAATGCAATGGATGATGAATGTAACTCTACCACTGCAATCTGAAAGACAGGAAGTGGAACATAAACCTCGTCATTAATTACGAGGTATGAAGAAAAGAGCTTCATTGCTTAATGGATGATCCTGACTTCTCTTAAAGCAACCACAAAATAAAGCAATTATATGGGTACACAATGGAATTGCGTCTTTATGTGTTCACAAAAAAATGCACCAACTTACTTTAGAACACTCATATGCAACAATAAGTTTGGAGCCGTCGTTTGAGAATTCAAGTGCTCGAACTCTTGACTTACAGAGGTAGAAAACAGCCCCACATCGAGGTCCTTGGACTTGAGCAGAACTGCGAACTGCCAAGTATGATGATTATTAGAGATACAATTCACTGAATCATGGCCACCTTATGTTCCCACTTAAATCAAGAACCAAACTTTTGGAATCAAGAAACACTCTTTTTGAAGCTCCTTGTTGAAGTACATTACACTTTCCAATTTAATCTCTTCCAATATGGCCAACCCTAGGTAACAAAATGATTCAATAGAGGTTTGCTATTCTAAAATGCATATTTACATTCTGATGTCCGATCAAAATAGCGGGATTTTACAATGTTTACTCTGTATAAGAATGATCAATATTAAAGTGTAGGGCCTAAGATTTTATGCACATTGGTAGTTGTGGAACTTAGTAATTCAGTCTTCTCCTGCTGTGAAAGGTGTAATTTCTGCAAGATTTTGTCAGAGAAAATGTGCTGTAGATATTGGGAATCAATTTTCACTAAAATAATTAGTATAGATGGACTTGTATGGCTCCAAAGTTTCATACATAATCTTCCACTGTGATGAGTATTTGATGATACGTAGACTAGAATTGGCTAAATCCAAGAGTGAGATACAAAAACTGCTCATCTGCTACCACTTCTATACTTGGTCTACAGTTACCTACGCAAACAAGTCTTTATGGGGTAGCAATTTAAATCACCTTCGCTTGTGGTTTCTGTAACAAAATAGAAGGTTTTCTCTTCGCTGCTACATAGGTTGTAAAGTTGGACCTGGATGAAATGAAATCAAGAAAATAATGAATAGACAATAAGGGTACATATAGCATCTGGACACATTACCAACGTTTTCTAACCAGACCAGAGGCACTGCCAACTGCCAATCTCAATGTGGAGGAGCATAAATTAACTCTTGTCACGGAAGCATTAGAATCAACCAAACATTCCTTGCTACCCTGCCATACATCAGCAATAACTAATAAACCATATGCATGTCCAGAGCCTTTTGGTTACCGTAACAGAAGATTTAACTTATTTGATTAATAATAACTAAATCAATGACATTCTAACCTCACATGTCAACGAACAAAGGAGGGAGAAGACAGGATAAGTAGCATCCCATATCCGAACTGATCCATCTTGATAACCTGCTACGTACAATCTGTGCACCTTGGTATCTTTGCTAAAAGATAGATGATTACTTACACCCCCGGTCAAGGGCCACCTTTTATTCCCAGGCAGTGTCAGTGTGGAGACCATTGTAACTATCTAATTAAAGGTAGGAGTATGACTAGCCAGATGAATTTAGGATACTGTAAGATAAAATAACTAAGAACTTAGGAATCACACGTAGATCAAAGAAAATATATTACCTTGGATCCTCCCACCATGTTTTCACATATATTGAAAAGCTCTGCAACGGTCATTAAAGGATCAACAGTTGGTATAGCAGCAGGAAAATTTATAGAGGATGCAGTTGTTTCTTCCTTCTGCAATTCTGAGAAAGACAGGCTAGCACTATCATAAATATGAACCCGCCCAGGATTTGACAATACAAATAGAGAAGCATCTCTATCACTCATCATTGTATCAGCAGATGAAACTAAGATCATATCGGCAAAAGAGCCACCAATAGTGAGGTCCACGCGACCTAAGCATCTTACTGCTTCCATTCCGGAGGACCATTCAAGATTCAGAACCTGCTCCAAGTAAATTTCAAGAAATTTCAGCCAATTTACATCTTTAGTGAGGTCTCTGACAAACCAAAGCATACGCACTACAATTAAATGTGATCCAATATCAGAACATGAGTTATGTTTTACCCTATATGGATCATCGGATTAACTGATCAATATTATCATGAAAAGTGTCAGAAAACGTTTAAATATGGAACTACTATATTTTGCAGGACCGAATTGATTAAAAAGATGTGCTTCTTGTCAACCGATATGTTGAGAACAAACATTCTCCTTTTCTTTTATTTTAGAAAAAAAAAAGTCCTTCTCAACCATGGACATCCATTGGGGTTATTTATTTATTTTATTTGGGAAAACAAAAGTTCTGTGAGAATCTCCTTAAGGAACCCAACCATAAGTTCAGAAGATAATGTGTAAGAGATCAGTATGAGTAAGTAATTAAGCTGAACAGTTATACTCTTCAGTATGAAAGAACCAGATAATGACAGGGGAAAGGAATAAATGCACAAAGATACGTCAAAGAACTGCATATTTAATCAGTAAAGTATCAAGCTTATAATATACCGTCACAACTTCTTCCGATCCTATTTCGTCACCACCATATACAAGAAGTTGGCCGTCAGCATGATTACGAGATCTACTGTTGACCAACCAGTGTAGGACAATGACAGGGAGCCTCTTTTCAGCGTCAGACAACTGGAGTTTGACGACATTTTGTGACAACTCAGATTGTCGGCCTTTAATAGATGAAGCTTTTTCTGTATTCCAGAACAAAATATCCCCGTCTATGTATCCAACAGCAAGAATGGAGCCGTCTGTTGATGCCCAACAAAGAGCACTGATCTCTTTCTCCTCCAAGTCATTGGAAGGTGTACCATCTATAGTGTTGTTATCTACATTATTTGGAACGACAGCGTCATCTTTCATCTGGAGAACCTTATCACCTCGAACAACTACAGTATGTGCTTCAACTATATCCCAAAGAATAATAAGCCCATTTTCATAAGCAATTAACAGCCTGCAAATGTAGAAATAATTTACTTAACATTCAACAAGAGAAGGTCTCAGTGTACCAATAATAGCAACTTTTTGTTCGATATATTCACTACCTTCCACTTTTCTCTTAAACTAACCATTTTTGTGGGTATTTCACATTATCTCTCCTGTAATCGGATGAAACAAAAGACCACGTGCCTTTAGACTCCATTAACACGATTCAATACAGACAAGATCAAAACATTTGACCCAGATAAGGTGAGTGTTTTAATAAAGAATACTTGTTATTGCAACTGGAAAAGCCTTGTGTCATGACACCATTAAAATTCTAAAAACTTGCAGCCCACCAAAGTGACAGTAGTGAGTGGGGCAAGAGTCTAAGGCATGACAGTAAACGACTTCCAAATTCTCAAAGTTAAATCTTTCAGAGTGAATCTTGCAGAGTAGGAACTCATTTGGTCCTTTTGGCTATTTTCTGTCACGTCATGCTGTATGTCCCTGAGAAAGAGTAAGATGGGAGGAAACTCATTTGTTGTTGAAGATATTATTATGGGCCGTACAAGGGAGCAACTAAGATAATGAAACTGTGAAAGATAAGCCCGTCTGCCTGTAGAATACATGAGTCAGACTAAAGCTTCTCACTGGTACTTCAAATAGAAAACTAGTAATGAACCTAGAAATAAGCAGACTTGTAAATTCTGCCATCTGTCTAGTGTTCTATACGTATTTAAAATATAAACAAATAAGAGGGCTCATTGAAATATAAAGAAAAAAAGAAAAAAAGAATTATATCTTGCCTGTTTCCTGAAGAACAAGGTTGAGGAAGAACTCCGACTATAGGTTGATGATTCGAGATTGAGATGCCAGCTGCTTCTGCAATACAACATAAAGCTCTTGGTTTCAAATATAAGGTGATGCTACTTAAATTTAAAAAGGAAGAAATATGATATGCAATTCACCATTTTAAGAATGTCCAGAGAGACGCTTACAATACCATTGAAGATTGCCTCCTTATTTTGGATAAAGCTAAACACATACTTATTTGGATAAGATTTGTTTTACAAACTCCACAGAGTACATTCTAAAAGCAATAAAGCCAAACATCGAGATGGTGTTCTTTAGCTCTACACATGTTAATGGAAGACTTTAATTGATGGGATTATAAATAATGTCCAAACAGAAGGCATTTTTATTAAACCACATATTTGTAATATTCCAGGTAAATAAAAGCGGAGTAGTAATCGTGGTCTAAGTAAAGTTCTCCTATACCAGGTTTGTTTATGTGTGTTGATCGAGTAGTTTCGGCCCCTGCAGGCATCATAGCACGTGTCCTGAAGGGTGAATTAAGACTTCACAATTACTATCAAAGTGATGAGGAGTCCAAGAAAGCTGACAGATTATTCTTATTATACAGCACTAGACAGGGATGCGTTTACTTAAGCAGTAAACTATGAGTTGTTCCAGTACTTGCCAGCAAGAGAATCTGAAGACAGATGATATGGCAGTCGCAAAAGCTGACCATTGTCTGCATCATACTTGAGGACAGACGTCAATCCATATTCATCACCAACGTACCTAGTACAGGACATAATGGAACAGAAAAGCAGTGTCATGATTGTGCATCATGAAATGCAAACATTGTTAATCTTTAATATGAGTAGCATACATACATATATGGCGAGGCAGTGATGACAGAGAAAGCAGTTACATTGGGGTCCCAGTGCAAAGTAGAAGCTATGGACCTATGCTCCAGACTCCAAACCTGTAAGAGAGTGAAATTATTTGTGTAGTTGGAAAGCTAATCCTATATTAAGATGACATGTATATATATGAACCTGAATGTGATTGTCGTTGGTAATGCTAATTAAGAAGGGTTGGTTGCGCAAAAACTGCAAAGAAGAAAGCATTTGTAAGTGAAGATTGAGAGAGAATCAATAATACTAAGTAGGGATAATGTAAAGCGTAAACCTCCAAGAATTTGTAAGGCACGAGGTTAGGGCAAATGAGAAGAGCTTCAATATTGTCACCACCAACTATTTTGATCCTGCCATCCCTGCAACCAATACAAATGACTGACTATGAAAATATAAATCCTATATTATTAATATTACAATTAAAGTGAAGCATACAAACAAAACAACATACAGTGTGGCGATGGCGAGTAAGCGCTGAATGGGATCAAAAGCAAGGATAGATGCTGTACAAGGAATGCCATAATGTACATTCATACGGAAATTCACTTCATCTGACGTCAGCTCACCCTTGCCCTCAACATGCTGCTGCTGCTGCTGCTGCAATTTCAATCAAATTCAACTAGTAAACTATAAATAGAAGATGATGATGATCTTATTATGAATTACCTGATGACGGTGGGCCGCCTTCTGAAAGAGGCGTTTTGCGAACATATTTGCCAGCCAAGGTTTGTGAGGAAAAGGAAGAAGAATGTTCGCTTGTGAAGTATAGAGAGTTTATTATTATTTCGAGGTCTATTTTTAGTTTACTTGTCGCCACTCGCCATTCCATTCTAATTTCTGCCTCTTACTGTAACAAAACCTGATTTCACCATCTTACTATTATATTAAATCACACTGGGGATGTAGCTCAGATGGTAGAGCGCTCGCTTAGCATGCGAGAGGTACGGGGATCGATACCCCGCATCTCCATATTTTTCCATTTTTCTTATTTTCTCATTCTTAGATTTATAGAAATAAATTTTCAAAACATGTAGGAATATATTTGAAGGGAGATATTATGCTCCTTTTAAATATAATGTTCCTTTTTTTTTTATAAATCTCTCACTATTTATTAGAATCTTTGGAAACTAAATTAAAATATCCTATTTCCAAATTGGAAATATTATCCCTTTTTCTGTATATAAAACTAGACGTAACAAGTCATAATCTTGTAAGATCAACGGGAATATTACAAAAGAATGAATATACAAAAAGTTACTAGGGTTTACAAGCAAAAGAATATATGTACAAGACAACTAAATTACCTTTAAGATAAATAATATACAAATATACTAAAATGCTAACAACCCCCCCCCCCCCCCCCCAAAAAAAAACTCGAGAAGGTATTGCAATAAATAACAAGAGTTTGCCAACAAAAAATTATGTCGTTGAATAGTATGTGATAGTCAGCCAACTGTATCGAAGACAAGATGAACGGTAGAGAGATAACACCATGCTGAAAATGATATTGAGTGACATGATAGTCAATCTCAATGTGTTTGGTACGCTCGTGAAAAATAGAATATACGCGATCTGAACGACACTTTTGTTATCACAATACATGAGTGCGTGGGATGATAGTGACACTTCCATATCACTTAACAACCATTTTAACCAAACAATAGTAGTGGAAGCCATAGCACGATATTCAGCCTCAGTAGAAGAGCAAGAAACGACATCTTGTTTCTTGCTTTTCCAAGAAATGAGAGAATCACCTAGTAAAGTACAATATCCCGTGGTAGACTTTTGATCAGATGGCTAGCCAAGTCTGCATCCGTATATGCTCGAAGTTCTGAGGAAAAACTCAAAAGGATACAATAGACTATGATAATTAGTGCCACGAAGATAAAGAAAAATGCGAGTAACATCAGCCCAATGATCAGAGGTCGGTGTAGCAACAAACTGACTAACAACATGGATCGCATAAGCAAATATCCGATCGCATAATAGTCAAGTATACCAAACTACCTACAATAGATCTGTACAGAGTGGGATCTGGAAGAGGTGTGTCGTCAGTCAGAGTATATCAAACATTTACCTCTAAAGGAATAGCAGCAACATGTGTGTTTATAAGACGAGCTCACTCTAAAATGTCTGAAGTATACTTCAACTGAGATAAAAGATAGCCTTTTGGAGATGAGGCAACCTCAATACCTAAAAATTATCAAAGAGCCTAAATCCTTCATATCAAACAAACAAGATAAGGTGTGTTTCAACACATTGACACCTTCAACATCATCACCAATAATAATCATATTATCAACATATAGTAAACTCATTATGCGTCTAGCAGAAGTGCATTTAACAAAGAGGGTTGAATCATTAGGACTACAATCGAAGCCAAAATAACGAACAAATGTGGGAAACTTCTCAAACCTGCTCTTTTTCATGAGAAACACCTGGAGGTGTCATGTACACTTTCTCATGTAAATCACCATTCAAGAATGCATATTTTATATCCATCTGTGAAATATATCATTGTCTCACCGATGCAACTGCAATAAGAACTCTAACAAATGTCATCTTAGCAACGTGAGCAAAGGTCTAATGTCATATTGTTGAGCAAATTCAGAATGATTTTCATCAAGTAAACCCAACAACAACGAGTATAGTCATCAATGAAAGAAACATAATATCGTGATCCCCCCTCCTCCTTTGTAAGAACATGAGCAGGTCTTCAAATATCAGAATGAATCAAATCAAATGGTGCAAAAGAAGTGGATGTACTATGATAAAAATGTGTAGCAGAAAACTTCCCAAGTTTACATCCACTATAATCTAGAAATAAGTCTCACAAAAAACCACTATTACATAACAACTTTAGACAAGATCTAGATACATGACCTAGTCTAGAATGCCACAAGTAAAACTTCGAATAAGAAGAATTTAAATGCAAGCTAGATAGATCAATACTCGTAGCTGTAAATTGACCATCAACCTTCATGTCAAAACATAAAGTCCCCCCTCCCTACTTATTGGGCACTGGATAGTCCAATTGAACAGTGAAATCCAAGACTTCCTCTTGTTCTGGTCGTCGATCTTTTGGAACACTATTGTTGCACCTTCATGGGAGCCCATGGAGGAACCATCAAGGAAGACGTGCAACAGAGGTTCTGTTTTGCCATCTTCCGAGTCTTCATACATTTTGATAATGAAATCCGCGAGGACATGGGCCTTGCTTGTGGGTCAAGGCACGTAGGTGATGCCAAATTTCATAGCTCGACAACCCATTTTACTATCCTAGTGGAGGCTTCAGGGTGGTTGAGTATGTCGCATAAGGGGTGCTGCGTGAGCATGCTAACCGAATGTGCCAGAAGATAGGCTCTGAGTTTGCGCGCAATGGTAATGATGGTTAAACCAACCTTTTTCCATTTGAGTGTAACGAGCCTCGGCGTCTTATAGGGTTTTACCTATGTAATAGATGGGCAAGTGTTCCCTTTCTTCTATTCATACCAACAACACGCTAGCATACTCGCTTTCTATGACCAAGTGTAGGAACAACGTTTCTCCAGGTACTAGATTTACAAGGAGTGGCGGTTTTATCAAGTACTCTTTGAGCTGCTTGAAGGCCTCTTCGCATCGGTCATTCCATTGGAAGTCTTTTACAAAGTATTTTGAAGAATGTGAGACCTTTTTCTGAAGAACGGGAGATAAACCTGCTTAAGGGGGTCATTCTTCCAGTTAGCTTATGCACTTCTCGTATACTCTTGGGTGGCTCCATGTTGATAATGACTTGTGTTTTTTCAGGGTTGACCTCTATTTCTTTTTTGGTCACGAGTTAACCCATGAATTTTTTGCCTTGCATCCCGAAAGAACACTTCGGGGGATTGGTCTCCATACCAAATCGTTCCATGATTTTGAAAGCTCGTGTCAAATATTGTGCATGTTCTTCCGCTCTCTTGCTCTTAACGATCATATCATCCATGTAGACTTTCATGGTATCTCAATGACTCCCTCCAACATGTCGTTGACTAGTCTTTGGTGCGTGGCTCCTACGTTCTTGAGTCTGAATGGCATACATAGGTAGCAGAATGTTCCTTCATTTAAAGAAAAAACCACACATAAAAATATTCACAAGTTGAAGAGGGAAAAACTCTAAGTTTTTCGCTCCACAAAATTCATCCATCTTCAAGCATTCTTTGCGACATTCAAGGTGTTATTCACAAAAAAAAAACCTCCGTTTGATCCATCATCAAGCCTCAAGTCCACCAAATAACCATTTTTGAAGATCGCACTCCTGCTAAGGAAGATCGAGCTTCAACAAATTCAATATATTCGACATCAAGTTCATACCGTTCTTCAACGATCTTCAAGCCCAAAGTCCGTTTGATTTGAGAACAAGCTGCAAGGCCCTCGAAAAACTATTTTTGAAGATCAAAGTCCCTTTCAAAGAAGATCAAAGTCGACATATCCGAAGAACTAAAGACTAAGATCATATCGTTCTTTAACAATCTTCAAATCAAATTCAAAGTCAAAAGTCTGTTCGATCCGAGATCAAGCTGCCAAACCCTCGCATCGACGTTTGTCAAATATTCAAGTACCTTGAAGAAGATCGAAGTGAAGATTTCCTTCAAGATTTGTTTAAAGTTCAAGTCATTGTCCTTGTAAAATCGAATCGGAGGATTACTAGAGATTGTAACCCCATATTGTTTGAAGAAATACAAAGTTTACTTGTACTTAATTTTTCTTGTCTTTTATTTTAAAGACATAGAAAAATTTGTTGCTACAAATTTTTGGCACGTCCGGTGGGACAATCTCTACCTCTCATCTATTTCTTAGAAAGTCTGCAAGTTTGAAATCACAAGAAGTCAGTGTTGCTCAACAATGGACAAGTCAATGGTGGCAACAAGCGGAGGCTTTTCGCAACCTATGATGAAAGCTACACTTGAACTGGGGGCAAGACACAAAGCTAAAGAAAAGACTCAGGCATCTTCAATGGAGGAGCGAGTTGTTGAGCTGGCGAGAGCTATTGAGAGCTTCACAAGACAAGTGCATAGACGTGAAGAGTATTTGAATTGTCTTCTCCAAAAGCTAGAGATCCAAGAAGGAAATCACAACATTGAAGAAGTCATTGACAAAGTCGAAGTTCAAGGATGCATCAAACCTTGAAGCAACACAATTGAAGTCGCAACTCATCCCAACGAACAAGAAGATGTCAAAAGTGGCGGTCAATGCATAACGCATGAAAAGGCTATTCAAGGAGTTGAAGCTCAAGAACTCGATAGAGTCCAAAATGAAAGAGTCCAAGCCACTTCTCTTTTCCATAAGTCAAATTTTTCAAGGAAGGAAGAGCGAGACGTCATAATGCACACAAATCTTCTATAGAAGCCATTCAAGAGGTTCAAATTGGAGAATATTCTAAGTCATCAAGGCAAAAAATTCAAATTTCCGCACAAGGTCTTGTCTCTGCCGATAAATTGAAGAAATTCATGAAAGAAGTTGCAAAGGAATATATAGCTCAACACAAGACTTTCAAAGCTTACATAAAAGCCTTATACTCAAAGAATAGAGCAATTGCAAATGCCTGAAAGCTATCAACCTCCAAAGTTTCAAATATTTGATGGAAAGGGAGACCCAAGACAACATGTTGCTCACTTCGTCGAAACATGCAATAGTGTTGGAACTGATGGAGATCTTCTAGTCAAGCAGTTTGTTCGATCCTTAGAAGATGTTGCTTTTGATTGGTATATTAATCTTGAACTAAACTCCATTGACAGTTAGAAATATCTACAAAGTGCGTTCTTCAATCGCTTTTATAGCACTCAACGTACTGTGAGCATGATTGAGCTTGCAAATTCCCATCAATAAGAAGATGAGCCAGTGATTAATTACGTCAATAGATGGAGAAATTTGTCCTTAAGTTGCAAAGAAAAATTGTGTGAAACTTCAGGCATCGAGATTTGCATTCAAGGGATGAATTGGGGTCTCCCCTACATACTTTAAGGAATCAAACCAAGAAACTTTGAAGAGTTGGTGACGCACGCGCATGACATTGAAAAAAGTATGAACTCTACTAAAGAAGAAAGCTCAACTCATGTTCTTGATACTGAAGGTGGTGATGAGGATGACACCGACGATGAGGAGGTTGTGACATCAAATTTCATTACAACCAATATGCTCATTGATACGAGCTTAAACTATCTCAAATCTTCAAATTAAGTGCCAAAATATATACTCCTTGAGAAGAGTATAAACTATCAACGTTTTCCTTAATACGAGTGTAAACTGTTAGCATATGTGAACTCAAAGTAAACGTTCAAGTCTTCAAATCTCCTAGACACGAGCCAAAAGGTCTGCAGGTTCTTCAAGCCCCAAGTCCTCAAAGAAAATATCCAAGTCTTCTAATCTCCTAGACACAAACCAAAAGGTCTGCAAGTTCTTCAAAGCCAAGTCTTCAAAGCAAATATCCAAGTCTTCAAGTCTCCTAGACACGAGCTAAAAGGTCTGCAAGTTCTTCAAGTCTAAGTCTTTAAAGCAATAATCCAAGTTTTCAAGTCTCATAGACACGAGCCAAAAGGTCTACAAATTCTTCAAGTCTTCAAACCAAATGCGCAAGTCTTCTAGACACGTCAAAGGTATGCAAATCCTTCAAGACTTCAAGTCCTCCTAGACACGAGCAAAAAAGACTGCATGTTCTTCAAGTATTCAAGTCTTCAAGTCTTCAAATCTTCAAGTCAATTGCCCCATGACGCACAAGTGTAAACTGCACATTACTCCTGGCCTGCATGAGTATAAATTGCACCATCTCTAAATCAAATTTGATGTACTTTGAACTACGTTGTGACTTGATTCCTTTGTTGGATATGTAGGCATCTCTAAAATCATGAGTTCAGTCATATCCTTTCACCAAGTTATCTTGAGTCGACGATGCTACATGAAGCTTCTTGAGAAGTGATGTTCCAATAAAGACGAGTAAAGCTTCTGTCAAGTAGGAAATAAAGAACACAAATGCTTTGAATGTTGACCTCGAAATCATGCTCTAAACTTTTGAGCGCTTCTTCAGTTGATACTGCAAAGTTCAATAGGATTCATTAATGTGCTTTTTGATTCCAATCTTCAATCACTTCGCTCCAAGAGGATAGCTGCAGTCATGCTCCAAGCTCACTTGATCATTGACTAAACACTTTTGTGTTGTTTGATCAAAGTCGATACTTCCAAACTACCATTCCAACTATGAAAAGGATATGCCTTGCATGTTTAAATAGAGAAGTCATTCAAGAAGATCGAATGGAGTTTGGCAAGTACTTCGTTTGACCACTCCCATATTGGCTTCTTTGGAAAATTGGGGTGGAGTGCAATAAGAAGAATGCACGTGCATAACCAACAAAGCTGAATGCACCACCAATTCATGAAAGCAATGTCCCCTCCTTCAACATGTCTTTGATGTAGGGCCAACAGTGTCCGCTCTTGTCTAGGAGTCTTTGATGTAGGGTCATGAGAAAAAGTTTTCCTCTGTTGAATGTTTGTGACGCCAAGTCTTGAAAGAAAGACCGCTCCTTCTGAATGTCTTTGACGCCAAGTCTTGAAAATAAGTCGACTCCTGGTGAATGTCTTTGATGCCAAGCCTTGAAGCCAAGTCCACTCCCGCTGAATGTCTTTGATGCCAAGTCTTGAAAACAAGTTGACTCATGCTGAATGTCTTCGACGCCAAGCCTTGAAGCCAAGTCCACTCCCGCTGAATGTCTTTGATGACAATTCTTGAAAACAAGTCGACTCCTGCTGAATGTCTTTGACGCCATGACTTGAAGCCAAGTCCACTCCCGCTGAATGTCTTTGATTCCAATTCTTGAAAGCAAATTTCTTCCTCTAGGATGCCTTTTGAAGCCAAGTCTTGAAGAGGATATCTCCTTCAAGGTTTCTTTGATGCCGTGTCATGAAAAGAATGTCTCATTTAAGGTTTTTTTTTTGCCGATTCGTCGAATGAATATCTCATCCTTCAAGTTCACCAGTGAGGTCATGTCGATTAAGGTTTATGTATGCTCCTCCTCTCCTTGCAAGAAATCTGGTATTTGTCAAGTATTGTTGCGCGCATAGAGTGTTCATGATCTCCAAGTTGCAATTTATGTGAATAAGAACGGGTGGATTGCCATGTATCTTTGTGAGTGTCGTTTGATCTTGCACTAACTGAGAAAGTCTTCTTTCTGCAACATCTTCTTTGCCAATGCGTCACACCAAAGTATCGATGGATGATCATCATTTGATACTCGATGTCTTCTTTTCGTAGCACCTTCTTCGGCAATGCGTCGCCCCACAACATCAAAGGGATGATCATCGTTTGATACTCGATGGTGAGCACCATGAAGCATCAATAGCTTTGATATCTACTAGAGGACAGCGATTACTCTTCATCTCATCCTTTCAATTGACCGAAGTTCATCAATATATGCCGCAACTTCACATGATCTTTAGTTGCAAGAGAAGTAGGTGTCACAAAGTCGCTAGTGTGTTGTCGATTGATTTCCTATTACGAATGCCATGTAGATTCTCTATCCTGCTTGAAGAAGAAGAAAAAATACGAATATCATGTCAAACATTCAAGAGAAAGAAAAAAATTTCAAAATCAAGCGGATAGAAGAAAAAAAGAAAAAGGAAAATGGAGATTACGGGCAAAGTCCGCCGTTAATGAATTCTCCCGGCAAGGCTCAACATCTGTTACATGAAAAAAAAAACAAAAATAAGAGGACAATTGTTTTTCTTCAACACCCCAAAGTACAACACCTGCTACAAAAAAAAAAAAAATTGTAGGGGATCAGCAGTGGGCAAAGAAAAACAACAACATCAACGCACAACAGCAAAACAAAGGGAAACTCTAATGTGTAAGTCTTGAATTCAGCTCGCGACGAAATTCAAATTCGATGTTTTTGCTTCTCGCGGTTCTTCAAAATCTGAACACGGACCTGCTGATTTTTGAAGCATCGAAGTTGAGATTTCTGTAGAGTGAACAGCAGACTGGATCTAAATCTTAGATCGAAGCTTATGAGTTACGAGTTGTCGTCGAATTGGTGGTGTGCCTTCTGCTCAATATTCTTCCGTTTAATTGAAGATAAAGAATGAAGAAGAAGGTGGTACTTTCGGTCTTTTATATAGAACTCTTCTGAGGGAAGTTCGATCCTACTGAAACTCTTAAATTAGAGAAGACTCGCATTGCATCTGATCTGTGTAGTCGTGAGTTATTAAAATTTGAGATCAGTTATGAGTCTCATGTAATTAAATTAAACAAACCGATTCATGTCTTCTAATCTTTGTTAAGTTCAAAATCAGAAACTCAAAGAATGAGAAATTGCAGAGCTTCACGTTTCAAAGTTCCAGTTGGAGAAGAAGAAGAAGTGAAATTATCGGGCGCATTTGGTCTATATACACCAGAGTAAGAAAATGAGGACATCTATTAAAATAAAAAGGAAGTGGGTCCCGCATTATGTAAATTGTGTACCAATTTTATAACTCACTCAAGTATATGCTTCCGTGACTTGCCTTAGTTCTATCTTGTGGTGGCCAAATCTCCTGCCCTCGGTCTACATGAACCACCAGAAAAAAAGGGAAAGCCGTATGTTACACAAAGTGGATTTTGGTGTCAAAATTTCACTATGGTCCTCAAGAAAATTTGACATGGTGGCCCACCAAGGTTTGATTTTGGAAGTGAAGTACATAATCTTTTATAAATCTCACTGATGTCATGAAAGGAAAACATGTTGCGATATATTCACTTCAAACAGCATTTTTAGAATTCTATTCTTTGATATGTCACAAGGGGGCATTTGTAGACAAATAAATTTTGTCTCATATATATTTGTAAGGTTTAACATAATTTTTATTGTAATATGTAGACACGTGTGAGCATGCACAAGGGCACCCCTGTTCGACACAATCAGACGTACCGTTTTTGGCATACACATTCGTCGAATGAGCAGATACCATGAGCTTTTCATAGGCGTGTTTGTCTGTATGCTTCCTACATGACTATTTATACAAGTATCTTTAATTTTTAACTTATTATTAATCTTGCGATTTCTATAATAACTTTGATATTATTATCTATATACTAATTGTTATAAAAATGAACATGAGAACTACATGTCCTCGATGAGAGAGATCAGGAGGATCGGTCTAAATGGCCCTTCAATGATCCCGAGTTGTGGGATAGAGCGTTGTGGGACAGGGCTTGCCTTCTGAAGCAGCTTTAGAGGCTTTTGGTGTCAAATCTAGGAAGGAGCCCCACTTAACTCAAGGCTACATGGAGAACTTGAAAGCAGAGAACCAGCGATTGAGGACCACCACTGGTCATAGAGTTGACGTCTTACTACAGCACATGCAGAGCTTTACCTAGCATAGCATGTTAAGACATCGAAATTTACTTCGGCTCCATCACTTACTACTGGATTCATGTCATCAGCATGTTGTACCACGCCAAGGCCAACTATCCTGCTGCGCCGTAGCACACGTGATCTATTTGCTCCAAGCTGTTCGAATGTGCCAATGTATGCGCCTGAGTATGAGGATTATGATGAGGATGCAGATGTTGGTCTAGCTAATGATGATGATGTTGATGATGAGGTTGAGAATGACGTAGATACTGATCTTGTTGACGATGATGTTGGTAATGATGTTGGTGGTGGTGATGGTGGTGATGATGATGGAGCGACCGTTCCGATTAGCTTTGGATACGACGATGATGATTATGTGGACTAGTAGTACTAGTTGTTTCATTCTTTTTGTACTTAAATGGACCTATTAGTTTAATTAAGTTATGTATTTAAGTTCTATCCATGTACTGTTCGTGATGAGAATTTATGTTTATGTAGCTTTCATGTAATTAAGTTCTAACTATGTACTATTAGTGTAATTATGTAGCGCATATGATGTAATTACACCATCCTCCTCGTCTGAACCAACATTTGCAACCACCTCAAATTCACCATCATCTTATTGGATATCCATATTAAATGAGGCCATGTTTACACATAAATTCAACCCTCCAAATTCATTATGTTGTAACACTTGTTACGACATTCTCGGTTAGTCCTTGTTCGAATCCACCACTGAAGACATATCGATTATGTGCCTAGCCGGAATAGTATATACAACCAACCATCCTTTTTGACTCGGGCGACATGTCGT
Source organism: Linaria vulgaris (assembly GCA_948329865.1). Lineage (NCBI taxonomy): Eukaryota > Viridiplantae > Streptophyta > Magnoliopsida > Lamiales > Plantaginaceae > Linaria > Linaria vulgaris. The sequence continues at coordinate 65,609,024 of OX415250.1, forward strand.
CTTCTCTGGGTACGTGGTATAGTATGCATGTAGTGCTTGATTGGAAAAAAACAAACAACTCATTGGCGGCGAGGGTACATTGCGAGTTAATATCAACCACTATGTACGTTTAGTGAACGTCCGTACCTCAATGTATATCACAAACATTTGAATATCACAATGTATAGCGGTCTTCTTTCTCCCCAATATTGCACTTGTATAATGTCGGTCAATGTGCTGTAGAAGTTGGTGACTCAGATCCTCCCATGTTTCTCTTTACATAAATCTCGCTACAATCACACTTCTTCGGGCCGAATGTCATAATTGTGTGGAGTTTGAAATCATTCGCAATGTATCCATCATAATTTGCCACAGTACTAGCCGTGCCATTGATAATCGACTCTATTCATGTGTCTCTCTCGAAGCGCCGACTGGAATATGTCTGTTTGAACCATGCCACGTACTCTTCGTTCCTCTTGGTTTGTACCTCCATGGGACTTAGGCCACCGCACTCCTCCTCTACAAACAACCTTTGTAATATAAAATAACAAGTGAGTACTAAACAAGACAATAATATGTTTTAATTAGATTGTGATTATCTATAACGTTAACTTACTCGACCCATTCGTCAATTTCTAGACAATTAAGTAGCGTATAAAGTTCAAACTAGTCCCATTCATCAACTGTCAATTGTAGCCTCTTGTTTAGTGCTCCTATTGGCTCCCGTTTCTTGTCAAATGTTGAAAGCTCATCATTCCACTCTGTCATATCTAACATCTCAATCCTATTGAGGCGATTATATCTAGTTTGAACATTGATATCCAGATATTGAGAACACAAATTGGCGAGCTCCAAAAGTAGGTACGAATTGGCTACACATCCTTTGACCTTCGCTTTATTGTTGTGTTTTTAATATCGTACATACGCCTATGAAAACCAAATGTTAGTTAAAGAAACAATCAATAAACTAAAAACAGTATTGTGATAAAATATTAACTATTATACCTCTCCAACGGATACATCCATCTGTAGTGGACCAGACCTCCTAATCTAGCCTCGTACAGAAGGTGTATGGCCAAATGCTCCATAGAATAAAAAAAGACAGGGAAAATATCCTCTCCAGCTTGCACATCGTAATAATAACTGATTCCTCTAGTCGCTCCATATCCGTGGTCGAAACCTCTGACACGCAAATCGCCCTGAAAAACATACTAATCTTTACTAAGGTGCCCCAAATATCGGGTTGTAAGAATTCACGTAAGGCGATTGGTATTAATCTCTACATAAAGACATGGCAATCGTGACTCTTTATTCCATACAACCATCCTTATTGTCTTTGCACACATCGTCCCAAGTTCGAGGCATATCCGTGAGGAAACTTAAGATTGCCCAACCAATCAAGCACCTTAGTCTTTTACTCCCTTGTGAGACAGTAGGTTGCCTGCGGCTTTAAAACTTCATTTTCTCTGCCAGTGGGTACTAGAAACAGCTTTTTACGGTTAGTCAAGATCTCAAAATCTTGCCTAGACTTGATGTTGTCATTTGTCTTTGAATCGTCCAACACTATTTTAATGATGTTATGGAAAAAGTTATTCTCATAGTGCATGACATCTAGATTGCGACAAATCAAGTTTGTGGATCAGTAAGCTAGTTCCAAGAGATGCTCCAACGAAACCAATTATGAGTCATTCTAAACCCTGGGATCTTTGTTGTGTTTGGTCCAAAACCCACTGGTGGTAGACTATCCATAATTGCCCTTATTTCAACACATATTTTCCTTGTAAAAGGTCCTTCTAGTGCCTTACGACATTCGTAGAACTCCCATTTGTTGTTCCTCCATTAATGATGCTCTGGTAGAAATCGATGATGACAATCAAACCACGACACTTTTCCACCATTCTTCCAAGTAAAAGAATTTATGTATCCCATACAATAAGGGCACGATAACTTTCCGTGCGTACTCCACTAGAACAACATCCCATATGCCAAAAAATCGTTGATCGTCCACATTTGTGCCGTTTGTAATTGAAATGTTTTCTTTCTATAGCTATCATACGCCCACAAACCATTACTCCATAAACCTTCTAGTTCATCAATCAGTGGTCTCAACAATACATCCAAGTTCTTCCAAGACTCTAAGGGTTGAATATAATAAGGCTAACAAATATGAACTCCGGCCGCATGCATATATCGAGAGGGAGGTTATACGGGGTGACAAACATGGGCCAGCAAGAGTAATTGGTTCCAGATTTCCCAAACAATGTGAATCCATCCGTGCATAGACCGAGTTGTACGTTTTTAGGCTCTACTGCAAAGTTCGGATACACTCGGTCAAAATATCGCCATGCCTCACCTGAAGCGGGGTGAAACATTCGATTAGTTGACTGGCGACACTTCAAATTCCAAGTCATATGCTTTGCAGTGCCTATAGTATAAAATAACATTTTAAGACGAGGGCCTAAAGAAAAGTACCACAATTTCTTCTTCGCGACTCTTAACTTTTTACTTCACTCATATTATTCCTCCTTGCATATCTAACATGATTAGTATTCCTCACTCGCGTACTCGCTGTAGTACGAAAAACATTAATTTCTATACACATCGATCCTCGTGTACCCTAACCCCAAGCCTGTCAACATCATATTAATGCTAGGAATCGTATCATGTAACATTTCCTCAATTTTGGGTCCATTCAATCTTTAGACAGCTTTAAAAACATCTCGCAAACGGCATTACTAGCTTTGTGCATGGTCTTGTAAGTCAAGAATTCTATAATCCATTGCAACACATTTTCGCCTTCTTACTATGTATCTTTACGTCTCCCAGATGCATCAACTCGTAGAACGCCCTTGCATCGAGATTTGGATCTTCGCCACACACCTCTCTCTCAACAAATTGACCCACATAGGCATCCACGACCACTTATCTAAACGAAGTATCAACGTGGACATGGCTATCTACGTGAAAATTAAGGGGTGGTGACTCGTATACATACGATGTGGATGCCTCGGTCGCCTCCTCGCCATGCAATACTCAAACCCAATATTGATACATAAAGCCTGACTTATAAAGATGATCATGGACTACGATTCTATCAAAAAACTTTAAATTGTTAAATTTCAGGCACGGGCACGTAAGACTGTTGTTAAGATCTAAGTTTTTTTTTTGTTGTTGCAAAGCATATCGTATGAATGTATAAACCCCAACAACAAAATGTTCTCTCAAATAACCATTGTTATCTAATCATTCGTACATCCAAGATCTATCGGCGAGATAATACATTTTTTATCTAAGGAAAAAATAAATAATTACAATTTATTCTACTAAACAGTTTTCTATATAAAACGTCACCAACATGCTATAACACAATGAAAGCAAATAAGTAGAGATATACTTGTCGAAGCGCAGAAGACCCGTTGTCAAGTATGTTGTTTGCACGACTACCCTCGTTGCGTTTACGACAATATCTAGGAATAAACAACCAACATAATCAAATTAGCGTGCATTACAATAACAAATTATCGTACGAAAAGGAAAATAAATGAGCTGTTGGAGGGAAAAATCATAGGTACCTTAGCCAATATGCAAGATTGGAATGAATTCTTAATGTGAATGAGAGAGGGTATTTATAAGCAAAATACACACAGTTGCGACTGCCAAACGGTCGAAACCAGGCTTTTCAGCCAACTTATCGAAAGAAAATCAAAGAGATTTATAGCTAATAAGAAAACGAGAGAGCTAAAAGTGGGGTTTTTATTTTAAATGATAGGTTGGGTCCCCCTTTCAAGGTACTGGAACTGTACGCGATACGGACTGGTTTCATTCATCCCCGGTCGCTATTTGTAACTAGATGTTACCATTAACTATCGCATGCACGTCGTTATTGCTAGTCATCGTTGCAAATTGCGACCTCCCGACGGTCGCATATTTTGAAAAATAATGATTTTAAACCCCTAAACCCCAACTTTTGCGATCGCCCGATGGTTGCAATTGAGGGTTATTTGTAATCGCCGGGTAGTTGCTAATAATATTCATACTAGTAATTTACGCATTTCGCATAATAATTTAAGACATATTGTTGGTTTAATGATCAATTAAAACAATAATTGGTACAAGTTAATAAACACAAATAGTAGGTCTTGTTGCACATTCAATCTTCATTTATAGCGTCGGTTCATAATGATATTTCCAACTAATTATAATGGCAATGTACGTAATGACTACATATATATATATGTATTATTTAGATGTGATACTATATAAATGTCAAAATAACTTATATACTTACATTTATAACGAATATCACTCGCATATGAGGCGATTATAACGACTTAATATGATTAGTTGTAGAACATGAAATAGTTCAACCGTTAATAACTTAGTTAATCAACTATAAGTTAGTATTTTCATAACTTAATTACTAGTACACTAATTAAATATTACTTCAATTCAAGTTTATTATGAAATATTCTTTATTAAAAATTACAAACACATCAAGATCGCATTACAAGCGTCGCTACTAGTACTCATACATCATTTGCGGTCGTAAAATTTTCTAGATTTTATGACCTCCCGGTTGTCGCTAAAGACCCTGATTTTTGAGGGAGTTTCATTTTTTTTTAATTTTCAAGACTTTCACTCAAAAATCTATATATACTTCATTCTTCAACCCTCATTTTATCATTAATATACAACACCTTTTCTTTTTCATTCATTAGTATTCTTCAATCATTTTTTCTAAATCTTTAAACACTTTTATTTCTCCAAAAAACATACAACACTTCCTTTCTTAACACCTTCAATAATTTTTCCAAAATCTAAAAACTATTTTAATATACAACACTTTTTATAACTTATTTTTATTTCTTCAAATATTTTTTGTGTTACAAACACTTGTTTGATAAACATCCACAATTCTGAATTTGTCAATCCCAAACAAAAATAGGGCGGTCACTAATTCATTGAATATTATTAGCAATCGTCAGATGGTCACTAATTTTTTGATTATTATTTACATCCGCCAGGCGGTCACTAAAGGTTTGTGACTTTCAAGCAATCAAAAAATTTGCAACCAGGCGGTCACAAAATTTGCAACTGCCATGTAGTCATAAATTTTGCAACCGCTGAACGGTTGCTAATGTGGTCGATGACATTAGCAACCGTTTGGCGATCGCAATGGTCGTTCAATACATTTTGTAACCGTCCAACCGTTGCAAGTATTATGCAACCACCAGCTCGTCACAAAAAGATTTCAACGACTGCGCGGTTGCTAAATTTTTGTGATCGCTGTGCGGTCACAAAAAACTTTTTGCGACCGCATGACCGTCGTAAAAATTTAGCGACTGGCCGATGGTCTTTAGCGACCGACCAAACAATCGCTAAAGGCCATTTTTCTTGTAGTTACGAAGTACACTAACCACAGTAACTTCAAGCAGGCGATAGTCAGGGATATGTAGTGTCTCTAACACACCAAAACCTCCTCACACATGCTGATTTTTGTCGGAAGTAGAAATCGACAAACTATTTCATAGAAGTGGTAATTAATTTAATCTGTTGGCCTCGAGGTTTAATGTTACATTATATGAATAAGGCGTACATAAAAGAAAAATATGGTGCTTTACATGTCATAAAGTGGGGCACAGCACCAAACGCACCTACTTCGAAAATTTGTTACAGCCACCATGAGGCTGATAAAAAAAAGAAGTGTAAAGAAAATCACAGCGGCATAAAAAAATACAAACAAAGCGGTATACAAGCCGAAGAACATACTACAATGTTACATTATAATTAATTACATCCGATGAGGAAAATCTAATCTTCATTTCCATCGGCCGAGAATTTAACAAGAAAATACTTAAGTATCAAATGTTAACAATCACGGTATCATATAATACACACATGTAGCGGCTCGTTGTTTTCAAGTCATGCGGATTATCTTGTTGCCCGAGACAATATTATTACATACATACCATGCATAAAGTATATATGAAGTTTCGTAATCTAACAGCCCAGATTAATCGATCACTTCAGTCAGCCTCTCTTGCAAGATGGATATGTCAATGAGACTCATGTCACTAGCCTGCAAAAGTATCTAAGAAATTAGAAAGCATGCTGTTTAGGACAACGTATTGTGAAGAATATAAATCAAGGGATAAAAACCAGCAAACTCCTTTCGAAAACTCCATTAAACCTTTAAAAAAGAAAAACTTGACGACTAACCTATTACAAAATGTGCGAACTGCACCAGCTAGTTAAACACTTCGGTTTTATAAAATATTACATTTTTTTCTGAAATAATAATTCCTTAGATATATATATATGAACAATTAGAAACAATATGTACTATACTATATATGCATGAATATTTTGATACATGAGTTGACAAGTTAATAAACTTAAAATATTCGTAAATACATAAATACATGAATTGATAATTATAAGTCTATAAACTCGTTGATTCATGTATAAGTTTCCTCACAAGAAAAAATGAAAGTACTCGATAAAAAGATATATATAGTACACAAAAAAGAGAGTCGCTATATTTCCAAAATAGATTACAACCAATCAAAAAAATTGAAATTCGAGGAATCTTATGCAAAAAGAAGGCACGTTCTTGGTCTAATAGAAGAAAAAGAAAAATTATTGTCAAGCTCAATGAAAAAGACATGATGGTAGACAATTAATGTGCGGCCCTAACCTTTTCGAAAAAGGTATACTACCACTATCAATGTAAAACCTCAGCTTATCGTGAACAAAGCACAAGTGACCATTAATCTTTCATAGAATATAACGTGTAAACTAGACGAAAAGTTGACTAGAAGGCATTCCCCACATGTTGGATACAATGGAGAACCAGTTCTTTTGTTCTTTTTATAAAGATTTGAAGGCAGTTCGCAAAAGGAGTATTCGTATCATGGATTTACCATAAATTCAACGATAGTTAAACAATTAACCCCCCCCCCCCCCCCCACCCCACTAATTCTCATTCTCTAAACTTTACCTCTGCCTGTATCTTATGGAGAAACCTCCCATTTGATTTTGTGGAAACATAGCTCACCACATTGAGTTCTTTGTCATGCAATTCTTTTATCACACGTGAGAGCTTGACATCACTGATGCCTGTTACGAACAAGATCTCTATACCATCTTGCCCTGGGCTCAAAGTGATAGAATTGTGAACCCTACCTTTCGGGCTTGTACTGCTCTTGGTCATCCCTCGCCCTCCTGGGATAATAATAGGTTCTTTTTTTAACTTGTCTCTTTGAATTCGCAATTCTTGGACCTTCTTCTGCAACTGTTTTGTGTAGCTAACAACCTCCTGCATGTGATCCGATACCGAGAGTTTCCCCTAATAATTGGAAACCAAAAAGGCATAAGAAACCCATATACACAGCAGGAGTCCCATTCAATCAAATATATATGATCTATATAACAGTAACCATATACATGAAACCTCTTTTAGTAAATCATTCTGATTGAGTCAAAAACTAGGTGGATTATCTCTATAACAAAAATACATAACAAGTCAACATAATTCACATACACCAAGCATCTGAACTTATTAACATTGTTTTATGCAACTCTGATGCGTCTCAAACATAATAATGTATTGTACGATGTATGAATATATATTTTGGTACATGAATTAATAATTCAGCGAACTCGTTAATTCATGGATACATGGATTTTAGTATGCTAATGAACTTTTGGATTCAGAAAGGCCTAGGTACTACCGTAATTTAGTATGCCCAAGTGTAAGAGTTTTCAGCTAGAAAATAAGAGACGCGCGTACTCCCGATTTCCGGAAAAAAGAGTATCTTGCTTTCTTGTGCAATATATATATATGGACGAAATATTAAAACTGCCCTATAACTTTTTTTCAGAAGTTAAAATGCCCGTTTTTTTCGGGCCATGCAAAAATGCCCCGTAAGTCTTGAAAAATCTTTTAAAAATGCCCGATGGCCTTATTCGGGCTAAAAATGCCTACGTGGCGGTACAGTCAACAAGTTGTCATTGCCACGTCATATTTTTTAGCCAAAACACGTTTTTCATACACAAACTCTTATAACTTTAAATATTGTATTTGCACCGCAAAATAAATTGCACTTTGCCCCCCAAAATATATATATATAAAAATAATAAACATATATATATATATATAATTATTTGTAAAAGTAAAACATATATTATATATAAATAATAATATCAACATATACTATTATTTATAAAATAATAAATATTTTAACACTATATAAAATAAATAAATAAATAAAATAAAATCCATTAACATCCCCGCGTTACCCCCCCCCCCCCACCCCCGCGTGGATCGTCGGAACCCCACCCCCTCCCCGTCCCGCCCCACCACCACTGCCAAATCGCAGTGGTGGCGACCACGATTGCAGTGGTGGTGGCGACGCCACCACCGCTGCAAATCGCGGTGACGCCACCGCGAATCGCAGCGGTGGTGGCGTCAAATCGACGCCACCACCACTGCAATCGTGGATGTTGGGTGGCGGGGGGGTAGGAGTCGGGGGGGGGGGGGGGTGCGATAGGGTTTTTTTTTTTGTATTTTATTGTTATTTGTTTTATTTATATATATATATATATGTTTATTATTATTTATATATATATATCTTTATTATTTATATATATGTTTATTATTATTATTATTATATATATGTTTATTACTATTTATATATATATCTTTATTATTTATATATATATCTTTATTATTTATATATATGTTTATTATTATTATTTATATATATTTATTATTATTGGCTGAAAATATGACGTGGCCGAGCAATTTTATGACGTGGCGTTGACTGTACCACCACGTAGGCATTTTTAGCCCGAATAAGGCCATCGGGCATTTTTGAAAGATTTTTCAAGACTTATGGGGCATTTTTGCAAAGCCCGAAAAAAACGGGCATTTTAACTTCTGAAAAAAAGTTATAGGGCAGTTTTAATATTTCGTCCTATATATATATACACAAAAAAATCTCCAAAAGTGCCAGCTTTGTGAACTCTCTAGGGTTTTCCCGATGGATATGCACAAAAAGTTGATACATACATAAAAATAGATAAGAAATATGGAAAAATACTAATTAGGGCAAGTTATCACCTTGTGCTCAAGAGGAAGGAGTGACCTCAGAGAAGCATAAAGTTTACTCATTTCTTGTCTCCTTCTTCTTTCAATATCCCTATGTATAACCCTCCTCGTCTCCTTTTCTTTTTGATCTCTATTAGTTGTGATCAATTGCCTTTTGATTTCCTGCTTTGGGGTTGTAGTACTAGCGCTGAAATCAATAGTACCCTTATTGAGTATTAGGGGATCAAAAACATAATCCACAGTCTGATCATCATTGAATATTATATTATGATCTGCCAGTCCAACGGTAGTGGTATTTGTGGATAAAACAAGCTCGGCTTTTTGTGGAAAAGGGAACATTTTATATCTTTATTAATTGTTGGAGATCTTCAAAGGCTATATTTTCTTTGATTTGAATGAAGTTTAATATGAAAAGAAAAAGAAGATCCGGTTGGTAATGTTGGCGTTGAGATCTGCAATGATATGCTAAGAGATTACATAGCGATTGAAGTCGCGCGTGCTCATAAACAAGAAGATTAGCTAGGATTAGGAAGATGCCCCCCACGCACGGCCGGTGCTCATATTTAATTAAGAAGCTTCTTATTTTAAGATTATTATTATTATTAGTCTGCACACTGGTTGCGTGGTCATATACTACCAGAGAAAAACTTGCAAACTAAGTAGCTTCCAAATTCATTTCCAACACTTCTAAAACTATTCATTAGCACATTAATTCGATAGTGTTTTTGAACAATGTCACCTTCAAATTAATTTTAGTCGTTACATTAAATTGTAAATAGCAGGAGCACTTCAGTAATTTTTGTTCCAGTCTTCCATAGAAATACAAGTTAATTATCTTTGTTAAATTTGATCAGAGAATTATGCAAACAACCAATCGAGGTATACAAGATAATTACAGGGACACCCCCTCAGAATTTAGAAATTATACAACCACCCCTTATGTAAAAACGTTTTAAATGGTTTAATTCAACCTTACAGCTTCAAATAAAAGAAGAACTCAATATATTCTTTATTTCTGAATTCTTTTTTGTCTTTTTAAATTTTAGAAATTAGGCTTGTTTTATGTTTTCCAAACACTTTTGGTTAATTTTTTGTTTGTTGTGCAAAATAATTGAGCAGCGTGCATATTACATTCAACAAAATTTAATGGTTTTTAGACAAAGATTGATCACAAAGGGGTGTTTGTGTAATTTTCAACCATGAGAGAGTGTTTCTAATTTCATGGGCGATTTATTATTTTTGCCTTTATTTTATATAAACTTCAAGTTTTGCCCTTTTTCTTATCGGGCTTTTTATTGCCCGTTAACTTTATTTTTTTGTTTTAAATTTACCCGGTGGGCTTCGCTGAGGGCTGAGTCGAAGCCCAGATGACGTGGCAACCCACGTGGCGTACAGACGACGGCCACATGGCGCTACATCAACAATTTGTTTTTTTAAAAAAAATCTTGAGAAATAGGGGTAATTACCAAATTACCCCCGTCAACTTTATATATATATATATATATATATATATATATAACATACAAACTACCGTAAACATACAAATATATTTGTATGTTATTTATATAACATACAAATATATATATATATATATATTTAAAAAAAGCCCTACCCGTACCCCCCCACCCCCACCCCCACCCCCACCACCGCCCCTCTCCTCCGCCCCTCCGCCGCCGCTCCCATCCTCCTTCTCAAATTCGAAGGCAAATTCTTCTCCAAAGGCTAGTCCTCCGTTGTCGTCGAATTCGATAAAGCCGATGTGGACGTCGAGACTTTCTACGATGGAATTCTCGCCGCCATTGTTGTCGAAGAGGGACACACCGCTCCTGTTGGTGCTCCCATTGGTCTTTTAGCTGAATCAGAAGACAAAATCCATAGAGTTTTAAGGAATCCCGGCGGCGGGGGGCGACGGAGGTGGCGACATTCGGTGTAGCGGCGATTCTCCGCCGCTGTTCGAACTCTCGTCGAAGCTGTTCATGTGTACGATTTTTGCTGGCGGAATTTGGGGATTAGGGTATAATGGCGGTGTGACTGTGACTGTGACTGTGACTGGCGGAATTTGGGGATTAGGAAATTTGTCGAAGCGATTGTTGTTGATCGCTTCCTTTTGTGTTTTTTGGAATTGAATGGATTTTGTGGCGGTGGTAGCGGAGGTGGTGGTGGTGGTGCCGGAATTTTGAAATTTAGAGGATGGTGGTGGTGGTGGAGACTAAATAACCATTGCTAGCGATCGGGGGAGAGAGAGGGTGGTGGTGGTGGTGGACCAGAAGATTGTGGTGGTGTTCGGTGATGGATCTGATGAAGATGGTGGTGGTGGTGGCGACGGCGGCGGTGGGGGGGGGGGGGAGTGATGGTGGTGATGAAGATGATGATTTATTTATTTATTTTTTGTTTTTTTTAAGATAAACCTTTTTAATAAACTTGAATTGATACTATTTGTTTTTATGACTTAGAATAATATATAATAAAATTAAATATAATTTTGCATATTAATTTGTTTTTAAATTTTTACTAGTAAAAAAATTATTTTTAATTTAGTAAACAAACATTTTTTAATATACTTGAATTGATACTATTTTTTTATAATTTAGAATAATATATAATAAAATTAAATATAATTTTGAATATTAGTTTATTTTTAATTTTTACAAGTTGAGTAAAAAAAAATTAAATTTGTTGACGTGGCCGTCGTCTGTATGCCACGTGAGTTGCCACGTCATCTGGGCTTCGACTCAGTCCTCAGTGAAGCCCACCGGGCAAATTTAAAACAAAAAAAATAAAGTTAACGGGAAAAAAAGGCCCGGTGAGAAAAAGGGCAAAACTTGAAGTTTATATAAAATAATGGGCAAAAATAATAAATCGCCCTTATTTCATACATCATGAGCTGTTTGTGTAAGATAGATGATATATACAGAGTAAAATTCCTCAGAGCAAATTGTTATTGTTCACTATTATACCATTTTCAAATTAATTGTATAAGGGTTAACGTCCCTAACTTTTAGGGAAAAAATCGTCTCGGGAAAGGTCTTCTCTGATCTCGGCACGGCATCATCGCCGGTTTTTCAACAGCATTGTCACCACATCCCTGCTCTAATCCGTCTCCTTCTTCAAATTGCGAGTCAAAGGGGTTGGGAGTCTTGTGGTTGTTTCGTTTCGAGGTTTTTAGTTTATCTTCTAGTTTTTCGTTCTGCAGTCGATCGTCAGGCTGCAAGGGTTCTTTGCGTTACTATTTTTTTTCCTTGCTTCTTTTTTGGTGTACGTGAGTTCAAGTAGGGGAACGCGACACCTCTCGACTAACTCGGACGACTCTCCCGCAACACGTTGACAATAGGCCATTCCTGGTGTAATCATGGATGAAGTTGGTAATTTAATGCGCAATGGTCTATCTCTCAAGGATGGTAAGGGTGGGGGTGACGAGTTTCTTCTTCCCGACGACACATGGAATCAGGAGAACATAGTTTTGGAGCTATTAGTGGTGGGTAGGCTGATTTTGGGAAAGGCGGCAAATTCTGCCTCATTCTGCACAATGATCAAAAGGCTATTTAAGGTTGGTAAGGCATCGACATCACACGCATTACTGAGGACCATTTTCTCTTCCAGTTCTATCACAAAATTGACAGGAATAGGACTCTTGAGGGCTACCCCTAGTCTTTCGACAAGAACGTCCTGGTTTTGGCGAATGTGGACAAGAATGACAACCCGGCAAACACGAATCTTGACTACTGCCGTTTCTTTTTCCGCATTTATGATATCCCAGTAATTCGCCAAACCTCTGCCATAGCTCATGCTATTGGAAACCTGATTGGTATATTAGAGGATGTGGACCTTGCGGAATCTACAGCACTTGGCATGCGTATTCGTGTTATGATCAACGTGACGCGACCACTTCTTCGGTGTATGAAGGTTCGGGGAAAGAAGGGATAGGAGATGCTCGTGTCTTTTAAATATGAACGCCTTCCAACTTTTTGTTATCTCTGTGGGATGCTTGGTCATATTATGGCAGATTGTGAGGAGAAATGCAATATAGAGTTGGAGGACACATCACAATTGCCATATGGGGACTGGTTGCGGGAAAATAGAAATTGACCGGCGTCGTTTGCGGGACAGCAGTTTACTGATAAATGATGGCATGGAAATTCCTCAACAGCGAATAAGGGATAAGGACGGGATTTCTTTTCACAAGATCGTACCCGCAATGACCAATGCCATCTTAGTCATCAGACCGAACTCCTTCAGCAACGCCAAACCCTGAATTTAGAGCTGCGCCATCCCAATCATCAGACCGAACTCCTTCAACAATGTTCTTATGTGAACGGGTGTTGGAGGGTCAGGACATTCAGTTTAACGGAGAGGTGACATCACAAATGGATGAATATAGGCACACTCCACTCCAAATACAACCCTCGGTTGTCGATCATGCCCCTCAGCAGCCGCAAATCGACTCTCCTGTGTTAGGAAACACACATCGAACCAAGAACAAGATTGTGCATGTTATTGGTGTGAAACATGTTTGTGCATGTTTGGTGCGTAATTTGGAAGGGAGTAATAGTATAGCAGGGGAAGTGCAAACGACTACAACTGTTGCAACACGTGTGAAAGTCACAAATCAGCGAAAAACCAATGGGGTACGAGTTGTGCAGCGCGAAGGTGTTACAGAATACAATCCGATTGTTCACGAACGTAGGGTGGGACATAAACGATTGTTTAATGATGAGGAATGGGCTGATCTGGTGATGGATAAAGAGGCGCAACTTGAGGAACTCTCGCGGGACATTGATAATTTATTGGCGAACGACTGTTGAGCAGTCTTGCCAATTCCGTTGAGTTAGCTAGCTTGGAACTGTCAGTGCTTGGGGAACCCTTGGACAGTTCAGGAACTACATCAGCTGGTTTCAAAATTTCACCCCCCTCTAATGTTCTTGTCGAAAACAAAGTGTAAGAACATGAAAATAGAGGAACTGAAAGGAAGGCTTAATTATTTTGGGATTTGTGTTGAGGTGAAGGGACTTTCAGGGGGCCTTGCATTACTATGGGATAACAGGTGGGACGTTCATCTATTGAGCATGTCGGATAGTCATATAGATGTGATCGTGGTGGGATACAGAGTCGAGATTGATTCGCGATTTACTGGATTCTACGGGGAACCTGACATGACTCATATAACTCGTACGTGGAACTTATTGCGACATCTTCGAGGTACTTCTGCTTAACCATGGCTTTGCGCGGGGATTGCAACGAGATTTCTTGTCATAAAGACAAACTTGGCGGACCCAGACTATTGAATTGGCTTATTCGAAATTTTCGAGATACTTTTGTTGACATAGGTCTTAGCGAAATTGATTTTTTTGGTTAACGTTTTACGTGGTGCAGTAGAAGACCGACCCCCACACCGTTTGGGAAAGACTTGATCGGGCATGTGCGGATACTGCGTGGCGAGGTCGGTTTCCTCTTGCTTGGGTTAAGCATGCGGTGATTATGCTCTACTCATTCGCATGGTGGATCAACATGAGAGGGGACGTACATCGAGTCGCGTGGTGTTGGAAGAATTAGGAGGCCGTGAGTTGTATGAGCAGTTGGAGGGGTGTTAGCTTGGGTTGGTTTAGTGGAATAAGGTTGACGGAGAGGATATGAAACAACGGATAGAGAATCTGCGAATGGATATTGGGCGACTACAAACAAGGATCATTACCTCGGCTTCTAAATTAGAGGAGATTCGGCTTAGTAAGCAACTTGAGGAATTATTGGAGGCCGAGGAAATTTATTGGAAGCAAAGGGCAAAGTTCAGTGGTTACGGAAAGAGGATAGAATACGGAGATTTTCATAGAAAGGCCAGTGAGCGTCGGAAAAAGAATGAAATTAAGGGTCTTCGGGATGCTACAGATACTATGTGCACGCAGCCGGGGGAGATAGACCATATTGATGTGGATTATTTTAAGTCTGTTTTTTGATCCACTGATCCTTCTAAGGGAGCCATTGAGGACGTGTTGCGGGATGTGGAGGTGCGAGTTAGTCCTCAGATGAACGAAAGCTTACTTCAACCATTTACATTGGACGAGGTACAATAAGCACTCAAAGATATGTATCCTTTTAAATCTCCGGGGCCTGATGGTTTTTTTGTCGTTTTTTATTGAAAATTTTGGCATATTGTTGGGGCTGACGTGACTCGTTTTGTGCTTTCTTTTCTTAATGATCGTGTTCTTGACCCGCATGTTAATTTTACGCATATTGTTCTTATACCTAAGTGTCCTAACCCTAATGTCATGACCCAATTCCGTCCTGTCATTCTTATCGATGCGTTTTTAAAATTGCCTCTAAAGTAGTTGTTAACCGCCTTAAGCTTATTTTTCTGACTATTATTTCTCAATCTCAGTCTACTTTTGTTCCAGTGTGCCTTATCACGGATAATATCCTGGTGGCGTTTGAGGTTAACCATTGTTTAAAAATTAAAAGAACAGGGAAACGGTGCCATGTGACGATGAAGTTGAACATGAGTAAGGCATATGACCGAGTCGAGTGGCCCTTTTTGGAGAAGGTAATGCTCAAGTTAGGATTTGATTCAAATTTTGTTGCACTTATCATGTTGGGGCTAGATCGGTCTCATACTCTGTTTTGATTAATGGGCGGGAATCAAGTGTTTTTCCCCCGAAAGGGGCATTAGGCCGGAGGATCCGCTTTCCCCTACCTATTCTTATTTATTTTTGAATTTTTCTCAGTCCTGATTTCAAAGGCCGAGGCACGTGATGAGCTGAAGGGGGTAAAAATTTGTCGCAATGCACCTCCCATGTCGCACCTATTGTGCGCTGATGATACGTTATTATTTTGTGATGCTGATGTGGCCACGGTGGGGGTGTATCCGTGGTATCCTGGAGAAATACGAGGCAGCATCGGGGCCCAAAATAAATCTTGACAAGTCAGTGGTGGTGTTTAGCAAGAATAGGGATGATCAAACAAGAGCCGTGGTTGGGGGAGTCTTAGGTGTGGCGATATCGGATAAGCATGATAAATATTTGGGTATGCCATCGGTGGTGGAAAAATAAAAAATGGAGCTGTTTGATTATATTAGAGAGCGTATTTAGAAACGGGCGCATGGGTAGAAGAGAAAGGCATTATTGGGGGCGAGAAAAGAGGTTCTTGTCAAAGCTGTCATGCAATCCATTCCCACCTTTATTATGAGCTGCTTTCGCATTCCAGATTCGTTAATTCGGGAAAATGAGTCTATTATAAGCAACTATTGGTGGAGTAGGGGGATGCAAAATAAAATTCATTGGGTGGCTTGGGATAAGATGTGTCGACGAAAGGTTGATGGGGGACTTGGTTTTCGTAACTTGAAGGCTTTTAATTTGGCGTTGCTTGCCAAACAGGCATGAGCATTTTGATGGATCCGACGAGCTTGGTGAGTCAAATTTATAAGGCCAAAAAACTTCCCTAATTCGGACCTCTTTAGCGCACGGTTGGGGAACTCACTATCATTTTCATGGCGATGCATACGGGAATCTCTATCGGTCTTGTAGCACAGGGTGCGTTGGCACGTGGGGAATGGGGAGTCGATTTCAGTATGGCATGATGCATGGCTACCGAGGCCAATTTCATTCAAACCGATCACCGCTACTAACTCGGATGAACCTTTTCTGTTGGTTTGTGACTTGATCGAGCCTATTACGAGCTGGTGGGACGTGGATAGGATGCGCGAGGTATTGTGGGAAGTTGATGTCAAGCTTATTTTGACAATTTCGTTGGGGGATATTAGTAACTCAGACCGTCAGATATGGCACTATGAAAAGAAGGGGGTTTTTACTGTACGCAGCGCGTATCACATGATTGTTGCGCAAGGATTGAGCCGCAACGTGATGGAGATGACGACAGTTTTCGAACCGCATGCAGCTTGGGAAAAACTTTGGAGGTTTGAATGTGCATGTAAAATTAAATTGTTTCTTTGGCGGTGCTGCATAGACATCCTACCAACACGGTGGAAACTTGCGAGGCAAGGGATTTGTAGGGAGATACCGTGTGTGATTTTTCATGACGGCGATGAGACGTTGTGTCAAGCAATTTTTGGGTGTCCACTGACGCGATAAGTATGGGCGCTATCCAATATTCCTACGCAACTTTGGATTCGGTAGTCCAAGAGCTTATGTGACTAGATGGTGCGGGTTGTCTCATTAGCGACGACGCAAAGTTGTAGTCTCATATGGACGATTTGTTGGACAATTTGGGGGAATATGAATGGAGTGCTTGCGGGGGAAAATGAACGTGGGTTGAATGAGATGGCTACGTTTGCACAAGTTTACTCATAGACGTGGGATACTCGTAATGGGAGGAGGGGGCGACTGATGAATTATGGTGAAACAGAGGGTTGGCAAAAACCAATTGGTGATGTTATTAAAATCAATTTTGATGGGACGCAATTTGTTGAGGAGGGAGAAGTGGGAATCGGGTTGGTTGCGCATGATAGGCATGAGGAGTTGATTGCGTGGAGACAACGTCGTTTTACCTCATTAATGGAAGTTGTGTATTTTGAGGCCTTGGCAGCGTCGAGTGCGGTTCGGTGGGCATTGGAGAAAGGTTGGACTAATGTATTGTTTGAAATGGATTATTTAAGTATTATTCATGACATTATCTATGGTACCACGCATGATGTTCGGATTGTGAACATTATGAATGATGTGCGGAGGATGGTACGTGATCACAAGGGGTTTTATTTTAGATGGGTTTGACGGGAGTCTAGTGCGGTTGTTCATGCACTTGCTAGAAACGCCATTGAGGATGCCGACGGGTTTGATGAAGCGTAGTTGTGTCGTAGTACTTTTTTGGTCTTTATTTGGTTTCTTATTTTTTGGTATTTTTTGGTCCCTTAGGGGGCGGTTTTTTGATCGGGTTATATGAAAGTTTGTTTAATTCAAAAATAAAAATATTAATTGTCTAATTCATTTTCCTTTTATTAATTAGCAACGATTGAAGATTTTGTGGAATTGATTGTGCTTCTCTCCTATAACTTAGATTATTATATATTTCTTTTACAAAGTTTCGAAAATTATTTTAACGTGATTAAATCATTCAACATGCACTAAGTAAGTTTTTTATTTATTATGAATGCATGATTGCCCTCTTTTTTTATATCATTATAGCTTAATTACAATGGTTATATTATGATGTGAAGATTTCATTCCTTTTAAGTAATTAACTTTTTGAGAAAATTGGAGTTCTCTTTTTCAAGTTTTTAATACTTTTTAGGTTAACTACTTTGGACAATACTGAATTAACTATTGGCAACTAACATATTAGAAATTTCTCCGTTTTTTTCATAATTTTTTCAATTAATTTTTCATTTGCATTTTCATTCAAGTACTAACAATTATCTAAAATAAACTAAACGGGTAATTGGAATTTAGGTTTGTTCGTATGAAAAAAAAACAAAAAAAGAGAGAGAGACAAAACTCAGTAGTTATATTTGGCTTTTGATTCTCATGCACTACAAGATTTGGGGGGTTTTCGCGACCCCCCCCTTGGTGACCGACGGGCGGTCACCAGCATTTTGGTGACCGCCCGGAGCAACGGGGACCGCCAGCGGTCCCCAGACCAAAATGGGGACCGCTGGTCCCCAGCCCAGCGGTCCCCAACACCAAACGGGGTTTAGGGACTGACAGGCAGTCCCTAAAAGTAGTTTTAGGGACCACCTGGCGGTCCTTAATAATATTCATACCTTTTATTTTTTATTTTATGAAACGATTGACATGTGTTTTTGATTTTTACCAACAAAACTCATTATAACATGTCAATTGAAATAACAAAACAAATCGTTCCATAAAATTACAAAAAAAAAATATATGAATATTATTAGGGACCGTCGGGCGGTCCCTAATACCACCTATAGGGACCGTCAGACGGTCACCAAATATCTTTAGGGACCCCCCGACGGTCCCTAATAATATTCATACTTTTTTTATGGAACAATTAAGGTGACACGTTGTTTGTTTAGTTGATAAATATCCTAATAATAGTTAAGAGAACAAAATTACAAGGTTTCATACAAATTGAAACAACATATGATGATTAAGTGTCCGTATAACGTAGAATAGGATCAACATTAAAAACTTTCTCAATCTCATTCAATCTACTATTAAATAACTAAATTAGTAGTTTTATTATCGTTTGTTACTTCAATTGACATGTTATAATGAGTTGTGTTGCTAAAACCAAAAAATACATGAAAATCGTTCCATAAAATCAAAAACCAATATGAATATTATTAGGGACCGACTGGCAGTCCCTAATAATATTCATACCTGTTTTGTTTTTATTTTACGGAACAATTATGGTGCCGCGTTGTTTTTTTAGTTGATAAATATCCTAATAATAGTTAAAAGAACAAAATTACAAGGTTTCATACAAATTGAAACAACATAGGATGATTAAGTGTACATATAACGTAGAATAGGTTCAACGTTAAAAACTTTCTCAATCTCATTCAATCTACTATTAAATAACTAAATTAGTAGTTTTATGATCGTTTGTTACTTTAATTGACATGTTGCTAAAAATAAAAAACATATGGAAATCGTTCCATAAAATCAAAAAACAAAGTATGAATATTATTAGGGACCGCCGAGTGGTCACCAATTATCATTAGGGACCGCCCGGCGGACCCTAATAATATTCATACGTGTTTGTTTTTTTATTTTACAGAACAATTATGATCCAGCGTTGTTTGTTTAGTTGATACATATCATAATAATAGTTAAGCGAACAAAATTACAAGGTTTCAGACAAATTGAAACAACATAGGATGATTAAGTATACGTATAACGCAGAATATATTTAACATTAAAAACTTTCTCAATCTCATTCAATCTACTATTAAATAACTAAATTAGTAGTTTTATGATCGTTTGTTTCTTCAATTGACATGTTATAATGAGTTTTGTTGCTAAAAATAAAAAACACATGGAAATCGTTCCATACAAAAAAAAGTATGAATATTAATAGGGACCGCCAGACGGTCCTTAATACCACCTTAAGGGACCACCAGACGGTCACCAAATAACTTTAGGGACCGCCTGGTGGTCCTTAATAATATTCATACATGTTTTTGTGATTTTACGGAACAATTATGGTGACACGTTGTTTGTTTAGTTGATAAATATCCTAATAATAGTTAAGAGAACAAAATTACAAGGTTTCATACAAATTGAAACAACATAGGATGATAAAGTGTACGTATAACGTAAAATGTGTTCAACATTAAAAATTTTCTCAATCTCATTCAATCTACTATTAAATAACAAATTAGTAGTTTTATGATCGTTTGTTACTTCATTATAATGAGTTTTGTTGCTAAAAATTAAAAACACATGGAAATGGTTCCATAAAATCAAAAACAAATATGAATATCAGGCGGTCCCTAAAGCCACCTTTAGGGAACGCCGGGCGGTCACCAAACATCTTTAGGGACTGCCCGGCGGTCCCTAAAAGTGCCCTTTAAGGGACCGTCAGGCAGTCCCTTATAATATTCATACCTGTTTTTTTTTTTATTTTACGGAACAATTATGGTGCCGCGTTTGTTTTTTTAGTTGATAAATATCCTAATAATAGTTAAATGAACAAAATTACAAGGTTTCATACAAATTGAAACAACATAGGATGATTAAGTGTACATATAACGTAGAATAGGTTCAACGTTAAAAACTTTCTCATCTCATTCAATCTACTATTAAATAACCAAATTAGTAGTTTTATGATCGTTTGTTACTTCAATTGACATGTTATAATGAGTTTTGTTGCTAAAAATAAAAAACATATGGAAATCGTTCCATAAAATCAAAAAAAAATATGAATATTATTAGGGACCGCCTGACGGTCCCTAATACAACCTTTAGGGACCGCCGGGCGGTCACCAATTATCTTTAGGGACCGCCTGGCGGTCCCTAATAATATTCATGCGTGTTTTTTTTTGATTTTACGAAACAATTATGGTGACGCGTTGTTTGTTTAGTTGATAAATATCCTAATAATAGTTAAGAGAACAAAATTACAAGGTTTCATACAAATTGAAACAACATAGGATGATTAAGTGTACGTATAACGTAGAATATGTTCAACGTTAAAAACTTTCTCAATCTCATTTAATCTACTATTAAATAACTAAATTAGTAGTTTTATTATCGTTTGTTACTTCAATTGACATGTTATAATGAGTTGTGTTGCTAAAAACAAAAAATACATGAAAATCGTTCCATTAAATCAAAAACAAATATGAATATTATTAGGGACCGACTGGCGGTCCCTAAAACCACCTTTAGGGACCGCCGGGCGGTCACCAAACATCGTTAGGGACCTCCCGGCGGTCCCTAAAAGTGGCTTTAGGGACCGCCGGGCGGTCCCTAATAATATTCATACCTGTTTTGTTTTTATTTTACGGAACAATTATGGTGCCGCGTTGTTTTTTTAGTTGATAAATATCCGAATAATAGTTAAAAGAACAAAATTACAATGTTTCATACAAATTGAAACAACATAGGATGATTAAGTGTACATATAACGTAGAATAGGTTCAACGTTAAAAACTTTCTCAATCTCATTCAATCTACTATTAAATAACTAAATTAATAGTTTTATGATCGTTTGTTACTTCAATTGACATGTTATAATGGGCTTTGTTGCTAAAAATAAAAAACATATGGAAATCGTTCCATAAAATCAAAAAACAAAGTATGAATATTATTAGGGACCGCCGGGTGGTCACGAATTATCATTAGGGACCGCCCGGCGGACCCTAATAATATGTATACGTGTTTTTTTTATTTTACAGAACAATTATGATGCAACTTTGTTTGTTTAGTTGATAAATATCATAATAATAGTTAAGCGAACAAAATTACAAGGTTTCAGACAAATTGAAACAACATATGATGATTAAGTATACGTATAACGTAGAATATATTTAACGTTAAAAACTTTCTCAATCTCATTCAATCTACTATTAAATAACTAAATTAGTAGTTTTACGATCGTTTGTTACTTCAATTGACATCTTATAATGAATTTTGTTGCTAAAAATCAAAAACACATTGAAATCGTTCCATGAAATCAAAAAAAAAGTATCAATATTATTAGGGACTGCCGGACGGTCCCTAAAAGTGGCTTTAGGGACCGCCGGCGGTCCTTAATAATATTCATACGTATTTGTTTTTTTATTTTACGGAACAATTATGGTGCCGCATTGTTTGTTTAGTTGATAAATATCCTAATAATAGTTAAGAGAACAAAATTACAAGGTTTCATACAAATTGAAACAACATAGGATGATTAACTATACGTATAACGTAGAATATGTTCAACGTTAAAAACTTTCTCAATCTCATTCAATCGCCTATTAAATAACTAAATTAGTAGTTTTATGATCGTTTGTTACTTCAATTGACATGTTATAATGAGTTTTGTTGCTAAAAATCAAAAACGCATGGAAATCGTTCCATAAAATCAAAAAAAGAGGTGTGAATATTATTAGGGACCGCCCGACGGTCCCTATAGCCACTTTTAGGGACCGCCGGGCTGTCCCTAATGATATTTGGTGACCGCCGGGCGATCACTAAATATCGGGCGGTCCCTAAATTCACTAAAATAGGCCGGTTTGGGGGGAAATTTGAAATTTCTGAAAATTCAAAATTTTCACCTTCAATACTATATATACCACCACTCTTCTATCTAATTTTTCAACACTATTCAAAAACACCCAACTCCAAAATTTCTCTTATTATTCTTCTCTTTCTAAATCACAAAAATAAAAATCATCTAACAAAAACTTTTATTTCTTCTTTCTTTTAAAGAAACTCTCTTCTCTTTAGTTTTTTTTTTTCTTCAAATCCAAAACACAACATTTCTTCTTCTTTCTTTTAAAAAACACTCTTCTCTTTTTTTTTTTTTTCCTTCAAATCCAAAACACAACCTTTCTTTTTTGTTTTAAACAAATGCCAAGAAAACACCCAACAATATGTTCTTCATTTGTTTTTCATTGTTTTTGATTTATTTTAATAACTATCATTTATTTCATTATTTTCTTTGTTTTATTTTGTTAACTTTCATTTAATTTTACTTTTTTGTCATTATTTTCTTTGTTTTTGTTCTTGTAAATGTTTGTTGCACATATTACATGCAATTTATATAAAAAAACCCAATAATATTCCGATAAATTTCCGAAATATTATTGGGTTTTTTTTTATTCCGCCGCAGACTTTTAGGGACCGCCGAGCGGTCCCTAATAATATTCATACGGTCCCTGATGCTATTAAATTATTGGGGACCGCTCGACGGTCCCTAAAGAGTCCAGGGAATTGGGGACCGCCCAGCGGTCCCCAATACGTTTTTATTATTGAGGACCGCCCGACGGTCCCCATGAATCTTTAAGGACCGCCCGACGGTTCCTAATTGTGCGGTTAGGGGTGAGTTGGACCGGATTCCCGCGGGGATCGGGAATCCGGCCATCGGGAATCGGCGGGGATCGGGAGCTCGTCGCGGCTCCCGATCCGCACCGCGGAGTGCGGAACTCCCGCGATTGCGGGAGTTCCGCGGATTGCGGGAGTTCCGTCGAGGTCCCGAAAGCCACAAAACCTGCTAATACCTAGGGTTTCGGCGCGGCGGAGATGGTGAGCTTCCGTGGCAGAGATGGCACGGCGGAGATAGTGAGCTTCCGTGGCGAAGATGGTGAGTTTTGAATTTGAAAAAATACCTAGGGTTTCGGCGCGGCGGAGATGGCGAGGCGGAGATGGTGAGCTTCCGTGGCGGAGATGGCGAGGCGGAGATGGCGCGGCGGAGATGGTGAGCTTGATGGTGAGCTTTTGTGTTTGTGGTGTGTTTGTGTTTGTGTTGTGTTGCTCGGCGGAGATGGCGGACTGTGTGTGTGTGTGTTTGTGTTGCTCGCCGGACTGTGTGTGTGCGTGTTTGTGTGGTGCGGCGGAGATGGCACCGGAAAGATCGGGACCCGCAGATCGGATCGGATTCCGGCCATGACTCCCGATCCGATCCGCGGGAGTTGCTGCGGGAGAAAATTCCCGCAGCAGCGGGTCGAATCTCATCTCGGATTTTCCCCGATTCGGGGAAAATCCGATCGGGTCGGGTCGGGTCGCGGGAAACCGACCCGGCCCTCCCACCCCTATGTGCGGTCGCTAAAGGGTAGGGGACCAAGGGTTTCCGCGACCGCCTTTTGGTGACCGTTGGGCGGTCCCTAAAGGTCTTTAGGGACCGCCTTGGTGGTCCCTAAAGACCCCTGAATCTTGTTGTGATGAGTCTAATGATGGAGGAGATTGGTTTTAATTTTGTATTGAACCGTAAAAGAATCTAAATTATGCAACAAACTTCCACTAGTTATGGAGACTATTATGTTCATATTTATGACATTAAATTGGAAAAAGGGTAAAAGTGAAATTTTGTGAAAATTACTCAGTATCAAGGAATTTTGCTCTGTACATATCATCTCCATTGGTGTAATTCTCTCAAGTTAGTAAACCACGATGTTTAGACAAAGGGAGATGATATATACCGATCGAAATTCCTCTATGCAGAGCAATCTTTTATTTCTTACCACTTTACTCGTTCCAAACGGACAAACCAATCTGTTTTTCTTATAATTCCATGATTTCTCTTATCTTCTTTTTTTAACTACACATTTTTCTTTCTAGAATAACATAAAATATAAAATCTATAATTTTTTGTTCCATTAAGGCTCCGTACACGATTCCTGTTGCGGAGAATCCTTAACCAACAAGAGATCTCAGCTTACATGGTCAAATGGGATGTGGAACTTGGAGAATTTGATTTGACATATGTGTCGAGATAGACTATAAAGGCACAATTCATAGCCGATTTCATCGTGGAAATGAAAAGGGGGTAGCAGCCAAGAAACACCCTCGTGGAAGTATTACATTGACGATAAGCGAGAGAAAAAGTGGGAGGAAGAATAGACCTCTAAAACGACGAAGAAGAATGTTTGCAGTCCGCGGCCAAATCGGAGTTCCCTGTCTCCAACTATGGAACAAAATACGAGGCACTCCTAATAGCCATGGGGATGGTTATGGAATGATATATGTGTTAGGTACACACCGGGTTCCCATGTCATAGAAAAAACTCCTAATTAGTGGTGCAGTAGGTGAACAAGGGCTACGGGATGATGAAGGAGAATGTTTGCAGTTTCGCGGTTAGATTGGAGTTCCTAGTCTCCAACAACAAGGCAGAATATGATGCACTCCTAATAGCCATGCAAATGGCCGAAAAGGGAAACATATTGTGCATACATATACACGACGACTCACAGTTAGTGGTGAAGCAAGTGAACTAGGACTACGAGATGATGAAGGATAATCTCTTCAGTTATTAGCAAAGTTAGAGTTTATAGTCTCCAACAACGAGGCATGATATGAGGCCCTTCTAATAGCCATGTGGATGGCCAGGGAAGAAAACATACAGAGCATACGGATATACATTAACTCCCAATAAGTGGTGCAATAGGTGAGCTGGGACTATGACACCAGGGAAGATAGAATGCGCAATTACGCCAATGCGTTAAATGAAGCCAAAGTTGTTGATGCATGGTGACCGTGTAGTGTTTTAATAGGTGTATGATGATGAGTGTTTATTTAGCGTGAGTTAAATACTAGTTTTCCAAAATTTTGTAAACTTCTTGGTGCATATCTATTGGTTTTCGTATTATTTTGTCATTTTATAGGTTTTAGTCGAGTTAAGAAAAAACGAAGGAAAAATAACACAAAATGGATGCTTTTGCAAGGGAATGCAATCACATCGCTACAACACCACTTCAAGCGTCACAATACTATGCAAAACGATGCAACCCAAATCTTTGCACAAGAAGAAGCCCAACATCTGCCCACATCGTATGTCGCGCAAGTAGCGCCATGTCTGTCTCGACAGCAGCGATACACGCACGAGCCTTGAGGACCCCCACACAATATGGTCGCGCATCTCCATGACATTTTTGTATTTTCTTATAGTTTAAGTTGCAACCGACCTAAGGCAACACGTTTAACCTATATATATATATATATATATATATATATATATATATATATATGAGAGGACGGTCTGCACTTAAAGTATTGCTTTCATCGCTTACAATCTCTCACAATAGTTTTTTTTTAATTTTAGTTACGTTAGAGAGAGTTGTGAGAAAGTTGTGAAAAGAAGAGAGGAAGGGAGAAAACACCATTAGAGTTCTGTTCTAGTTTTGTTTTCATCTTAAAAGTCAAAAATTAGTGAAGGAATTCAAATTAGAGTTCTCACTCGCAAACACTAAAAGGAAAGCAAAAACAAGAATTCTTCTTATTCTGTGGCAACCAAATGACACCATCATACAAGAATGGGGAAAATACAAAGAATTGATTATAAAGGCTCCACCCAATTGGATATCGAAGGAAACTATAATGAAAATATTCTATTATGGGATGACACGATTCATTGAAGCATTTTCTTATGTCATTTGATACAAGCAAGGTAAGGAGAATGTGGTTGCCGATGCCCTTTCCCGAAGGTATGCTTTACTTTCTACTCTTGATTCAAAGTCGCTTGGTTTTGAGTACATCAAGAATTTGTATTGGGATGACTCTGATTTTTAAGTTATCAAGATTGTGAAAAGCATGCTAGTGGTACGTTCTTTAGGCAAGATGGATTTTTGTTTAGAGAAAATAAACTTTGTGTGCCTAATTGTTCTTTGAGGGAATTACCTGTGCAGTAAGCTCATGGAGGAGGACTAATGGGACACTTTGGCATTGCAAAGACCTTGGCGATTTTGCAAGAACATTTCTTTTGGCTACACATGAGATTTTATTCTCTTTGGTTCTTTAAAGAACTATTTCTGAACTTATCAAACGCGTTCATCACCCTCGTTTGTGGCGTTCAAATCCGACTTATCAAACATCACCCTCCATAACCGCTTGTGGCGTCTTCATCATACCATGGTTCGTGTTTTGTATCAAGTAGAGGATCGCAATCTCCATACCAAGGTTCCTATTTGTACTAAGGCAACGAGTCGAGGTTCTATCCAAACAACCTTAAGATAACGATCCTACGTTTAGCATACGAATACCATTCATCCTTGGTGGATATTTTATCAGGGGTACTCCAACCCCAAACAATTGAAATGTCACATCAAACTTAAGGAACAACTCCAAAATTGAAAACACTTAAGAGGATTTGTAGACCATTGGAGAAAAGAATACAAAAACCCCAGAGAATGCACTTTCAACCATCCCACGTTCGAACCTTGATGAGCTCCGTCACTTTCAAAGTATTAATGGTCTCATTATTGAGTGTAACATCATTCCCGTGGACCCAAATTACCCATGTAACAATATGCCAAAGATAACTCAAATTATGATTTCCAAGAATGCTAAAGAGAATCCCTTTAAGTTGAATGAAGTTAGAAGCTGGATCAACATCCATAACCGTGCAAATTCCCAGTCAATTAAAATAATTCATCCAAATTAAAATTATGATTTCCAAGAATGCTAAAGAGAATCCCTTTAAGTTGAACGAAGCTAGAAGTGGGATCAGCATCCATAACCGTGCAAATTCCCAGCCAATTAAAACAATTCATCCAAACCGAATGTGTGACCTCGCAACCGACCAGAAGGTGGCTAATATTTTCATCTTTCAAACCACAAAGAGAGCAAGTTCCTTCACTTAATGGAATAACACCTCTTCTAATCAATTTTTGTTTGGTGGCACTTCTGTTGAGCTAATCCTTCCATCTGTATGTCATCATCTTGAAGGGCACCTTTGAACTCCAGAATTCTTTGAAGAGTGTAAGGTTAGTTGGTTTGCTCGAGTTTGAGATGGAGGATTCAAGAACTCCATAAGTTGATTTGATTGAATAAGCTCCACATGGTTCATGAATCCACACCCACCTATCATCCATGTTTGCATTTGGAGCGAAACCCTGCAAAATATAAAAAAAAAAAAGAATGCAGTAACTCAATTTCCCAAACAAATAAATTGTGACGCCACTGCAAATTCCAGTGCCAAAGCCCATCTCTAACCTCCCCCATTTAATCAATAAAAGTTGCTTTATCACAAGAAAGTAGAAAAAGTATGTTAAAGCTTTCTTTTATAGGTATGCCGCCAACCCAGACATCATACCAAAAAAAAAAGTATTTGATCAGTTTCCAATACTTTTAGACAAGCCCTCGTTGAGAGTCCAAGGAACTGATGAAGAGGACAACCTGCTGATATCTCCATATTTTGAGGTCAGAATTGACTGGCAAAGCGAATCATCATTATGAATAAACTTTCACTTATGTGTTGAGTTTAACTCTTATCATTAACAATCTGAATTAACCTTTTCATTTGTTAAATATAATAAAAGTTACAAGCCATAAATGATACGATGAAATCTAAATTAAAAATGATAATTTGAAATATCGAAAATATAAAAAAATCACAAAATTAAACAAACACGTAATTGATATCTTGCCTTGGATATAAATAATATAAATAAATATTAAATTAAAGCAGATATCATGAACTAATGAATGCATAGATTTGCACTTTTATTATGGTCAGTCAGATAAAGATAAATTAGTAACCAAAATCAACACTGATCAGTTACGAAATTAAAATCAAAAATAAAACACCAACTCTCTTATTCTCTTCCTTTCTTTTCTTATAACCCAAAATAAAAACCAAAAGTTTTTTTTTCTCTTAAATGATATATTATATCAAAAAATCGACCAAACATTCATTCAATTTGCAAAAAAAAAAAAAATTCTTGTAAATTACCGGAATATTTGTTTTTATTTCGTTCAGTGGGATTCGTGACCACCAGGTGGTGACGAATAATTTGAGTATTATTCGTGACCGTTGGCCAGTCATGAATAGTTTGAATATTATTCGTGACCATCCGATGGTCACGGATGTCCCCAACGTCATCCGTGACCACCGCGCCAGACGGTCACAATGGTGTCCGTGACCGCCATGCGGTCACTCATGACCCAGGCAGCATTCGTGACCGCTGAGCGGTCACCAATGACCGCCGTGACTGTTTGGCAGTCACAAATGGGTCATCCATGATCGCTCAGCGGTCACGAAGGACCCACAACTGGGGTCTTCTGCCACCGGTCATCGGCGATGGCCGACCAGTCGCAGATGGTCATCGGCGACCGCAAACGAATCATTTGCGCCAGCCCGGGCGGTCAAGGATGACCCCTTCTTTTGTAGTGCTTGCAAGAAAGTTTATTTGTATTAACATTTGACACTTAACTTACATAATCTTTGAATGAGGGCAAAGTAGGAAGTTCAAAACAATTGCTTTGGAAGCAACAATTACTGCTTTGGCAATTTCGTCGCTCTAAATGTATTCTTTGGCACAAAATACTCCCTTTGGAGGCTCTCTTTCCTTGATGCTATATTTTATTTCTTGGGGATAAAATTAGAACAATAAACCAGTTTGTTTTAATTCAATCTATTTAGTTATTTCTAAAAAATAACAGATGGTTCTGTGTTTAATTATTTTTATTGATTTTCTTTATGTGACTTGTAGTAAAATCTATTATTTGGGTTTTATTTTATTTTAATACGTCTAAATTCAAGAAAATTATGCATAAGCTACATGAATTAAAGAAAAAAGGTGAAAAACCAAAACGTTTATAAGACAAACATAATTAAGCTGGGCCAAAACTTATTTTCGTACTATTATCATTATGTCTTAAGTTATATATACATATATATATTTCTTTGTTATTTTAATCACTCATCATAGGCGAAAACATTTATTGTTTGTTTAAATATTATTGAATGACCAATAACTTATTTAAAAAAATTATCTACTATTTTTATATAATGAAAGTTTTGTTCTTCAGATTCGGCCTTCGGAGTGATGTTCCGAGGATAGTTTAAGTTGAGGAGTGTTCAGTAAGGAAGTGTTCCCGTGAGATTCTGGGACTCGGGGTCCGTTGTGGTCCCTCTTGGCGCATTGATGGATATCAGAGTCGCACGGATCCTTCGGGTCTTACTCTTTTTCCGATGCCGCATTGATATCTTATCTTTAATTTATCTTGACTTCTAAGGGACTCTTAGGTGCCTCCTCGGGTGTTCCTTCGTACCGCTTCGGGTCAATGACCGAGGGGTACGGTAACATCCGATGGGCCTCCTCATCGGGAGCGAGTACATCTCATCAGAAGTACTCATGACAATATTATTGTCCATATATTAATTCATATATTTAGGACTAATATTCTCTTTAATCTCGTATTTATTTTTCACGGTTAACAAACACACTGAAACTTCGATAATGCATCGGCAACTAAGTTAGCACTCCTTGGAATCCATTTAATAATGAAGTTCCATGGCTTGTGGAGGTTCCTCTTGCAATCAAGAACAAGACTTCGGAGATCTGCAACTGGATCTACCTCTCCTGTAATAAGTTGATAAACAACGTACGAATTAGTTTCCACCTCAATCTGCTAAACTCTTCTCGCCCAGGCCAATTCAAGTCCATTGGAGATGGCTCTCAGCTCAGCTTCATCTGGAGTTGGTGTAGGAATATGGAATGAGAATCCCCAGCACCAACCTCCTTGATCATCTCTAAGTGAACCAGCACCAATACCCTTCTTCAATTGCCCCTGGACACTAGCATCAATATTTAGCTATAACCAGCCAGCTTTAGGTTTCTGCCATTGCATAGCATTGTCTCTTTTTTTCTTCTGCCTAGATAGAGATCCAGGCTAAGCTGCTTAATTTAGCAAATCATGCCTTGGATATTGATGTCTTTTCTGTGGAAAACTCTGTCATTTCTTTGTTTCCAGCATACCTAAAGAGTAGAAACGAAGATCCATTTCCAATGAGCACCAGCCCTGAGAAAGTTTCCGAAGTTCACAGTCAGTAAGTTCTTCTTGATCCATTTATCATCAGTCAAGCTATCAAAACTCATCAGGTCATCAAGATGTATAATGCGCAGCCAGATGTCTCGTGCAGATTTGCAATGCCTTAAAAGACGTATACCTGTTTCTTCAGGGTAGTTACACATAGTACACATGGCAGTCATAACTGAATGGCATCTAGATCTCACGACATTGGTAGCTAGTCTTTCTTGGCACATTAACCATAGAAAATGTTGGAGTTTGTTATTGATATCTAGTTTCCAAATCTAGCTCACCTTATTTAGTCGACCTCCTGGAGAAGAATGTCTTGATTGAAATAAACTGTAAGCTGATTGACAGAAGAAAGCACCATTGGAGGTGCCCTCCCGTAGAACTCTATCTTCTTGATCAGAGAGGCTGATAGGACACTGCTGAATAGATTGAAGAACATGTTGAGGAATGAAGGTGATCAGGTTATCAAGGTGATCAGGAGTCTGAACTGATTAATGTTTCTCTCCCAGCTAAAGATAACAGTTTGCTCTTCCAAGAGGCAAATTTACCCAAAACTCTATCAAAAGTATCAGCATAATCCACCCTACTGATTCTGCCATGTATCAGCTTGACTCCCAAATATTTCCAAAGATTTCTTGTTTGACCAAAGCCCAAGACTTCACTGCTATGTCTTTTTATATTGGCCCCATAAGTCTTTGAGAAGAAGATCTTGCATTTTTGATGGCTGAGCCTAAGACCAAAGGACTCACAGAAGAGGTCCAACACTCTTTTGATTGCTAAAGTAGTTCCTATGGTAGCTTTTCCCATGATGATCAAATCATCAGCAAAGAACAAGTGAGACAACTTAGGTCCATGTCTGCAGGGGTAATGGGATACCAGGTACCCTTCTCCACTTACTCATTGGTGAGGTATGATAGTCTCTCCACACATAGTACAAAAAGGAAAAGAGACAAGGGATCTCCCTGCCTTAGTCCACACTTATGCTGAAAAGGAGCCAATAGAGAACCATTCCATAGTATACTGGTAGAAGCATTCCTCACAAAGTACATGATGAGAGTAATGAGAGCAGTAGGAAAATTGAAATCTACAAGAGTGTTTTCAAGGAAGGACCAGCTGACCTTGTCATAAGCCTTTTCCAAGTCCAATTTCATTATCATGCACCCAAACTTATTGTTTTTCCTTTTCCTAAGAGAGTGAAGTACTTCTTGTAGAACAACAATGTTATCCTGAGTAGATATCCCCTTGATGAAACTGGATTGGGTAGGAGCCACCAGAGCAGGCATGACTTTCCTCAACCTTAATGTGACACATTTAGTGATAAGTTGGTAAACCACATTGCACAAAGCAATGGGTCTGTACTGATGGATTCCCTATGGATGATGAACCTTAGGAATCAGGCACAGAAAGGCTTTACAAATACTTGCATCAAAATGACTAGAGGTGAAAGCAGCCTGGACAAAGCTAACTAAAGAAGGATCTAACCATTCCCAGTTCCTATGATAGAAACTAGCATTCAGTCCATCTGGCCCAGAACCTTCAGAGGATGCATTGAGAAGAGAGCTTTCCTGATTTCCTCAGCAAGCAAGGGGTTGCTGAGGTGATCAACATCATCAGGTTGAATAACTATTTGGTAGGCAGATATTGGAAGAACTCTAGCATGAGAAGTAGGAGATTAACCAGAGAACAACTACAAGTAAAACTGTCTGGTGTGATCCTGCAGAACCTGTTCCTCATGTTCCCAAATGCCTTCAATCTTCAATCCCAAAATTTTATTTTTTTCCTTCTCACCAAGGTAGACTTGTGGAAAAATTTGGTATTCCTCTCACCTTCTCTAATCCAGTTGATCCTAGATTTCTGAAGCCAGAATATTTCTTCTTGCTTGAGAATTAGATTATACTCTTTCATCAGTTCTTCTTCCAGGTTGCATAAACCAGGTTGAGGTCTAAAGCTAAGGGATTTCTGAATCCCCCTCAGTCTTGCCTTAAGGGTCTTCTTCTTTTTGAAAATATTCCCAAAGTGATTATGATTCCAAGGGATCATTACTTTAGAAACTGCCTTGATGGCTTCCAAAAGGGAGTTGTGCTTATTCCAAATTCCCTGAAGGGTTGGTTGACAGTCAGGACTGGTAAACAACATCTCTTCAAACCAAAAAGGTTTCTCCCCCAGAAACTTCCCAGTACCATTGCACCAAATACCAACAGGATGGTGGTCAGAATGTGTCCTAGGAAGATTCTAAACAATGTAATCAGGGAACATATCAAGCCATTCCTGATTAGCCAGAGCTCTATCAAGTATGGCTTGAATCAGGGCTCCATCTGACCTCTTGTTGGTCCATGTAAACTTGGGACCAATAAAGCCAAGATCTTGTAGGTTGCACCTCTCTAAAAAATCCCTGAAGAACTGTAATCTACTCAGAGCCCTAGGAGTGCCTCCTCTCTTTTCATGAGCAAATAAAATTTCATTAAAATCCCCTGTGACCAACCAGGGAATAGGATCATTATGGGCTGAGGATACTAAGTCATCAAAGATTCTTATCTTAGCAGTCTTCATGGCCTGAGCATAGACCATTGTGAGCTTCCAAGGATTCCTAGTGACAGGTTTAATAATAGCAGAAATAGCTTGATCATCAACATCAGTGATTTCTACATCAACTTCAAAATCATTCCATAACATCCACAAGCCCCCATTTGACCAAATGATGGAGCAATTTGATAATTGTTGTTTCCTAAGTAGGGAACTATATCCCAGGCATGAGCCTCATGAACTCTAGTTTCTAGAATAAAAACAACAGTGGGATGATGAACTCTTACCAACTCTCAGAAGTTTCTTCGGAAATCCCCATCTTCTGCCCCTTGGTAATTCCAGGTCACTGCCTTCATTTCTTTATTATAGAGATGAGTTGGATGGACAGGATTCTCACTGTCCATATCCCCAACAACTGTCTCATTGTCTCCATGAGAAGTGTTATCTGTTTGTTTATCTCCCAGGTGGTAAGTTCTATCCTCTCCCACGAAATGTGATTCAGGTTCAGATGTTCTTCCATGTGTACTTGAATTTGGACCTCCCAATGAGTTGGAGGGATTGTTGTTACCAGCGCCAACCTGTCCAGGACTCCAATGTTTTTTGTGGTTACTGGAGCCTGAAACTGACTGTAGAAGGTGTGAAAAGCCCAGGGGAATCCAGTCCCACTCGTCTAGCATGTCCTCCATTGTTAGGTGATGATTTCTGATTAGATTTAGATTTACTAATGATATCTTTGGCAGCATAGATTAAAGGGAAATCATAATCCAGAACAGCAAAAGGATTGTTATCTACTGGAATGCTGGAGTTATTTTGTTGGAGTAAAGTTGTGACTTTTGGTTTCCTCTTGACCTTTGTAACCGTTGCACGTTTTGCAACAACCGCTCTAGTTCTCAATCGAGGGTTAAGAGAGACTGAGAGTATTCTGCCAGATGCATTACCCCTACTACTCGGGGAGTTAATTCCATTAGGATTTAAATTTCCACTACTCTCCTTACCAGGATTAGTTGACTTAGATGGTTGTTGTCTAAATAAATGACTTTTCTCCTTAGAGGATTTAGACATGGCTGGATTCTTATTCTTCTTACTCACTAGCATCCAACTTCCATATTTCTTATTTCTTGCCTTATCAGTGAGCCAAGCTTCCTTATTCTCAGCAGTAGAACTGTGAGAGCCATGTGCTTCTGGCTCTACACTTCCCATTGCATGAGTCTCCTGATTCTGATGACTGCATGCATTTTTAGAGTGACCTATTTTACCACATGCATAACACAGGGAGGAAATGTTCTCATAGACCACCTGATACACCTTGTTGTCAATCGAAAGGCCAATTTCAAGGGGCCTGTCAGTGCAGACTTGAACGCGGAACCTAGCAAAATTACCCATAGTTGCATTGAAAGTATTCCCATCAATCTTGATTGGTTCTCCAATGCAGGAAACACGCGATTGGATAATGGATTCCCTTAAGTATTCAACTGGGAGATTCAAGATTCTAACCCAAGAAATGGAACAATTGATGGCATCAGTATCTGCCCTGAACTTGGGACACCATTTCCTGACTGAGAGAAATCCACCAGCAAGTTGCCATGGTCCTTCTAACAAGATCATGTCTCTTTTGCTTGGAATCAGCCCTTTCATCACATAACAACCTCTTCCCAGATCAATGAGGTCAAAGTCGTTTTGAAGTTTCCACATCCAGTCGAGTCTGGTATGGAGGGCCTTATAGTACCACGACTTTCCTGTTATCTTGAGAAATGTGAACTTGTTTAAATGGAACTTCAATGCTTGTTTCAATAATGTTAATGAATTTGCGTTCCTCCACAATCTTAAAACCATCAATTCTTACATCATGTCTAAGGGGTCGCTGCATAACCATGTTGCCATATGAAGTTTGTCCAGATTTCTCATGATCATTCGTCACATTGACTACATGCGAGGGTTGCATGTCATCTGCACAATCATTAGAATGTCGAGATCGCTTCTAGAGTCGCGTTTCCTCTTTTCCTTTGGATCAAGTGAAGACATATATAGGATTATCATGTAAGTTTGGCGACGGCGGCGGTGGTGGGCCATTGGCGTCCATGTCTGAGACACCGCCCTCCATAGCGGGCGTAGCGGTTATGGCAATTTTATAGCGGTTAGGAACGGTTATTTCTAAATCGGATGAGAGCGTTTTATTTTTTTTGTTAGGATTTGTTCATTTGCATCAACCTTGCAAATCAAACAATGCACCAATGTATCACATAAGATATGCTGAGTTTTACCAAAAAAAAAAAAACAAAAAAAAAACACATAAAAATTTGAGAGAATAAAGAAAAAAAAATTACCACATATCTCTTACAACGAGCAAATCTTCTCCCCAAATTTTGATTCGTCCACGCTCTTCCCAATCGTTATTCTTCCACAGCTACATATCTTCGTCAACTTCGCGTGTTCTTTTGTTAGTAGTGTCGAATTTGCAAGAAACGATTTGTGATACTGAGTTATGTTCTGATCACAAAATCAGTAGGGTTCTTAACTATACGGGTATTTTTGAAGAATTGAGGAAATTTCGGACCAATTGGGGATTACTATTTAGCAATTGGGTCACGAAATAAAGCAAGCTGCTTTTTCGTTTTTCTTTTTGAACAACTAATTCCTAACACATCCCCCCAATGTTTTATTTCTGTCACACACCCACTGTCTTTTTTTATTCTTCCTTTTCTTTTCTTTTTTCCTTATCTTCTCTTCCCTCCCTCTCTTCTTTGTATTATTTCTTTCCCGCTTTTATTATTTTGTATTTGTTCGGGTTACTATGATAGAAAGAAGAAGAACACATCCTATAATTCAAATAACTTAAATTCTATATCTGGGTAGCTATGCCCCAATACTCAGCTGCCCTTACCTAAAGAGCTGTAAAACATAAGTCTGTACTCTGTACGTATCGACTTCATAATTGTCATTGCATGTTTCAAAGAAAATGCTTAATCTTTCTTCTTCTTCCTTTTTTTTTTTTGGATAAGAAGAGAGCATGCTTGAGTTTTAGCCATAGAAATATTTATTTGAGAATTACTCCAAATTAAAAGGTACACGGTTTAGATGTGCTGAACAATTTCATTCGGATAATACCTGCTAAGTGGATGGATCTTTTTCACTAAGCAACAATACAAGGGACTTATAATTTATTAAAATTATATTGGAAAAGAACTGACAATTCAAAGACCACAAAAGGTAGATTAGAAAAAACGATGGCATAAGAACTCAGATTTTTTCTTTTCTCCTTTTTATATTGTGTTGATGGGCAATGTTGTTCTAAGAATTTTTGATTCAACAAATGAAAGCCTTGCAACATATAAAACCTTGAATAGATAATAACTAAACCCGGACAAGCTATAAATTTAAGAATAAATTACTACTTAAACAAAAAACACTTAAAGTTGCAGGAATAAGAACTTTGACAGGGAGATAGTAAGATTTCTTCGGTGACTTTGTTGCGAAACGTGTCTTAACGGTATGCCACGTACTCTTTTGCAGTAAAATTTCTGCTAGTAAAGTAGTAGCTGACCTTCTTGAAACATTCACAAGTGTGTTACTACTGTCACAAACTGAAATTTTAAATCCAGGTTCTGCACTCACTACGACATTTGGAGTTTCTCCATATGTAACTATTGACCCCTGAATTTCAATCTCATCACCAAGTTGACACATCTCCCGTGATTGTAACGCTAAACACCCCAAATGATATAATATAAATATACTCATCAAAAAAAAAAGATATAATATAAATATATCATTCTTTTTTTGTGCGACTGCTACTACCTTTCAAATGTTTTTCTTTTTCTTTTTGTAGTCGTAGACCTTAAATGTACACTGGCTACTTAGTAATTTTTAAGAACCATTATTCTAGTCTTCCGCTAAACCAATTTTAAATGTCAAAAAATAATAACAAGTCAATCTCCTTAAGCCAATTGATAGCTACTCACATCACCAACTTATTCATCGATATATTTTTAACCTATTACAATGACACCACGATTATCCTAAGCCCTAAACGCTCTCACTCTACTCTAGTCACTAACTCCCGCACAATCAACATATTTGATGTTAGCTACAAAATCAACGTTAACTATATAAGCCAATTGCTAAATAATAATCTCGTCTTAGCAAAATGCCTTCGTGCTAGGGGTGAGGTGGGCCGGGAGTCCGCGGGGTCGGGACCCCGACCCACGGAATAGAGTCCGCGGGGTCGTGCGACCAAACAAATCAATGGTAACATTCTTATGATCCACAAATAACTTCATATACTCCCAATCCAAACATTCAACATAAAGAGACAAAAGGGCACATGGGCCTAAAGGTCGACAATCAAAAAGCAAGTATCTTGCACTCCCTTTATGTCAGTGTTACTACTAGAGGATGTCAATATTAGGTTTGATGTATTTTATACAGTACACATTTACGAAGGCATGCTGATAATGTGCAACAATTAATTGCAATACGAACTAACTAAACATATTCAACGACAATAAACTAGAATAAATATTCATGATGAATCTAAATTATAAACTATCAAAATAGGTACACGTAAAAAATGAAATGTGTATAGCTGAATCTTGGCATATAATCCTAGAAGTTGTGGTCATAAACCTTTGCCATAATGTCCAAGATAGCATGACAAATTCATCTACGGTTCTGCAAATAACAAAAACAAAATCTTCTCTCCTATTAACTAATATGTACAAGTTATCATAATTTCGTCATTTATCTCACTCTAAACATATTCAAATAACGTGATAGATTTACAAATATTTAAAGTTCATATACTAGTCTTGACATATAAGGTCCTCACAAATTGAGAAAACAAGAAATAAAAAACACATACCAAATAAGTAATAATAAGCTGAAAACAAAGACATGAGGTACAGCCTTTTTACTTAAGCTACAAGTCAGGGAAATTGTTGAATAACATGCCAAACCAATACATCAAATAGCTTTGTTTACTTTAGTATCAACTTTACGGAAGATTCCTTTATATTGATAAACAATTTCCATTAATCTTTTCATTCCAACTCATTCTATTTGACTGGTTTCTGAGGATACTTTGTAAGACAATGTCAAACCAATAACAGTTCCCTTCCTCTCTCTGTTTCACGTTAAGGCTTCCACCCACTTATGCCCAACCCCTACGGTATATATTGGGAGATTTTCACATAATTCAGGTCTACACTATCGACTTCGTGATTTTGTTTCATATATTTGTATACAACGAAGTTAAACTTGTGGCCTCAAGTCCTATAGAAACCTATTCAAGGTAAAGGTTTTCAGTGTACGGAGAAAATTGTAAGCTTAACTCTTTTTATTAGAGACAGTAGAAATGTTTTTACTTATACTTTGATAATTAAGTGCGGTTTCCTTTACTCCTAAAGGAGACGCAAGGGGGACAATTGTATAAGACCAGACACAAACGCCAAAAGAAAACTTGGCCACATCCTATTGACAGTACTGAAAAGAAGTATGAGGTAACATTCTCTTTGGCTATACTGAGTTCAGCTGAGAAAAGCATCAACATACATTATTACTGCAAGTAGAAATAAATCCAACTCACAAGATAGACGCACCTCGTAGACATCCTTTTAAAGTAAGAAACAATCCCAGACTAAGAATGAAAATTGAGAACAAAAACAGCATGTAGGCACCATCATAAAACCTTTTATAATCAAAAAGCTCGTCAAGAACGCGTGCCAAAGTTTGCATGAACATTTGATGATGTTAAAAGTTTGCATGAACGCGTGCCAAGGTCACTGCATCTTCATCCAAAGATACACAGCTTCCAAGATTCAAGCAGTAATCCATTAAAATATATGACACAACAAATTACTACATCCAAATGCAAGGTAAGAAAATACTGAAGACAGTTCATTTTCAGAAATTATTTTTATGTTTACAAGTTTATTTAGCTAACATAACCAGAAAACACAAGGGAGCCGAACAAGAAACTATGGAGACAACAAATATCTCGTGGCACTTTTAATGAAGTGACGAGGCTATTTGTCCTAGTTCTCAGCTATGACAATATATAGTTTAAGAAAAGTGAAAAGCATTCTAGAGCTATTTCAGAGAAATGCTGCCTAAAATGCTTCTAAGCAGATTTAACAGTCTACTGCAATAACTAATTCAATCTAAAATAACATTTTTTTTCTATACATGAAAATTTCACTATGACAAACTATGTTCTGCAACCACTTTAACTCTATACATAGAAGAGTAGAAACCAAAATGAAACTCACCGAACCTTCTTGTGAGACTTATAAGGGACACGAGAGGGAGGGGAAGGTGAAAACTCCACTGGCAGAGGGGGAGACAGCAAATCACCAGATAATATCCCCACCACTTCTTTCATTGAAGGACGTCGTGAAGGTGATTTCTGCAGGCAGAGCAATGCCACTGTTATACAAAGTATGGCTTGCTCTTTATTTAAAGTTTGAATATTCTGATCGACTAAATCGAGTAGCTTTCCAGCACGCGCAAGGCGCTTAGCCCATGATAGAAGATTAGCTCGTTGGAATTCTGACATGGGTGACCCCGTCACCTGAAGAGGCCTTCGTCCAGCTATAAGAACTAATAACAGAACCCCAAAACTATAAACATCACATTTCTCAGAAATGTCGGTTCCACCTCCATATTCCGGTGCAATATAGCATACCGTCCCTCTCATGCTTGGTGTGCTACTAATACCTCCACTTCTTGGGATGTCTCCACTTACAGAATCATAGCTATTCTTTCGTGCTCTCCAAAGCTCGCCGCTGACCCCGTCTAACCACCAGTCCATACTACCCCGACTGCCTCTGCTCCTACTCCGGCTCCTTTTCTTCTTTCTATCAGCGTACATTTCATCATCCCTCGCCCACCGATTCTGACTATAATAGTCATCACTCATTGACCCCTGCGTTTCTTTCTTCTTCTTCTTCTTCTTCTTTTTCTTCTTCTCAAGCTCCTCACAATACTCCTCCTTCCACCATTCTCGTGCGGGTCTTCTCCTCTCTTTTTTCACATTCTTTTCATCATCCAGCGACACCCACCAATCCAACTGCCTCCTTTTCTTTTTCTTCTTCTTGTCCATTTTGCCAGATATCGTAGTGCTTGAGGGAGCCCCTATCCACTCGCTTTTCGGCCTCTCTTTCTTAATCTCGTTCCCAATCCATTCCATCACATAATCTTTCACTACACCCGACTCTCCATCTCCCTTATTATCTTGCTTCCACCACCAATCTCTTCCTGAAATACTCTTCTTATTCTTTGCTTTCCACGAGCTCTTCTCTCCACCACTCTCAATACTATATCTATCGACATTCACCTCTGTAACATTGGTCTTTTCCAATCCATCCGACGGTGAAGCCATTGCCGCGACCATCCTAGGCGACACCACAGGACCAGATTCTACCTCCGGAGACAACTCAACACCCACGACAGCTTCCGGTGAAGTCTCAATCCTCAGCACAGCGCTCTCCGGTGACCTCTCAATCCCCACCACGCTTTCCTCAAACACGCTAGTCGTGATCACACTCTCCGTCTCCTCCACCATGGATCCGTTATCCCCGCCCCGATTCGGGGAACAACCCTCTTTGTTTATCCCCTCACTTTCCGCAATATTATTATTATTATTATCCTTCTCAGCCTTAAACCTAGCCAAGCCAAAATCACCAATCTTAGCATGAAAACCCCGATCCAACAAGATATTACTGGGCTTAATATCACCATGAATAATGGGTGGATGGCAATAATGATGCAAATACTCCAAGCCTTTAGCTATATGCAAGGCAATCAAGAACCTTGTATCCCAATTCTTCAACTCCTCACTCTTTTTGTGAAAAAGACAATCTTGCAAGCTACCATTCTCCATAAGCTCGTAAACTAAGAGCATACGACGCTTCCTGGGGTCGGAAGAGAAACCCGTTACGGAAACAACATACTTAGAGTCAACCTTGGATGAATAAAGCAACTCGTTTTGAAACTCACGCTCACCTTGCAGAGACCCGGAATCCATAGCCTTTACGGCGTAATTGGATATGGAGGAGTTAAGGTTGTTAGCACGGTATACGGAACCGAAACCACCTTGGCCCAGGCGTAAGGAGGGAGAGAAATTAGATGTGGCGCGGCGCAGGAGGGAGTACGATAACCGATGAGGTGCTCTTTTAGAGGCAGTAGTAGTAGTAGTAGTGATAGTAGTAGAAACAGGGGCTGTCCGTTTTTTCCTGATTTTGCGGAAGCAGAGGACGAATATTAGGAGGCAAGAAAACGACACCGTTATGCCGCCGGCTAGGGGTACCGCGATGTTGTTGTATGTGCGAGGGTGTTGTGGCGGCGGCGGCGGCGGCGGAAGAGGAAGGAGGTGGCGCGAGGGCATTTTGGTAATTGTTGCGATGATAATTGATTGATTGATTGATTGTAATAATATAATTATTATAAGAGTAATATAATTATTATAAGAGTAATATAACAAACAAACACAAAAAGTAGTAGCAGTGTTACTCAGCAGCTTCACTCTGAAGCTTTTCGTTGTGGGGAATAAAATGAATGAATCGAATCTGTGCAGCTTTTGTTTGCTTCTCTTTTTGTTTCTGTTTTAGTCAAAAGATTTGTTTTACTATTATTAATTTTAGAATATGACATTTGGTGACTGTTGTAATATTTAATTTGCGTTTTGAGTTTTGACAAACTAATTTGTAAAAAGAAGCCTCGTCAGGCAATACGTATAATAAGTCTCTCTTTCTCCTTTTTATTTTATGAGAAGTTTCACTAAACTATACAAATGCGTCCACACTATTGAAGGATGTTTTCATTTGACCATATAACCTTTATTTGAACAACAGGCTAGAATTAAAATTTAAAATCTGGAACGAAAATAATATGGCGGAAAGATAAATATAGAAACTGCCCACAATTAAACTTTGGAGTTTTGTGCAAATTTTTTCATGTAGCAATGGAAGAGTCAGTCACCTTTTAAGAAGTCTTGGCTTTTGAGATCAAATTATAGCCAAAGACTCTTTAGAAAGATTGGTTTTAAAGAATTAAGAAAAAATTAGTTGTTCGCTCTTCTTCAAGGAGTAAGGGAGCCGAAGAGAGTAATGACATCGTATCCCTACCCGAAAATGTGATTAGCTTGCGTGAATGAATCCGCTCTTTATTTAATCAGACTTGATACATGTTATAAGTTATAAATAATACAAGTAAACATTCACCATAACCTAAAAATAAAAAAATAAAAAGTAAACAAACTTATTACCTATAAATAAGAATTATGTTGTATGGAATAGAAATTTTTGCTAGTGAGGTTAAACAATGTGTCGTGAGGACCAAAGAAA
This sequence comes from Linaria vulgaris, assembly GCA_948329865.1. Classification (NCBI taxonomy): domain Eukaryota; kingdom Viridiplantae; phylum Streptophyta; class Magnoliopsida; order Lamiales; family Plantaginaceae; genus Linaria; species Linaria vulgaris. The sequence continues at coordinate 65,651,845 of OX415250.1, forward strand.
CAAACAGTTAGATTTATTAGGATCTCGATCGATTTGCATGAACCGAACTGCAATACTTTTTTTTTTATCAGCATCATACTATATTTTTAAGAGACTGAATATTTATCAAACAAAGAGACTCTAAAACATTATATACTCACTTAACCACCAAGTTAGGGCAAATCAAAAGTTTAAAATGACCAAAAAGTTGTAATACCAATAAGAAATAATTAATCAAAAGATTATAATTACCAAAAAGTCCATGAATAGAAAAATGGGATAGGTGGGGAGTAGGTTGTTTTGCTTTGTTTGTTTCTATTATTTCCAGCAACAATTTAAAAATTTTTATGTTGTAGAACTAAAATTAATCTCAAACCGTAAATCAAATACACACCACATGGCAGAAAAACTTATTTTCCAGTAGGTAGGTTATTTTCAGGGCAAAATATTATTTCTGCCCTTTAATTTACCCCAACTTCATGTTTTGCCCTTTAACTTTTCGGGCTTAGAAAATGCCCGTTAACTCCTTACTTTATTTTAAAAAATGCCCGACGGGCTCCGGGATTTGGCTGGGTTATTTTCATCCGACGTGGCAGCTGACTCGGCTGACACTAGGATGCCACGTAATTTAAAAAAAAAAAAAAAAATTTTTTGAAATCTGACTTGGCTGAGGGCGAATTTACAGATTTGCCCCCGTTCTAACATGCAAGTACAACTCAGTACAAGGCAACGTTGGCTCATTTTTTACCACAAAAAACCGTAAGCTCATCAAAACCGCACACACACTCTCAGTACAAGGCAACGTTGTGTCTGAAAAACCTAACACACGCGCACACACACTCTCAAATTCCCAAAGGAATTTTTCCCAAATTCACATAAACCCTAAAAGCAATTCTACCCCAAATCGAAATCTTTTGACGAAATTGGTCGTTATCGAACATGCTTACACCTCGACCGACTGAGGAGGTTGAAAATCCGACACCAACATACGGTATGTGCTTCGATTTTAGCTTAGTTAGTTTTCCCCGATGTATTGTGGTTTGAAATATGTTTTTGTTTGCTTGTTTAGAGTGGATTTTATAGTGGGGTTTGCAAAGTGTGGTTTTTTGTAGTGGGGTTGCTTTTAGATTATATGACAGGTGGTTCTGGTCCCCCCTCCATTAGTTATTTACCCTTTTTTTGGATTTTAGTGGTTTTGACTAGCACATGCAAGTGGTTTTGGTGTAGGGTTTCCACCGTAGAAAGGTGTTGTCATTTGTTGGTTTTGACTTATTATATGCAAGTGGTTTCTGGATTAGGGTTTGTGAAAGTGGTTTCTGGACCTAGCACATGCAAGTGGTATTTTTAGGGTTTTTATGGTTTGGCTTATTATATTCAATATTTTCATGCATAATGCTTATTTTATTGTTTTTGATACTTATTTCCTTCTTTGTGTAACATTTTGCAGCTGATGATAGCACTGATATTACTCTTGTTCTGCATCATGGTGGGAATTACATACTTAGGCCAAGACATGAGTATATTGGAGGGGTTATAAGCAAGTGGGATTTTGTCAACTATCAATCCGTTGATCAGGCATTTCTGAAAAAACTTTGTTCTGGTATTGGTATCCATGGAGAGGTGAGGTTTTATACAAGGCACAGTGTTGGTTTCAGACTTTTGAACAGTGATGAGGTTTTGCAAACAATCAGCTGTGATTGTTTGGTAGGCAGCAGAGAGCTGGAGTTATTCATTGATCTAACTCTACCAGAGGAAGAGGTTGGTCCTACTGAAGAGGATGTTGGCAGTGGTGTACCTGGAGATGATGGAGCTGGAGTTGGTGTTAGTGCTAAGGGTAAAGAAAAGGTTGTTTAGTGGTGCTAGGATCCCTAAAAAGGTGTCTAAGCCTTTCATCACCAATGTTTTCCATTCTTGACATAAATGAAAATTAAACTAATTAGTTAACACTCAAATAACAACCAACGACATTAAATAACAAAAGTTAAGGAACATAAAACCCTTACATTATCCAACAACTTAAAATGTTAACATAAAATACAACAATGGACATGACTTAATAGTAGACATCAAAAGCAACTACTTTCTAGAATAAAAGACAAACAAGAGACAAATAATCAAAATGATCATCATGATCACTATTGACCACGCAATGAAACAACAAACAAGAGCCGCCTTCGTAACAGTGAAGTTTTCAAACAAATCATTGAAGACATAACCGTGAGGACCCCCAACGGTAGAGACATGACAACTTGACTCGGTTTTATCTTGTTGAGAATTTCCAGAAACTTCTTCTTCACAGTGTGTTCTCTTTTTCAAAGATGGTGAAGAATCCGAATTACAACGAGGGTACATGAATGGGCGAAGACGAGCATTCTTATTCAACAAGCGTTCATCGGCCCAAATAAAATAATTAGGGTGACGAACTCTCATTGGACACACATAGTAGAATGCACCGGGTCGAGTTGATGTTGACCCAGCCCTATCATATATCATTATACCACGACCACAATAACAAGGAAATTGATAAACCATCTACAATGAAAGCAAGATTATAGTACTTAGTAAAATAAATCATCAATTTGCTAAATCAGGGAATGCTAAATCAAGTAATTTTAATCCAATTTCCTAAACAGTGAAGTAATCCAATTCCTACTTGGAATTTACATTACTGCAAATCCCGCTAATCACACCATAATAGGGAATTTTACCTAAATTAGATTTAAACCATAACAATTCGAATCATGCAAAACCCTAAAAATGAAATCGAATGCAAACTTACCTCAACTGTTGAAATTTCACCACTCCAATCTTACCCAATATTTGTGATCGACAAAAAACCAAAAATCCAGTAACAATTATTAGCAATAATTCGATAAAACAAGCGATTATTAGCAATGAATCGAGAAACGCGACAATTGAGATATTATTCGAAAAACAAATGAACACTAGCAAAATTACCTTAATTTGATTCTTAAAACAATGTTATAAGCTTCTTACCTTCTTTATAGAGTCGAAAACCTTGATCGGGAATCGAATTGGCGGTCAACCTTCACTGATTCTGTAAATTCTGGGAATTGAATCGAATCGGGGATTTTGACCGGATTTGGGAGTAATAGGAATGACGGGGGCAAATCTGTAAATTCGCCCTCAGCCAAGTCAGATTTTAAATTTTTTTTTTTTTTAATTACATGGCATCCTAGTGTCAGCCGAGTCAGCTGCCACGTCGGATGAAAATAACCCAGCCCAATCCCGGAGCCCGTCGGGCATTTTTTAAAATAAAGTAAAGAGTTAACGGGCATTTTCTAAGCCCGAAAAGTTAAAGGGCAAAACCTGAAGTTGGGGTAAATTAAAGGGCAGAAATAATATTTTGCCCTTATTTTCATGACCACTTATAAGTTGGTGACGGAAATTATTAATGAAATTTATTGGGTTCAGCTAGGTAGGTAATATATTAAGCCATAGTTTTTGGTAGGCAATAACTAAGAAGAGGGGTTGCGGGCTACGGTTTTATATATAAAATTATTTTGTTCATTATTTATAGTTCTCCACCGCTTGATGGTGAACTACTAATATGAGCATCGCGATAGTAGTGGCATATTCAGGTAGGGGTGTTTATGGTTCGAATTTTTTAACTTTTGGTTCCGTTTTCATGAACTTGAATTTTTTGTTAGCTTAAAAACGATAATCAATAACCGAACCAATAAAGTAATTTGATTTTCGGTTAAAACCGTTTGGTTTGGTAATGGTTTCGAGTTAACCAATCACTTACTCTTTCCAAGGAAGAAAAATAAAATCCCTTTCAACACAAGTAATAAATATATAAAATTGTTTCAAAAAATTAAATAAATATAATTAAAAAATCAAATTAACAACCTATTTCACATTACAAACTTGTCTATTAATAAAAAGCAAGCCATGTTCAAAATATAAAACATATATAATTTAAAATCACCTCTCTTATAATATTTTACCTAATTATCACAATAATTTGTAACACTTATTCGACAATTCATTCATCATAACTAGTAAAACATATTCAAATATTCGTCTATGAATGTATAACATGCATATTTAACAAACCATCATCAATTCATAAAATATCATAGTCAAACATTATTATATTGCTTTGAAATGGGCAGTTTTCGGTTTACTTGGGTTAACCGGGGTTCGGGTTTAAAAGAACTTGATTTTTTTTTAAACTCCAAAAGCCATAACCGAAAATCGAACCAAGTCCATAAGTTCGGTTATGGTTTGACCTAAAATTTCGGTTAACTTATGATTTTTTCGGTTGGACCAAACCGTGAACACTCTTATATCCAGGATTCATATTAGGGGGGCTAATGTTTTTTATAAATAACAATAGAGAAGAAATAAAGAGAAAATCACTAAAATAAAGGCTCAAATTTTTTTTTTTTGCGAGCTCTTAACATCAGAGGGATTTTGTTTTGCTAATTTTAACTTCAAAAGGAGCTTTTCTCTAATTTTTTAATATCAATAGAGATTTTCTTGCTAATTTCTTAACATCGAAGAGGTTTTTTCGCTTTAATATCTAATAGACATTTTTTGCTATTTTTTAACATCAAATAAGTGATTTCGTTAAATTTTTAACATCACAAGAGGTTTTATGCTAATTCTTTCATGCTCAAAGAGCAATTTTTGCTAATTTCTTAACATTGAAAGAATTTTTGGGCTAAAACTTTAATATCATATGAGTTTTTGCAAGAAATAAGAGTATTTCTTTGCTAATATCTTGACAACAAAAGGAGATTTTAACTTATTAAAATAACACTTGAGGTTAATCAAGCATATCATAGTTAGTTTTTTAAATATATTCCAAAAAAATGAGAGAGGGGTGGGGGGCACCCCCCCCCCCCCCACACAAACCTCCGCCCCTGCGAGATAAGTCAACTTTCATTAGATGACTGGAGAATTACTATCGGATGCATAGGAACAATTTAAAAGTATGACGAGGAAGTATCCACAACACAACTTCATAGACGAGGTCTTACGTCAACAATTCTACTACGGATTAACTACGAGTTGTAGACACAAGCTTGATATTAGTTCTAGAGGGATCTTAAGTAACAATATCTCCAAACACCCAGACTATCCAGGCCCGGATGTTATTGCCTCACCAGGTCCCAAGCTAAGAACCAATGAAGATGCATTTGTACTGTTGGATTCAATCACAAGTAACATATCCAAGTGGAGTATAGAACGAGCACGAGCAAGAAGAACTATGGGGATCTTTGAGGTCGACACAATTACTCATTGACTACACAAGTAGAGTCCATGAACACAAAGCTAAAGCATACGAATCCTAACACACCTCTCATTGTGTGTACCAATTGTGGAGAAAATTATCCAATCATTGAATGTAAAGGAGTAAATACAATGATGCATGTAGAAATCAATTATGCATGTAGTTATTCGAGCAAAATAATCCTTACTTGAGTACCTATAATCCAGGATGGAGAAATCACCTAAATGGTTTTTGGTGAAGTCAACAAAATCAACAATGGGGAAGCAACAATAGAGCTAACAAATTGTCGGGAATTCAATTAGTTGAGAGGAAGTCTAATCATGAAAAAACCATGTCTAATTACATGGCAAAGACTGATGCAAGAATAGGAAAAATTCAAGCAAGATGTCAAAATACTGATGCACCATTGAAGAACATTGAGAAACAATTTGGTCAAATTGCCGGTCAGCTGAGTATTCCACCAGCCATCACTACCAAGCAACACACAAACAAATCCAAGAGAACAAGTGAACATGATCTCAGTCGAGGAGAATATTTTGGTCAACGTATCTAAACATGTGCTGAAGGAGTAATATCCACCGATTCCATTCCCTTCAGGAGTTCATTTAGTTGTTCAGTTCAATGTCATAATAAGGACTTGTCGGGATCAGTAACACTTGAAGAAGCGGTTAGACAAGTGCCGGAGTACGTGAAGTAATGAAGAAATACAAATATGAGACAAAAATCCATAAATTTTGTGCAATTCAAGCACCAACAACATGCCAACCAAGCTAAAGGATCCACAGAGTTTCACTATACCTTACACTGTGAATAATGTTTTACTTGAGCATTCTCTATGTGATTTATGAGCTAGTATTAACATTATGCCTTAGGCCTTACTCTGTCTATGGAACACTAAAACTACCTAGCTTAAGAGCGACTGATTTGACAATACAGGTAGCTTATAGGAGTGTGAGTTATCCTAAAAAGGTAATTGATGATGTTTCGGTAAAAATAGGTGACTTTACTTTTCCTACTAATTTTGTGTTGATTGCCATTAGTAAAAAGTATAAGTTTTCACTAATTTTAAGAAGGCCATTTTAGCAACAACTAATGCATTGACTAACTTCTGGATGCGGAATTGTAACTTTCAAAGTTAACAATGAGAAAGTGAGTTTCAAAGTGAACACTCGTATCTATCCTACGAATTAACCAATTGAAATAAAAAAATGGTGAAGTTAATTGTGCTTTTGTGCATCGATCTAGCCATGGTGGAGTGATGGCCACACCTTAGAATTAGTAATTCGGACTGAGCGACGTAAGAACTAAGCGTTGTTTGGAAGGCAACCTAGAACTTTACTATTTTTTAGTCATTCTTAATTTTTGAGTCTTGATCGCTTTATAGGAAGAAGAAATTGAGCATGAGAAGTTGTAAGAGAAGCTGCCGAAATGATGAAAAGAGCAAGGATCACAAGTCCAAACGAGAGATAGGGGAAAAAATTAAAAGAGAAGCAGCCTAGTTTTTTTTCAAAAAAAATGGGCGACGTGCTGCATTTTGCCATGAGTCGCACGAGGTCACTAGAAGAGCAGCATGAGATGCGCTGCTAGAGGTGCGTAACACACAAAGTCGCGTGGGAATTCAAGATGAGAGACAACAATGCAGAGTATGTGATGTGTAATGTTACATGTGCATCAACAACTCATCCTGAAAGAAGTGGCAAGGACCCATATGTCCTTCATTCCAGATTGAAGCCGAAATACAGAGCCTTGTATAATTTTATAGTCTTACGCATACATCCAACAAATCATCTGACTAATGTACCATAGAGTAAAATGAAGATTCTCACTTGGATTCATGATGGTACCAACATGAACGTTAGGGAGGACATTTTGGCCTCCATCAACCACAGACAACTGGATGGATCTCACTTAGAGGATTGATTAAAAAATTATGCTAGAAAGCAGGAGTTCCTTCCAGGCCATCTGATAAGAAAGTACAAGTAATGGACATGATTTCATAGAAATAGTTGGACGCCTACTAAAGATAAGAACGTAAGGCTGACATCTCAGTGCACAAGCCAATGGCCATCGGGATTGACATGCAACAAGTGTTGAAGAAGCAGATGAAGAAAATCAAATCATTCATTCAAGTTGAGGTTGCAGAGTTACGTCGAGACAAGGATGCAAAATGGAAAGTAGTCATAGACAAGCTTGAAGAAAGGAACAGAGAAGCATTCAGCACTGCACCGACCAACACCCATAGATACAATGAAACACATGGGGAGTCCTCTATTTTAATTCTTTCAATTTTTTATATTTTTGATCAATGAGGACATTGACAAGTTAAGTTTGGTGTATAACTTTGCTATGATAAGTTTTACTCCAAAATTTTCAACTTTAGAGTATGTTTTTCTTCTTTAAGTGTCTGTCAAGAATTAAGTTTGAGCAAAGGGTGAAGTAACTAAATGTAAAACTCTATGATTTTGTGAATTCTTTACGAAAGTCTTGTATTTGACACTTATGATCAACATGATCACACCACTGAGCACAATGAGATATTATAATAAGATGACTAGATTAACCTTGGTGTGCAGGTATTCACTTGAATAATTCTATCTAATCTATCTTCCAAGTTGATGCAGTCGAGAAAGCGTTGGAGTTTATGGTGAAACGGGATCATCCCAAGATGAGAGGCTGATTTTGGCTCGGTCCGTTTTTGACGTGTGAATAGTCAAATTTTATTCGAAACGGCCGTTTTTGCCAAATTCCTCCGTTTAGGCCTCGAAAAGGCCGTTTTGCCGTTTTTAGTAATTTTCGTTTCAGTTATATCTTTATTTCTAGAACTCGGAATTGCATTCCGTTTGTTGGAGCGTGTTCCTTATGAGTAGCACGTTTAGTTTATGCTTTTATTTCGATTTTTTCCTTTTTTGGAAAAAAACGTTATTTCCTATTTTAGTTATGCTTTTAGGGTATATATTCTATGTAAACCCTAAGAAGACATTGGGTTGATTATTGAATAAAGTTTTTGAGAGTTTCTCTCTTTTTACATCAATTTCTTGGTATTCTTCGTGAATCAACAAGCTTTTAATTTTCGTGTGCCGTTCATATCTTTCCTATAAGCTTCCGCTACGTCAGTTGGCATCAGTCCCAGGTTCGTTCCTTCACTATGCCGCCCAGAAAACGTCAGGAAGAAGATAGACGTGAGGAATTCACACAGTTACGTCAGCAAGTTGAATTGTTGACGCACCAGATGGCAGCCATGGTTGCACAACAACAGGCTGCTCCAGCATCAAGACCTGACGACCAATCGTTCGAGGATGAAGAGGAAGAGAATCCTTTTGCTCGGAGACAATGTGTCCAAGAGTACAATCCACGTTGGGAATCAGGGTTTAAGGTGGACATACCAGAATTTCAGGGAGGGTTGAACCCAGAAGAATTCTTGGATTGGGTAACTGCAGTTGAGGAGGTTTTGGACTTTAAAGATGTTCCAGATGACAAACGTGTTTCTCTCGTTGCAACTAGGTTTCGGGGGAGAGCAGCGGCATGGTGGCAGCAAGTTAAGGTGACGAGGTCTCGACAGGGGAAACCTAAACTTGTGTCTTGGGATAAACTGAAGAAACATATGAAGAAACAATTTTTACCCTACAATTATGTGCGTACTATGTATCAACAGTTGCAGAATTTGCGTCAAGAAGGGAAGTCTGTGAGTGACTATACCACTAAATTCCACTTGCTAATCACTAGGAACGACTTGATGGAAACGGAGGATCAATTGGTGTCACGTTATATGAGTGGTCTTCGTCCACAGATTCAAGATACGCTGAAGATGTTTGATCCAGTCTCTGTCTCTGAGGCACACCAGCGAGCAGTGCAAATTGAGAAGCAACAGTCACAGAGAGTCATGAACCCTCTCAGTATTGGGAACTCATCGGGTAGCTCGCAACAAGTCACACGTCCCGTAACACTGTGCAATCTGGGCCCCCAAAAACGGGCACTATCCAACAACCAACACGCCCAGGGGCTGGTATCCGTTGTTTTGGTTGTGGAGTTACGGGTCATAGGCAGTCTGAGTGTCCTAAGAATCCGCGTAGAGGACTATTTGTTGATGATACTAATGGAGAGTATGATGGTCCACCTGTTTTTGATGAGGAATTCGAAGAAGAGGCAGTAGATGATGAAGAATTTGTTGCTGGGGATGTTGGCCAAGCTTTAGTGGTGAGGCGCAGCCTCATTATTCCCACGGAAAGCAAGACTGACTGGCTACGCAACAACATATTTCAGACAACATGCACAGTAGAGGGAAATGTATGTCGAATGGTTATTGATTCTGGCAGTTGTGAGAATGTAGTGGCTGAGGAGGTTATTAAGAAGTTAGGTTTACAGACTGAGAAGCATCCCAAACCTTATAAATTGGCATGGTTAAAGAGAGGAAACGATGTCGAGGTATCTCAACGTGCTCGGATCAATTTTTCGATTGGACCTACTTACAAGGATCAGGTTTTGTGTGATGTGGTAGAGATGGATGCGTGCCACCTACTGTTAGGTAGGCCGTGGCAATTTGATAGGCGGTCAGCTCATGATGGGTTCGCGAATACTCATAGCTTTCTGTTTGGCGGGAAGAAGATTGTGTTGCTGCCTGATAAAGGGCCACAGTCAAGTGGGAAGGGTACCAACTTCTTGACCAGAAAGAGATTCGAGGCAGAGATGGAAGAGTCGGGAATTGTGTATGTGATGGTGGGTAAACTGGTAGAAGATTATCACGAAGTCCCGCTGGCAGTTCAACCTTTGTTGCAGGAGTTTTGTGATGTTTTTCCAGACGAGTTACCGGAAGGATTACAACCTTTGCATGATATTCAGCACCAAATCGACTTGGTGCCTGGTGCAGCTTTACCTAATCGTGCACATTATCGGATGAGTCCCACAGAACATGAGGAGTTGCGTAGTCAAGTGGAGGAACTATTGGCTAAGGGGTACGTGAGAGAGAGCTTGAGTCTTGTGATGTTCCTGCCCTTCTGACTCCAAAGAAAGATGGGACATGTCGTATGTGCGTGGATAGTAGAGCGGTTAACAAAATCACTGTACGTTACCGCTTTCCTATTCCCCGACTGGATGATCTATTGGACCAACTTACTGGTGCGTGTGTGTTTAGCAAACTGGATTTGAAGAGTGGGTACCATCAGATCCGAATCAGACAAGGTGACGAATGGAAGACAGCGTTTAAGACTAGGGAGGGGTTATATGAGTGGCTGGTTATACCTTTTGGTCTCTCAAATGCACCAAGCACATTCATGCGCGTCATGAATCAGGCCCTTCGTCCCTTCATCGGTAAATTCGTTGTAGTTTATTTCGATGATATTCTGATTTATAGTGCTAACGATGTTGATCATGTTCAGCACCTTCGGGAAGTTCTTAACGTGCTTCGTAGGGATGAGTTTTATGCTGCAGTGAAGAAGTGTTCATTTCTCACTAATAGTGTAGTGTTTCTGGGATATGTGGTCTCGAAGGATGGGTTAGTAGTTGATACATCTAAAGTGGAGGCAATAAGCCAGTGGCCTCGGCCCACAACTATCACTGAGGTTAGAAGTTTTCATGGTTTGGCATCTTTTTATCGTCGTTTTATCCCTCACTTTAGTAGTATCATGGCGCCAATCACGGATTGCATGAAGGGTAGTAAGTTTCAGTGGACCGACGAGGCTGATATGTCTTTCCAGTTAATCAAGGAGAAATTGACCACTACTCCCGTATTGGTCTTACCTGATTTCAATCGACCGTTTGAGTTACACTGTGATGCATCAAAGGTTGGTATTGGTGGTGTGTTGAGTCAGGGTAATCGCCCTGTGGCCTTTTTTAGTGAGAAGTTGTCTGGTTCCAAGTCTCAATATAGCACTTATGATGTTGAATTCTATGCTATTGTTCAGTCTATACGACACTGGCGTCACTACCTTTTTCACAAGGAGTTCATCTTATATACTGATCATGATGCCCTTAAACACCTTGGAACTCAGGATAAAGTGTCTGCTCGGCATGCTTCATGGATTGCTTACTTGCAGCAGTTCACTTTCGTCATAAAGCATAAGGCTGGTGCGTTGAACAAGATTGCAGATGCGTTGAGTAGGCGCCATAACATGCTCTTGGAGATGCGCGTCGAGGTTCTGGGATTTGACAGCCTGCGTGATTTGTACTCTATTGATCCATACTTTTCTGGCGTGATTCGGGATATGCAGAGTGGGGTACAATCAGAATTTGCATGGGTGGATGGTTTTCTGTTTCGGGGTACTCAGTTGTGCATCCCAGAGGGTAGTTTGCGCGTGAAAATTATTCAGGAGTTGCATAATGAAGGTCATGTGGGTCGTGATAGGACCCTACAGCTCGCGACGGCTTCATATTTTTGGTCATCTTTGCGTAGGGACGTGGGTAAGTTTGTGGAGCGTTGTCGGGTTTGTCAGCTGTCTAAGGGTAAAGCTACGAATGCTGGGTTGTACATGCCACTGCCTATCCCGACACAGCCGTGGACTAATGTGAGCATGGATTTTGTTGTGGGGTTACCACGAACTCAGCGTGGATTTGATTCTATTTATGCGGTGGTGGATCGTTTCTCAAAGATGGTGCACTTTATCCCTTGCAAGAAGACTACTGATGCTGTTAATGTTGCCTTGCTGTACTTTCGTGAGGTTTATCGTTTACATGGGCTGCCCACGTCAATTGTGTCTGATCGGGACACTCGCTTTCTTAGTCACTTCTGGTGTAGCTTGTGGCGCATGGTGAATACACGGCTGGATTTCAGTAGTGCTTATCATCCACAAACAGATGGTCAAACCGAGGTTGTGAATCGTTCTTTGGGTGATCTGTTGTGTTGCCTTGTGGGTGATAATCTTAAGTCTTGGGATCAGAAACTGTGCCAAGCTGAGTTTGCTCATAATCACGCTGTGAACCGCAGTTCTGGGTTCAGTCCTTTTCAAGTGGTGTATGGCCTCGTTCTTAGGGGTCCCCTTGATTTAGTTCCGGTGACTGCCTCAGTCAAGATGCATGGCAAGGCGGAGGATTTTATCCAACAGTTGCAGCAGGTGCACTCCCAGGCTCATGACCACTTGCAAGCTACTGCCTTGGATTACAAGCGTGCTGCTGATACAAAGAGGCGCAATGTTGAGTTTGAGGTGGGTGACTTTGTATGGGCAGTGCCGACTCGGGATCGTATTCCAGCACATGAGTATAACAAACTCTCGGCAAAGAAGCTTGGTCCAGTAGAGATTGTTGAGAAGATCAATCCCAATGCTTATCGGTTGAAGCTGCCTAGTCATATTCGTACTTATGATGTGTTTAATGTCAAACACTTGGTGCCGTTTCGGGGAGATAATTCTGATGATGATGATGGGGACCTGTCTGTGCCAAATTCGAGGGCGAATTTTTTCCACCCTGGAGGGAATGATGCAGTCGAGAAAGCGTTGGAGTTTATGGTGAAACGGGATCATCCCAAGATGAGAGGCTGATTTTGGCTCGGTCCGTTTTTGATGAGCGAATAGTCAAATTTTATTCGAAACGGGCCAACGAACCATAGTAATGATCTGAAGATCATTATGGGAGCAGATTTTAGCCAAATTCCTTCGTTTAGGCCTCGAAAAGGCCGTTTTTTGCCGTTTTTAGTAATTTTTATTTCAGTTATATCTTTATTTCTAGAACTCGGAATTGCATTCCGTTTGTTGGAGCGTGTTCCTTATGAGTAGCACTTTTAGTTTATGCTTTTATTTTGATTTTTTCCTTTTTTTGGAAAAAAAACGTTATTTCCTATTTTAGTTATGCTTTTAGGGTATATATTCTATGTAAACCCTAAGAAGACATTGGGTTGATTATTGAATAAAGTTTTTGAGAGTTTCTCTCTTTTTACATCAATTTCTTGGTATTCTTTGTGAATCAACAAGCTTTTGATTTTCGTGTGCCGTTCCTATCTTTCCTATAAGCTTCCGCTACGTCACAAGTATAGGTAGCATTATGAAGCTACATCTTAATTTTGTGTATATTGGCATTTTAAAAACCTGATTTCTTTTTTTTAGAGTCTTGATCGAGGATGAGCAATGGTTTAAGTTTGGGGGTATTTAATGAGCGTTTACTTGACGTTATAAGTGCCTGTTTTGTTATACTTTTGATGAATTCTTGTAGAATTTTTATTCGTTTATGTCTTGTTTTGTTATATTTTAGTACAAAGTCAAGTTGGAGAAACGAGACATAATGGAGGTGAAATAAGCACAGAATAACACAAAAGGGTAAAATGGACAATTTGATAGAGTCTGTCAGCTAGCCGCGAGAGAATCGCAGCCAAGAGACTCGTGCAGAAGAGACAAAGACCGGCACGACACACACCAAAAGGCACGCGACTCATGCCTCCCTAAAATGAGCCTCGCGACATTGGTGTGCGACATGGAGAAAAAATGCGGCTAAGTCTAAACCCTAGGGCAACACTTTCAGAACATAGGAACTATAAAAGGAGAGATCGGCCACCACAAGAAACACCACTTTTCTATCACTTTCAACTGTGACCAAGTCATAAAAATAATATTCTAGAGAAAAATTCTGCCATTCAAGCATCGCGATCAGAATATGAGGACAAAGGTGATTAACGTGATAGCATAAGCATCTGAAGTAGAGCAAAGGAGAATCAAGGAAAAGACATGCAGGTATCTCACAGATATCAAGAGTTTAATATTTTTTTTCTTTCTTGTGATATTTATGATGAATTATGATTGTGAATCATTGATCATGAGTATCTAAAACACCCAGTGTTAGGATAGGACGTAGTTATCTCAATGAATTCACCTTGAACCTATGTTTTGATTATTTTTATTACAGTCTTTATTTTTTTGGATCTTGTTTGTTGCTTATGCTACTTGGTAGATTTAACCCGTACATGTTTCTAGGAAACATAGTGGGGATGTTGAACTATCATATATTGAATTATGCATGTGAGATTGTTAGCACAACACTTGCATAGTAGATCACACAAATAATTCTGTAAACTTGTTTCATTAGCGTCTCACGCAGAACTTAGATTGAGTTGTCAACTCTAGTTATTTTCTAAAAATTTGTATGGATCATTGACACGGTGAACTTTTGGACAGAGGAGAGTACCTAACAGCCTAACATCATTAAAGAACTGAGGGTTCTTTAAGTGATACGAGAGTATGCTTAACTTATCACATCAACTTGAGAATGAAACAAGAATCAATAGAAAGAGAGTTAACATAAGGACATTGGTATTTTATCTATGAAATGCCCGCATTCGAGATTAACGAATTCTGATTTCTAGATACGTTTTTCCTTAATCTGCATAACAACTAATCAGTCAATCAATTAAATTCTATTTTTGCATTTATTTTCTATCTTTGAATTTATTTTTGCTTTTGAATTTTATTCGAGCATTCTTTATATTCTGTCAATTCACACGTTTGGAACTAGAAGTATTTTTGTTACTTATTGTCGTTACTTGAAACGTAACTTACTTTTTATTTTATTATTACTTGACCATGCACTTGCGAACACGTAGGCGTAGCTATTATTCCATACAATTGTTAAAAACTATACGCTCGCCATGCATCAAACTTGACAATGAGTCAATGTATTTTTCTTTGCGTCGCTCGAGGACAAGCAACGAGCTAACTGTAGAGGTATTTGATGAGTGTCAAAGTACTCATCTTTTATCTTTATTAATTGAATTTAATTTACTGAATCCTTGAGATTTTACTTTATTCAGTTAGTTTTGTGTGATTTCAGGATTTAGAGTGCGTCACGTCAATTTGATGCAAAAGGCGAAAATGATGGAATTGTGAACGGTTCATTCATGAAAGACAAAGCTAGATGTAGCAACTGGAATGAAGAGTTGGTGTCGAGGAACAAAGGGGAAATAAGGTAAGAAATTCGAGTGAAGAGACAAATTGCTCAAGATGAGAAGGAACACCGAGTCGGCCAAGAGAATGCAGCGCGGGCAGCGTCATAATGCAGCACGGCCCACGCTGCACATTTTGGGAGCAGCACGGCCCGCGTTGTACATTTTGGGATCAGCCCGGCCCGTGCTACATGGCTAGTAATTAGCACAGCCAACGCCTGAGAATCATAGTGGCCAGTACTGCTCACCCGAGAAAAATGCGTCATGTGCCCCAAAACCAGCTCAGCTAGTGCTGAACGACCAGATGCACAGAGCGATAACACCAGGAAGGAAGTTGGCCCACACGATGCTTGACAATATGAGCAATGCAACAAGTCAATTCCCCAACCTCCAGAATCGTCTACTAAGGGATATTTTTGTCTCATAACTTATGGAGCTAAAACCCTAAACTCGAGGCTTGTGGAAGAATATAAAAAAGGATTAGGAGAAAGCCTATCGTAACATGACTAATACACGAACACCACAAGCAACAAGAAGCAAGCAATCGACACATTGACAAAAATGGAACATCACCAAGAGAAGAAATCATCGATTAAGGATTGAAGGAAGTATTCACGATCACCAAAGGAAAGAGTGAAGAAGAGTTGGGGATGAGGAATACGCAACTATCATAGAGATTCATTCAACAAGATAATTCTTCTCAGCCTTTTAAAGTTATTTCATTGCTCATGATGTTGTTTATTTTATACTTTGAAATGATGAATGGCTAGTTATTTTATGTTTAGAGTTAGATATTAGTTGGATTTGAAATAATGTGAAGACTTACAATTTACTTTCAATTGTTCCCAATGCCTTCTTACGCTTGATCACCGTGAGATTGATTAGAAGTTTTAGTTGATCACTAGCATCGTCACATAACACATTATGTGGGATAATTGAAGTGGAATGTTCCTTTGTAGCTTTGAAAATATCCATGAACATATGCATCAATAAATTAAATCACCGCATTAGTATGAATATAGTGTATAAACCAATGAACCCGAACCTCCAAGCAATTCATCTCTTGATTACAACACAGCTCAAATCAACTTGATTCAGTCTATAGGCAGTAGTCTAGTTAGTAAAAATCTAATCATTCTTCTCAACAATTCAATTCATCTACTAAGAGCGATAGTAAAATAGCCGAATACAGTAGCTTAATGACAGTGCTCGTGGGACTCGATACTTGGGATGTAATTTACTTTCCATTTTATTATTACTTCAACTTGCACTTGTGAACACATAGGCGACGCATATTCGTTGTATATAATGGAAACACGGACGATGTTTATGAACTTAGTATGCAAATGAATTATTACACCTATGTTCCTTTTTTGCTAGTGCACGGTCAAATAATAATAAAATGGTAAGTATGGTTATGAACCAAGTATTGTATCCCAATGGAGTGGTGGATTGCTTATTAGAATCACTTAAATGTAAAATCACTAATAGTTGTCACGGGTGTTGTCTTCTATGTTTCAGGATGAATGCTATGTGAGTGCAGAATGTTATGAATGCAGAAAACATTGGATGCAGGTTTTGGAAAACGAGTTTGTATGCAATGAACTACTAAACTAGAATGCAATGAAAACAATGTGAATGCAAACACATTAATTTGAATCAAGGTTGCACGAATACGGATACGAGTATCGGTATCCGCAGGATAGGGATACAGATTCGTGGATACATTTTTTTTAAAATTTACAAGATATGATACGTATGCGATATGTTAACTTTCGAATATTAATAATTATATATAAGGATATAATTTAAATA
This sequence comes from Linaria vulgaris, assembly GCA_948329865.1. Lineage (NCBI taxonomy): Eukaryota > Viridiplantae > Streptophyta > Magnoliopsida > Lamiales > Plantaginaceae > Linaria > Linaria vulgaris. The sequence goes on from OX415250.1 coordinate 65,668,755, forward strand.
AAAATATCAAATAATATTGTATTTAATAACTTGCACAGACATTAGTCACATACTATTATAAAACATATCAAAGCTTTGTGTGTTGTTTTTATTTTGGTTTGAAATAGAGGGATTTCATGATTTTATACTTAATTTTCTCAAAAGATATTGCAATTTGGTTCTTGTTGAACCTTTTCTAGTTTAAGAAAACTACCACACTAACCTTATAAATTGCTGATACATATCGGATACTTCTCGGATATGCTTCACAGCGTATCCGATACGTGTATCTATTTTTTTTATTATTTTTAATGCAGGATACACCATGTCGTGTATCCGATACGTATCCGAAGAGTAATCGACGAGTATCGATATCTGATACGTATCTGATAATGACTGACATTTTTTTAGAGTATCCGTGCATCATAGATTTGAATGCAATGGAAACAATTAATGACCAGATTGAATGTGAGGAAAATAAACTATAACTAAGTGCAGAAGTTATCAGGACAAAATTTAAGATGAACTCCGGCGAGGGTAAGACTAATCATGAATAATAAGAACTAATGAATCTAGACGCATGAACTCTCAAACACAAATCAAATAAAACAAATAAATATATTCATAAATCTGAGCTACCTCCTCACTTCAAACACGGAGTAGTTTTGTAATACCATAAAGTTTTCATACACTCATCCTTCATTTATATTACTCAAGATTTATACGAATTCTCCTAATTAATTTATATAAAAAAGATTAAGTACTAATCATCAAAAGTTTGTAATACCATAATTATTGATAGTGAACGTTAAGATACTTATCTGGGTATAACCTGTTATATAGGAATTTAATTGTAAAAGCCAAAGGATAAAAATGTAACTGGACCTTTAGTATATTTTATACGTAGGCAGTTAAAAGTTAAAACTTTGGCAGCCAAATAAAAGCAAGAAAAAACAAAAGGACTCTATCCCATGTATCGTTCCCCTGTTTCGACGTGAGTATCAATCTCCATGTAAACTTATACTTTTCCTATTATTCAATCTGATAAGTTAATATGTGAATTAGAGTAATCAAGGTGTAGGATATATGATTAATAGTTGTTTGTCCCGTTACACTAAATAAACACGAACCTATTTTCTTAACTATTATAATATGTTGAATAGAAGGTATTGAAGGCCTTAAATGTCTATGAGTGAAAACGTGATATTAGTGGGTGAATTTCCACGTGTGTTATTAGTACGTGGGTGGTGTAGTGATATATATGTTTTATATGTGATCTGTAACTTGAATATGTGTAGTATGTATGGGAACTTGCATTAGTTACTAATACTAGCAAACTAAGTTCTTGTTATGTGTACGGTATAATAAATAAAATCATCACTTTGCACTGAATTGCCATGAACCTTGCTTTGAACTTCAGAAAATTGACATGTTTAAGTAAAGGTAAGTGCTGATGTATAGACATTATATTATGCATATTAATATGTAGAAATATGTGTTGTAGTTGGTAAGTAATTGGACATATAAAGTAAAGTAGAATTAGGAAGCTTTACTTTGCTTGGGAAGACTGGAATATGAGTGGTATCCGCTAATTTCATGTTTGGGTACTAGGTGGACTTAGGCTAGATATCTTGTATTTAATTAAGGTGAGTGTTTCTAAACCCTATTATTTTGAAAACTGGAATGAATGCATGTACATCGATATATGTATCTATGTAAAAATGATTTTTTTGCATTATGAAGTGTCATTTCATGAAACCAAGTTATTTGCAAATTGGGTGTTCGAAGTGTTCATTGCTTCAAAGCAAGTTATCCGTATATTGGTCATTTTAAAGGATTGAAATTGATATGATGAATGATGTCCCATTAGTTTACTCGGTCCCGATATGTTCTGTTGTTGGATCCAACTTGGCGTGCGAGTGCGGGGAGTAGAGTCAGGCGGTAGAGGGCTTGTGGTTGTTGTGTTTTTGTTGGGTACTAGTTTTGAGTATGTACCATGGCATGCGTATCTGATCTCAAGGTAGCTCCTTGAACGGAGAGATGTGGACTGTCTGTGTAGTGATATAAGGTTGACTGGCATCGACAAAATCGAGAACACCGATCATCAAACGTAATTATGTTCTTTTGTTAAAGGATTTTTGTGAAACCACCAATGCTTCTGATTTCACGATTCTATTGCATGACATTGTGTGCTTTTAAGTTTTTTTATTAAACTGTTGTCAAGTGAAAGTTATAGAAAGAAAATACTATTTCAACACATACATGAGCATTCACTGAGATTTTATTTCATACATTGTTTGTTTTCCTTCCTTCCAACTTTTGGCCATGATCCATGCGAACCACTTGAAGAGACAGTCGAGGGAGATTAGGAAGTCTGTCGCTATGTCTATGTTATGTGTAGTCGAGCAACAGTCACCTTTTGAGGGTTTTAGAAACCTTATGTATTTTATCGTTTGTTTTCCTAAACATTACTTCAGGTCATGTGATTTCCAGACTAGTGTGTCTGTATTTGAATATCATTGTAATGACGTAAACGTTTCCCTATTATAAGGGTGTATTGTCCCCTTTAAGTAACTTTCACGTGTTATTACCAGTCGTACGAACCATAGTGTCTCTAGAGGGTTACAAGTTTAGCTACTCATGGTCGTTAGTTCAATAACAAATAAAGAGTTAAATAACATGAACATGACTAAAGGAGATAAGGAAAGCTTCTCAGATCCAGTGGAACGTTGACGCCTTGTTATCTTCTTTACTCCTTGTTATCTTCTTATTCACAAACTATTGACTCTTGAATATGAAAACAAAACTAGAACAAAACTCTAATGGTGTTTTCTCTACTTCTCTCTTCTTTTCACAACTTTCTCACAACTCTCTCTAACATAACTAAAAGTGATTAAAACTAGTGTGAGCAATTGTAAGCGATGAAAGGAATACTTTAAGTTATGCTCGTCCTCTCCAATATATAAGTCAAATGAGTTGCCCTAGGTTGGCTGTAACTTAAAATGCAAAACAAAAAAACGAAATTGTCCTAGAGACACGCAAATGTGTCGCGCGGCCATGTCTCATGGTTGTCCGCAAGGCTTGTGCATGTATCGTCGTTGTCTCTTCGATTCTATGGTGGTTGTGCGCATCGCAGTGATCATGGCACGACTCTCCTATGACATATGGTGTGGGTTGTGCGTGTCGCGCAACTTCCTTTGTGTCGCTTGGCTCCGCTTCCTCTAGATCGGATGATGGGCTTCTTCTTGTGTAAGAGATTAGGGTTGCATCATTTTGCATAGTGTCCTTGCACTTGCAGTGGTGATGAGCACTCCGATTGCATTCCCTTCCAAAATTATCCAATTTATGCTCTTTTTCCTTTGTTTTGTCTTGGCTCTACTAAAACCTATAAAATCATAAAACAATATGAGAACCAATAAATATTCTCTAAGAAAGATACAAACTTGATGGAAAACTAGTACTTAAATTACGCTAAATAAACGCTCATCAGATACCCCCAAACTTAAACTTTGCTTGTCCTCAAGAAAGTTACTATGCATAGGGATATATTCTCAGAATGCAACCTATGGTCAAAATAAGAGATAATTGGGAGTATACAAGTAAACCTCGCACATCAAGTTTAATGAAGTCATTGTCATGCAAAACTTCATGCTCTCAAAAGTGGGTGCCACTATTGCTCACGCATAAGAGTAAGCGTCATATTGTCAATCCACAAAATCATAGTTTCAAAAGCAACCAATTCACTCTTACTTACTACTTCAAATGCCATCTTCAAATCATGAAGACTTTGTATGCTGATAATCTTTTAGGACTTTTTCAACTTGTAATGTGCTAGGGTGTGGTCTAATAGTGGGAAAAGACAATTTATGAGTTCTAAAGATGCATGTAGTAAATCAACTCTTTATTTTGTTTTCTCCCTTATTTCTTATTTTTATGGTCTTACATTCTTATATGCTCTTTTTCTTTTTCTTGCGTTTTTATTTGAGCAAGCTTAAGCCACCCTATACTGTATTAATTCTCGAGATGGACCCCCCAACTTAAAGTTTTCAATAAAGTTATTTGTGCTCTCTTTATTCTATTCATCCTCCTTTTGATTTTCAGCCTTTCTTTGTCATTTTTTATAGGTTCATATTTTTTTGTTTTCAAATTCCTTCCTTATTCCTCCGTTCTTTTCTTTAGATATAGTACATCTGTCTCTAGAAAATAGCAACACACAATTTCCTTGGATCAAGGGTAGGTAAATGTGGCTAATTAACAAAAAGACTTCACAAGAAAAGGCTTCAGCCAGATTTTGGGATATACTTTATTTGTAAACGATTTGGGGCTTGAAAAGGCAAAAATGCAATATAAAAGATAGCCTAATTCATTTCTCAACACGTATAAAGCCTACAATCATCTCAAACATAATCAAGTAAGTCACTTACACATGTTATCCGCTACTTTCTCATGAACAAACAACACTCTTCTCACATCTTCTACCCTTGCAACAGATTGATAAATGTATATGAAATAAAACTTTCTTTTGACAATATCACTCAAGATGTACTCAACTCACAAACGTACTCTTTTCATCTCAAATTCGTTAGATATTATGCATATATCATCATTGATATCTACTTATTCATGCTTCAAACCTGACTCTAATGACTCGATCCTAAAAAGTAACTAGATCCGAAGACAAATATATAGCATATATAACAAAAACTGAAGCTTCCCATCCCCAACATAGAATCATACGATGCCCTCTTCGTCAAAAAATATACTTAGATGAGAGTATTGTTTTGATCGAGCAACAAGCTCATAGGACACTTGTCGGGTTGTTGGTATCGGTGATTTTTTCATTTGTTATCCTTCTTTCAATGCTTCTCATTCTAATCATTGATGATTGTTGCTATTTTGGAGTTGCTCCTTGACTTGTTCCAATTTGTTCACCAACTTCGCTTGATCTTTATTCATCCTTTACTCCGCCTCTTGAATGTTCTCCTTAAATGTTTTCTATTTCTTCTGCATGGGCGCTAGGACTTCTTCAATTGATGCAATGGATGAAGACTCGCTAGAATGGAACGTATTTTCTATCAATTGTCTCGCAATGTGATTGATTGGGTATGTATTTCGGTGATAGGTATTCGTGTCGAGCTCTGGACAACCTTCATTAATGCAAAAGGTCGTGATATGTGACCCAAAATACATGAGTCGTGGTGGACCATTGGCAGTGTGATCGCCAATAGCTTTAACTATGATTTTGCCAATGGTAGGAGTGTCTTCTCCTTTGATGGAAATCATAATTTTTTTCTTGCTCCTACAAAACTCTTCCCGGATTGACAAGTGGTAGAATTCTCAAACATATGAACAAGTAAAGCTATTTGAAATGAGCGTTCAAGACTCCATAATCAGCTTCAAGATCTCCTTCGACGTTTGAATGAAATGCCTCTTTATTTGTCGTGAGCTAGGTAGACGCAATGTCTCACTTAGGTTCTGGTACGTGCTCCACATCTCCATGGATGCCTTGTTCAAAAAATGGTATTCGTTGATTCTTTGTGCATTAAGTTGGACTTCATGTAGACGGGTGATGGTTGATGAGTCCCTTCTATCATAGTGAGCATAAAACTCACGAACAAGATTGTCATTAACCTTCCCCGGCTTCATTGTTACTTGCTCCATATCCACGTTGCGTAGATTTACGCCCAGTAGTGCAAGTGCTTGCTCGTCCACAAAATCACTTTTCAAAAACCTTGTGTACTTCTCGAAAGAGCTCTGTGTTGTGAACATTTTCAAGTCATGCTTGGTTGTGCAACACTGAGTTTCTCCATGGTTGTTGGTTTTCCTATCTTCAATGAATCATGAAATAATGTACGTATGCCATATTCTTCTATAAAGAATAGAAATAAAAATAAAATATTCTTCTAAGAAAAATAGATGAATTCAGAATTAAGAACAAAAGAAAAAGTCTTATGAATTCTTAAGAGAAGTATGATCTACATATGTCATTAATATTCAATAAATATGTGTAAGAGACCTTAGAAAAAAAAAATTGGCAATTTTTAATAAGTTTCTTACTTTTCTATTATTTTTAATCACATTAGGAGTAATTCACCTATATCTTACAGAATTTAATCATACAAGTATAAGTAATGTATGAAAGGTGAAAGATTGAGATTTCTCAACTAAATTCCATAGATTTTCTGATTATGCATGTCTCCTCTTTCAATATACATTGAGAAATGTGGAAGGAAAAAAATGGGAGACGCGTAACTTCATGTAGTGCGACATCTCACGCGTGTGCTGCACGATGGTGGCGCGTATCACGCTTGTCTCTGGTCGATACGCGCGGTTCGCACGGGTTTCAAGGTGCCACGGAATTCATTGGTCAAACCGCACAATGCAAAAAACTGCTGCTCGTCGTGTCTGCTACAGTTTCATGTTCATCTCTCCACTTTTCTTCTTTCTTTTTTTTTTCAAGATTCCTCGACTCCTCAATTTGTAATTTCAGTGCATTGCATAGAATTGCTCTATATGACTTAAACAAAAACATTAAATAACTAAGAATTAAACCAAATTGAAAAACTCAAAATAAAACTTACTATTGTGAGTTGCCTCCCACACAATGCTTAGTTTTACATCGGTTAGCTCAACGCTATAGCGAAGAATTAGGGTTCTCGGGTGCACCATTTGCACCTTTATTTGTCTCTTCGTTGTTCTTCTTCAACTATATCAAGAAGTTCTTTAGAGCTTTCCCTCACTAGTTTGTTAATGTCTATAATAAAAGCTTCTTCGTTTTCAGTGAGAGTAATGTCCCTATGCTTTTTGGAGCACTGAGTTTCAAGTTGCTTGGGAAAGTCTGAAATGGCCTTATCAACGAAGGTCCTAAGATGTGGTATGTTTCATCTTCGTGTTTCCCCCCAAGAATCCTTCTTCTTGTGCTGCATAATCAATCTAGAACTGATTTGATCGTGTCATCCCATAATAGAATATTTTCATTATAGTTTCCTTCGATATCCAATTGGGTGGAGCCTTTATAATCAATTCTTTGTATTTTCCCCATTCTTGTATCATGGTGTTATTTGGTTGCCACAGAATAAGAAGAATTCTTGTTTTTGCTTTCCTTTTAGTGTTTGCGAGTGAGAACTCTAATTTGAATTCCTTCACTAATTTTTGACTTTTAAGATGAAAACAAAACTAGAACAGGACTCTAATGGTGTTTTCTCCCTTCCTCTCTTCTTTCCACAATTTTCTCACAACTCTCTCTAACGTAACTAAAATTAAAGAAAACTATTGTGAGAGATTGTAAGCGATGAAAGCAATACTTTAAGTGCAGGTCATCCTCTCATATATATATATATATATATATATATATATATATATATATCGGTTGCAACTTAAACTATAAGAAAATACAAAAATGTCCTGGAGATGCGCGACCATATTGTGTGGGGGTCCTCAAGGCTCGTGCGTGTATCGCTGTTGTCGAGACAGACATGGCGCTACTTGCGCGACATACAATGTGGGCAGCTGTTGGGCTTCTTCTTGTGCAAAGACTTGGGTTGCATCGTTTTGCATAGTATTGTGACGCTTGAAGTGGTGTTGTAGCGATGTGATTGCATTCCCTTGCAAAAGCATCCATTTTGTGTTATTTTTCCTTTGTTTTTTCTTAACTCGACTAAAACCTATAAAATGACAAAATAATACGAAAACCAATAGATATGCACCAAGAACTTTACAAAATTTTGGAAAACTAGTATTTAACTCACGCTAAATAAACACTCATCATCATACACTTATTAAAACACTACACGGTCACCATGCATCAACAACTTTGTCTTCATTTAACGCATTGGCGTAATCGCGCATTCTAACTTCCCTGGTGTCATAGTCCCAGCTCACCTATTGCACCACTTATTGGAAGTTAATGTGTATCCGTATGCTCCGTATGTTTTCTTCCCTGGCCATCCACATGGCTATTAGAAGGGCCTCTTATCATGCCTCGTTGTTGGAGACTATGAACTCTAACTTTGCTAATAACTGAAGAGATTATCCTTCGTCATCTCGTAGTCCTAGTTCACTTGCTTCACCACAAACTGTGAGTCGTCGTGTATATGTGAAAGTGCAAGTATTTTGTCAATGTTAGATAAACAGTGTATTTGCAATGTTAGGATAACATTGAACACAGAATAACATTGAACACAGAAAAACTGCACATTCGGGATTTATTGCTATAATTGTGTTTTGGCTTTATTCACTTACTAACTTAGTTCCACGAGTTGTAGTTGGTATTTTATTGTGCTCCAGGTCAAGAGACTTCAAGGAAGGATCTATTTCCTTAAAGAGAAGTTGCCATTCAAAGAGAAGTTTCCAAAGAAGAACTTTCCATAATTAAACAAGGAAAGATGTGTGCGGTGCAATGGAAAGATCAAGGCGTGTGAATTACAAGAAGGAAAGAAGATTACATGCAGTAGGATTCTTTCCATAGAAGACTACAAGATGGAGAATGATACTTTCCTTAGAAGACTTCAAGTTAAAGAAAGAAACCTTTCCATTGAAGACTTCTAGTCAAAGAAGGAAACTTTTCCCTATTGAAGGAGACTTGCCATGAACGAAATTAGAGTCATACAAGGACATCTAATAGCAATCAAAAATGTGCACAACATGTCTTGGCTATCAAGGAAGACTACACTATAAATAGGCATGTTGGGCATCAAGAAAAAGACACGAAGACAATAGCGAAAATCTCCCGTGAGGAAATCTTTATAGTCAAGTGTCTGTCTTGCTTTAGCAAAGTTTGTGAGTTGTTAGAATAGATCTAAGAGTGAGGAGCTTTTAGAGATAGTCGAAGCAATTCTTGTGTGCTTTGCTTAGTTCGATCAAGTTGAGAGTGAGGAGCTTGAAAATTGAGAGAACGACTTTTGTTAAAACCTTAACGGGTTATTTTGCCTACGGCTCGGAAGATCATATTAATATATTATCTTCTTAAAGTTACATCTACTTGTGTTCTTTATTTATCCGCTGCGTTATATTCTCTGTCAAGTAGATTTGTGCTAACGTTAACTGATGTCAGTTGTTAAACGGATGTTAAGATAACATCGAGAGTCCAACATCAGCTTAACATTAGAAGAGCTGATCAGTGTTAGACTAACACCAAGACTAACACTGTGTGATGTGTATCAAGTCCCGATCCAACAATTTCAATTGGCATCAGAGCCAAGCACCGAGTTCATTGGTGTTTGGATTTGATATTAAAGGATGGACAATCGGAATCCGAACAACAACAAATTGCTTGTCTTGGATGGAGCCAACTATTCTTATTGGAAGGTCAGAATTCGTGCACTCATTAAATCATTCGGTTGGCGAGCTTGGAATAACGATGGACAAAAGAAGACTCCCAAAAACTGCCACGGATCTCAATGTTACTCTAACATCCAGGATCCAACACCAGAACGGGAGTTTTTCTTTAGAATTTGGAATAAATATAATTCGTATATTAATTCTGATTCCCTGTCTATTATTGATGAATCTAACTTTGATTACTTTCATGGCACTGTAGATCCAGATAAAGATCATGACGCTGTTCCTAAGCCAAAATCAGAGTGGACTCAAACTGAGCTAAGTAACGCTTTCTTCAATGAAAAAGCCCTAAATACCATATTTAGTTTGGTTGATAGTCACATGTTTAAGTTAATTAAAAATTGTTCAACTGCAAAGCATGCTTGGGATATCTTATAAAATCATTGTGAATGTGATGTATGCACTAAAAAGACTAAGCTATGCATGTTTTTTAGCAAATTTGTTAACTTAACAATGGGGGAAGATGAAAGTATTACTGCTTATTTTGAGAAACTCATGGATCTTGCTAATGAAATTCAGGACTTAGGTGAGTCCCTGTCTACTAAGCAATTGGTGTACAAAGCTGTGAGAACTCTTTCTAAGAAATTTGAGGTGATTGTTATGCAAGAAGCTAGGAATATGGACACTTTAGACTTTCATGCCCTACTTAACACTCTGAAAGAATTTGAGATGAATCTTGAAAAGGTAGATGATGAAGAAGAAATTCAAGCTTATAATGAAACTGTGATTGAAAAGTTTAATAAGCTTAGTCTATGTGATAAAAATACTCTTGTTGATCTAAAGAAAGATTTCTCTGAAGAGATGACCAAATATTCTTGTAAACCTACTCCTCATAATGATACACATCTCAAAAAGATTCAATGTTATGAAGGTAAAGGTTGGGGCCATTTTGCTTATGAATGGGGTAACAATCTTAGAACAAAAGGGAATTCTAACTTGGTTTGTGTAGATGATAATGATGAGACAGGTTTTGAAGAATATGGTGATGGACAGGTGCCAACGATTGAAGAAGCTCAAACAACAGTGTGTGCAAAGGTGGACAAACCCACTGGTGTTAAGGCTTGGTATTCTGCCAACATCCAGACAACTCGATGTTATGTTAACATCCAGAAGACAACACCAGTCCAGGAGATTTTTGTTGACAATTGGGATGAAACCATTTGTTTAGAAAACTCTGAATGTTTGATTTATGATTATGATGAGTTTGATAATGATTCTGACTTTGAGTATTTCCATGATTCTATAGGTTTGGAAGATGATAGTGTCCTTGAAGGTAAATTGATTCAAGAAGAGTTTCTTGATGAACTGAAGATCATCTACCAAGACCTGCTCAAGGAGAAGGACAAGTTGAGTAGAATTGAGAAGGCTATGGAAGATAATGAAAGCTTGAAGGCTGCAATCACTCAACTTGAGGTTAGTTTGGATAGAAAAGATTATGAAATAGAAAAGGTAACTTCTAAGCTAGGAATCGCTGAACATACCATTGCCAAGAGGAATACAGGTACTTACAAACTTGATGAAGTTTTATGTTTAGGCAATGATGGTAGTTCTGGTTTAGGATATCAAAGTCAAGTTACTCACTCCACTAATTTTGTTGAATCCCACTATTCCTGGTTTTGAAAAGGCAAAGGTACTTTCTAGAGAATCTAAGAAAATGGCTTATATTTGTCAATATTGTTTTCAATTTGGACACTTTAAACCATATTGTTATAAATACAGAAAGTCTCTTAAAAAGAAAATAGTTGAACGGAATAGGGATTCATGCAATGCTGATGCTGGTGTTAAGCCAACACTGGAATTTGAACATTCCAATGTTGATACTAGTTATTCCAGTGTTACCTTAACATTCAGTTCCAACATTGCTGAACAGAATAATGGGATGAGAAACACTAGACTTTGGTTGCCTAAAGCTTATATTGTTTGCAATATTATCTTTCCTACTGTGCATACTAACCTTGCAGGTAAGTGGTACTCTGATTGTGGATGTTTGAGGCATATGGCTGGATACAAATCTAATTTGATACAGTTATACGCGATGTTAAGACAACACTGGATAACCAATGTTACCTTAACATTGAGAACAGATTGTATTGCCTTAACACTGCTTAAGACAAATGATTGGAAAGAAAGCAAATCCAATTTGAAAAAGTGTGCACCACTAACCACTAGAACCTTCACATATGAAGATGGAAGTAAAGGAAGAATCATTGGCAAAGAAGTGTTGAACATTGATGGATCCCCACCCTTGAAGGATGAGATATTGTTGGATGGATTCTATGAAAACCATATAAGGATAAGTCAATTGTGTGATGATGGCTTATTGGTAAGGTATAATAAAGATTCGTGTAATGTATCTGATTGTGCAAATGTGTGTTCTTTGACAGGTAAAAGGTTTGAAGACAACTACTTGGCGAGGGATCAAGTGACTTGCTTTCAAACAAAGGTGGACTATTCAATTGCCAAGAACAAGAGACTTGGACACATGCACAACAATAATCAGGGCAAAGTGCTGAAACTTGAAACCGTGAGAGGCATTCCCAATCTCATGAGTTCTGGTAAGATGGTATGTTATGATTGCTCAAAAGGTAAGGTGACTGAAGCTTCTCATAATCCAATCCAAGTGGATGAACAGGTTACAAGTACCTCTAATTGTTTTCATCTACTTCATATGGATCTCTTAGGTCTTATTGAAGTAAATAGAGTTGGGGGTAAACAATATGATTGTGTGATTATGAATGATTTTTTGGATATACTTTGATTAAATCTTTCAATGAAAAATCAGAAGCTCTTAATACCTTTAGAACATTGCATGCTAGTATTGATAACTTACATGATGCTTCTTTTGATAATATTTGGTCGAATCATGATAGAGAATGTGAAAATAGGTAATTCTCTGACTTATGTGTGTTTAATGAAAATATTCATAAATTCTCTATTCCCATGACTCTTTATGAGATGATGAAAAAGAAGAAACATGATCTTGCTCATTTTCATGAATTTGGATATGTTTGCTATACTTTAAATGACAAAGATCTTTTGAGTAAATATGATCCAAAAATTGAAGAATGTATCTTTGATGGCTATTCTTTGAACAATACTGTTATTAGGATGTTTGATCCAAGATTAAATATTGTTCAAGAATCTGTATCTGTGGTTTTTGATGGTTTGCCAAGTGCTGCAGGTGAGTTAGAGGTTGTTGTGCCAACTCTAGGGGATCCTGATGTTAGGCTAACATTGACTCCGGACAGTGTTATTCCAACATCACATGCAGATCCAGAACCTGAACATGAACATGAACCAGAAGATGATGTTATGCCAACATCGACCAGTCTTGATGTTGACACAACAATAGATCAGTCAAAATTCTACAATGAAAAGGTTCAAATTCAAGGGGTTTGGAGGGATACAGCTGATAGGATTCAGAGATATTGTCTTACATCTCAAGTTATGGTTCAAATCATCAATGACATCAAAACACACAACAAGAAAATAGTAAATTACAGAGATATGATAATGTTGAGAGTTTGTATGTTTGCCACATATTCTGATAATTGCTTAGCTCAAAGATTTGCTGATGACATTGTCTTTGTTTATACTAACAAGTCTATTTTAGACAAGTTTGTTGAGACTTTGATAAGTACATTAGTGATGAGCGTGATTGGTGAACTGTATTTCTTCTTGAGTTTGAAAGTGAAGAAAAAGGAGGATGGGATGAGCATGATTGGTTTGGAGGAGTCAAAGTCGAGTAAGACTCAAATATCTTCTACTTTGGTGATTGGAAAAGGAGACACAAGCTTGCTATATCTATCCATCACTTGCCCATATATAATGAACTCGGTTTGTGTCTGTGCCAGGTATTACGTTGGACCTAAAGCTCTTCACTTAATTGTTGTGAAGCGAACACTAAATATATATCTGGTACTGAAGACTTAGGCATTTGGTATACACATGATGCAAATACAAACCTTGTCGGTTTTGATTCTGACTGGGCTGGAGATTTAGCTGATAGAAAATCTACATGTGGGGGTTGTTTTTATTTGGGAAATAATCCTTTTTCATGTTATAGCAAGAAACATAACCGTGTGTCAATTGTTGAATTTGCAGCTTGCAGCTGTGTTACCCGTTTTATATGGCTTAAACACATGTTGCATGATTATGGGATAAAAAGTGACACATTGTTGTTGTTTAGTGATAACCTTAGTTCCATTAACATATCAAGAAATCAGGTGCATCATTCTAGACTAAATCATATATTTTCTATGCATTATTTCTTGAGAAAACTGGTAGATGACAAGGTTATAAACATTGATCACTTAGAGACCAACAATCAGTTAGCTGATATGTTTAAGATGTTATTAGATAGCGAGAGGTTCTTCAATTTAAAGAAGTCTCTCGGCTTGAATGTTCTGTGATTCAGTGTTGCATTCCGGTGTTGCCATAACACCACTGGCTAACACCGTAGTCTGTTTGTGGTGTGTAGGATTGCATTGGATTTTTTCTATTTGGTTTATGTTTTGTTCTTGTTTGTCTTCATGAATGTTTGTTATTATTGGTTTGTGTGGTTGAGGAGGATTGTTAGCTACGTTTACTGGTGGACAGGTTCATGTCAAAAGTTTTGTAAAGTAAAAACTCTGTTGTTAGTCAGAGAATGTTAACCTAACATCAGGAGAAGCTGGGATGCACATAGTTCACTACTTTGGTGTTATTCAGTTGTGACTTATCCATGTTTAGGTTAAACAGAACATGAAGAGAAGTTGGGGTACATGATGTTGAGAGCTTCAGTGTGATTCAGTTGTGCTTATTTTCATGTTTCTGTTATATTTAGCCAAGGAAATGCATGATAGTGATCCTTTCTACTGGGATATTTGGAGTTTCGATTGCCTCACATTCAGTAGCATTGATCACTTGGTGTTTCTCTTGTAAACAGGTTGGTCAACAAGTATACATAAGGAGTTGGGGTGATGAAGTATATATGATAAGTGTATTGTATTCATTCAATTACTTTGTACTTGCCTAATCTGTAGCTGATAATAGTGTTACTGGGATGTGTGGAGTCTTATGATGCCCCCATTCAATGATGATATTATCCTTTTGTAACATTCTTCAGTTTTAGTTCAAAAAGAGTTTATGATAATTGATAAAGATTTGAATTGATATTGTTAACCCTAAAAAATAAATAAAGGGTTATATGGGTTAAACAAAAGATTAACCCTTAAATTGGGGATTAATCCCAAGGATGATACTATCGTCACAAACCCTCTCGTATGTCACATACCTTACTATGGTATGACGTGGCATCCGAAGAGATAATAGAATCCCTCGGAACTCGCATATCCTACTAGGGTACGACGTGACACCCGAGTGGACACCCAAGCGTCCCTTGGAAAGTCAAAGATGAATAAAAATAAGATATCAACGTGGCATCGGAAAAAGAGTAAACCCTGATGGATCCACGCGACTCGGATATCCATCACCGCGCCAAGAGGGACCACTATACGAAAATACTTCCTTGCTGAACACTCCCAAAACCCTCGGAATCACTATCCCGAAGGCCAAAATTCGCCAAAAAACGTCTTACTCAAAGCACCAACCACTAAACTCCCCTACTCCGAAGGCCCAAATCAAGAAGGTCATTCAGCAAAAGACCAAGAAGCCCTCGAAGAATAATTCCTGAAGGAGCCACTATTCTCACGATGACAAGAAACACTCGGAATACATACTACGAGGATCCATAGGAAAGAATACAGCCTTACATATATATTGATGCTCTCGGAGCCCGCCTTACAAGCCTAGAGAGACAAATTTGCCCCTCGGAATATCTTACTAAAGAAGTCAATGAAGAAATAGCCGTCCCCGGAGCAGAAAACTTCTCGGACACCCACTTCACTTCAACTAGTGGACCTCCTCATGAAATTCAGCCCCTCGAAGAAAAGAAAACAGAAGATTTCGTCTATCAAAGGGAAGAAAACAGAAGAAGTAACCCCTCGGAACTCCCCGTAGCCCTCGGACAAGATGAGGATCAGCCTAGTCAGCGCCTTGTCAACAAGATATACCTTATCTTTTGGAAAGACACTTGTAACACATGCAGCATTACACTTGTAACACATGCAGCACATTCATAGTGACATAAACACCCTCCCATACCTATATAAGGGAAGAGGGAGGAGAAAACGAAGGAGGACAACTCACTCAAAAAAGAAAAAGATCACATTTGTGCTCCTCGGAGTAAGAAGTTCAGTGAATAAAGGAAGGATATTTTCGTAATTTTCCCCAAATCGTCATTTACTTTCTTTGAACCACGGATAACGGCGTTCCGAACTTCTAAATAAATCAGTTAATCAGGTATTATTCCAAACCTGTTAACAAAATGGCGCCGTCTGTGGGAACGCCATAGAAGTTGTCCTCGAGCGTGTTCAAAGAAAGCAAACCAACCATGGAAAATTCGTTCTACAGGGAAATCCACTTGCCCCATTCGGACAATTCGGAGGAAACTGTAGCGAATCGCCGTTCCGACCAAAGGGACTTCATCAATGTTCCCCGATCTGTTTATGAAAGACTAGTGGAAGCCACTGCTCGAGTTAATCAACGAGAATTCGAGTCTCCCCTGGAAACTATCCCAGGATCTCCGCACCAAGGAGATTACCCCTCGGAACAAGGCGAAGTTTATGCAAGAAGGGCACAATGCCCTACTCCAATCTCGTGGTATCGGGAGACTCCTCGGAGGACTCCCAGGCGTTATGATCATCTGGAAACTCCGAGGATAATCCAGAGGGAAGAGAGGTCTCTCCCCGTATATCAACCCCCCTATTATCACTCCCAACGGAGAACCAACCTTATGGGGAGTCCTTGAAGATCTACGAAAGGAAGTAGGAGATCTCAAGAGGACCGGAGGGCCCAAGGAAGATCCGACGTTTAAGACATCTCCCTTCATTCCTGAAATAGCTTCCGCTCCGATTCCTTCAGGAATGCGGCCTATTAATGTACCATTATATACAGGAGAAGCCGATGGGAGGGATCCGCAAGATCATATACACCAATATTTGGCAGGAATGGATTTATCATCTGCCCCGGACTATGTCCTGTGCCGAGTGTTCCCTGTTACCCTCGAAGGACGAGCCCAATCTTGGTTTACCCATCTCCCTCCCAATTCAGTGGCCAACTTTGATCGATTGGCTCACCTGTTTATACGCCACTTCGCCTGTAATCGTAGGTATCCCAAATCGGCCACTCATCTTTTTACTATTAAGCAACGAAAGGATGAATCCCTTCGGGAATATATAAAACGCTTCACGGATGAAGCGCTGGATGTTCCGAACGTCAGCCCAACCATTATAGCCGATATTCTGACACAAGGACTCCGAGCGGGAGAATTCTTCCGATACCTGATGAGGAATCATGTCACTGACATGAATGAACTTATGCAACAGGCTGAAACTCATATTCTTATGGAAGAAGCCGACCATACAAAGAGGGGGATAGAGAAGGATGACAATGAACGTCACGAGCAGATGGAAAAGGAAATAAAAACCAAAGAGAAGGGCAAGGATGGAAAAGCACCCCCTCGGAAGGACGATGGGGAGATGATAGGGATCAAGAGTAAAATATTAATGATATCTCATATTAGGAGTATTTCCATATTAATTAGGATTCTATTAGTATTATTAAATTAGGTTTCTTTATATTGCGTAATTAGAATTTTATTATGTTGGTAAGTTGCTTTTATTAGGAGTCTTGCTTATGGTATGTTTTTATTACTTAGCCTATAAATATGAGGCTAAGGGTTTATTATTGGGGAAGTTTTGATGAATGATTATTGATTATTGAATTGCCGAGCAATTGTTGTCTTCTCTTTGATCCAAGTTCTCTTCTCGTTCTTCTTGTTCTTTCCCTCGCCCCTCTAAAATCTGAACTCTGGGAATTAATTCCCCCATCTCTATCAAATTGGTATCAGAGCCATTCGTATCTTTTCTTTTTCCGCCGCGTCAGTATTTCAGTTCTTGTTTAATCGAGTTTTAGAAAAAAGAAAAAAAAAACGAAAAAACGAAAAAAAAAAAAAAAATTCGAGTCAGTTTTCAGTATTTTTGGTAGTTTAGGGTTAGGTTTGTAATTTCCGAATTTAGGAAAAAAAGAAGGAAAAAAAAAACGCAGCAACACACACTGCTGCGTGCGCCGCCGCCACTCCGACCAACTCCCTCCATCACCGGTTGTCCTCTGCCAGAGATCGCTTCTGCCCACGCCTTCTCATCTTGACACGCCGCCGTCCATACCGCCGCTACGCAGATCGAAATCCACGAACTGTCCAGTGAAGAAGAAGAAGCATATTGCAGCTCAATCCTTTTTGTTATTTGCAATTTAATCCTCGACTTGCTGCTAATATTTCTTTCTTGATTTTCAGTGGTATTTTGGAGTACTTAAGCCCAAGATTGGAAAGAAGTGGAACCACAATGCACAATCATAATTTGGTTGGCTCGATTTTGCTTCGGTAACGTACTCCTGCTATTGAATATTGGACTT
Source organism: Linaria vulgaris (assembly GCA_948329865.1). Classification (NCBI taxonomy): domain Eukaryota; kingdom Viridiplantae; phylum Streptophyta; class Magnoliopsida; order Lamiales; family Plantaginaceae; genus Linaria; species Linaria vulgaris. The sequence continues at coordinate 65,686,587 of OX415250.1, forward strand.
TGGAATTTTAGTTGGCAAGTTTAGTTTATTGCATAAAGCTAATAAAAAAAAACTCTTTATTTTCGTAGTCATATAATTATACTTGTTCCTTTGAGTTGTCTCTGTGAATTTCAAACTAGTTTATAATTGATTTACTTGCGAATTTGACTTGATGTCGGCAACATAATGCATTCTAGGATGTCGTATTTGTCTTCCACTCAGTCATTCAAAGGTCATGTCCATGTAGATGATAAGAGTTCTTGCATTGAGCATCGTAGTTTTCGTGTCTACAACCATGATAGGTTTAGAGAGCATGAACATTACGCCACTCGAGATAAGTCTCATCTAGACAGACATATGCATCACGCTCCAAGCCATTACTATGACTATCCTAAGTATTTGTATTTTGATGACATCCCTGAGTTTGATGGAGAGAATAAGAGTATTTTAATTGATGATTGGTTATTTTACTTGGAAGACCATTTTGAATATTATGGTTTAACCGACATTGATAAAATTCGATTTACTCCATTGAAATTAGTTGGGCGTGCTAGGACATATTGGCGAGCAATACGAGAGGAGCGTGATTACTACCATGAACCACAAGTAACTAGTTGGAAAGAAATGAAATACATTCTGAGAGAGAGATTTCGTAAGCCACAATTAATATTTAGGTGGTTCGAGTTGCGACAGTGGACATCAAGTGTGACAACATATTTTACTACTTTTAATGACTTGAAGAAAAGATTGCAGATTATAGAAGCAGAGTGTATCACAATAGATAGATTCATTGAGGGGTTAAGGTACGACATTCAAAATGAAGTCATTTTGGTGAATCCTAGAACTTTGTTTGATGCCTATCAAAGCGCCTTAGATTATGAGGAGTACCTTCACTCTTCTCATTTACGTAGTTCGACTTTTCAAGTCGAGGAGTCTAGGCAAATTCAAACTATTTTTCAAGAGTCTTCTCCTCTACGTAGTTCGGCTTTTCAAGTCGAGGAGCCTACGCAAGTTGAGGCTCCGATTCAAGATTTTGATACTTCCTTCAAGTCATTTCAAGATAATAAGCCGCTTAATCAAGAACTTTCATCTCATGAAAAGTCTAGTGTACAATTGCATGATGTTTCTGCAAATCTTATTGGAAAGGAAGTTGAGTCTAGTGTGTCAGTTTACATAGATCATGAGTTGCATGCCGATCATCAACCAATATTTGCACAATGTAATGAAGATAATAAATTGGTTATTGACATGCACTGTGACAACTTAGAGCTACATAAAGGGGATGATGTGATTATGCCAACTTGTCTTGATAATTCTGTTGCATATGGTTTTGAAAAGTTTTTCTCTAAAATTTCAGGACCTTTTTGTGGCTTAAAATATTTTGGCTCTAAGGCATATTTGCGAGACTTGCCTCCTAATTTATCGATTAGTCCAATTTTCAATAGTAAGGACTTAACTCACTCTCGAGGCATTCTTGAGCCTCCCAAATTTTCTGCTAGTGCTACAGGTGGTTTCGCGACTTATTTGATTTTGGTGCCTAAGCTACTTCCTATACTACTGTTGGTCATGAAGGAACTATATGTGGTCAACAACACTAGAGATGGACACTTCTTGTACCTAGTTCGATGGAAAGTGAAGGAAGAATATATTGTCAACAACGTAAGAAATGGACATTTCTTATATCTTGTTCGATGGAAAGGTCGTCCTAATGGGGATGTCACATGTTTGGATCGAGATTCCATGCTCATTTTCCCATTTTTTGGAGCGTCACTTCAAGCCAACTCTCGGGACGCGAGTTTTTCAAGTCGAGGAGAATGATAGGGATCAAGAGTAAAATATTAATGATATCTCATATTAGGAGTATTTTCATATTAATTAGGATTCTAGTAGTATTATTAAATTAGGTTTCTTTATATTGCGTAATTAGGATTTTATTATGTTGGTAAGTTGCTTTTATTAGGAGTCTTGCTTATGGTATGTTTTTATTACTTAGCCTATAAATATGAGGCTAAGGGTTTATTATTGGGGAAGTTTTGATGAATGATTATTGATTATTGAATTGCCGAGCAATTGTTGTCTTCTCTTTGATCCAAGTTCTCTTCTCGTTCTTCTTGTTTTTTCCCTTGCCCCTCTAAAATCTGAACTCTGGGAATTAATTCCCCCATCTCTATCAGGAGACAGTCAAGAAATTCCTTAAACCCGTACCCCTTCCTCCGATGACCCTAGCTCCCGTGGAAGTACTCAACGTGATGCGGGGCAACGAAGAAGTGCGCTGGCCCCGGCCCACCAAATTTCCCAACAAAGATAAGGATACGGGTAAGTACTGTAAATTCCATAAAACTTATGGACACACTACCGAAGAGTGTACCACCCTGCGAAGAGAAATACTTTGCCTTCTGGAGGCGGGATATCTGCGTAACTACCTAAAAAGAAACAATCCCGAAGAGCCCAAAGCGCATATGTGGAAAAGGTCCCGAGGAGGACCTGACGAGGAAGAGGATGCTCCCCGCCGGCAGTCACGAGAACAAACCGCGGAACATCGGCGGAGGTCTCAAGAAAAGACCAGAAAGCGGCAAAGATCCCCCCGAGAGAGAACCGCTGTGTCTCCGCGGCAATCACGGGAAAGGACCACAGGGTATCGGAACCTACCTCCCCCTCCCGACACGTACGAGGTCAACCCCTCCTCGGGGAGGACGATCAACATGATAGAGGGAGGAGATATTTCCAGAATACCCCGGGGTAAGAAGACAAAATATCTCAAAGAAGCCCGACGAGCGGGACAAGGGCTCCCGGTATGCTCCGCCCAAGGGGCCAGATTACCAAATATCACTTTCGGACCCGAAGACCTGAAAGGGGTAGTTTACCCCCACGAAGATCCTTTGGTAATTGAAGCTACTATCTATGGATTTGAGATCCAGCGTATCCTCATAGATACGGGCAGCTCTGTGGACGTCTTGTTTTTTCCAACCTATCTAGCCATGGGATTGAAGAAGGAGCAACTGGAGGTGGCTGAAGTCCCTCTAGTAGGCTTCTCTGGCGAAGCCTGTAATACCCTCGGAACCGTGACCCTGCCAATGTCGTGGGGAGAGGGAGCCCTACAAAGAACGGAACCCACCAAATTTTGGGTGGTAGAGGCCTCGTCAAGGACATACAACGCTATATGCGGAAGACCCTCCATTCGGTCATTCGAAGCGATCCCCTCTACCCTCCACCTTAAGGTAAAATTTCCTACCTTGGCAGGCATCGGAGAGGTCCGGGGTGATCAAGTTAGGGCCAGAGAATGCCGAATGAATGCCCTACTCCCCGAAGAGGACGAAAACTCCTCGGATAGTGGCAAAAAACGGAAAGTAGAAGAAACCCGAGTCCAACCTATTGAAGAACTCAAGATGATAGAACTTGTGGAAGGAAACCCCGCTAGGGCGATCAAAATGGGCACTAATATGGAACCTAAGTTGGAGGCCCAACTGATATCCGTTTTAAAGGAATTTTGTCACCTTTTCGCATGGGAAGGAGGCCCCTCCGGACGGATCAGCAATAAGGTATGCCAACACTTCCTTAATGTGAAGCCGGGGGCCAAACCCATTCAACAAAAGAAGAGAAAAATGGGACCCGAACGCAATAAGATTATCCGATCAGAAATTCAACGGCTTCTCAGTTTACGACAAATCCGAGAGGTTGTGTATCCCGAATGGCTGGCCAATGTGGTCTTGGTCCCCAAGTAGGGAGGAAGATGGAGGATGTGCGTTGACTTTACCGATCTCAATGAGGCTTGCCCAAAGGATTGCTATCCCTTACCAAGCATAGATCAACTAGTCGACTCTACCGCTGGCTGTGCACTCCTGTCGACTCTGGACGGGGACCAAGGATACAATCAAATCCCGATGGCATTCCCGGACCAGGACAAAACCAGCTTCATTACGGATACAGGTACCTTTTGTTATCTAGTCATGCCTTTCGGACTTAAGAACGCAGGAGCTACATACCAACGATTGGTGAACCTCATGTTTGCGGGACTCATTGGAAAAACTGTAGAAGTATATGTAGACGACACTGTCGTCAAAAGTCGTTCCGCGAAAGATCATCCCGAAGACTTGCGAAAAACCCTGGCTATTATGGATCGCTTTGGGATGAAGGTAAACCCTCGGAAATGCTCATTCGGTATCCGAGGAGGCAAATTTTTGGGATTCATGGTCACTGAGAAGGGAATAGAAGTTAACCCCGAGAAAGCTGAAGCAATTATTGGGCTACCAACCCCGAAATCCATAAAGGACGTGCAGAAACTGACTGGGCGAATGGCCTCCCTCAGTCGATTTGTCTCCAAATCAGCAGAGAAAGGGCTCCCGTTCTTTAAAATCCTTCGGAATATCAAAGAATTCCAGTGGACCTCACGATGTGAAGAAGCTCTCCAAGAATTAAAAAGCTATATGGTAAGACCACCCTTGCTGGTCAAACCGTCGCCCCAGGAAGAACTTTTTGTGTACCTATCCGTAGGAGAGGAGGCTATTGGAGCGGTATTGGTCAAAGAGCACGAGGGAGAGCATCATCCGGTCTACTACGTTAGCAAAACTCTCCTCGGAGCGGAAACCAGGTATACTCTAGTAGAAAAACTTGTACTCACTTTGGTTACCACGGCGCGTAGATTACGCCCGTATTTTCTATCCCACCCGATCACTGTCTTGACCAAACATCCTCTACGAGCAATTCTCAATAAACCCGAGACCTCGGGGAGACTGATAAAATGGGCCGTCGAACTAACGGAGTATGATATCTCCTATGCTCCGAGACCTTCCATCAAGGCCCAGGTGCTAGCAGACTTTGTAGTGGAACTTACGGGAATCGGAGTGGAAAGGAAAGAACCTCTCTGGTATGTCTACGTGGATGGTTCCTCCGTAAATACGCATGGCAGAGCCGGGATAATCCTGATTAACACGGAAGCAGAAGAGGAGGCGCTACACTTCGCGGTTAGAATTGATTACCCCGTATCCAATAACGACGCCGAATATGAAGCCCTCCTGGTCGGAATGAGGCTCGCTCGGGAAGGCGGAATACGAAAAGTCCGCCTGCATAGCGACTCTCAGTTAATTGTCCAGCAAGTTCAGGGTGCATATGAAGCCAAAGAAGAAATGATGCAGAGCTATCTTCGAGTAGTCCATCGGGCCAAAGCATGGTTCGAGGAGTATCAGTTAGTGCAGATTCCTCGAGGGGATAACCAGGAAGCCGATGCCTTGTCCAAAATGGCTGCACAATTGACCACCATTCGTACTCGGAAAATCACTCTGCTACACATGAGTGAATCAGAGAGGACTGAACCTGAAGAAGTAAGTGTCACCATGACAAATCCTCCGATAAGCTGGATAACACCAATTAAAGCATACCTACAAGATCCTGAAGGATATTCCGAGGACAAATCTGTCCGACGAATGATGTCTAGGAAGACCATCCGATATTTCCTCAAAGATGGAATACTATTCCGAAGGACGTACTCCTACCCTCATGCCCGATGTTTAAATGCAGAGGAGGCCCAACTTGTCATGGCGGAAACTCACGAAGGGGTGTGTGGCAGTCATACCAGTGGCGGAAGCATGGTCGGACGAATAATCCGATAGGGTTATTATTGGCCCACGATGGTCAAGGATTGCAAAAACCACGCGGAAAAGTGTAAGTCGTGTCAAGCTTATGCCCCTCGGGTTTATCAGCCAGCGGCTCCTTGGGAACCCCGTCTGACCGTGTGTCCTTTCGCTAAATGGGGAATACACATAGTCGGTCCACTCATTCCCGATGCTGGTCAAAAGAAGTTCTTACTCGTAGCAGTAGACTACTTTACCAAATGGGTAGAGGCGGAGCCCTTAGCACGAATAACTGCGGGGGCGGTTATTAACTTCTTGTGGAGAAACATTCTGTGCCGTTTTGGGGTCCCTCGGAGCCTAGTAAGTGACAACGGTCTGCAATTCACGGACCAAGGATTAGAAAAGTGGTGTGATCATTGGGAAATTAAGCACCGTTTTGCTTCGGTAGGGTACCCTCAAGCCAACGGACAAGTTGAGAGAACCAATCGCACTCTCCTGAAAAATATGAAGGCCCGACTCGACTGGCATAAAGCCAAATGGGTTGAAGAAATACCCGGCATATTATGGGCCTATCGGACTACACAAAATACCGCCACAGGCGAAACCCCTTTCAGCCTATCTTATGGTTGTGAAGCAGTGGTACCCTCCGAAGTCTCAATTGAGAGCTGGCGGGTCAAAGAATATGAAGAAGTGGCCAATAGTGCTAATTTAGCTCTGGCCCTTGATCTCCTAGAAGAGAGAAGACTCCGAGCCGCCATTCGGGCCGAGGAATACAAAACTCGGATGGCACGACACTATAACACCAAGGTAAAACTTAGAACTTTTCAAGTGGGTGATTTAGTGCTAAAACGGGTCGGAGCCTCCAAAAACGTAGGCAAACTTGAGCCCCGATGGGAAGGACCTTACAAGATAGCGGGAATTGTCGGACCCGCAACCTATTTGCTTGCCAACTCTGAAGGTGCTACTCTTCGCAATACGTGGAATTCCTTCAACCTTAGAAAGTACTATGCTTAATGTAACATTTTCATTGTTACATAAATAAAACTGTTTGTTCATAAATAGATGGTTATGATATATTCGAATCCGATAAGGTACATAGGTTTGCAAAACAAAAATGATAGCCTTACACAGGAAATCATTATAAGCAACCTAACCCCGAGGAGCCATCTACTATAGATAAACAGCCATCGGACCCCAAAAGACCACCTACTACAAGTTAAATACTACCTACTACAAACTACTCATCTCGTAAAGGACGCTTCCCTTCTCGGATAAGGCGACGACGCTGCTCCTCGGATAAGGTTAGTGGGTCTGCCAATAACACGCCCTCGGATGTTACGGGACTATCTTCAGGAAAGATGGGATGAAGATTAAGCTCAGGAATGACCAAGTCCCTGGGGCACTCTGGCAATATTTGAACCGCATCCGTACCAAGTCGATATCCGATACGGACCAGATCACGCATCTCCTTTCGTAAAGACTCCATAAGAGCTTAAGGACCCGCAATATCCAAAACAGCTCGAATTCGAGCTACCACCAGAGCGACGTCTTGGGCGCGAGTAATCTCCAGCACCCGACGAGTTGCCGCATCCCGTTCCCGAATCATTTGCAGTAATTGCTCATCAGAGCGGCGAAGTTGACTCTTCAACTCCTCCAAACTCGCCTGAAAACTCGTTACCCGGGTCCTCTCTAGCATCAACTGGCACTCCACTTCCCAAGACTTATCCCTCTCAATCTGAAGGACCATATCGTGAATCGCCTTAGCAGCTTCATGCTCTTCCTGTAAGCGGGAAATCTCTGTTTGAGCCTCCAACAAACCATGTTCTAACTCGTCCCGACGGCGGTAAACCAAGCCAGGATCTGAAGAGGAACACCCCTGAGATCCGATGGCATCCAGCACCATATAAATCTGAATGGAGACGAAGGAATCACTAACGGAGAAATAAAAGGTAAGTAACCAAAATTTGCAAATAAAATGAGCATTTACCTCACACAGGTTTTTGCAAACCAAATCCTGAAGACGGGAGGAAGGAAGGGTCCTCATGAGCTCACAATCCGTAACATTTAGTAGACCGCTAAGAAAATTTCGGCAAAACCCCGATACCTCTCCGAGATGGGGTCCGCACCCGCGGGAGAATTTAGTAGAAGGATGGGGTCCGCACCCGCGGGAGAAGAGCCCACGGGAGGAGGATTCCCCCCGGACAGTGACACAGGTATGCGCTCGGGACCTCCTTCCATAACATTCACGATATCGGAAATCCGAGGAAAGGATTGTGACACCAAGGGAAGCACTGGATAGTCTATCGGAGAAAGTGCTGTAGTCGGATTTTCTGCCCTGAGAGGGATTACAAAGCTCACTGGGGGGGCTGCCACGGGCGAACCCCCCGATTCCTGCCTCTCCGAGGAGGAGTCAGCCCTCGTAACTGCCACGAAGGTATCGGAAAGGCCTTCTGACGCCCGTCGCATACCATGTAGAGCTCGCCCCAGAAAAACACCCTTAAATGGATCTATGGAAAAGGCCGCCATCTCAGCACCTATACGACAAATATAGAGTATATGATGATCCCGAGGGCACACAAATTGATAAGAGAGAAGTCGACAGATCTTCAGACTTACGAAAATAGAAATTGCCATGAAGAGGATGAATTGGCGAGTTCTCTCTCCTTATTCCCTCTTGAAGACCTGCCAGAATAAGAGCCTCAGGACACGCAAGCAGGCCGGTAATATCATACGAGCCAGAAAATAACCCGGAATGACTCAGTTCCTCCCACTCCCGCCCCGACGTCTCGGAGGTGGGCGAAACGTATCCCAAGCCCCATCGGATAGGCACTCCCCATGATCGGGCCGAATGACCTTTCGAACGGACGAAGAAAAACCTCCGCTTCCAGTCCCCCCTACGAGTGCGAGGACTGGATGTACCGGTGAAGGCTTTCTCGACGTCCCGATAGGCCAGGCTGAAAAGGGGAACTCCATCCGAACAAGGCCGAAGGATAAAAATCGCCCCCACCCGATACGGGGACAAGAGAAGGTTAAGGAGCTCGCAGCATAAAACGTATCCCACTAAAAGGCGATACGAGTTGGGTGTTAACTGGCTCGGGCAGATTTGCCAATACTGGAAGAACGATCGAAGAAAAGGATGAAAAAACACCCGTAATCCACAGTGCATTTGATCACGATAGACAGTTAGGAATCCAGGAGGAGGGTCATATGCTCTCTGGTCCGGGGAGGGCACAATCACATCAAAATCATTGAAATTCAGATTGAATTCCGTAAAAAGAGTTACTAGAGACTCTCCGTACACAGTGCTAACGGCGGAACCAACTCGTCCATGACCTATCAACCTTGAAGGGCTCAAAGGTATTAAGTTAAATACAGAACGCGCATCGGCAAGAGAATATGGTTCTCTACCCAAGAACACATCCCTTATATGGTCCATCCTTCGAGAATCCGTGTACGATGACCTACTCCCCACCCTTGAAGATGAGCTAGCTCCGATGGTCACTTGATTCTCAACCAGTCTATTCCGCTGCCCCGGAGAAGAACTTTCCGAGGATGCGCTATAAACCTGGGATCCAGGGCCAACTCGGGCACGATTCCGAGAAGAACTACCTGATGATGTGGACCCCCCATGCCTGTGATGTGGTGGCATCATCTTTAATAGTAAGTTTTCCGTTTACTCTTATTCGAAAGTCGAGGATAAAGTATTGAGTACAACTGCGAGAACAAAAACCAAGTCTTGCGAAAGTAGATTTTTTAAAAAAAAAAAAAAAAGAAGGAAGTAAAATGATTTATCTGTTAAAGCAAAATAGCTTTTAATAAAGGGTATAAATACCATTGCTGGCATATTATATGTGATAAGCTAATCCTATGGAAAGAAGCTGGAGCTGTCCCACCCACTCCTAGGAGTGTGACACGTGCTAATGAGTGTCCTTAATTAGGATGAATAACTCTTAAGCATGCATATAATTTGACACGTCCTGCTAAGCTATATACTTCAGCCAATAAAGGATTTTGTCTTTAGCTTACCTTTTTTAAAAGAAGAGTAAAGAGAATAAGTCCTATATGTAAGCATGCTAATAGTTTATTAACATCTCATACTAGTGGACAAATAAGACAAGAATAGGACAAATTGTTCATTCATAAATCCGAGAAGCTCTCAGAAAAGTTTACAAAAGCATAAAAAGGAAAAAGAGAGAAAATGGAAAAAAGGAATCCTATCCTAAATCCCTGTACTCGGAGGGGGCGGGGGTGGAGGTAAAACTCCACTCGAGCCAGTAGCACCAAGTTTGGAAGCAGTTGGAAGAGGAGCAGGGGAACCTCTGGGCGTCATCACCGCATTATACATCTCAAGAATGCTCTGAACCTGCTCGGGAGACGGCTTGGCAAGTTTCTTGACATCAAAAAGGCCGCCGAAATTCGCCCCCGAGGGCATCACTCCACGGGCAACAGTGGCACACTCTAGCCATCCCCATAGCATATGCCCAAGGGATTCCCAAGCGGACAAGGAAGCATATTGGCACTCTGCCTCTGCTGCTGCGCACCGAACTGCCTCATCAATCCGAGCTTGCACCTCCCCCTGGGGCACCACCTGGACTATCTTCAAGTCCACCAACTCCTTGATCCGAGATTGAAGCTCCTGCTCTCGCTCCAACCACCCCAACTTCTCTTTCTCCAGAGCTTCCACCCGAGCACGGAGAAGCTCCTCGGACTCCCTCTTCTCCTTCTCCAGAAGAGTCAATTAGACTCGGACAGACTCCTCGGACGCCTCCAACTTATCGTAAGCCGACTGCATCCTCTGCAAAGTGAGCCGCATCACTTCCTTGGCTCTCTGATCCTCCCTCCAAGCAAAGTCGCTGGCCTCCAACTTCGTTCGGAAAACATCCCTCATTGATTCGGCTTCATAGAGTTGGGCCCAGAGAGAAGTCACCTGCTTTCGGAGAGATCCTAGTTCAGTCACCTCCCTCGAATGGCGTTGCTCTACTACAGTGAGGACCTCCCGAGCCTTCTTGGACTGCAAGACAGGAAGAGAAACATAAGGAAAAATACAGGAAAATTATTTAAAAATAAAGTGGCTAGAGGACTAATACTTACGATTGTTTCCATCCAGATCATGCTGGCCCGCAAAAATTGATACCCTTCTGCGGGCGCGGCAAGAGAAGATCCAAAGAAATGGAGGATCTCGTGGTATGCCTCCCCTACAGTCGAAGGCTCCTTCTCGGGCACTTGAGATGAAAAATCCCCCTCGGAAGCTGACCTCCGCAGGGGAACCCTCTTCGGGAGATCTCCTATAGGAGAAGGAATATCAGTAGCAGGAGTCGTGGCCACGGCTTCCGTTGTGACCGCTTCCGGAACTTTTGCAGTGGTCGAGGGACCCTCTCCCCGGAACAGAGTATCCCACACTTCCTTCTTCGCTTCAAAATCCTTCAGTAGATCCGTAGGACCTTGACCGATCCCCTCGGACGGCTTCTCCGAGTCCGGATGGAGTAGTTGAGCGAATAAATCTGCACCTGGAAACATAGGGGCCTTGCCCTTATCGACATCTACAAGCGCCAAATACATGGTCAGATAATGATAACAAAAGTTGGAGAGAAGTAGAAAAGAGAGAAACTTACGGGGACGAGTAGAAGAAGGATCAGGAATAATGGGAGAGGGGTCTCGAGAAGAGACTAAAACCATATCTGGAGACGAAGACTCTTCTTCTTCAGCCCTCGGAAATTGCCCCCCTTGCGAGCCCCTCGGAAGACTACCAGTGTCTGACTCGGAGGCAGATCTCCAAGTCAGGACGGACGAGGGAGCTACCTGTCGTAACGGGACAGCCTCTAGAGGCACTCCCCCAACCTCCTCGGAAGGAGGCGGAATATTTTCACAAACATTCTCGGCCTCCGCGCCCATCCCTACCTCCTCGGACTGCGCTTCCGCCCCCTCGTGATCTCCTTTCTCGGAAGCTCCGCTATGACCACTTGGAGCCACTTCTTCGGAACCAGGTACTAAATAGTACCTCGCCAGAACCTCCTCTGCGCCACCCCAAAATGTCTTAGAACGAGTAATGGAAGAGTACGAAAAACTGCTTGAAGAAAGTAGATATGGAATAAAAGAGCATACGAGCAACAGGAGGAAAACTTACTGAAAGCTGGCATGAGCATGCTCGTAACGAAAAGCGGTTTCCTCACGTTGTCATTAGCACCCACCACGAAGTGAAGTCCAGACTTATCAAATAACCACAAGAAATCTTCTGACTCCATTAGGGCGTGCTGGGCAATCACTGGAGAGAGCACCATATCTTCAGCTAGAGTGTGAATCGGAGTCACACCCTCTCCCCACTTGAAGGGCATATCCCATTTCCCTCGTACAGGCTTCACATAAAAGTACTTGTCCTTCCAAACACCGTGTGAACTTATCGTCGCACCCAAAATCCTCTTCGTAGAGTTAGCCGAATGATCTCGGTGGTGAACGTGATATAAGGGATATCCCCCAGGTGACACTCCCACATCGAAGATAGACAAGAAATGATCCACATTGCATTCGTACCCCTTGACCATACACCAGAATACGTAGATGCAGAGGGCGGCATAGCCGTTGGGAACCAGCTGACTCGGGCAGATTCCACAAGTCTTGAAGACTTCGCAGAAAAAAGAGGGCATAAACGCACGCCACCCGTAATTCACTTGCGCAAAATACACCATGAGCATACCCTTAGGAGGGTAACACGCCCTCTGATTCTCCGAAGGAATGTGAACGATCACATTCGCCATCGCAGTTCCCGTAGCCTCAAACAAATCCATGACCTGTTCATAAGTAACCACGGATTGAACATTCTCAATTTTGGAGAAGTCACGGAGAGGGGGTTTCTTTGATTTCGAAACCCTAGCCTTTTTCGTGGCGGCGGCGCCACTCCCTTCGGCGACGGCAGCCCTCTTCTTGCGAGTAGCGGCAGCAGGTCCCACGAGAGGAACGGTAGTCGCAACAGGGATAGGAGCATCAATGGAAGCAGCAGCAGTAGGGGACGTGTTGGCAGAGGAAGCCATCTATTTTTTGGGCGGAAAGAAGATTTTACGAGTTGGGTGAAAGGAAAGAAAAGTGAATAAAAAACTATGAGAAGAACAAAAGTCGCTCTTTTCCGCTTGAGAAGAATTAAAGAACTAAGAAAAATTTGGAAGCCTAAAGATTGAAGATTTTGTGAAGAGAATGGGGAAAAAAAGGTACGGACGGGTATATTTATAAATAGACCGCCATTAAAAACGTGCCTCGTCTCCCACGCCCCACCCACGTCTCCACTCAGGAAGCGACGTGTCGTTCCACGCGCTAGCCGTTACTGCAGATTAACACACGGATGAGTGAATGTCATTTAAGACATCCAACGGCTAAAAAGAGCCGTTATAAAAGTGATTCTTCATCTGGACCGCTGCTTCCCAAGACCATAACGGTAATTTTATTTCATGGTATTTCAAGTATATATTTATATACATATAATACCCCCGTAAATCATAAAAAAGAATGGAGAAAATCCTAAGCCCTCGGAAAAATTACCAAAAAATAAAGAAAAAGCCCCTTTTGCCTTATTAAGGCCACGAAATAAAATTTCACTCGTCTCTACAAGAACGATCGAAATTTGGGGGGGCTAGTGTTAACCCTAAAAAATAAATAAAGGGTTATATGGGTTAAACAAAAGATTAACCCTTAAATTGGGGATTAATCCCAAGGATGATACTATCGTCACAAACCCTCTCGTATGTCACATACCTTACTATGGTATGACGTGGCATCCGAAGAGATAATAGAATCCCTCGGAACTCGCATATCCTACTAGGGTACGACGTGACACCCGAGTGGACACCCAAGCGTCCCTTGGAAAGTCAAAGATGAATAAAAATAAGATATCAACGTGGCATCGGAAAAAGAGTAAACCCTGATGGATCCACGCGACTCGGATATCCATCACCGCGCCAAGAGGGACCACTATACGAAAATACTTCCTTGCTGAACACTCCCAAAACCCTCGGAATCACTATCCCGAAGGCCAAAATTCGCCAAACAACGTCTTACTCAAAGCACCAACCACTAAACTCCCCTACTCCGAAGGCCCAAATCAAGAAGGTCATTCAGCAAAAGACCAAGAAGCCCTCGAAGAATAATTCCTGAAGGAGCCACTATTCTCACGATGACAAGAAACACTCGGAATACATACTACGAGGATCCATAGGCAAGAATACAGCCTTACATATATATTGATGCTCTCGGAGCCCGCCTTACAAGCCTAGAGAGACAAATTTGCCCCTCGGAATATCTTACTAAAGAAGTCAATGAAGAAATAGCCGTCCCCGGAGCAGAAAACTTCTCGGACACCCACTTCACTTCAACTAGTGGACCTCCTCATGAAATTCAGCCCCTCGAAGAAAAGAAAACAGAAGATTTCGTCTATCAAAGGGAAGAAAACAGAAGAAGTAACCCCTCGGAACTCCCCGTAGCCCTCGGACAAGATGAGGATCAGCCTAGTCAGCGCCTTGTCAACAAGATATACCTTATCTTTTGGAAAGACACTTGTAACACATGCAGCATTACACTTGTAACACATGCAGCACATTCATAGTGACATAAACACCCTCCCATACCTATATAAGGGAAGAGGGAGGAGAAAACGAAGGAGGACAACTCACTCAAAAAAGAAAAAGATCACATTTGTGCTCCTCGGAGTAAGAAGTTCAGTGAATAAAGGAAGGATATTTTCGTAATTTTCCCCAAATCGTCATTTACTTTCTTTGAACCACGGATAACGGCGTTCCGAACTTCTAAATAAATCAGTTAATCAGGTATTATTCCAAACCTGTTAACAGATATGATATGTTCCTAGTCTATAAAGTTGATACTCCATGATTACCATCTACTAATGTTAACTTAACATTCTATATTCTGCATTTCATTTAGGCATGCATTCATTCTATTTCTTGGTGTGTCTGTGTTGGTTTGAGCTTAAGGGGGAGAAATAGTTATGTTATCATGTGAAGGCATATATTTTGGGTGATTCAGTTGCGGTGACACACTACGTTGTATCTTGTTATGACTTGGAAGTAGATTAACTCCTTTAATTTACTTCATACCCAAAATGTTGAATTTTCTGTTAACTAACTCTCATTTCCATGTACAGGTCTGATATATCTGTGGTACTAATTTGCTAATATGTCTTAAGTTTCAGATATGTGTTTTCAGATCTAGCTCATGCTTTAAATTGAAAATATCTTGAGGGTAAGCCCAATACCTCCACATTCACAAGAACCAATGTTGATTCAGAACATGTGTCAATGTTGTGCCAACATCAGTCTGTAAGCATGTTGTCTCAACATCCAGGTTTAGCATTATGACTTATAAGTTTTTCATGAACTACTCTAGTCATGTGTGAAGTAACTCGGTGTCACTTGTTGTCTCAACAGGCGGTAATTAGGCATGATTTATTTTAAGAAACCGCCCATTACTTCTTTTCACTTGTGATTCTGAATCTCTGGTCTCTTTGTGCTCAATTCTCTGAAATACTATGAATTTTCACTTGCAATTGTTTTTGGAATCCTTGGCATGCATCTCTGATCTTGATTGTGGCCCTTGGTATGGAGAATCAAGGATATAACCCCACCCCTACTCCTGTAGTTCTTTCTCGTAGGTACAACACTCGTTCCGGACATTGTTGCTGAGACAAATAAGTTAAAAACTGAGGAACATGGTGTTGAATTTGTCGGTACTTCAAACACAGTTGAGGAGACAGTGCTTGAGGAACATTTTGCATAGAAACCTGATTTGATTGAGGGGGAGAATACGTTAGTTGCTGGAGAGACTAATGTGGGTGATAATGGTGGTTTAGTCTTTGGGTTCTGTAAACTCTTGTGCAGGTACATTCTGGTTTCAATGTTAAGACGACATTGATAAATTCAATTTTAGAACAACTCTCTGGATTCAATGTTAGTTTAACATTGAGAAGGTCGAATGTTATGACAACATTGAAAATGTCAATGTTATGCCAATATTGAAATTGATAGTTTGCATTCAGGGGGAGCAGCGCTTTGCCATTGGTACTTATAAAGAAAAAGAGATGTTGATGCTGCTGGTTGATTGCAAGGCGATGAGGAGAATGAGAAAGATA
The DNA here is from genome assembly GCA_948329865.1 of Linaria vulgaris. Classification (NCBI taxonomy): domain Eukaryota; kingdom Viridiplantae; phylum Streptophyta; class Magnoliopsida; order Lamiales; family Plantaginaceae; genus Linaria; species Linaria vulgaris. The sequence continues at coordinate 65,702,259 of OX415250.1, forward strand.
AGGGGGACACAGAGGTAGAGAATGAAGATGAAGTGGTGAAGAAGAAAAAGATGGTTCTGAGGAAAATGATTAGGAAACTAAGAATGGTGATGATGAAACCATTGAGATCAAGAGGATAAGGAAGAAGGTTCTGAGAAGTCTGATGATGCTGAGTCTGAGCTAGTTGTTACAACAACATAGCTGGAGAACAATGTTGACTCAACATCAGAGGTAACACTTGAGGTAATATCTACAATTGAGGCTAACTTTAATTTCCTGTTGGGAGATAAGACTGTGGCTATGGAGGATTTTAAGAAATAGTGGATGATAAAGTTCTTAGAGAGAAAAATGGAAATAGCTGCTAAAAAAAGAGCTATAGAACTTTATCTTATGAAGTGATTTGTCAAGATTTTGCTTTCTTCACAAAAAGGGGGAGAAATAAGCCACTTGATCTTCATGTTTATTCTACTGGTTCTACAATTCTTATATAGTTAATGCCTTCTTAATTATGCTTCTAATTGTGATGTTTAACTCATTGTGTATTCTTATCAGTATCTTAATGCTACTTGGTCAATAGTGTCATATTAAGGGGGAATAGCTTAAGATATTAATGATGTTGTATTGCTGGAGCACTGTGCATAATATGGATTGTGAACATGTTTGGTTTTGTGAAGAAAGGCAAAAAGGGGGAGATTGAAAGTGCAAGTATTTTGTCAATGTTAGATAAACAGTGTATTTGCAATGTTAGGATAACATTGAACACAGAAAAACTGCACATTCGTGATTAATTGCTATAATTGTGTTTTGGCTTTATTCACTTACTAACTTAGTTCCACGAGTTGTAGTTGGTATTTTATTGTGCTCCAGGTCAAGATACTTCAAGGAAAGATCTATTTCCTTTAAGAGAAGTTGCCATTCAAAGAGAAGTTTCCAAAGAAGAACTTTCCATAATTAAACAAGGAAAGATGTGTGCGGTGCAATGGAAAGATCAAGGCGTGTGAATTGCAAGAAGGAAAGAAGATTACATGCAGTAGGATTCTTTCCATAGAAGACTACAAGATGGAGAAGGATGCTTTCCTTAGAAGACTTCAAGTTAAAGAAGGAAACCTTTCCATTGAAGACTTCTAGTCAAAGAAGGAAACTTTTTCCTATTAAAGGAGACTTGCCATGAACGAAATTAGAGTCATACAAGGACATCTAATAGCAATCAAAAACGTGCACAACATGTCTTGGCCATCGAGGAAGACTACACTATAAATAGGCATGTTGGGCATCAAGAAAAAGACACGAAGACAATAGCGAAAATCTCCCGTGAGGAAATCTTTATAGTCAAGTGTCTTTGTCTTGCTTTAGCAAAGTTTGTGAGTTGTTAGAATAGATCTAAGAGTGAGGAGCTTTTAGAGATAGTCGAAGCAATTCTTGTGTGCTTTGCTTAGTTCGATCAACTTGAGAGTGAGGAGCTTGAAAATTGAGAGAACGACTTTTGTTAAAACCTTAACGGGTTATTTTGCCTACGGCTCGGAAGATCATATTAATATATTATCTTCTTAAAATTACATCTACTTGTGTTCTTTATTTATCCACTGCGTTATATTCTTTGTCAAGTATATTTGTGCTAACGTTAACTGTTGTCAGCTGTTAAACGGATGTTAAGATAACATCGAGAGTCCAACATCAGCTTAACATTGGAAGAGCTGGTCAGTGTTAGACTAACATCAAGGCTAACACTGTGTGACGTGTATAAAGTCCCGATCCAACAATTTCAATATGTATGCACAATATGTTTCCCTTTTCGGCCATTTGCATGGCTATTAGGAGTGCATCATATTCTGCCTTGTTGTTGGAGACTAGGAACTCCAATCTAACCGCGAAACTGCAAACATTCTCCTTCGTCATCCCGTAGCCCTTGTTCACCTACTGCACCACTAATTAGGAGTTTTTTTCTATGACATGGGAACCCGGTGTGTACCTAACACATATATCATTCCATAACCATCCCCATGGCTATTAGGAGTACCTCGTATTTTGTTCCATAGTTGGACATAGGGAACTCCGATTTGGCCGCAAACTGCAAACATTCTTCTTCGTCGTTTTAGAGGTATATTCTTCCTCCCACTTTTTCTCTCGCTTATCGTCAATGTAATACTTCCACGAGGGTGTTTCTTGGCTGCTACCCCATTTTCATTTCCACGATGAAATCAGCTATGAATTGTGCATTTATAGTCTGTCTCGACACATATGTCAAATTAAATTCTCCAAGATCCACATCCCACTTGACCATGTAAGCTGAGATCTCTTGTTGGTTAAGGATTCTCCGCAACAGGAATCGTGTTCACACAGTTATCGCGTACACTATGAAATAGGTCTTTATTTTTTAGCGACTACGATGAGAGTGTAGGCCACCTTTAAATTTAGAGGTACCGCAATTTTTCGTCCTTCAAGGTCTTTACCGTGTATTAGATGGGCTGGCGATCGCATCCCTTAGATTGTACCAGGATTTTGCTTCAGATTCCTTTCTTGTTGCCAAGGTAAAGGAAATCTTTTCCTCTTCCATAGGCTTCACGAGAAGAGGGGGACTAACCAAGTGTTTTATTAGTTTCTTGAATGCCTTTTGGCACTATTCATTCCATTCTAATTCTTTGATATTCCTTAGGACTTTACAAAAAAGGCAATCCTCGCTCAGGGGCTTTAGATATGAATCTGGGTTGTTATTCTTTTTTTTAGCCTTTGGATTTTATAAGGAATCTTTGAGGACGACATGTCTATGAAAGCCTAGACTTTTCTTGGGTCCGCTTCGATCTCCCTCTATGGTAATATTTGAGGAACTTTCCACCTAGTATGCCAAAAGAGCATTTTGGAGGATTAATTTTCATTCCGAATTGCGGCTCTTTACTATCATGTCGTCTACATATACTTCCATGGTGTCCCCAATTAGGTCAATGAACATGGTATCGCTTTGGTATTTTTCAACCCAATGGGCATCATTAAGTAGTAGAACACTCTGTTGTCAGTGATGAAGCTGGTTTTTTGTTTTTTGCAGTTGACTTTGTCTATCAAGATCTATTGTAGCGCTAGTCCCCATCCAACGATGTAGTCTACCAGCTAGTCTTTTCTTGGTAGCGGATGAAAGTCTTTAGGGTAGGCCTCATTAAGGCTAGTAAAGCCAATGAACATTCACCACTTTCCATTAGTTTTTGGTACCAGAACTATGTTGGAGAGCCATTCAAAATAGATGACCTCACGAATTTGTCTCACGCTCAATGGTTTATCTAGCTTTGATTTGATTATTTTTTATCTTTCAGGACATATTTTTTGTTTCTTCTATGAAGCATTGGATTTTACGTTAAGTACATGTTTGCATAGTTTCGGGGTGATTCTCTCTGAGGGATCTCCTTCCCAGGCGAACACTTTAGAGTACTTGACAAACTTGTCGTTCCATGTTCTCACCCATACCAGTTCCTCCTCGGACCTTCTTGGAAATAATTAAACGTGTCGCCCATGTGGGATAAACCCGGCCCGTGAATTTTAATTCAAATAAAGAGAGGGATAGTGGTTTCTTCCCTAATTTTGAATTAAATAAACCACCCAAGTTTTCCTCATCTCTACTACACCATTTTCAGTTTTTCTTTTGAAGAAAAAAGGAGAGAAGAACTCATATTTTCGTAGGAAAAATAAGAGAAAAATGGAAAAGCTATTTTTGATCAATTTCTTCATATTTTAACTCTTGAAACTTGGCTCTTGGGTTGTGGCTACAAGTCCTTTCCGTTTGTGATTGGAATTCAACCAACATAGAGCACAAATAAGGGAGAAGCAGTCATAGAATCGAATCGGGTTGTTCAACGTTCATGGGAGCAACTTTGGGATCCATTTAACATGGACCAAAGGTTAGTATGTTTTCCTTCATTGGTATCAGAGCCTTATGGCTCGATTTCTGACTTTTTGGAACATGGATGAACATGTATATGTGGTCCTTATGCAAGTGTTATTTATGTTATCCCGAAATCAAAAGCTTCATGATCATCAGTGGTGATTTTTTTATTTCTTCGATTTATACCTTCATTATTTTACTGTAGCATGCCAATTTGATGTTTATCATTCCTGCAAAATTTTGAAACGAATGGCTTTGTTGTTTGTGAGATATTATGAAATCTTTGCATTTTACCCGAAACTTTGACTGCCTGCTGCAATTTCATTTCAACAACTTTTGGCATGAATCTTGTGGGGTTAGAAACTACATGTCAAGCGCTTTCTATCCATATAAAGAACGATAAGTTTGGCCAAGAATTGAGAGAGTTATGGCACTTTCAAGGTTCAGCCATAGTTAGGATATTCTGCGATTTTTTGAGAAGATGCACAGAAACGCGAGACGTGGCACGGAGTTCCTAACTTGCACCGACGGTACATGGGGGCGCGTGAGAAGCCTACGACGGTCCATTTTTTATGCAAAAATTGCCTTATTCTCACAATTGGATTTTCTATTTTTCTTTAATTTAAAATAATTTTTTCAGAGTTCGAAAATATTTTTCATTGGATTTTTACCTTTTAATGCAAGGATAATTTCAATTTGTTTTTTCTTTTTTTGGAAAATTCTGAAAATTTTATGTTTGCCTCTGGAAATTATCTAAAAAGGCATGTGAGCCAAGTAGGAGTGTATGGACATTTATTTAAGCCATAATTAATTATTTTTAACTTGAGAATTTGGTTTTTCTTTGATAGTTGAGACAAAATTGGGCATTTAATGCCGTATTATGGTCTCGGGTATCATAATGTACTCGAAATTATCTTATGGATATATGTTGTTTTGACAACTAAAGTAAATGTGTGTATACACTCCATTGTGTTAAAATTTTGCAATTTTAAAAATGGTGAGATGTTCGAGAAGAAAACCCCGAGCTTGGAGGCTCGTAGTTCTAGATGGATGTTGGAAAACTTTAGAAATCCTAAAAGAGATCCCTTTGCGCACTTGGTAGGCCATAATTTGGATCGGAGATCTAAATGTTATCGAATGTGTGATTGAGATTTGATAATTGGATTTGGTTTTGGAATAATCACATGTCAACATGTAGATAATTAGTTTAATTATTCATGTGACGTGATGTATTTCGTAGTTTCGTGACGAAAGCATGTATTAAAACATGTATAATTATGTTTAATCATTTCCGGTTCATGTAGAATACATGTTTGTTTCCTTATGTGCATTTGTTTTGAGCATGTGATTTCATATTTTACATGATGTATGCACGCTAAGTTTTTAGCTAAGTGGGAGTTCTATGGTTGGCAGAATCTTAGAAATTTTCACCTTGAACTTAGAAGATTTTCTCATTTAGAAATTAATTTTGTGATAATGAACATTGGGATATGGATGCTGATAGGCCACTTTGTGACCTCTTCGATTCCGTACCTTATGGTCGATTATCATGAATTATGATTTGCTAGATATAAAATCAAACTTGTATAAGCAATGGACATTTAAGAAGATATCCTAGAAGATGACAGACCATGGCAACCAATTTGGTCACGTTCGTAGATTCAAATAAGTGCTAGCAAAGCACCTATTGTGAATTGAACTCACTCTAAACTTATATAGTTTAAATATCAGGATAAGACAGTTTGATACCCCTAACAACATCGATTAAATCACTCCAAACATTTTAGTAAGGTCAGTCTACTCTTTGAATATAGATCTAAAGACATACAGGTGATTTAATTCTGCTGCTTGTGCCATTCTATATAGCCATGTGATTAATGATCTATATAGATGATGTACTTTTATATGTGAACTATAAATGTATGACCAACTCGTGTTTAAGATACTAACTAATGAAAATGGCACATTTGTTAAATTCTGATTAATCACGACTATGATTTTGTTCAAGTGTGATCAATAATTTTAGTCAGTTAACACGCGTGGAGTAGTATGCTCAAGAGTTAAACCCAGTACCATTATCATCATCATTCATTTGAACATCCGTTTATCTTTTAAATTGATTGTTCAAATGATCATGTCAACTTTAAACTTAAGATGAACAACATTTATGTTGTTATCTATGATGATGCGTTTAAAGTTATTTCCAGGTTCACAAGAACTTCTAGAGAAAAAATTTAAGTTTTAAGTTGTATGTTGGACTGGAACATAAGACAATGATGAAAGGACTATTGATATGGTCAGAGAATGATTTACTGTGTTTCATCAAGGATAAACACTGATGAGGTTGGCGTGTTGATGTTACCTTCTAAATGCTAATCTTTTGATTCCATTGCATTGGTAAATAACACTTAAATAGATTTCCTATGAAGTTGTGTCACCTCGATGGTTAAGCTACAAATCTTGTCCTACGTGGATTTTAGATTTCTGATAACTTGAGACTGAATTATACTTAAGAAAATCTAACTAGTTCATGCACACAAATTTATTTGTGTCGCGACTGAATCTTTTCCTATTTTCTACCATATGTGAGGTGAAGAGGTAAGACTTGAGTCAAATAATTATTATTCTTTGAAGAGTCATTGACTTGAGCGAGTTTGTGACTTAGTTGGAACATGTTGTTAGTTGTAGCATTTGGTGGCTTAGGCATCATTATTTCTCTAAGAGTGTCAATATGTGACTAAACAAATAATTTATTTACCGTATTATTTATTGGGAACAATTAATGCAAATTTTTATGGGGTAGTGAAAACATTGATATAGTGTACTCGATACACATCTTTGAGTCACATCGGGAATAAACATGGTTATGGTGTAGCACCCTAAGTGGTTCACTTTCTTGTTTGACCCGCTTCTTTGAATTTTCTTTATTGAAAATGCTGACACAAGAATCATGTGGAAAGATGATTTAGACTGAGTTCCCTTGAGATAACTCCCGTAGTTTTCTATTATTTAATTAATCCAAAGGCAAGGCATGAAGCCATCATTTTCATTACAGTTAACGGTTATATTGTGCATTTCTTGTTGATGTTTAACTGTTGACAAATCTAAGATACATAAGTGTCTTAGATGTTGTAGAGTTAAGATCCAATTAGTCCTTAGGATTTGGTTAATGCACAAAACATGTAATGGAAGGGACATCTCACTAATAACTTATGATTTCTTCGCACGATGATAAGTTCACATAGACTTAAGTTGTAAGATTGATTCCCTTGGTATGAGATTCTTTCTCAACTAAAGTCTGGCTAATATGTACAATTTGCCTTAGCATTTAATTTACTCTTTATGTTACATAAAATTGAGTGGAAGACTCGACCTAATCAGCCTAGGACATTGGAACTAATATCTTATGCATACTCTTTTCATTGTAGTTGAGAAGCATTGTTCCAACTCTTAAGGTATGTAGTATGGGATACACCCATTGGTTGTGGTGTATTTTCCCATCATAAACATGTGGAGTAAGAGTAACTGAGATTAAATCGTAGAATCTCATTATTTGAGGTCTGACCTTATTTGGTAGGACAGCTAAGAGGTAATGGATTGTTTGTGATTTATTAATTAAAGTTATGGTTTGGTCGATTGGTTACTTGAGATCTAAGCTTCAGAGCTTCACGACTCAAGTGGGAGTCTTATGGGGTAAATCAATTGATACATGACTAAATTAAATTCAGTACAAGTACTGAATAAGATACGTTCAAGTATATGTCTTACAACATTAGAACAACATTGATTTCCTTTTTCTATCTCGATGAGATAGATAAAATTCAATAGACAAGCAACTCCATGTCCCATCTTACAAAGGTTTCTCAAATAAGTGAGATGGAATAAGTTTTTTGAGTCTGTATGACTATATGTCTGACTGTGTACATCGGTACATGTACTTGTAGACTTATGATTAAGGCACAAGATATTTGAGGACCAGTGTGTTATCAAAATTATACTAAGATTGTGCAAATCTTTAAGAAGAATAAGTTTTTCTCCTGAAAGAGAACATGTTGTTTATGGACAACTTCACTTTTGTGGGTGAAACTCTACTAATTGACTGTTCATTGATAGATATGAGTTTTAGGATTATTTTTATGAACCTTGAAGTTGCATTTCTCGACTGAGATTTGAGTACAGAAATTCATGCATAAGTTACTTGATTTTGTATTAAAGGCATAGATAACCAAGTTTAAATACTTTATGTTGGTCTATGGCCTTAGACATTATTTTCGACTATGATTTATGAGATCGAAAGGTTATCTCACGAGCTTTTTTAGATGGTTTTTCACATTATGAGAGATGGTCAAATGAGAAGCTCACTGGGAACAATCTATGTCTTCAAGATGAAAAGTTATAGACCGTGTTTTGATTAGACTATGGTTGATAAGAATCGTTTTAGGAATGATTTCATTAGTCTTTCTTTGTGAAAGTGTAATGTCATTTTATTTATCAGATTTCGGTGCTTATGAAACACTAAGGAGTGATTTTATTTTCTTTAATCATGAAAGAATTGGCAGATGCCTAAAAGATTGTGTGGTTCATTTAAAATAATAACTCTATCAATATTAATGATGTCTTAATGATTAGGATTGTGAGAAGTATGTTTCAACTATTTAGAGATGGTCATTCTTCTATTCTTTTGAATAAAGAGTGAATTTGGGGTAAATGTACCTCTTAATGTCAAATTCATAGAAATCATCCAATTTCTTGATGCTTTGCATCTTGAGCTGCATGGAGTGATTTAAAATGAAATTTGAGGAAACTGGTGCTCCTTACAATGGTGTATATCTTGAGCTTTAGAATCTACGGATACTATATTTAGTAAGATGTTTAAACTTTTGTTGGTGAAATCTTTTTGACAATTGAGATTTACTGTGCTACTCATCTATCCTGATATATGTCATGTCATGGGTCTAGTCATTAAGTATAGCCCAATTCTTAATAGTAGAATTTGGACAATATTGATATAGGATTGTGAACTCCTATAGCAAAACTGCATACTAGTCAACTCAATAATGATTTTGGTCATTATTGATCAAAATACACTTATAGTTTTACAAGAGATGACTTGACTTGGAGTAAATCGACCTATGGTTTGCTTCTTCATTAAATGATGATGTTGTTTGTTAGTGTAGCTGAAAGCAAATGGGTGTGTGGTTGTGCGTATGAATGAAAATTCATAGCACATGTTGTTGCATTATAATGTGTTTGGTCAAAGAGACTAATTTATTATTTGAGACAGTAAGTAAAGTGGGAGTCGTTGTGTGCTTTATGATGACATGTGTCAATTGCTTACAAGAGTGTCTCAAAGGGATAAAAACAAACACTTAATCACAAAATATTTATTTTGTGAAGAGATATTTGTGCAAGCTATGTAGATCTATGCATTAGTGATGGTTAGTTTGATAACTTAACCTTGGCATGGAGATACGCTCTTAAATTGTTAGAATCTCAAGGTTTGTGTAGAATCTAACCTAATTGGATTAGATGATATCCAATTATTTATATCCACGAGTTCAAGACTTGAATGCTATATAAGCAGATGCCTTTATGGCGAGAGTATTCAAAGTCTAAAAGTATGTCTGACAAGTAGAGATTGGGTCTCTCACACGAGCAATCGCCTCTGACATTAAGAAGTGTGCAGAGATGGGACAATTATGATTTTATTTGGATATAAAGTCATTTTATCTTATGATGACGCCTTGATTGATGATCAAGATGAGATTACTGTTGTATCATTAAGTAATCGTTATGGATTCCCACCATCCATTATACTTGTCCTAGAGCCAGATGTGAGTTTTCTTGTTATTGGTGTTTGTAGAGGACTTACAAGGAGAAAATGCAAGTTAAGTGTTAAGGACACTTGAACTAAGATCTATACAATGCAATTTACTTTTAAATATAACATATGCTTCCGAAGAGGAAGACATGCATCGTAGCATGTGTTTCATACCACATTTACTTTTGTGATCGTTGGAATAATGTGAATAGATCCTTGTTTCCTGATTGTGTGAGACCCAAAGGTTTATAAAACCTTATATGATACCCTTGTGACTTTTAGCTTTTTCTCAAGACTTTATTTTGGTGTTGATACTTTAGCATGTCTCCAATAACCATGTTTGATTCGGTCATATAGAAAATGTCTAGGAAAGCAACCATTTTAATGTTAAGAGGTTTAAGTTTGAAAAGGAAGACTTTCTATGACATGCTCCTATCTTGTATTCACCGCGATCGCAGTTATGCAAAACTTTGATGTTTGAGATGTAACTGTGAATACAATGAATTGTGTTGAAAGAGAGTGTGTTCTTTTCATGACAAGGGATTAGAGATGCTCTGATTGATGCAAGTAAGTGAAGTCTAGGGTATAGCGAGATATATCCTCCTCATGTTGAAGAAGTTAAGCTGACATATGTCCTTAACTGGTGTATAGCTTTATGCTTAAGCGTTGGGCTGCCATATATCTTTAACCATGGTATGGCATTGAGCTCTCGTATGCTCGCAGGTCGCACGATCCATTTGCCTATATGAAGTTGTGAGTATGTGAAGTTGATCTTACTAGACTGGGATCTAGCCCTCATGTGCTAGTGGGAGATGTTGGAAATAATTAAACGGGTCTCTCATTTGGGCTAAACCCGACCTGTGAATTTTAATTCTAATGAAGAGAGGGAGAGTAGTTTCTTCCCTAATTTTGAATTAAGAAAACCATACAAGTTTCCCTCCTCTCTACTACATCACTTCAGTTTTTCTTTTGAAGAAAAAAAGAGAGAAGAACTCATATTTTCGTAGGAAAAATAAGAAAAAAATAGAAAAGTCATTTTTGATCAATTTCTTCACATTTTAACTCTTGCAACTTGGCTCTTAGGTTGTGGCTACAATTCCTTTCCGTTTGTGATTGGAATTCGACCAAATTGGAGCACAAATAAGGGAGAAGCAGTCATGGTAACGAACCGGGTTATTTAATGTTCATGGGAGCAACTTGTTGCACAGCAATACGATAAACAAAAAATTATACACGAACGAAAAGCAAGAAAAACACATTATTTGTTTACCCAGTTCGTTGCCTACATCTGGAGACGATACCAAGCCAGAATTTTCACTATGTGTTATGTTGTAGGGTTACAATTACAAGAGAAACTATTTATATTAGGCAGTTCGTTAGCCTTGATTTACAGTACGGGTCCGGGACAACTTAGGCTCCATAACCCAACACAACTTTGGAATCCATTTAACATGGATCGAATTTTTAGTTTTTTTCTTTTCAGATTTATCATTCATTCCCGAAGAACTGTTCATTCCGTTGGATTCTGGACTTCAGGTCTTTTACCTTTCATCACTTCTTCTCTGTCTATAACTCATGCCACTGGCTTTCACTATGATCTGAATTTCTACTCAAAGAGATTGTAAATAAGATTCTATTATGAATTTCTGCTATCTTCAGCGCAATTAAATAACCATATGTTATTAACAGTTCATGCTTTCTTTTTCTTTTTCTTTTTTTCATCTGCAACTTAATTTATGTATATTTGCAAAAGTTTGACAAATCAGAATAAAACAGGTTACATTTGTAATATAAATCATTTAATTTTGTTGGAAAAAAATGGTTCACGGGTCGCCCATGTGGGTTGACCCGACCCATATTATTTGAATAAAGGAGGGAGGATTTCTATTTTTGAATAGAGAATCTTATCCAATTTTTCCTCCATTCCTTATAACTACCAAGGGGTAGTTTTCTCCAGCATTCTATGTGAGAGAAAAAGAAAATGCAGAAAATAAAGTCGATTTTCGTGCATATATAGAAGCACTTACAAAAAGGGTCAAATATTAAGATTTTAGGCATATTTCACCATGAAAAAGGGTTCTTGGGTTGTGGCAATTGATTTCCTTCCATTTATGATCGAAATCTGACATTTATGGAGCGTGAAAGTGGATCAAAACATCATGGAATCCAGCGGGTTAAAGATCAAATTTATGGAGCACCATGAAACCCGTTTTATATGGGTTAAAGGTTAGTAAATTTCCATCATTGGTATCATAGCCATTAGGCTCAATTTCTGATGTTATTGGTCATGTATTATCATGTTGGACATGTTTGTTATACATGAGAATGCTTCAAATCCTTGAATCTATGTTTTTGGAGTTCTTCATATATGGCAGAAACTTTATACGAATTTCTGGGAATTTTATTTTGTGTTTTGCCCCCCTGATATATACGTAGTTTGATAGAACTCTTCAAGAGCTTTCCATCCATATAAAGAACATAAAATTTGGACTAGAACTCAAGAAGTTATGATTTTTTAAAGTTTATGTCGCAAATTTATTTTTCTGAAATTAATCCATGCGGAAAGATGAACATGAATAGTACACGTGACGTCATCGTGATGCGGTGATGACATCACCCTGATACTGTTTGACCGGTCAAAGTGATGTGGCTGCACTGGAGTATGCCAAGTGGCATGCACTTGTCCATTCATGCTAAGGGCGCGTTTGGATGCGTACAATGCGTTTTAATTGTCCGATTTTGACGAAATTTGTACCAATATTTTTAGAATTAAATTTCTGATTTTATGGTAAATTATATTATAATTTTCAGAGTGAAAAATATTTTCTTGTACATTTTCGTAATTTTATATTACGAAAATTAAAGAAAATATTTGTTTTTGGTCTTGGAAAATTGTTGAAAAATATTCCATGGACTTAGAAAATTATATAAAAGGTATTTGTGCCTAGTGGGAGTGTATGGACATTTTTTTGAGCCATAATTACTTTTGTCAAGTATGGAAAATTAGTTTTTCCCTGATACTAATACAAAATTAGGCATCAAATGTTTCTTAATGGTAGCAAGTGTCGAAGAGACGTGCTCTAAATTGTCCTTATGGACTTTTTCATTGTTTTGGACCATAGAAACATGTATATACACTCTCACAAGTTGGGTTTCGTCTTTTTTTTTTTTTTTGGAGCATTGTTACGTCTTCCAAATGAAACTCCGAGCTTGGTAGCTCGTTGTTCGATATGGTCAATGGAAAACGTTTGAAATCCTAAAAGAATTTTTACTAAGCATACTTGAATAGTTATTTTGGATCGGGGATCTAAAAAATTATAAGTGATGTTATAAAGATTCGTTGTAGGATTTTTTAATTGTTTCTTTATGAACTTGCGTTGTTGTGTATATCGTGACATGTTTTCTTTTGTTATTGCTAAGATGTAAGCATGTATATAAGAATTGCATGTTTATGTTGAATTCTTTTTTTTATGGCAAGAGTACATGCTTATCTCATTATATGTTTTTGACTTGAACATGTATTATGATTAACATGAGAAACGCATGTTTGTACTAAACTTGAGTGGGGGTTCTAAGGTTGGTAGAATTTGAAAAGTTCTCACCTAGAACTTTAAAGATTTTGTTTTTTAGAAATTAAGCTTGTGACAATGAACGTGGGGATATGGATGATGATAGGTCACCTTGTGATTTTTTCGATTTCGTACCTCATGGTTAATTGTCATGAATGTTAATTTGCTAAACTCAAAATAAAATCTTTTATGGCAGATGGACATCAAAATGATATCTCAAAACTGACAGACCATGGCAACTCAATCGATCTATTCATTGAGTTAAGTGCCTTGTTTGCACTTATTGTGAATTAAATTGACACTTTGTGTCGTAGAATTATAATAGTGATAGGGATGAGTAAGATGCTGATGAGAGCATCAACTTTGTCACTTTTCATTCTTTTGAAAGCTTAAACTACTCAATTATAGATATAGACCTAACGACTTTCAGATTTACTTAGCTTTCGCTATTTTTGTGCCGCTCTGTAAAGTCGTGTGTTCACTGGTCTATGGGTGGTGCACATTTTTCTATGAAGAGAAATGTACGACAATACGTGTTCAAGATAGCTGACTCTCAAATGGCACATGAGTTAATTTAGATTGACCACGACTTGAATGACGTCGAGTGTGATCAATGTATGTAGTCAGCTTACACGTTTGTTTTTATGAGTAGAAAGCTCGAGTCAAACCTCGTACAATTCTCTTCATCAATTAATTTGAATTTTAGTTTTTTCTTAAACTGAATGGTTCAAATGACGCTCAATATTAAATCTGAGATAAACTATATTTGTGTCATTAGACTCACTGTTGAGGCGTTGAAGGTTGGTTTCAGGTTCATAACAACTTTTCAAGAGAACTTGTAAGTTTCAGTTTTATGATGTACTGAAACGTAACCAACGATGATAGACTATTTGTATAGTCTGAGAATATAAACAAGTGTTTGATCTGGGATAAACACTGTTGTGGTTACCATCATATTGTTCCATTCTGTATGGGTAATCTTTTGATTACACTGATTGGGATATAGTACTTAAATAGGTTTCTAAATGAGTTAGATTGTCTCTACAGTTGTAATGACAAATCGTGTCCTACGTGGACTTTAAGGTTTATTAGAACTTGAGACTGGATCATACTTAAGGAAATCTACAAGTTCTCTCACATATAATCCTTGATAAGATGTAGGAGGTAAGCTCTAGGCATACCAATAAAGAGTCAACACATACATATCGAGTGATGTTGGTGTTGAATTTTTGACTACATGATATTATATGTGAGATCAAGGGAGTTAGACTTAGAATTGAAGAATTGTTTTTTCTTCAATGATCTCGTGACTTGAGCAATGTTGTAACTTAGTTAAAACGTGTTGTTAGGCGTAGCACAAGGTGGTGTTGGACATCAAATTTTCTCTAACCGTGTCAACATGTGACTATAGGAATATTTTTATTACAAGATTGATCGTTAGGAATGATCAATGCACTTCTCGTGTAGTAATCAAAACATTAGTCAGATTGGGCAAAAACGAAGACCGAATACCTATGAGAAATACATTCGGGTTTTGCCTCATTAACTGAATTTTCTTCATTGAAAATTTTGACGCAGTTACCATCATAAAAGATGGGTTTAAACTGAGTTCCACGGGGATAACTTCTTAAGTTCCTATGATTTACCTGATACGAAGGCATAACATGGATTTGTTAGTTTCAATACATTTATGAACGAACTTGTGCATTTCTTTTGTTTTGATTCTTAACAAATCTGAGGTACTTGAGTGTCTTGGGTGTTGTAAAGTTAAGATCCAATGGGTAGGATTGTAATGATCCTTAATATTGGAGTAGATGCGTAGAGTATGTAATGAAAAATGACATCCTACTAAGTTTTTTGTGATTCCCCTGCATACGTATACGCATGTTGGTGTTGCTATGAGAAGGAAACGAAAATTGTTTAGATGAGAAGTTTACAGACACTTAAGTTGGAAAATTAATCTCGAACGGAGATTATTTCTAAACTAAAGTCGTCGAATGTGAACATTTACCTCAATATCTATTTTACTCTTTACATTGGATAAGATTGAGTAAAAGACTCTATCTATTCTATCTTGGGCCTTGGAACGATGAACTTGTATTCATGCTCTTTTTTTGTGAATTTGAAAGTGTTGTTCCAATATTAAAGGTGTGTTTGTATGAGATGCATCAAGTGGCTGAGGTGTTTTGTGTTCATCGTGAACACGTGTAGTAAGAGTAATCCAGAGTAAATCATTATATTCAATTGTTCGAGGTAGGGAATTTTTGTTAGGAAGGATACGAAGAGGTAGAAAGCTTGTTAAGTTATTGATTCTGGTCATGATCAATTATCCATTTAAGTCTAAGCACATCAATGCTTTACGGCTCGAGTGGGAGCCAATGGAGATAAACCAATTGAACATAACTGTAGAAGATTTGCTCAAGTATGTGTTTGACGACATTGGAGCAATATCAACTGTGTTTATTTATCTCGATACGATAGATGAAATTCAAGGAACAAGCAATACCTTATCATGTCTTACTAGTTTCTCGAGCAACATGAGATGGAACAAGTTTTCTTTTGAGTTTGTATGTTTGACCATGTAAATGTAATGGTCAACTAGGATTAAGGCGTAAGATATTTGAGAACTAATGTGTTCTCGATATTATACTTAAGATTGTAAGAATCTTAAAGAAGTATAAGTTTTGTTTCACCTGAAGGGAATATGTTGTGCTTTGGATAAGAACTTATTCTTCTTTTGGAGGTGAAACTATATTTATTCATCATTTCGCTAGACTGGTAGATATGAATTTAAGGTATATTTTATATGAACCTTGAGATTGCATTTCTCAATGGAGATTTGTTTACAGAACTCTATGAACAAGTTTCTAGACTTCACACCAAAGGCATAGAAAGTAGAGTTTAAGGACTTTACGTTGGTCTATGGTCTTATACAATCTCTTAGGCTATGGCTTATCAGATTTACCGAAGGGTAATCTTAATAAACTTGGCTAGAAGGTGTTCTTACATTACTATCATCAACGGATGATCATATATGTGAAGTTCACTAAGGGCAATCTATGTCTTTACGATGAAAAGTTTAGACAATATTTTTGATTAGATTATGGTTCATGATAATCATTTTGAAGATGAGCTCATTCTCTTTCTTTATGAAAGTTTTAGACCATTATCTTTAATCAAACTTCCTTGTCTTTCAATCACAATGGAGTGATTATATTTGCTTTGATCATGAAAAGACTTGACAAGTGTTTATAAGTCTGTGTGGTTCACTTAAAATAACTCTTTCTATCAATCTTGATGATACTCTGGTCGTAGGGGTTGTAAAGAGTATGTTTCAATTATTTAGCAATGTTCATTCTTTTATCATTAGGATAAAGAGTGAAATTGAGGTAAATGTATCTCTTATGTCCAAAATTCGTGGAAATCATGATGCCTTGCATCTTGAGCTACATTGAGTGATTTGAAACGAATTTTGGAGAAACTAATACTCATGAGAATGGTGAATATCTTAAGCCTTGGAATCTGTGAAACTCTAGTTATAGTGATGTCCACACCGCTATTTGTAAAACGTCTCTGATAATTGAGGTTTATTGTGTTACACACTTGTCCTAAAAATTGTAATGCCATGGATCTGGTCAATAAGTATATCCGAATTCTTAGGAGTAGAATTTGGACAATACTAATATAGGATTTTAGACTCCTATATTCACTGCATACTTATGAACTCAATAATGTACTTGGTCATTGTTGAAAAGAATACACTCATGTATTATCGAGATGTGATTTGACTTGGAGTAAATCGACCTCTCAGTTTTCTTCTTCATTGGATGATGTTCTATTTGTAAAAATAGTTAAAAGCAAACGAGTGTATTGATGTGCGTATTAAATGAGACTTTATAGCACATGTTTTTTTGCAGTATTATGTGTTTTGGTTGAAGTGAGTAATTTATCATTGGAGACCGTGAGGCAAGTGGGAGTTGTAGTGCACATTAGGGTGACTTGCAACATTTTCTTACAATAAAGTCTCAAAGTGATAAAGCCATACACAATCACAAAACAAAGGTTTGTGAGAGATATTTATGCAAAGAAAGAATTGACTTTGCAATACTTATCTATGCGTGATAATGGTTTAGTTTGGTAACTAAACTTAAAACCTGGAGATGTATCCGTAGACGATTTAAATTCTCAAGGTTGGCATAGAATTTATCCTAATTGGGCTAGATGATGTCCAGTTAGTTATGTCCATAAGTTTAAGACTCGAATATTATGAAAGCATCTACTTTGTTGGTGAAAACATTTGAAGTCTGAAGGTATGTCTGACTAGTAGAGATTGGCTCTCTCACACGAGCAATCGCCTCTGACATTGAGAAGTGTGCAGAGATGAGACAATTATAATTTTGTTGGGATACAAATTCATACTTATATCAATATGTCGCCTTGACTGATAATCAAGATGAGATTACTATTGCAAGGTAAGTAATCGATATGGATTTCCACCATCCATTATACTTGTCTTATTGTCAGATGTGAGTTTTCTTGTGATTTATATTTTGTAGAGGACTAACAAAAGGAAAACTCAAGTTAAGTGTTAGGAACACTTGAACTAAGATCTGTACGATGCATTTTACTATTAAATATGACATACGCTTCCAAAGAGGAAGAAAAGCATCGTAGCATGTGTTTCATACCACATGTGCTTTTGTGATCGTTGGAGTAATGAGTGAATTGGTCCTTGTTTCCTCATTGTGTGAGACCGAGAGGTTTAAAAGACCTCATAATATACCCTTATGACTTTTAACTTTTTCTCGAGGCTTTATTTTGGTGTTGCTACTTTAGCATGTTACTAATAGTCATGACAAATTCGGCAATGCGGTGCATGTCTAGGAAAGCAACCATTATAGTGTTGAGAGGTTACAGTTAGAAAGGAAGACTATCTAGATCTTGCACCTATCTTGTATTCACCGCACGCGCATTTATGTTAAACTTGAGGTTTTAGACATAATTGTGAATATAAAGTATAGTATTATAGAGAGCGTGCTCCTTTTATAACAAGGAACTGGAGATGCTCTAGTTGATGCAAGTAAGTGAAGTCTGGGGTATAGCGAGATATATTGTCCTCGTGGTGATGAAGTTAAGCTGCTATATATCCTTAACCGGTGTATAGCTCTATGCTTAAGTATTGAGCTGCTTTATATCCTTAACCGGTGTATGGCATTGAAGCTCAGTTAGCTCGCTGGTCACACGATCCATTTACCTGTATGAAATTGGTGAATATGTTGATATGATCGTAATGAACGTTGGCTCAACCCTCATGTGCGAGTGGGAGATGTTGGAAAAAAAATGGTTCACGGGTCGCCCATGTGAGTTGACCCGACCCATATTATTTGAATAAAGGAGGGAGGATTTCTATTTTTGAATAGAGAATCTTATCCAATTATCCCTCCATTCCTTATAACTACCAAAGGGTAGTTTTCTCCAGCATTCTATGTGAGAGAAAAAAAAAGGGTCAAATAATAAGATTTTAAGCATATTTCACCATGAAAAAGGGTTCTTGAGTTGTGGCAATTGATTCCCTTCCATTTGTGATCGGAATCTGACATTTATGGAGCGTGAAAATGGATCAAAACATCACGAAATCAAGCGGGTTAAAGATCAAATTCATGGAGCACCATGAAACCCGTTATATACGGGTTAAATAAAGGTTAGTAAATTTCCATCAAATTTTTTTAACCTAACATGCAGACCTCAAATAACTACATGTTTTTTTCTCTAAAGTGGGAGACTATTACTCATAAACGTCTATAACTGTATCGTTTATTCGAATGTGACAATTTACGTTGGGGCTGACATCAAAGCACAGCACTTAAAAGGGATGAAGCATGCCAAATTGCCTACATAGGGAAAATCAAATCAGAGAGTTTGGCCCTGCCGTGATGAACTCAAGTCAGAGACTATGCAGATAGAACGGAAAGTCACTTCATTGCAAGATCAGCCAAACAAGAAATTTAAAAGAAAAGAGCAATTCTTGTAAATAAAAGGGATGAAGCATGCCAAATTGCTTATTTAGGGAAAATCTTCTTATTCTAGCACAAACAAAATCATGTTCAACATTGTGCAGCATGATTACAACGCTGCCAGCCATGTTATCACAATAGGGCTCCTAACCATATGCACCCCATCTTTCCACACAATAGATCCATACTCTGGTGCAGTTTGTCGACTACCTTTCTTAGTGAAAGTAATCTTGTAAGTTATCTTCTCATGTTTTCTGGTAAAAACCAACCTTGCAGGCTCAACCTTCACAACTGCACCATTAAACGGAGACACCGCAACATGGTAACTCGAAACTGGAGGACCGACGTTTGTCACTGTTCTTTTAAGAGTAAGAACACTCTTGTTTTTATTCTCAGGAAAAACAGCTGATATAGCCGGATAGTTCAAATCCCCAGCCGTTGCAAGAGAGTGCTGGCACGTTCTGTTGGCAAATTTCCTGAAAACTGAAAGCTCGGATAAGCTCAGGCCTTGAGTGCAAAGGAAATCGAAGTAATCTTGCGCTCCAATGTCATAAATCAACCCAGGATCTAGAGCTTTCAATGGATTTATATGTCCAGCACCGTGATCAAACGGGGTTGAGGGCGCAGCCGTGGCAGCGTCTTTGAGAGGATTACGTGTGTTGTCGTGGATATAAGCTGTTGTCATTAGCGCAGATTTGATTGCGGCAGGTGACCAATCAGGGTGCCGAGACTTGAGCAACGCAGCAATGCCACTAACATGAGGGCACGACATTGAAGTTCCCGATAATATGTTAAACTTTGTTCTCCGATGATCAGTAGGTAAACTCGATGGCCCCAAATCCCCTGTCCATGCGGCCAGAATGTTAACCCCTGGTGCCACCATATCAGGCTTTAGTATCTCTAACGACAAAATATTTGGGCCCCTAGACGAAAAGGCAGCCACCACCGGAGAGGGGTGGATTCCAATTTTCGTCCCCTGAAACGCAAGTGTGGCAGTGGCGTTCCTATTAGTTGCAGCGTAACGTTTAATTTGTTTTCCAAATGTTTGGCCTACCGCAACAGCAGGGAGAAGATGACTATCCGCCACCAATTCCTCGCCATTAGCTGCGGTATTCGATAAAATCATGCCAACGCCGCCAGCGTCCTTGACAACTTGCCCCTTCTGAACTCGAGGACTGATCCCACGGTCACAAATCACAATCTTTCCAGCAACAGAGCGTCTCTCCAAAGTTCCTTCTAAGCACATTGAACTTGGAGTAGGACTCGCTGAATTATTACTCCCATGATAGACAACAGAGTACAGCTTACCCGTGGAAAGATTTCTTTTCCCTTTGTACAAAGAAGCACCAACCGTAAACTTACCGTTGCCGAGCTTAACCGTAGCTGGAAAATCTCTATCCATGGTGCTGGCACCAACAGTAGTCACCCAGGGGGAGACATTAGTCAAACTAATAGGATCAGGGCCGCCATTACCCGCGGAGCAAGAAAGAAAGACTCCCATTTCCATAGCCCCAAAAGCCGCTATCGACAAACTATCACGATAATAAGACGAAACTCCGCCGCCTAAGGAGATGGAAAGAACGTTCACTCCATCCGCTACGGCCTGATCAACCGCGGACAAAATGTCGGAACTAAAACAACCTCCAGTCCAGCAAACCTTATAGGCCGCAATTCTGGCAGCAGGCGCCATTCCTCGTGCAGTACCAAAAGCGTAGCCCAACAGATTAGCGCCACGAACAGGGGAACCCGCAACCGTTGCTGCAGTGTGGGTACCGTGCCCGTCTTGATCTCGTGGGGACTTGTACTCATCCTGTTCGTTGATTTTACCCGACACGGCCTCGTAACCGCGGTAGAAAACTCTAGCGCCCACTATCTTCCTGTTGCAGTTGTTTCTACCAAAGCCGCGGCCTACCTCGCATTTGCCTTTCCAATGAGCTGGAATTGGGGTCATTCCAGTGTCGTTAAAGCTCGGGCTTTCGGGCCATATACCGGTGTCGAGCACCCCGACAACGACGTCGTGGTCAGAGATTCTGTCGGACACTATGCTCGTGCTGTCTTCGCGTTCGAGACCGAGGAACATGGGGCTTCTTGTGGTGTGTAGTTGGTACACAGTTTCGGGGAAAACTGCAATTACTCCGTTGTGCTGTTGTAGTTTTTCGACTTCTTCTTTGGTGAGTTTTGCAGCAACGCCGTGAAATGCGGTTTGGTAACTGTAAATTATCCTTTCTTCTTCTTCTTCTTCTTGTGCTGTTTTTGATGTCGCAAGCGATGCTTTTATCATTGACGAATACCATTGTTTGTGGTCGCTGAATTCTTGTGGCTTAGCCCACTTGTCAACGTATACTATGTATGTTTCGAGGTTGTTGTTGTTGTCGGAGTTACAGGTCACATGGGTAGTGGTAACATAAGTTGATAACAGAAGAAGAACCCACCATTTTAATTTTAGTGGTGTTGCTGCCATTTCTTGGCAAGAAAAGAAACCAAAATTTCAGGGGAAATGGTAGCAAAAATGGGGAAGATCAGTAGTGTTAGTAATGTGAGATGATGAGTATGGGAATGAATTAATAATATATATTATTAACAGAAAAGATATATATATATATATATTATTGATGATAGTAGTATCTGTATTTTTGTTGTGATAGTAATAAATAGAGTAGTTGGTTCATTTATTAGTCGTATGGAATTGGGTGAGAACCAAGTGCTTGTCATTTATGGAGCTATTTTAACCCCTATCCACTTTACTCGGGCCGCACTGTAATTAATTAATTTTATAGTAATGTTTTGTGGGGGTGATGGGATGGGACTACCAGAGATATCATGGAAGTAGAGCAAAAATAAAAGACAATCTTCTCGATTATTGCATGCTTTTTTTTTTCTCCTTGGGCGAAATCCGAAATGTGTGTCTTTAACAAAGTTTATGGAGTAAGTTTCAAGGTGTTGGTATTGAACAACACGTTGATATGTCATCCTATCTATTGCCCGCCCAAATTCCATAAAAGAAGTGTGAAATTAATTACCCTTTTAAGTTCAAAGAACAATAACGTTAGCATTCTAAGGTGAGTACTCGGCTCAATGCTAGAAATCGAGATTGATAAATATGACGGGCTACAATTTTCAGTAAATTGAGAAGCAGTTGCTATAATTCTTTTTTTCTTTTTCTTTTTTATGAAGCAAATGCTATAATTCTTAACCAAATTCATATACCAACATACTATATACATAGAAGAGACTAAGATGCCATTATGTTCATTATCGATTCATAACTAATTTCCCGAGCACATATTCGAATATCTTCAGCCCACCATTAACAAAGTTTTTAATGCTTGAGGTGTGTCACTCGACTATGATTATTGACGTGGTCCCATTGCTCATTTGAAATTTCACAAGAACCACATTTCCCACCTCATGAAAATATCAGACCAGTAATTGGTCCAGGAGTTGAACGTGAGTTTACTTGTTGTCTTAATGTCAAAAACATGTCTAATGTGCTTTAATTTCTTGTTACTTAATGTAGGGATTTGTCTAAAATGCTCCATGTGATTTACTTAATGAGGCATGCACACTTCTGTGAGTGCAGGGAGTACAACCCAAAGGAGTATACCAGAAGTTCCCCTTAATGTAGTTAGGATTCCCATATAAGAAAAAAGAAGAAGTTTAACAATTCCTTGAAAGAATATCTTCATGTGCCCGTACATATAAAATGTGCAGTGGAAAGTTAAAGACCGAACTAATGAAGCTTCTGCTTTCATTCAACATGACCAATAAAGTTAAAAGTGTCGACGATTCCTCATTTTTTATTAAAGCGCAATGCATACCTCGTTAAATGGCAAAGTTGCACTACTTTTTTGGCTTTTTATTATTTGAAATAAGTTTTTTGGCTTTTATTATAGGATAAGCAGACAGAATAAGTAGATAAGCATCACCAAATTATGACATGTTTAGTTTCATCAATGAGAATGTCTTGTAACATTATCAAATTACTCAAGTGTTATCTCATATAGGAGAAAAACCAATGTGTTAAATTTTAGTTGTTTGTTGCACTCGAGTTCATTGTTCACTTTGACTTATAAGAAAGATCAAGAATATTTCTCTTTGTACATCGAGTAATTTCATATGCTGACTAATCACTTCACGTCTAACTAGTTCAATTTCGTTGTTGGTTCTGAGCTAACTTTGAGGTCGGAAAGCCTTCACTAAAAAGCACGGCACGTAGCTGATCCGGGGAATGCACTCTGATGCCTAAGTCAGTTGATCCCCGTTGCAGACGAGCCTGTAAACATGTTATTTATCGTGTAGAATAATCTGAATAGGTTATTCTTGATATATCGTACGCGATAAGTTATATGAGATAACTCATATCTTATGTTATATGTCATACGATATCTCATATGATATATGTCATATGTTATATCTCATATGTGTATGTCATATGATATATCTCATATGTTATAGGAGACACGTTATAAGTCGTATTCAATATGTCATATCCATAAAAGTGCACCTTGTAAATGAGGATTAGTCGGGTATTTACACTTGATTAGTCTCCTTAACTATAGGAGCTGGTATGGGTCTCGTGTGATGGGTCAAGGCCCGTAGTTGTGATATGTCATATGTTATATGTTATAAGCTATAAGTCAGAGGTTATATGTCATACTGCACTATGTCATATACATATGTTATATTTATATGTTATATCCATATGTCATGGTGTTATATGTCATATGTTATATGCTATAGGCTATGTTACACGGATACTGCGAAACTTGTCTACGGCTAGGATACGTGTCGAATATGCCATGGCGTATCCTATTTAAAAAATAATTAAGAATAAATAGGATATGTATGGGACACAATTTTAAGGTTATTTAAGGAAAGCTTCCTCTTCAATGTCGACTTCAACCTTGGAAAGCTTCTTTATTGCATCATTATTCCTAGTTGCAAACTCTCGGACAATCTTTCATTCTTTTAGTTCATCCGCTTTCAACTTATTTATGGAAAGTTGTAAAGATAAAGAATTTGTGTTGAACCTGATATTTCACGTGATCATGTTAACCTAGAACGTTCTCAATCAAACTAAAATCATGGAACTAAGTTAATATGTGAATAAAGGCAAAACAAACAGATATACATTTGATTTCCAAATTGTTCAATGTTACAGTGTTTTGTTCACTGCTGCGATAACATCATCCAAATTCGATGTTATGATAACGTTGCTTAACACTTACACTTTCAATCTCCCACTTTTTGTCTTTCTTCACAAAACCAAACATGTTCACAAATCAGCATAATGTTCCAAAACTTAACACCTAAACTATTTTAAACTACTCCCCCTCAATGTAAAAGGTTATGATAAATGTTGGCATAACACAGACTTGTTTCAATGTTATTTTAACATTCACAATTTAACACATGAACGAAAAAATATCAGCAAACTAAACTAGAGGAGTTCTAAACAGTTTTAACGAGGAAGTTAAGAGTAGTTAAATATTTTACACACCCAAGTAAACACAGGGAATAACCTCACTGGATCAAAACAAAACAGAAAACTAAAATAAAACATGAGAAGTTCAGAAAACATAGATTTAAAAGATTTAGCAGATTTTAGCCTACCCTCCCTCTTTTTGTGAGGAAGGCAAGCTTTTCAGATGCTCCATCAATGAGTCCAATTCTTTCGGGTGCTCTTCCTTTCCAGCATTCTCCTTTTTGGTGTCCTTTATATTTTGCTTCAACCACTTTAGTTGTTCTGCCATAAAATCAGCAGAGATGATATATAGCCTTTCTACTCATCAGAAGTTGGAGCAGAGGTAGAAGTGAACTTTTGAGCCTTCTTCTTCTTGCTCTTCCCTGTGATGGTCTATAGATTATCTTGAGAGATCCAAAGAAGTTCAAGGATTCTAAGCTTATTGAAGTAGCTATAAACCAAACTCATGTCACCCTTGATTTTCTTCCATCCCACATTCCTTTTGGTCATGAAGCCTTGATTGACCAAAACATTGGGAATTAGTTATGGGAATGGCAGAATGCCAACGTTCCTTGTGGTAGCAATTTTCAGGACAGTTTGGATCGTCTTTCTGAGATTCAAAGGCAGGCCATTCTTCAACTAATACACCATAATTGCAGTGTCTTGTGTTAGGACAGTAGAGTTTCAAGTTGGTAGCTAGTTGGTTGATGCAAATTTTCATAGAATATCGCTCAGGGAAGTGAGTCCGGTGGTGGGAAGTCTATCAGTCCAAACCCTTATCAAACCACCACTCACTTCCTCCATGAGATCATTCAGCTTTGGATCATTCCCTTCTTCAACATCAGGCAAACTCCAAGTAGCATTGATATTTGAGGCCTTAAAGTTGTAGATGTCCCCTTTGTCAAATACTTTTTCAAACTTGGGACAGGATGGGAGCAACCAAAACTGAGAGATGTTCATATATAACTTTATGATCACCTCAGTAACATAGGTCCTCAAATTCTTCATGGACCTTAGAAAACCTATAGCCTCAAGGAACTCATACACCCTATGTCTTCTAAAACTAGTAACTTCTATCAACCTTTCCTTATGGATCACCCTTGCTTGATAAGTCTCCCGCTTCGCACCAACCTCCTTAGACATGAGGTTCTTAGTGTAATGGCTTTTAGGGAAGTCGTTATCAGCAAGATCAAAATATTCTTCCCCCTCCTCTTCTTCAAGATCCACTTGGGCCTCTTCCTCAGCAGCAGCAGTTTCATCTCCTCCATCATAGTCCTCATCCTCATAATCAAACCATTCTTTTGTTTTTCCTATCTCAACCTTGTCACCCTCAGCAAATTTCTCCTCATAAAGACTCTTCATCATCATCATCATTATTCTCAGTACCCTCATCAGTTTCACCAGTAGTATTCTCAATACCCTCTACAGTCTCAGCAGCATCAACATTTTCATTACTAGTACCAATACATTCATTAACCAATTTCTCAACATCATCAGGGTTTCAGAGTTCCCCTCATTCAAAGCCTCAATCAAAGTAAATTTTGTTACCTGATTGTTAGAATCTGGAGTGGCAGCAGCAGCAACAACAGCTTATAATTCCTCTAATGAAATCGTCGATTCAATGTTGTTAGGGGATGTTGCGGCAACACCAAAAGTCTCACCCTTTTTTGCTTTGAAATTGCAGTGTTTGTAAGTCGTCACTTTACTATTTGCAGCAAGGGTGGTTCCATCGGAGTGGTTTTTGCGTGTTTGTACCCCTTTGTGGTTGCACTAGTGTTTGCCTCTTGATTGACAGTTGCATTGGCAAGGTTTGTGATAGAAGACTTGCGAGCCATAGTTAGTTTTGAGAAATCTACAAGAAAATCGAAGGTAAATCAAAAATTGTAGCAAACATAGAAACTAGAGGACATATTTGCAGTTTAGAGCATCTAGACAGAAGTGAGAGAGGAATAGGAACAGTTTTCAAGCATATACACTCAAAATTTTGCACAATGAAACTTCTTGTGTGTATAGACACCATGTGTCAGTGTTAAATTAACACATGACCAGAGCAGTTTACAAAAAAATTATGTCACAATGTTACAGCATGTTATCCTAACACTATAAAATGTAATGTTGTCTTAACATTGCAGTTTGAATATAGTGACAAGGGTCCAGAAACTTGTGGAGGTGTAGGGCTTCTTCAAAGTAGTTCAAGTGAGAGCATGAGATATATCTGGAATATCTTGTTTGGAACTTAGAAACATGTGACAAGTTATTACTTCACGGATATACCATTTAGATCGTGATGAAAAACATGTATAGTGGATAACAGAAAAACACACATACGAAAGGGAGTTATGAATTAAAATAAATAATCCACTTCCACAGCATAATAAGGGACAAACCAGTGTATCACATGCAGCCAAATTACCCTAAGTGTATGCCTCAACCCATGAAACAAGTGCAATACTTTTGGTAACATTGTCTCTTTCTTGTTTTAGTTCATTTCATATGTTGCAAGTGATTCCATAAGAATTTCTAGGGGCATATTGTCCGTGTCTTTGGCTTCTTTAATGGTCTCAACTTTGATTGCAAACTTTGGTGGAAGATATCTGAGTGTTTTATGAACCAATTTTGCTTCAAAGTATTCTTTGCCCAGTAGAGCGGCTTCTGTTGCGATGCGTCTAAGTTTTGCATTGCATTGGGCTCTTGTTTCAGTTTCTTGCATCTACATGTTCTCAAATTGAGTGGTTTGTAGTTGTAACTTAGATCTGCGAACACTTGTGGTATCTTCATGAGCAACTCGTATAATATCACATGCTTCATTCGCAGATACACAATTAGAAATTATATTACATTGATTCATGTCGACACCACTTAGGATAGTATTAAGAGCAGTAGAGTTTTGTTCAGCAAGATGGTCTTCTTCATTTGACCATGTGAGTTCTTTTTTTGGCGTACCGTCTTCATCCGTATAGGGTGAGCAACCTCTTAAAATGCTTTTCCATGCTTTTTGGTCATGTTGTTTGATGAAGTTTTTGAGGCAAATCTTCTAGTACGAGTAGTTGCAGCTTGTGAGCATTGGTGGTTTGTTTGTTGACAACCCTACTTTGATTTCTTCCATCCCTCGTAAGATATTTCAAATCAGAATCTCACTAAAACCAGTCGTTAGTGAATGGCTCTTGATGCCACTTGAAAGACCTTAATTGTTTACTTGTTACTTATTCCGTTCATAATAGTTATCACTTGTTAAGACATGTAAGAAGTAAAACAATAACACATGGATTTTATAGCGGTTCGATCACAACAAACCTAGTCCACTCGGCTTTCGCCAGTTTTAACAAAACAAGTCTCTTTCTTATAGTACAGGCCTTTGACTCACTCAGGCTATTACTTCATACTCGTAATGTAGACTCCCTCTAATTACTTTCTTAATACTTGATGCGACACCTCTTTATAGAACTCTACTTGAATCTGGAAATATTCAAGTTCACACGAAGTTCCTTCGCCTTGATATTTCGTACAATGATAATAAAATGTTTTTGACGCTCAAACAAATAAAACAACAAATCTTGAAACCTAAAAACTTGTCTGCAAATGTCTTCGAGTCGTGTGCTTTTAATAGAGTGTATAGTCTCCTACCCGGAAGGACAGTTGTTGCACCAGATCTTCGAATCTTCAAGAAAACTTGCAATCCTTCCTTAGTTCATCCGATTTGATTATGTTAAACAAGTAAACAGGATATTACAATGTGTGCATATATTATTCAGTCCAGATTCACTTGGAATAAAATCGGATCATACAAAGACAAATGAAATACTTAATCTTGTTTTCTTAAATAAACTGACGCTGCAGAATCTAAACCAACAATGAAACTTTAAGATTCGGTTCCAAAATCTCACAAATCTTCTTTCCTTAATTAATTGTTACGATAGAATCTTTAATCATAAGGAAAGTGAGATGATAACACACTTGCTGAAATATTACCAAACATAATCAATTAAACATAAATAAAACATATTTAATTAACTAACTAATTAAACATACTTAGGCCAAAATATTCGGTCCTAGCGTTCTTCCCCTTTGATTTTGTTTTGACAACAATAATATTTCCTGCAAGACAAAGTTAGTCCAAAAGATTATTATAAACGAAAAGTTGCCTTAAACTATCGAAAATCAAATGGTTAAGATGCATCAGCAATGCAACATTACAAACCAAGATAAATGTTCAAACATAATTGAAATGTAGAAATTGAAATTGTTCAAGATGGATGAAAATTTAAAACAGATAAAAGGCAGCAGCAACAACAGCACTCCCCCTAACTCTGGGAACTATTCTCCTCCTTACTATCATAAAAGAATCAAGGGAGCATACTTCCAATCATGACCATCTGAACAAGCAAATTGGAGAATTCTTTATGAAGTTCCTTCAGGTCAACCATAGAGGTGGTGAAATGGACAGGTGTTGGAGTAGAGGTCGATGGAGAATGGGACTAAGCAGAGGTCAGGCGAACTAAATCAGGGGATGCCTTGAGGCCTAGGGGCATGAACATAGGCTCCGTCTTGGCGTTGGGAACATGTTTTGCACACAGCACCCAAAAAATCAGAGAGGACCCCAGAGAGAGGTTGATATTGGATGAGAATGCAGTAAGATAGATGCGCTCAAATGACAACTGACCAAGATTCGCGGGTTGTCCCGTCACTATGAGAAAGAGAACATATGCAGCAATAGGATTGACAGCAGAGTGATGGGAGCTAGGCAGCAAGTGGGATATGAGAATCCGGAATAGCAATTTGTAATAAGGAGTGAGCAGGGTAGAGGGAATTGATGTTCTAACATCCCAGATGGCCAAGACGCCAAGTTAGTTGTGAGTTCAAAGGACACAACATCCATATTGGATTCTTTCTGAATTTCTGAGGTACGACCGGTGACAATATCTGCGAAATACATGTGAAATTTTAGGAGAAAGGGGTTAAAATCATACATATGACCCTTGACGAAGACTTTATGATGATAGAGCGTCCCCGTGATTGCCAGCTGTTTGGACAAGTTAGCATAGATATGGATATTGAATGGACTTCTAAAACCGCCTAAAGCCCATAAGATAGAAATGAATTTTAAACCTTTTTCTCATTGTCAGATCCTTCTAAATAAAATGGAAGGTTTCTTTTATTTTGTCAAATGGGTTTCCCTATTCTCTACCCCTTCTTTCGCAATTATCGTAGCGTCGCTTGTTTCCTATTTCATTTAGAGGTGATTTGGTGTATTGTCGTCTACTGGCTCGGCAGGTTGACGAAACACTCCACATCATGTTGGTTCAGGGCTACGATGGAACCAGCTTCCTCATTTTCACACATGTACTCCAAGCGATGTGGTGAGGGGCCGGATGTAACTTTAACAATTTCGGACTGGACTCGGGTTATCCCAAGATGACTACGTATTCCATTGAGGGAATCAAGCCAAAAGTAGTTCATTTATCTATTCTGATGACCGAGCACTAATCGGGCTATTTTATTCACTTGTTTCTGCATTGCGCGGCTTCGTGATTTTAACCATATCTCCTTGTAGGAAGGGTCCAAACCTTGATCTGCTTCTTGATACAGAAAGTATACTCCCTTAGCTTTAGAAGAATTTAAGGTACATGTCAGGGAGACATGTCGAATATCCTCTATATCAAATACCATGTCAGGTATCCTGCATGTTTGGAGTGTGCTTTTGGAACATGAGCATACTTCAAACTCTAATTGGATGATATATATATATATATATATATATATATATGTGTGTGTGTGTGTGTGTGTATGTGTGTATGTGTATATATATACATACCAGTAGTCCCCCAGTTTAGGAGTTATCATTGTATATGATAATTTGTAAACTTGATTTGTATGCTCGAGTATTTTATTGAGAGATACACTTCACTCCCCCCAGTTTTCGAGTTGCATGAAAAACGAATTGGGATAGTGAAAATAGAGCTCAAATGCTTCCCCATTTTCCTGGACAATTTGGTTAAGATGGAAGTCGAAAATTTTGCGATATCGGGTGGATATCGAATATATGTTTTCGATATCTCCCCGATATAGAAAACCATTTATTGTCTTTGGGGCCCACATGTATTTATTGTATAAGCTGGTCCACGCCTCTTGTCCGGATGCTATTATTTTATAGGAGACCTTTTGTCATTTTGTGACCCCAGATATCGAATTCCCATTATATCGAAATAGCAAGGTATGTCGAGTTTCTTCCCATAACAATATAGTTACAATATGTCTTGGTAGGGGCAGTGGAGAACACGAGGAGGTTGTTCTCTGCACTAGGTCGTCGTGGCCCCCAAAGAATTAATGCAAGAGATGAATTAGATTGCTTGGGGGTTTTTTATGCGCAAAGATGTATGTGATATAACTTACGATTGTGTATATATGACCGTTTATGAAAATGTGGTCTTTACCAACCTTGTGTTCTTTATTGTTTATTATGATATTAACTTCATAACAATTTGGGATATGTGAAAATATTTGAATGCTCTAGCCCGGTCATAGCGTTGGTGTGGTTGGGTCTCGCTTTTGGTGAGGTGGGTATGTAACAAACTCAAACTTTGTAGGTACCTCTTGAGTTATTCAAATACTTTATTAGATGTAGTATCTGATTGCGCTTCTATTACCTTTATAGTAGATGTAGTTGACATCGTATCACAAACGATTCTTGTTATACCTTGTGAGGTAGAATCTATGATAACAGGTTAAGTACTCCATACGGCATAAATACCATGCAGGGTATATTGCATTGTACCATGGAAGGTAAATGATTTGGATATTGCACAAGGTATGTTTCACTACACCCTAATTGGGCAGTTTTCTAGCTGACGCTATTGTAGAGTGTAGCATCAAGCACTATTACACCTCAATGGTGGTTTTGAGCTAACATCGGCACAGATTTTAGGTGAAGGTTTGTTTATATTCTTAGGGTTTGCTCATCACTTAAATTTAGAAGCGTGGTCTTCAAGCAGTCGTGCCTTAATCCAAGTTTTCTAGTGAGCCATTCGAGCCTGTGAAGTAGGCTAATTAATCGATAGTGTAACAACCCACCTTCAATTAGAGTATTTTTAAATTTATATTTAAATGAAAGTCTTGTTTGGGTTGTGCCATTTGATAAATTTATATTAAATGATGATATTTAAATAAAGTCTTGCTATGACAATTGAACATTTCAAGTTTGGGACCAATAATATTGGATAATTACAATTTACATGCCTTATAATAAAAGAAAATGAAGCTCAATATGTGTTCTCCTTACAATATAAAAATATTAGCTAATATAATATGTCCTACTTTATCTCTACGTGACACGAAGAACACATGTTAATTGTAGCATCTAACATTTTTGCTTAAACCCATTTTGACTACCGCATATTATCAAATAAGAAACCCACCAAGAGATATACACAACCATTTGTACGTTTTATTGGTGAAGTAATTGTAATACATGAAAACAATATATATACTGCTACCACCTATGCTTTTAACTCCTGCATGCTTCATCTCCTCTCTCCCACCCGTCGACCTCCTCTTGCACATGCATTTGACACACTAATACACCTAGTGATATATGCTCAGCAATGTGAGGGAAAACACAATAGACATACAAACCTTTAAATGAAAATTGTTAAAAAAGGTAAACTAGCCAAGTGAACATAAATATAAAAATAAAGGATGCGGATGCGTTCCGTCAATCCCGCATTTTTGGAAGACACCCAAATGGGGGCGTCAATCAAGTGGTAAGGAAATTGGATTTGGAACCATTCTTTAGTTTTGTTGTAGGCTATTCTTTGATCGTGTTATTAAGATTATATTTTATATCATTCTAAGGGCATGTTTGGTTCCAATAGATGAGAGTAGATGACAGTTCTCATCTCAGTTAAAAACTAGTTTGGTTTGAATGATTCTAAAAATGGGATTTTTGATTTAATAGCTGAGGCCCGCTTCACAACTCACTTTTCCAACTTAACCCCATGTTATAATTTTATCTGAGTTTTGAGGCAGCCAGCTCACCATACGAAATGACATTTCTACCCTTGATTTTTTGATCGAAATTCCAGCCCTAACCTCATAGCTGAGAGTGTTTGTCTAAAATTCAACATTTTCATTCCCACCATTCTCACAATTTCCCCCAATCTCTCCCGCTTTTGCAAGAACCCTAATTTCTAGGCCGTGAAGATTGAAAGGTAATTCGAACTTTGAATCTCTTTTCCTTCGCCCAAATATCTGAGCTGATATTCTCACTAGAAGTTGTTGGTAAAATCTGGCGCGAATTTGAAAATTTCACACTTTGTCGGATTTGTTTCATAAAATTGGTCGGATTTCTTCTTGTCTGCATGTATTTCGAACCTACATATAATCTTCTGTCAATTTTCATACTCTCGTTATGCGTCTTCAATTTTTCCAACAACTCATGTTTATGCTTTTAGGGTTTTTGAAATTTTCAATTTTGGGGCTTTTTGTTTGAATG
The DNA here is from genome assembly GCA_948329865.1 of Linaria vulgaris. Taxonomy (NCBI): domain Eukaryota; kingdom Viridiplantae; phylum Streptophyta; class Magnoliopsida; order Lamiales; family Plantaginaceae; genus Linaria; species Linaria vulgaris. The sequence continues at coordinate 65,735,462 of OX415250.1, forward strand.
AGCTGAATCACTTCTGTTTTTTACATGCAGTAATGGTTTATGGTTCTGTTATACATAATGACATGTTCATATGTTCATATTTGTTGCTAATGGGATGTTAACATTTCTTCTATTCAAATAGCCTGATTTATGAGAATAGCACAACTTTTATTTTGTGGGTAGGTTGAATTAGTGGCCTCTGTCACAAATTGTTGGGTGGTTTGTGGGTAGTTTAATTTCTAAAATATGTGTTTCCTCTTTATGACAAGTAGTATGTATGTGGTGCAGCATTTGAAGTTGGGTTGATTGACTTTAATTTATCTAGAATTATTAAACAGTGATGCTCATATGATAATGTTGTTGATGTTTGCCAATTTTATTTTTCCAATGGAGTTGGACTGCAGGTGCTTGCACTATGGCATATCATTTTTCTTGGAGACCGGCGTTACCTGCATGTAAAATTCTTTAGTCTGTAATGAGTGGCTTTGAATGTATTATATATTGGACCTGTTAAAACAGTGGAGAATTGCAATGTATGCTTCTTTTTTTATATTTTATGATGTTGCCTTTCTCCATGCCTTACTTGTTGATATTTGGGTGTTTCCCAAAAATATGACTACTGTTTGTATGCTTGAGGTCTTGAATTGAGTATTGATTCATATTGATTTCTCTTCTTTTTAATAAAATTTAGAGATGCATTATAATATGTCAATACATTGTAGTGTTGTAGTGGTATAATAACCATAAGTACTATTCTTCGCGTATGATGACTAGTTAAATACACTATGTATGCCAGATGGATCAGAGAAGGAAAAAAATGGTCCTTGTTCTGTTATAATTGCTTACTTTGAGAGTGAATATTGTGATGATTTTGGTGTTTTTACACAATCACCAAAGGAGGTTGAGATTAGCCCAGCAACGTAGATTGATCCGATACAGTCTATTGAATAAGATAGGTGATATACATGTGCACATGCAAAACCTGACTACACTCAGTGATGTTGACTGTGTGGCTAACTTGAGAATGGACACAAATTGTTTCATGAGGTTATGTTGGCTCCTTAAGGAGGTAGGGAGTTGCGCGATGAAAAATTTGTTAGCCTTCGAGAACAGGTCTCTTTATTTATCAAGGTTCTGGCTCACCACGACACATATCGTACGATTGGTTTCTACTGGAAAAGATCTGGTCAAACAGTGAGCTGTTACTTTCGGAGAACCCTCGACGTCTTACTGAAGATTAGTGAGCTGCTAGCCTGCTACTTGTTACTCCCAAGCCTGTCCCCGAGGCTAATAACAACTGTGATGAGCCTTGGAAGTATTTCAAGGTAGAATTATGTTTTTCACATATTTATTTGTTTTACCCTTGTGTTGGACACGTATACTACTCTCTAATTAACCTATGTATTGAATGCAGGGCTGCCTCGGTGCACTGGATGGAACATTTGTTGATGTAAAAGCACATATGGCTCTTCATCCAAGATACAGATCGAGGAAGGGCCGTGTGTCGGTTAATGTTCTTGGTGTTTGTGACATTGAGATGAGATTTGTCTACATGTTGTGTGGTTAGGAAGGGTCAGTTGCCGATGCCATAGTGCTACGGGATGCGCTCTACATACCGCATCCGAATGGCTTTCGAGTCCCACAAGGTTAAGCTTAGAAAATAATTCATGTATTCAGTCATATGTACAATTTTTTTATAAACTTCAAACCCTTATGATCTTTTTTTGATTGTTAGTCGGGCAACTACTACCTTGTTGACGCCGGATACACGAACAACAATGGTTTCCTGGCTCCGTACAGAGGACGACGTTATCATCTCAAGGAATGGGAGGAAGGAACTGTGCTACCACAGGGCCCCGAGGAAATGTTTAATATGAAACATGCCCGTGCTAGGAGTATCATTGAGCGAGCCTTCGCCAAGTTAAAAAACAGATGGAAGATCCTCAAAAGACCATCCTATTACCCTTTGAAGATTCAAAACAGATGCATAATGGCGGCCGGACTACTCAATAACTTCATAAAGCAGCAAATTCCTACCTACCAGTTCGACGATTCCTCCTCTTCTTTCGATAGGTCTTCGTCTGAGGATGACGACCCACCTCCGACCGAATTCGTCAAAGGACTTGAAAACACAATTGCATGGATTAACTATAGGGATCAAGTTGCCTTAGAAATGTGGAATGACTGGCATGAGAGTCGTCGTCGTTGTAATTGAGAGATAACTGTCCTGATGCAAAAGAGTTTTGAATATCAGTTTCAGTCATCATGAAGATGTTTGAACAATGTCATTTTATTTGGAGTTGACTGAATTTGTAGAAGTTTGCAGCTTATAGTTGCAATTTCTAGTGAAATTTGTGACTTGTGATCAAGTTTAAGTTGAACAATTTTTCTGTGTTTTTGATGCAATGGAATTATGTGATCTAATTGCCTGCCAATAAGCTCTGTGTTTCAGATATGTCTTGTTAATTATTAACCTTTAATGAGGATTGTAATATGAAGTCATTAACATATTTTCATATGAAAGAGGGTGCTTGTTATTGTTTAGTTTGTTGTTATTACTAATGAATTGTTGATATTGTAGAAATGGCAGCTTCTAGTTGTAATTCCACACTCGTTGAATCTGTTCCAAAGGTGAAGAAGTCACATCGCGTCAGGACTAAGGCAGAAGAGGCTGCTTTGATCCACGCACTACAGGAGGTCAAAGGAAAATGGTTGAAGGTCGACAACGCATTCAGAGCTAGATACCTAATGCAGATTGAGAAGGCTCTTAGGACCATTCTGCCTAACACCGACATCCGCCATGATCCGTAAATTAAATCTAAGATGACCATATGGAAGAAGATTTATGGGAACTTGTACTCTATGTTCGACGTTACTGGCGGTGGCGCTTCTCTATGTCCGATCACTCATACTATCCAGGTGGTTACTGAAAACTGGTGGGAAGAGTATGTCGCGATAAGGATAACTTAATTTATTAATTTGATTATTGAATAAGATATTGTTCACTATATGTGCTGAAGTTTGTTGTTTTCAAATTTAAATCAGGCTCATTTGTATGTCGACGGTTACCGTGAAAAGACCTTCCCATACTATGAGGAGTGGGGTGAGTTCTTTGGAAATGATCGTGCTACCGGAGCAGGAGCTGAGGACATAAGTGCTGACGTCCAAGATGTGATCAACAGCCACGACAATGATGGTTCTACTAGAGGGAACCCTGCTGCTGGAGTGGGCTCGCAGTCTGAGTGAGTCATTGACCTTGACAACAAAGAGTGGGCTGGTGATAACAACATGCCCCTGCCTCAAGACACATCAAAGATGTATCCAAAGGAGTTGTTGAGAAGGATTAAAAAGGAGAAGGGCTTGAAGAGGAAAAGGAACTCTGTTCAAGTTGATGTACCTACTATGGAGGTGCCACCCTATGTCGATGAGTTGGTGAAAAAGACAAATGATGCAATGGAGAGGATTGCTCTGACTTTGGCTGAGCCCCCTAAGGCAGCCCCCGACGACACCGCCACTACTCAAAGGAAAGGACTGTATGTTGCATTGTCTGAGATAGAGGAACTTGAAGAGGATGAGAGATTTGGGTTAGTGCACCTGTTGGCTCATTCCAAGGAAGACTGCGACGTGTTTTACGCACTCCCACAGGCGGCGTCAAAGCTCAGATACTTGACGGTACTTCTGAGGAAGAAGAAGAGCATCAAGTGAATAGTGCAACATGTCAGTATGGTCGAAATCATGTTTCAGTGAACTTTTTGGTTGAAGTTTAAATATCAGGCCCATATTTTGGTATCATTGGCTTGTAATGATAATTTATTTTGACTAAGACCACATTCATGTTTGTGGTGTACTTTTGTGGGCCTTAACTGATGTTTTTATTTTGTTGGTTTTTATACGAATTTCGATCGCTTGTTTAACTTATGAGAACTCCTTGGGAATCTTAATGTGCTATTAGAAGTCATTTCATTAATGTCATCAGTTCATTCATGAGGTAATGGTATCATTTGGCAAGCAGGTTGCATATTAATTATGCATACTGCTCCTTCCATGTTGTTGTTTATGGTCACATTATATAATTTCTATTTTGATATAAGGAGCAGTATGTATACTTGTACATGAGTTGTTTGTACAGATGAAGCACTCATGTTGTGAGTTTTTTTTCAGACTAATGTGTTCACAAAGTGCAGATAAATTCTTGTATATATTTCTCTGTCCAGTTGATCACACAAGTACTCTACTGATTTATAATCTTGTGATGAATAAAATCTTTATTCATGGCCTTCAATCTCACCTTCAAATAACATACTGTCAAAAGATGGTAATTTTTCTCTAGTTGATCTTACATATACAGAAGATGGTCATTTGCCTTCAAATAAAATACTGACAGTATTTATCAAAGGCCTTCAATTTTGGTTACTTCTACAATATAACATTCAAGTTTTCATATATGAAAACCCGATTTCATTCAACAATGTACCTAAATCTATATCAACGTTAGGAAAAGTTAAATAAACAAACGTTTTCTAAAAGCTATATCAACCTAAATTTCTATTCATATGTATTATGCTTTAGTAGAAGTTAAATCAACCAACTATTATTTCATTCAAGTACAGGAGAACGAGAACATTTATATTTAAGAAGTTCACCTAAACAACGTTTAAAGCAAATTCTGAAAAAGATACATAATCCAACAGAATGATATATTATTCTCTAGATGGAACGCGAACAATGATTCGAATTAGGACAGCGTACAACGCATCCGAATCAGGAGAAAACAAAACAACAATAACTCCAATAAAGGAAATACATGTAGATAAACAACAGAACATGCGACCGACAATAGTAACAAGACCAATGATTCGAATTAGGACAGCTAACATCGTGTCTGGATCATGATAGGAAGATCAAATACATTCAATAAAAAAGCGAATATGTAAAGGGCCTATTAATCGGATGTCTTAGCAGAGTACGAAGCAACGGAGACGGCTGGTTCGGCGAAAAGGGCCTATTAATCGGCTGTCTTAGCAGAGTACGAAGCAACAGAGACGGCTGGTTCGGCGAAGTAGTCATTGATCGTGGTAGGGGGTTTCTTCTTCAGAGTAGGAATCCTGCGAGCAATGCCATCAATGTTCGACAAATTATCTTGAATGGATCCACTATCGTCCTCGTTAGGTACCAGTGACCGGGGGGGCCGGAACCTGTAAATACGATACGAGTTTGGCTTAAATGTGTGGTGTAACAGGCCTTCTCGATGCAAAGTTTTTAGGAAAAGGTGATCAAATCATATTTAATAACTCTTACGGATTGCAGTTATGATCTCATCGGTCATACGCAGACGTCCACGACGTGCGGTTGGTGCATGTACCTGAGCCTTTCTCTTGGCCTTACCGAAGAGCCTAACCAAGTCAATCCAAGTAAACTCACCGTGTTTAATATACGCCATCGACATCTGAAACTGGACCTAAACAAGCATGTAACATAAAAGTAAGTTATACTTAAAATGAGATAACTTTAAATACATAAACAATGACTTTAGATTTACCGTGTTGAGTTTCTCCCACAAACGAGCCAGTGTGGATAACATGTTAGTTTCCAGGTCCCACCGAGCATCTTCACATCCAAGGACCGTTCGAAAGCAATAGTGGCGTTCCGCTAGGAGCTCGAATCGAAACAGTATATCGTTCGATGTGAACGAGGTATTGTTTTTGTAGTTCACATATTTGGCCGCGTTATCGATAATGAACTCCAGAAACTTTGAATTTTTCAGGGGGACACAACCACGATCAGTCAAGCGTTCCTCCTTCAGGATGTCGATTAGACTTTCATCATACTTCTCGTCCCAGCCTCGTCATACAAGATTGCCTTCTGGTACTTTGTCGCTTTGAGATCAACATAGTAGATTAAGTTAGTTAATTATAAAATTGGATTCAACAGTAAGTGGGAGGCAAAATGAATGAGAGGTGATTTATGTGGTGAGCAAATGTAACTGGAATGGTATGATTTATATAGGATATGCACTACACTTGAACTATATGCTCTCTGCTGACATGGTGTTTTGGCATTTGTTCACTGCCATTGGCATGTGATACAACCAATAAAGTCCAAAAAAATTAAAGCTTTTTAGAGGAATCTTGATTGCAAAAAGTAAAAAAAGACAAGAATGCATTGCTATTCTTAGATGCTTGAGCAAGAAAACCAATCAAATGTCCTATTTTTGCCCCCATCTCTGGAAATAGACAAAAATGCATGCGTTCTCCATACACCATGACACATACATCAAGATTTTGTAGACTGACTCGAGGATACCAGTGCACAACTTATCCTCACTAATAAGCCCAACAAACTAGGTACAATTCAAGATACACTATCTCAAGCATATGTATGTCTGATATGAAAAAAAAAAAAAAAGATGAAGTACCTTCATGTCCTCATAAGATTCTTCACATGCAGACCACTGAAAGCACTGGTACTATTATTCCATAGTAAGCTCGGTTGATGTTCATCAGAAATTAGATCAAATACACATTATGCTAATAATACTTTAATCTATAAAAGTAAGTTAATTTATGTATAAGTTGTGGTTGACAGAATGTACCTTCTAGTCTACATCTTACAATACTGGAATTTCTGCAAATTCATGATTCATAAATCAAAGGAGCTACAAGCATAATGTTGTCACACCATATAACTTATTACAAAGTAACAATAAAAAAGAAAAAAATTACATAAAGCATAATCATGTCATCCCATACAACTCATTGCAAAGTAACAAAAAAACATCTATGTAAATTCATTTCTTGATATTTCTGCAATCCTTTGGAGGGTCACTTAAATCTAATTTGACGGTTGAGTAAAGGTAAGATTAAGAACCATGGTTGATCTCAGTAGTGTAACCATTAACAAAAAGAAAACAACAAAATGCAAGATCAAATGAGCATGACAGTAGAAGATATGCTTCAATACTGGACCAAAGAGGTTGCAAAGTATAATGAGTGACCAACAACAAAAACTAGGAAAAAAATGAGAATCAAATAGCTGTAAAACATACCAACAAGACAAAATAGTCCAAAAAAGAACCAATGTTTGGAAATAGGATTCATAACAATGGCTCACTGCCACTCAACCAATCCATAATAACTATTACAGAACTTATCAGCATTAAAGGAAATTTCACGTGTACATCACAACAAGAAACAGAGGAAGAACAAATAAAACCACAGCAAATAATAGAAACCACGATACGCAACAACAAGCGACCGCAACCCTTGCGACACTAGAATGTCCCAGTTCAGCAACTAATGCACCGCCGACTCTAGAGATTGCCGCATTCGTAGTTTGTTGAACAATATCAGGAACTTCAGAGGATGCACTTTGATCAATGACAGTGTTATTTGATTGATGATGGCCACATAAAGTTTTTGAGACAACTGATATGTATTTCTTGACATAGGAACAGCCTGATAGTTTTCATTAGACCACGACACTGCACTTGCGGAGGATGGATAACGTTTGATGCAATTGAACCGGGGGTCTAAAATGTTGTCTGCCCAAATGAACCAATCCTTGTGGTTCAAGTGCATGGGACATACATAATAATAACGACTAGGGTTCATTACACTCCTCGACATTAGGTAGTGCATAGTACCATGACTACACGGATAATTAACGACAAAAGGCCTGACCATCTACGAAAGAATTATATTGATATCAGTGCAAATAAATTAGTAAAACATCGACGGTTATATGCTTCATATCAACTAACGAGTGTGATCCTATAAGCAGCAAGAATTTTCAACACCCCGCAACTACCCACACGAATTCGACACCTACACCAGATTCTGCTTACAAAAATTTAGAAAAAGAGTTCGAAACTTGTAGTTACCTTCGATACCACCTGTAGAACGCAAAGGACAACCGATTCGGTGGTAGCGCAGCCATGCACATAGTGAAAATTGAAGAATTGGAAACAAAAAATTAGAAATTGGACAATTAACAGCCTCGAATTTAACTACAATTGACAAAATACCGTCTTTTTCTAAATGAAATACATACCTATTCGAATATGCAACAAATTTGATGAAATCTAGGGTTTCGCGTGATGTAATTGAAACGCTAAATTGTGTAATTAGTGGTTTTCTTAAAAAAAATGGGGGCAAAAAATGAATTACAAGCAATATCCACATATAGTCATTCAACATAATATCAACCAAACACGTTTTGATAAATGGAGTTAAAATAGTAATTTCTACATCACTTCAACCAAACATGGTTATTGTTACGCATATGTAATAAGAGACATTTTTATCTAAGTAATAGTTAATCTATAGATATAGCTGTCATTGGAACCAAACACGCCCTAAGTTTATATTATTATGATAAAATTATGGAAGTTTATATTATTATGATAAAATTATGGTTGAACTGAGTAGTAGTTTTACATAACACCAAATAAACTAAAGTAATAATGCTTGACTAGTTAATTAATGAGACCCAATTTCATCACGGATTTCTCTTTAAGGTATTTGTGTTTCATTTGAAAATAACTGCTATGTATGATGGTCAGGGAATAAAAACGGAGGTTAATTAGTAAACTATACAAAATTGTCAACCAAGCTCTAGAGGACTCTAGTGGTTTAAATTACAAACGAAGTATATGATAAACTTCTATAAAGATGCGATTGAAATGTTATACATAACTGAATGTTAGAGTTAAGTAAATATTTATTGGCATTTCAAACTCTTATGTAATGGAATTGTCGAATCTTCATAAAGTAATTGGTTTGTGATGAAAACTAATCAAGTATTAACTAGTTACAGTAGTTAGGAAATTATGAATTGTCTATACGACTTATATTAATCATCACTTCACAACAAATTGAGTTAAATCTAAATTCTTAATGAAAATTAGTACGAATATTTAACAGTCCTATAGAATAAGGATTTGATTAACAAACATCATTCTCTTAGGTATCCATGGAGGTGAATGTTAGAATACTAACGGTTTAATAATTTGAACCCTGTAACTATTGGTTACAATTGAGCTAGTACACCTGTATGTATATAATTGTTGATAAGAGTATTGAATACATTATCTTCTAGCAATAATCAGATCAATACTTTTAGCAGGTCGATCCAATTTCGAGTATCTACTAAAGATGTTAATAATAAGAACAGGAAGGTTATTCATTAAATAACTAGTTTATTACATCAGAACTCATATAATGAAAAGTATATCAGTTAAACAATTTGACCACTTGCAATAATTTGAGAATAACTATTGACCTTTAACTTGGACCCTGGGTTAACTGCTAAGGTCAAGACTCGGGACTTGCTCGAGCGAGGTGGTTACCGCTAGACGTTGTTGAGCCTTTGCTTTTTCCACTTTTATAGTCGTATTTCAGGTGAGTGCTCCTAAACTCTACTATTTTGGAAAAACTGGAAGGAATGCAGGTATATCTATGTATGCATCTATATTTATGTAAACACAATTTTCTGCATATTGAAAGGTCATTTCTTCAAAGAAAGGTTTATCTAGAATTGTTCATTTCTTCAAAGAAAGTTTCGGTAAATTGGGTAATCGAACAGTTCAATTCTTGAAACCAAGTTTCTGTAAATTGGGTATTAAAAATGTTCAGTTTTGTAAAAGTAAGTTATCCGCACATTGGTTAATTGTTTTAAATTATTGAAATCGATATGATGAATGGTGTCACGTTGGGTTGTATTCGGATTTGATTAGTTACTGGATCCAATGTTTGGCTTGGGAGTGCAGGGGGTACCGTCTGGCGGCGGCAGGCTTACCGGTAGGACCTTTTATCCCCATGGGCCCATTCTCTCTCAGACATAACAGGAGGAGGTTGTGTCTTTGTTGGGTCGTAGGATTTCCGTATGTACCATGACATACGTTCTTGATTCCAAGGTCGCGCCTTGAATGAGGAGATAAGGAGTACTATTATGAGGTGATAAGGTGGGCTGCATTAGCAGAATAACGTGGACACCGATCATCAAACGTGAATTTGTTCTTTTGTTAAAGGGTTGTTGTTAAACCACGAATGCTTGTGATTTCACGATTCTATTGCATGACATTTGTGTGCATTTTAAGTGTATCTGTTAAACTGTTTTGAAATGAAAGATATTGAAAGAAAATACTACACTTGCACACACGCATGAGCACTCATTGAGATTTTTATCTCACGTAAAATTTGTATTTTTTTTCTTCCTTCCAGATTAAGACGAACTAGGTTACTACCGTGTAATGACCTAGGAGCCTTTGGCACTGGGGAGCGTTCAGAGTTCACTTGGTTTTGGAGTTAGTTGAGTTTATGTTTCTTTTTCATTAGCTTAGTAATTTGAGTGTATTTGATTCAGATATTTAACATTTAGACATGTAATAGTTGTTATGATATTGTTTTGTTTATCTCGAAATTATTGGGCTGTTACAGATAGTAAAGTATTTGAAGTCAAGCAAGGTTGCAGTAAGAGAGAAAGAGTCATATGAAACATCATTTGAGAAGTTTAGAGTACGTCATGGTGGTCTGGAGGCTTCTAAAACCAATATTTGTAAAAGGCAGTTTACGTCCATATCACTTATAGGTCCACATTTATTTGAACAGTAAATGATCTTTTGGCTAACACTTCTTGTGATTTGGAGCGATTTTATTTAATCAATGCATCCACATTTATTTGAACAGTAGTTGTTATTTTGAAACTTGAATTATATATCTTATAGTCGCAGTGGTATTATTGGTGATTTCATTAGCGATGAGACTATACCGTTTGTGTTGGCTTCATTTGGGAATTCATAATACCTTAAAGGGTAAAGTCACATTGTATCATGTAGAGTAGATTGCCTTTGAATTGATTGACAAGTATAGGGAAGATGTAAACCCTCATAATGAATATACATGTTATAATCATTGCGACTGCAACATGTTTTAGAATTTGGTCTTTTTCTTGATTTGCGTCTCGCACGCGATAATGAACGTATTTCTCGTTGTAAGATTAGTCGCAGTACGTTGACAAATATAACGCCACTGCCATAAAATTATGGTATGAATGATTTATTCATTTAATCGTACTATCGCATTACTTTTTAGCATCTAGCAGTATTCTGCCATTATATAGGTGTTATCTTTAGTTTATTATAATTATGCAGAGTGGGCGTCTAGCTAACTGTTTGACCTTTGCATCCTCAGGCCAGATTTAGAGGAGGTATTTGGCGACGATTATGTGCCCTTGAGAGTTGGGGTCTCATTTAGGTGCTTTATTGCGCCTTAAGAGGCGGGGTACCGCATAGGTACTTGTTTTTGTGTCGTATGAGACGGGAATACCATGTAGGTACTAGTCGTTGTGCCTTAAGAGATAGGTTACCGCATGGGTACTTGATGTTGTAATCTTGTTTATCTTTGCTCATTTTTGTCTGGATTAATACAAGCGTGTCATCTCATATTTGTGCGCGAATTATTGCAATTCGCGTGGTGTCTAAAAGTAACTTATTTGTTTGTAATATTTGAAGCAATACTATGTAAGGAATCATGGGTACCTCGTGGGTGCATGATTCATTGTCATTTTAAGCAGGGTACTGCGTAGGTACATGTTTTGTTGCCGTTTTAGGCACGGTACCACGTAGGTATGTATGTCTCTGTTGCTATAGGCATGGTACCGCATAGGTACATATTTATTTGCATTCTTGGTTTGGTACCGCGTAGGTAAATGTTCCTCTGTTGATTTAGGCATGAAACTGTGTAGGTAGATGTTGCTCTACCATTTCTGGCATGTTACCGTAAAGGTACATGTTACTTTGCCATTTCGGGCATATTATCATACAGATAGTTGTTACTCTGCCATTTCTGGCATTCTACCGTATAGATAGATGTGACTGCCATTTCTGGCATATCTCGTTTGTGTTGTCGACATTGTCTGTTTTCTCGGTTAATTCATGAATAAAAGAGGGTTTTGGAGTATGTTTATATATTTTCTCATTTCATTTATGTCGTAATTGAATAACGAATTAAGTATAATTTGATCATTATGAAGAAATCCAAAATCTTATATCCTCTAGGATAGTAAATAAATAAATTACATGTTAAGGTATTTCTAGCTTTTCTATAGGATTGGAGATAACTCTACCATTTTAAGGTATTTGATATCTTGTCCCGTAGGACAAAAAAATAAGTCTACTTGTTAAGGAGTTCTCTACCGTATCCCGTAGAATAGGAGATATGTTGACATGTTAAGGTATTTCTCTGTCGTATCTAGTAGGATAGGAGATACGTCCACCGTATAAGTAGTCAAGATGGTATAACCTCTGTTGTTGCATCACCGTATCCACCATAAGGGTATATGAATATTCGTCGTTGTAAGCAATATGTCCTGAAGGTGAGACCTTTGTTGTTATATCATTGTATTTACCACGAGGTTATATGGAAAGTCATGTTGTAAGTGAATTGTCCTCAGGGCGAGACTTCTCTGTTGTTGTATTAGTGTACCTACCGCGAGGGTATATGAACAGTCGCCTTCTCAAGCAATATGCCCTGAGGGCAAGACCTCTTTGTTGTTGTGTCAGCATATTTATTGTGAGGATATATGGACAGACGTCATTGTAAGCGATATGTCCTAAGGGCGAGACCTCTCCGTTGTTGTATCAACGTATTTACCGCGAGGGTATATGGACAGTCGCTTTTCAAGCGATATGTCCTGAGGGCGAGACCTTTTTGCTGTTGTACAATCATTTTTTTCTTTTCTTTTTTTTTCTCCTTATCTTGATGGATAGGGGATCTTCTTTTCTTTTATTTGTCCTCCTTATATCAATGGATAGGAGATTTTTTTTTTCTGTCCTTATCTCGACGGATATGGATCTTCTTTTCTTTTATATGTTCTCCTTATCTCGATGGATAGGGGATATTCTTCTCCTCGTTTTGTAGACGGATGATGTCTACGTTCCCGTCATTTAAACGGATAACAATATATGCAAGAATATATCAATATAAAACTTTAAGATACATAACAGCCAAGAAACAGATAGCATTCGATCTGCCTACCCTTAGGATAGGAGATACCTTTACCCTTTAAAGTAATATTTCTATCTTATCCCATAAGATATGTTCGCTCCTGCAATCAGTCTATTAATATGAGAGAGAGAGAGAGAGAGAGAGCAAACCCCAGTTCGCCTAATATGGAGCAAAGGCAATTTAGGTAAATATAAATTGTTCCAACATAATTAAAAGCATAAGTTATTAAGTCCAAGTGATTCCTGGGCAATCACTCCGTCGGGTCTGAAAGACATCGAATCTGGGATGATATCGAATCTGGGATAATATCGAATCTAGTATTATATCGAATCAGAGCGATATCGAATTTAAGATAATATCGAATCTATCGATGTCGAATCTGGGATTATAACGAATATGAGGAATATTAAATATGGGATTATATCGAATTTGGGATAATATCTAATCCAGGTGATGTCGAATCTAGAATAATATCGAATCTGAGCGATATCGAGTGTATACTTATATCGGGTAAGTTATGATATCAAGTGAAGATATCGAGAGTCATCACCATATCGGGAATAGTGTATATCGAGGGTGGATGTGTATATCGAAAATATGCTCGATATCAAAAATAGGCTCGACACCGAAAAATAGGCTCGATATGTAGGTGAATCAGTATAACGTAATTAATTGCCGAATATGCAAGTGAACAATATAATATAATTAATATGACTTACCTTGATTGGAAGAGCAAGTGTATTGGGTGCTTGATATGCCCCAGGTTGTGATGAATGTGGGTCAGCCCAGAATCATAAGAATGAGCTTCATGTAAGGAATAGGTTCAATGGCGCTCCAATCTGCCATTGTTCTTGATGAACTCAATTGAATTTTAATGTTGATGCTTGTTTTCAAGTACATTCCAGTGTGTTCCCACAGACGGCACCAAGCCACCAATAATTTAATGAGTTGTCGTATATTGGCTCGGCAGACTGGCGAAACACTCCACGTCATGCTGGTTCGGGGCTAGGCTAGAACCAGATCGAAGATCAAGCAAGACTCACATCCTTTTTGGATGATAAGCCATTATATACTACCCACCAAGCTATATTTTCTCAACAAATTGTGCCTAACCCCGATAGTCCTCTAGGCCAGCAAGTTCCTCAAACGATAATCCATATGTTTAGTGAATGCTCAATAACCCACCCCATTATGCGGCAATTACTTCCATCCATTAAGTTGTTATCTTCTTCCCACCCCATCATCCACTTCCATTCAGTGCCTCGATCCCTCCAAGCATGTCGGGCGATTCTCACATGGACTATTTGGACATATAGAAACAACTTGGTCTTGAATGACATACCAATCATTAAACCTGATTCGTAATGCATATCTCTACCACCTCAATTCCGCTTCCAAACCTATCAGTCTACCGTTCTCAACTGAGCAGCAAACTACCTCAATCCTCTTTCTTAGATGGGTCCCACCACTTATAGGGTTCGTCCAACTAAATACCAGTGGCTCATTCTATGTAATCCGGGACAAGCAGGATTTGGGGACATCCTTCAACTAGATACTCTATAAATAATCAGGTGGAATTTTGGGCTCTAAAGAATGGGCTGATATTAGGGTTGAACATGCATATCTCATACCTCATCATTGCGTCCGATGTTTCGTTAATGATTGATGGTCTTTCCTGGACACAAGCTCCACCGGTTCACCTAATTGGTCTACTTCAAGGGAGTCGGACTAGCTTACATGCATTTGAAGCAGTCATTGTAGTTTTCAAGTACCGAGAACTCAACCAAACAACTGATTGTTTGGCCAAATTAAGTGCCTCCATCACTTCCAAGACAGCATCGACGTCACCATACCACGTTTCGATTTCCTGCCCAACTTGGTTGCAACATTTTTTACTTCTATGATATGTCTACTATTGTTTCTCGCTTTTCGCGTTCTCCTTCTCCATGTATTAAAACTATTTACTTACGTTACATTGACTTTGTTCTGCTAAAAAAATAAATTAACTTTAAACTTGTTTCAAATTTCTAAAATAGTACAATTACTGTTACATTTAATACTTGTGAAAGATTCAAAAAAAAATATACAAAGTTTGGATTCTTCTTAGTTAATATTATTAAGTAAATAGAAAGTCTTTTCATGGTCACTCCCCCTTTCCCTCCCAAGAAAAAAAACCAAAGAAACAAAAAAACACCAATCTCCGAACATTTCTGAGAATTCATGTGTTTCTCCAAAACTTATTGTATCATTGTACACCTAGGGGAATCTTCTTGTAGCCTCTTTTTTCGGATTTTAGAATCTCACGTTCATATGTGCCCCTATTGCGAAGGGGAAGTTTTTCGTTTTGTGGTTTCTGAATCTAGATAAGTGTACTCTCTCAACATGGTGGAGGCGTGAAAGTAATCTTTAATCTAAAAATACATCGGTATTTTAGGGAGTACATTGTTGCTTTTAAAACCTTAATGAACAGAGTAAAAAATAGTATACGTTACAAAGCTTAACGTTATATATACACAAAGACATGCTCTCAAGATGATTTGACAAAAGAAAAGAGCCAGTCGAAATTTAGTTGAAGTTTTGCTCTAGAAAATAGTTTTTCTTAAACTGACGTAAATAGTAAATAAGCTTGTTTGTTATGAACCGGCAAATGACGTGATTTCAGAAATTCGGAGAGTTTTGTTAATCGCGTACACGCATGAAGTACAGTGTTCTCTAATGTTGAGGGGGGATGCATAGCATATGAAATCAAACTATATTCCAAAAAGCCTGGAAAAGGCTAATTTTAAAAAAAAAAAAAAAAAAAAAAAAAAAAAAGACTACACTAAGTATCATATAGATATGTTGCTGCGAAAACAAAAATGTTGAGGGGGGATATTTATCCTACAAGCATCTAACACAAATCAATTTCACAGCTAAGAAGTCTTCCAACGATATCTCTATCAGCATAAAAGGTACAACAACGAATACCTTTAGAAAAATAAACTTAATATATATAACATTACGACACTACTAAATCGACTCTTCATAGCTCTCCTACAACTTAACCATCATAATCTCCCTGGGAGAACTTAATCTCTGGATAGAAGACCGCCACAACTTCATTTCCCCCAAATTTTCGTCCATTCAGTCCTTGTCGGGCTTTTGAAGAACCTTCTGTGTCTGTGTACTCCAAGAAGACCTACAGGAAAGATTTTAATCCTTAATTTGGAAGCTACAAGAGATTGATAAAAAACATGATACTACGCAAGTTTTCCATCATTCCATATCATATCTACTGAAATGTAAAATAATTGATTGGTGACCAACCTTTCCTACACCGGGACCCATTTCACCACTGGGAGAAGGCCGGGGAATAATCACATTCACCAAATTACCTGTAAAATTCGCGCCAAATGCTCAAGTGCCAAAATTAACAACAAATCAAAGTAATAGGTAGGATTCCAAGTCAGATGCTCCTTTTCTGTGTAGCAGAATAAAGAACAGATCACAAGGACAAGCTGAAGCCTTTAGGTCTCTAGAAAACTTAACTCAGCAAAAAAAGACAACAAGTAGGTAAGCTCTCAAAGAGATAGGAGCCAAATATTTATTACCAAACTTTCCGCATTCAGTTCTCATGTCGTCAAGTATATCTTCATAGTCGTCGTCATCCTTAAGCTCATCTGGAGTAACCACTTGTGTCAGGCACACGACCTTCGTAGGTAGAGCAGTTGGTGCTTGCATGAGTCTCTGCAAAATGAGTTGGAATTAGATTAACAATAATAGGCTCAGGGAAAAATAACCGAAAACATTTCAACTTCATAAAAGACATTGATGGACCACTAATGAGGTTTTCTAATTTTGATAATCAAACTTGAGAATGATGCATCAAATATCAAACTTAACAAGGAAAGCAAAAACAAATCTCAATACCTGCAATGCTATCTGTTGTTGCGCATGCAATAGCACACTCTCTTGTTCAGGTTTGGGTTGCGTGGTACCCTGGTTAGCACGCCTAACAGTAAGTGTTTTATCACCCATTTTTATCCCATTAAGAGCCGCACAAGCAATATCAGTAACAGATAAATCCTGGTAAACACAGAATGCATAGCCTTTTGAATTCCCTGTTTCTCTATCTTTAACTAGATCAAAGCCCCTAAGCGTCCCAAAGGACTCTAGCAGCTCCCTGATCTGTGCCTCTGTAAAATAATATGGTAATCCACCAACAAATATACGGTCAGGACCCTCAAGCCCGCCAGCAGATCCTGGAGTCAAACCAACAGCACCAAGATTCAAATTTGGGTTGGGTTGACTAGGTCCAAGAGCCGCAGCCAGTGATGGATTATAATCACTTGGTCTTCTCACTTTAACTGGTGCCCCCTGAGGTACAAATTACAACTTTTAGTTGGATAGGTGCATCATAATACAAAAACGCCATGGAAAGAACGCAAGGATACATAGGGATAATGGATTTTAGTGATGGAAATGAACTGGAAAAATATATCAATATCGGGGCATCAGTTGAGATGAAGATAACATTTAGTTATAAATGAGAAGAACATAAGAAATCAAAACGTAAAAACTATACAGTTCTCAAAGAAATTTGTATTTATAGTGTCCCAGAAACTAATACTCAAGGTACAAACAGCTTGTTGTTCTAAATTTCATGAGCAAGCAGTAAATAATGTAACTATGGTAGTAGTTATTTCTAATCTTTGGAGTTTACAGTTTGATACCTCAAAAATAATACCATCCAAAGCCATTGCATTACTAGCCTCCTCGACAGATCTCATCTCAACAAAAGCAAACTTCTTCTCATGGTTAATATAAACATTAACAACCGCATCTCCTGCAATCATAAAAAGTATCTTTTTAGCATCTTTGCAATTCAACTAAGATTGAATAAAAGAAGTATAAATTTTATGTCTACAAACCAGGGCCAGCTGTGTTTCCTCCAATTGCTGACATAACATGACTAAAGAAAGTTGCCACCGACTATCAGAAGCAAAGCAAAATAATTAATAAGTGTAAGCAGACCCTAAAGCGTATATTATCAAAAGCCACTGACAGCAAATAAAAAAATTATCTGCTAATGGATCAAAATATTACAAGATGAGAAACGTAACCAACTATACAAATTAACCCTCAGATTCAATTGACTGCACATTTACAAGTATGTTGAGAGCTATAGAAAATGAAAGAATCAGTTAATAAACATCCAGGTATCACCGTAACAATGTCATACCATCCACCACTGTAATCTTTTACCTGTTCGTTAGCTGTAGGGGAGAGTCCGCCAACATAGACCCGTCTAGCATGTCTGGTGGCCTGATAACAAAACAAGAAACCTCTTGAGTATCAAACAAAACAAGAACACAAACAGTGAATACACAAGCCAACCTGCTGGGTCATCGCCTGAACAGGCATCATTGGGAGTGCTCCAAACTGTCATCACAAAAACAACTTTAGGAGATGAATCAAGAAGCTTAAATGAATATAAGAACGATTCAGATAACCTGTCCAGATGATAAAGGTAACATGTTAGGAAACAATCCAGGAGTTACAGGGTTGCTTCCAGGCAGCTGACCTGCGAAGGCTAAACCAAGTTGCAAGTCAGAAACTAAACTTGGAAACTACTTACTCTGAATTTAAAGGATAGAAATATACAAACTTTTTACAACATTCTGTTACAAAACACCAATTTTAAAATTCTTATTTCCTGAATTGTTTAAATTTTAGGAGCACCATAATTACCCTATTTAATTAAACTACAGAAGGGAGCGTCAAGCATATGTATATTTTACGAAAATTACTCATAAAGACTATCAAACATGTGATTTCTGGTTGAAGATGGACAAGACCTGCATTGATTCTTCCTTGTACATAAAAGCTACAGAAGTCGGCTCACGCCCATTGTCAGCACAGTGGGGCTAGTAGCCCAACATTGCCTTCTTAGAATATAACATAGGACATACAAAACAAACAAACAAACACCAAACACAACAAAAACCAAAAACTCTCTCAGTTTCAATCGCTAGACAAAAAAATAAATGTAAAAGGAAGAACTAAATAGCTGACAGTTGACCAATACACCAAAATTGAAGAACTAGGTATGCTTACCAAAATGAACCATGAACTTGATATGCACTTTCCACGCTATATCAGAGAAAATAATAGTTACCATAATGATATACTGCAAAATGATCGTAGGGCTGTACCTGCAGCAGCAGCCACGGCATTGGGAAGTAAAGCAGCCGGAGGCGCCATGTCAAAACCACTTGTCCTTTTGCTGTACATTACATCATTAATGACAACCCCATATAGCAAAATAAAATGATGGTATGATTGGGCATAAAGTAAAAGATATAAAGCACTCTAGCATGAAACAACCAAATAAAATACACCAAAGTCGATGAACAATTTAGTAAGAAAACTTGGCAGAAATTATCAGGCTGTGATGCACCAGCAAAAAATTGAAGATTCAGCTACAACCACATTACACGTGAAACTTGTCTTAACACCTAAATAATTGCGCTTACCTGCCCATATGCATTTGCTTTTAATCCTCTAGACTTTCCTTCCTTTGATAAAGACCATATACACTACATTCCTCGATCAGTACATGTGAAACTAAAAAGGAAGAGTCTACATGCATACTCTAACACCAAGAAAGACCAGTTTGTATAACTACAGGCTTTTTAACATCTTTTATGAGAATGAAATCTCAATTTTTGAATGGCAAGCGACAGAAAGGAAACAAAAAGAAGAAAAAATGTGGGGAGAGAGAGAGGAGACAAAGAGAGGGAAGAGAGAGTGTGCAAGGTCAAATCTACCTTTTGGAGCGTGAACGAGATCGTGACCTTGACCTGTGCTCAGATTTAGGCTTTGAACGAGATCTAGACCTGTATCTGTGTCTATCCTCCCTCTCTCTTTCATAATCTCTCCACCTGCAAGATAAAACAATTCAAAAACCGGAAAAGTTTCACCATGATATATATATATATATATTACTGGATCAACACTGTATGAATGAGCTATAAGTAACATGACAATTCTGAATCACGATAAAGGAGGATGATTGGTGGCCAGAAAAAAAAAATGCTAAATTAAGTCTTTAAATATAAAATTTCCAGATTAGAAATACAAGCTAAGACATTTTTCTAACTAGACTCTAGAAGACATATAAAGCATGGCATTAAATTCCAAATGAAAGAGAACAATCTGTAAGCTAAATAAATGAAGTAACGGCGAGCTCACCTGTCGTAGTCACGGCCTCTGTATTTGTCATCATCTTCGTCCCTATCTCTTGTTTTCTCCCTTTCCCTTCTTTCACTCCGATCCCGGTGTCGGTCACGATGATGACGGTCGCGATCCCTGTCTCTTTCTCTATCTCTATCTCTGTCTCTGTTCCTCTCCCTGCCTCTCTCTCGATCCTTATCTTTGTCCCTGTCACGGTCTTTATCACGACCCCTATCCCTTTCTCTGTCCCTGCTTCTCGAGGAATCCTTCTCCCTGTCTCCATGCTGTAAAAAGTGTTGAGCAAAAATGTATAAAAAAGGCATAAAAAATTGAGCTTAAACACAAAATAAAAAAGAAATGTAGTAGTAGAATGGAAGGAAAAAATTAGCAACTTCTGATTCCATGAAAAGTCAGAAATTAGATGGTAACGCATAATTACCAACAAAGATTCTGAGAACACCATTTAGCGGTAATAGCCATGTAAGCACGTAGCGTACACACATTCACAATACCGTAGTATAATAATATATACTTATAGCTGCTAACGAAGTTAAATCACAATCTAAACTGCATACCTTAGAGTCTGAGCTTGATGACCCTTTCTGAACCTGTTCCGGCGAGTCTCCCGGATAAGAAGAACCGGAATGGTTTCCGTCAATTCCGTAACTTGACATCTGCAATTGTCAAACAAAAAAAAAAGTTTTTCATATTTTGATCCATAGAGCAGCTTCATGGAAACAAAATTGATGAGTAACCAATTCCCTTTGGGGCGCTAATTTATTACAATCTACAGAAAATCAATTACAGCTATAAATAATAACAAGGTAGTTTGCAGTATGGAA
Source organism: Linaria vulgaris (assembly GCA_948329865.1). Lineage (NCBI taxonomy): Eukaryota > Viridiplantae > Streptophyta > Magnoliopsida > Lamiales > Plantaginaceae > Linaria > Linaria vulgaris. The sequence goes on from OX415250.1 coordinate 65,756,502, forward strand.
ATCAAACAGAATTCGATTAATCTAAAATTCTTAAAAATTTTTAAAAAAAAAAGGAACACGGAAAATAGAGAATATATAGCGTCTACAATTCATCAACTATCACTAAATTGTGAATACCTATCCCGAAAGGAAAAATTGCGAACCCTAAAACTTTGTGTGATGATGACTGACGAGTGAACTGAAATCGAGTTTTTCCATTCTACCTTTCAAACCAAGGTGAGGGTTTATGCCAGAGTTAATTGCAGAAATTGCCCCCTATGTTGTTTCTAAGTTGGCTAAAAGGTCGTCTGTTATTTTTATTGAAAAAACTTTCCAGTCAATGACAACAATATCCCTCATTTTCGAAATTGACTTCACGAGTCTAATAAATAAACATGTCGTTGAGAAATTTTATGATTCAAAACGCACTGTTTTACCCTTGGATCTTTAAATTATTAGAAGAATAATATACATAGTGATGCTGAATAATTTCGTCACACGTCAGACTAACACAAGCTCCTTATTAGTCTTAAGGTAGCTTTGAGTTCGAAAAACCTCCACTGAAAAATACAGCACATTATAGCTCAAATACAATGTGGATCGAATAACAGTTTTAAGTCGTGAATTACAGTAGATATGAAATAGTTAAGTAAGTCAGACGTATCTTCTAGGTCGGCCAGAAAGAGAACGATGCGGATTGAGAGTGTTAATTTCGGATTGGACTTCGGACTAAGCTAAGCTCCCTATGTGTCCCTATTTAGGGAATCAAGTCGAATATAGTTCAATGTTTCTCTGTGGTGGTCGATCGTGCTCGGAGGTGAAGTTCAAACCTTTAAGATCGGGCATTTGCAAATTGGATATTAATAGATGGCTCAGCATTGCGTGGACTTACGATTTTGACTATAACTCCTATTGTAGAGGTCAGATTTACAAACTACTTATTGATATGAAAACTAGACTTCAAGGGCTTTCCATAGATGTAGGCCAAGTCAGGTCAGTTGATGCGTGATTGCGTGGTGAGCATGAGGTTTTTGTGACGTATGCAATGAATAAGCTATGTGTATGTATTTAGAAGTGCACGGTCAAGTAATATAAAAGGAAAAGTAAATTACGTCCCAAGTATCGATCCCACAAAGAGTGTGTTATATCTGGTTTAGCAATGCAGGATTAAAATAAAGAAAACATCTAACGGCTACTCTAACCTGGTGATTTGGCTGAATCAGGAAATCTAATTACTCTGAAAAATGGAATGGAATTGATTCATTTGGTTGTAATGTAGATGAGAGGAAAGCATATCTAGAATTCAAAATTCATTATCAATGGATGTTGGTACTTCATAGACAAAGTGTCAATGTCCATATGTTATGCTTCTTGTTATTGATTTGTTGTGGTGTTCTCATTTTACCGTAATAAATTATGCTCATTTTCGCTAAAGAATCCTCTAGCTCCTTAATTACTTATGATTGTTAGATCGCTCAGCTATCCCAAAGTTCACCGTGTCAAGGACCCATACAGAGTTTTAGAAAAGAATTAAAGTTGATAATTGGTCTAAGTTTCTCGTGAGACACTAGTGATGAAGGCTTAGAGATTTGTTCGTGTGATATATACTATGAAAGTGTTGTGTTACCAATATCCCTCCATATGCATAAATTGATAATACAAGATAGTCTAACGTCACTAGTTTTGCTTCTCAGAAACATGTACGTGTTAATCCTATCATGCAGCATATGAAATGAGTAAGATCCAAAAAAACTCGACTTCAATAAGAATAATCAAAACATAGGTTCAAGGTGCATCCTGAGATAACCACATGACATCCCAGGCACTAGGTAAATTAGCTACTCATGATTGAAGATTTAAAACAATAATTCATCATGAACATCACAAGAAAGACAAAGAAAAGATTAAACTCTTGATCTCGGTGAAATGTCGACGTGTCTTCTTATTGATTCTCCTTTGCCCCTTTAGCATGCCCAACCCTCATGTTTTTTGGCTCACGAGATGGGCTGGATTTGGGGCTTCAAGTTGCTCTGGATGATTATGATCTTACTTTAATAATCTCCCAACTATGATTGCTAAAATAGATGGATGAATTATGAAATATGTTTTTCTTTGAGAAGTGTATTTTTGCGACTCCTTTGTGTGGTGGTTGGACTTCTCCGTTTATAGCTTTCTCTTGTAAATGTGTTTCATAGGGTTTAGTCACGACAGACTCTTTTGTGAGAGTCGCGCCCACAAGTCAGTTTTGATCCGAGTTGGTTTGATACTGGCCAAACATTTTACCCAACTTAGACCAAAACACTACCTATAGAAAGGCCTTCACTCTCCAGGATCAAAACCATATATATTATGTTGAAACAAACTTTTAATTTATACAACAGAAGTCTTGTAATTACAAATAATCTTACAACTTTAAAGACAAAGTATTTGTGACATAATGAATTTTGTGAAATATTTCAAAATGCAATCTTGACACCATTCAAATTCATCCATGCTTCTATGTCGGTCATATCGGAGGAATGAATTGAGAAAATAAATAGAGGGATCAGACTTTAATGACTTAGTGAGATTTATATATAAGGCTAAGCAATTTAAGAAGCAAATGGGGTATAGAAAAAATATTGTGCATAATACTTCATAAGCATGAACAGAGAAACGAGATAACAAATAGAATAATTTAATCGCATAGACGATTGAATTTGGGCATATAAACAAAATAGAATCCAACCATGCTCCCAAAATATTCAACATTACACTTCCCTACGAGAAGCGACCTCGCAACAAAACGAAGAGACGTGCTCGAGTACATGTCAATCCAGCACACGCATTATAATCAACTCCTAACTGTATGAAACACCTAGATCGATTGGTATTGAGTGGACTTACTTTAACTAACAACTCATGCTACCCAGCACTAAACCAACACAACTCATGGGCCAACTTCCCAAAGGCGTCTCAATGGGTGAAACAAGATTATCGCATGAGTTAGTAAGACGGATATACTCCTTTGATCTATAAAACTGAACATAGTTCGTTGCTCGTTGCACAATTCAAGAATAAATAGTTGTTTTCACATCAGAGCAGTCAAGATGATTATTATCAATATGTGATAACAAGTGACAATTTGAATATAATACAACAATGGTAAGAAAACTTTGATTATAAAACATGAAAGCAAAAATAATGAATCAATGATTGCTCGTGACTTAGAAGCAAAGAATCACGACTTTTATGTCCAAGTTCCTCAAGCCAGATGCCAAACGATTTTAAAGAAAATAAGATCAAACCTCACATTTTTCATTCAATTGTGTTGGTTGTCCTCATTAACTGTGCCAATCCCTAAATAAGAGCATAAAGCGTTAATGGTTACACTAACAACTAATAAGTTTAAGTTTTTCATAAGTTGTTCTAAGATAGCTGAAAGAGTGGCAAGTTTAGATTCTTATACTAATTTGACTTTTGTACACCTGTGATTATCATAATTAAGTTTTTTTTTTACAAAGATCCACACTTATATATAGATATTTGGATGAAATACAATTGATAAAGAAAGAGCTAGCGTTACTATTCCTATAGAAATCCGTGTGTGAGAGAAGTTGCTCTCGGATTATTTGAACATGGGTTGATTGTTACCTGATTTCGACCTTCAAAATGTTCTCTTTGGAAATGGTGTCTAAAGATGAAAGATGTCTAACTAAAAAGAGAATTTGTATCTAAAATCTGGCAACAATTGGACTTGTTTTCGATGTGTTATGATTTTGTTTCGTTCTCAGATCAGAATGCAGACAATGAAAGGTTTTGGTAGTTTTAGGGCAAAAGAACATAGAGAAAAATTATGAAACAACTTTTTTATGAAATCAAAGTCAAATGGTTGAATGTAGAGAAGAGGAGAATGCATGGACTTCAGTTAATAACACCACAAAAATTATTAAAACACAAGGCTGGAGTGTAGACAGAATTGTGTAATCATGCAACAAGTTGTCCACTTGCCTTGTTGTTCACATATTCTTTAGTTTTTCTTTTTTCAATATATCTTATCATATCAATGCATGTGATTTTAGATCACACGTATGATTCCCTAATAATTCTCAACTTAATAAATTTGTTTGATTAATATTTAACTATAATGATAATATAAAGATATATAACCATATTTATATAGATAACTATATATTAAGCCTTTTAAGCTAATTTCAAAATAGGTATTATAATTTAGGAGTCGTAAAACTAATTTAAGAATAAATAAAGTATGTAGAAACTCCCATGAACCAATCGTTAAGCTTTAAGACTAAATTGCAAATTTTACAACTATTTGGGGTCAAACTAAAATGGTTGAATGTAGAGAAGAGGAGGATGCATGAACTTCAGTTAATAACACCACGAAAATTATTGAAACACAAGGCTGGAGTGTAGACGGAATTGTGTAATCATGCAACAAGTTGTCCACTTCCCTTGTTGTTCACATATTCTTTAGTTTTTCTTTTTTCAATATATCTTATCATATCAATGCATGTGATTTTAGATCATACATGATTCCCTAATAACTCTCAACTTAATAAATTTGTTTATTTATATAGATAACTATATATTAAGCCTTTTAAGCTAACTTTAAAATAGTATTATAATTTATGAGTCGTAAAACTAATTTAAGAATAAATAAAGTGTGTAGAAACTCCCATAAACAATCGTTAAGCTTTAAGACTAAATTGCAATTTTTATAACTATTTGGGGTCAGAAAATGATATTTTAAAAGTTTGGGGACTAAACTAAAATATTTAGAATTGCATTGCTCTCTTACAAATTTTTGGGCCGTTACATATTTTCTCCATGTCGTACTACATGTCTCCTCGATACGTCGCACTGCTACAGTTCACAGTTTGTTTTTTATAAGTTGTTTTAGGATAGCTGAAATAGTGGCATGTTTAGATTCTTACACTAATTTAACTTTTTTACACATGTGATTATCATAATTAAGTTTTTTTTAACAAAGATCCACACTTATATATAGATATATGGATGAAATATGGTTGATAAAGAAAGAACGTTACTATTTTTGTAAAAGTTCGTGTGTGAGAGAAGTTGCTCATTGACTAAAAACAAAACTAGAACAAATGAAGACAGATGACTCCCTGATATTTTTTTTTTGGCTTTAGGGTGCTCAGAGAGGTTGTGTCAAATTCTTCTCGATTACGTTCATCGAATTTGTTCGTTAATGCTTCCCACTTTGCATCAAAATTTTGCCTCAGCTCTACAACTTCAGATTTGATGAGCAATTTGATTTGCTCCACTTGGTTGTGCAATACTTGTTGCATGTCTACCTTGGTTGGCTTTGGCTTCTCTTTTGGCCCGTCAATTCTACGTTCTCGGGGTGAGTAAGCGGCTACTTGTTTTTCTGTGACCATGTCTCTTACTAAGAATTTTCTATCAGACATGTTGGATGGTTCGTCGCTGCTTTGGTAACTTCATGATAAGTCCTCCATGTGGGATGTTATTCGTTATCTTTCCCTTTACAAAGTGGGTTGATGGATGCCATAATTTCATCACGCACCACGTAGATGCCATTGTGAATCCAAGGGAGAAATTTTCTTTTGCTGATTCGTCGTGTATGTGTGTGAGACTATGAAATTGTATCATGCTTTGTTTTGGTTTGGTTCACTACTAAACTAAATGTAAGCTAATCCAAAATACATAATATAATAAGACCGACTGGTTGATTGTTTTGGTTGTAAAGAAAATGATGAATGTGTTCAAAGGTCGGTTTCACTACAGATTCACTTAGTAGTTCATAGGCAACTCACCTATGCCTATTTAATCTTTTGAGTAATGTTGAGCTCCTACGTGTTCGATGAATCTGTGATATGAAGCTGGAGTAATCAGCACCGTAAACCTATAATCTCTCTGATTACCTAGAGCGTTAGCTCGCACAATTTAGTCATCATTCATTCTAGAATAGAAAGTAAATATGCAATCCAATTTACCTTCCGCTTGTGTTAACTAGGCGTACACTTTGCAAAAACATGTATTCGTGTGATCTAAGCATTTCACGTTAGCTAGGCACAATCACAAAATTTATTCTAACATAAATAGTTTAAAATCAATGGCTTCTCACAAACCAACACTCGTTAATCTTATCTTGCATCATATAAAACAAACCACATGTAAACACACCAGTACTTAGACTAAACTCCAAATAAACTAAAGGGAAAATCACAAGGCAGTATACAAACTTCGGCACTTTTTCGCACTTACCTGACCAAACTTTAAATTTTTGCACCCAACGGTCTGAACTTTTATTCGGTGACACTTTGCTATCTAAACTTTCAAAACGACCTATCCCGGCCAAAATGACGACACTTTGCCTCAAAGTGATATTAGTTTTCGGCATTGTGACGTACAAGTTGTTGCACTTTACTTTCCACATTTTTATTTTTTTGGCACCCGCCTATCTGAAGTGACTTCACGTTTACGTAACAATGTCGAAAAGTGATGTCACTTTGCTCGGGATAGGTCATTTTGAAAGTTTAGATAGTAAACTATCAACGAAGCAAAGTTCAGATAGTCGGGTGCAAAATTTTAAAGTTTGATTAGGTAAGTGCAAAAATCGTCAAAGTTTGGATGCTCCTGTAATTTTCCCTAAACTAAATAGTCATATTCATAAATTTGAGCTTCTCACTACTACAAAAATGGATAGTTTAGCTACTCATAATCTCAAGTTCAACAACAAGTAAATAAAAGGACAACATAAAGAAAGACAAAATATTAGAAGAACTCTTGAATCCGGTAGAACGTCAATGCTCTTAATCGTCAAATCTCTTTTGCTTCGGTTTCTTTTCACAGCTTTTGACTCTATGACTCTATGACTAAAACTTTGGCAATGAATGATGAGTAACTATGGATGTATGTCTTTCTCAGACTCTCTCTTCACCTCTCTTACTTCTCAATCGTGCATTACGAATCTTGGTATATGGTGGTACACGTTTTGGCTTGGCTTGGCTTGGCCACCATTTTTTTAAATAGGTTTTGGTTGTCATAGGGTTTGATCTGCAACCATCACTTAATCACATGTAAATTTACTTTTTTATCCATGTTGCGTTTGGTCAGGCGATAGTCGCGTGCCTCCACTGCATAAGTGCTACTCGCATCTCATATCGCGCACAGCTCGTGCATCCCCTTGGTTCATGTGCGACTCGCATACCGTAATAAACACAACATCAAGCCTTTCTTTGTCCCACGTGTGCGTCACACGTCGATTTTGATGCTACTCGCGATCTTCTTCTTGGCGGTTGGTGATGATTATAGGGCTACAACCCAGGTGTTGCTAGCGCTTGTCCATGACGTTGTTCACGCCTTTTCCGTGATCCCTCGGTTGGTCCTTAAACTGGTATCTTTATGCATTCATCAATTTTATGCTCCAACATAGTTATTTTGCCTCAACTCAACTCTAAACTACAAAATAACAAAATCATGCATACAACACAAGGAATGCTACAAAGTTGGACAAAGGAACCAGTAAAAAGGGCACAAAAATCACATCTTTTAGGCACCAATCAATACCAAACTCCTAATTTTCAATTTGAGCCTTATAATTAAAGTTACACTAACAATAAAAAGTTAATTTACCAATTTAGCTATATAAATTAAATTACACCATAATAACTACTTTATTTACTCTTTTTAGAACTTCCTCAATCTTCTCATATTTATGTTTTGATTAGACATCATATACAAAATTCATTTTCTTTTTTTTTGACTTTTACATAAGATTAAAGCGGTAAATAGAAAACATCTCCTGGGAAAGCCTCACGACCTGGTGGTCGGCGTAACAATAATGACATTTGTCGATAGGCCACGGCATGTTTACTAAGATCATCATAGATTATTAATGCGTGCATTCCATTATCGCGGAAATATTCCCCCATGGCACACCCAGAATATGGGCCCGCGGATACGATACTAAGAATCCGAAGTCAAGTAATCATTGAGTGAATAAGAGCTCATCCTAGTTGTCAAAATGATAAAGATTTTGTTTTTGTACATTTTAGTACGACAAGATAAATATACGGGTACCACTTGCCTTGATTTCTAGTAGCGCATGATTATTTCGCCAGTCTCTAGATTACTCTCTTACTAGACTCTCTCAAACCTCGTAAGATACGAGAAAAACTTTTGGTTTAATGGAAACCTGCACTTCAAGGAACAAAGTTAGATAATAACAAGATATAAGTAAATAAACTAATGAAATAGATATGCGGTATTGTGACTGAAACTAACCCGGAATACGTATCTCTCTAAGAAGAGAAAATCAAGTCGAACGTAGTTCATAATTTATAGGGTGCCCACACGAGGATGTTTTTGAGATTCTGTGAGCTACGTAGCGTTAGAGCCTTTCTAGGTCCTGAGGGTTTGTTGGACAAAGTTGAAGAGTGCTTGTTTCGTAGTCGAGGCCCAGTTGGCTTGATAGTTGACCATGCAGGGTGTTTGGCTCGTTTAGAAAATATTCCCGTAGCAAATGAGTGCTTTTGTAGGGGAGAGCTAGGGAAAAGCTCGACTATCAAAGGATAAGATCATCGGACTAATAAATAGTCAACTTGTGGGACTGGGTACACATTGGTGGTGTACTTGTCATATTCTCTTTGTACTACTTCCAATCGTAGACGTGGTATAGTATATAGAATAGTAGACATGCTTTCTAGAGAGAGAGTTGGGTGCTCAGAACTCTCAATTGTCCAACCCTCAAATGAGGAGAGGGGATGCGTATTTTTACGAGGGAGGAGCCTTAAGCCTTGGAAGTGGGCCTCACCACCCGAGGTGGGGCTAGATGATGTGGCACAACGGAAATGTCGAGATGCCACATCGATGATTCACGTCGGCATTCTTGTGTCGACGCGACAAATGCTTTTGCGACGATCGTCGCGACGTTTGGGAGGCCCTAACGTCCTTGCTCGTTTTGTGTTGTCTAATCGATTTTGATGACTTGTTAAAGTTTGAGTCTTGTATTTAAGGTAGCAAAATTATGAAACACCATCTCATATTAATATAATTCGATATTAAAAATACTTAAAATTAGTAAAATATTACAAATTTATAATAATACATAAAGATGTAATATAGTGAATATATATATATATATATATATATATATATATATATATTCCATGAAATAGGAGTGTACATGATCCGGATCGAGAATGGGATAAAATACTGATTCTCATATCCTATCCTAGTTGGGTAGTTTGGTTACTTGGCAACCAGGTACCCGAGCCCGTTTCTTGTTGTCCTGAACGCTTAATCTCGTTTCTTAATCTCAATTGTGTATGCCAAGTACTTGTTAATTGATTGCATAGTCTTCTCGTCTTGAACGAAAAGTACTTGATAGGAAACATCAACCTCTAAGTTGTTAGTTATTATCATTTAAATGTTATTTGGAACATATATTTGGGGGCACAAATGACCGTGGTAAAATCGAATTGTATAAATTGATGTTCTTGTATTATCAAAACAAAAAATTGATGTTCTTGTATTGTCCTTCTTAATTTAAGTTAATGATATGATGGGCTCGGCTCTGGGCAATCTTGTGTCAAACAACATCCTCTTATTTTTACAAATAGAGCTGTCCAAAATGCAAGTGCCACACCCTTACCTCTTTCCCGCAAAATTTTCAAAAGTTTAATAAACTAGGAGGTCTATTAAACTTAAAAAAAAAAAAAAAAAAAACACTACGAGATTGATTTTTATAGAAGTCGCCTAAAACTAAAAGTAATAATACATTGAACTAGTCGAACCATTCTTAAAAGAAAATGGTAGAAAAGGAAGGGGAAATGCTCCTCTAATAATTAATTGGATTCACATGCAACTCCGATCCGAGGTGCCGAATTGATATTCTTTTTCCTTGTTGTCAGACTATTATTTTCCTGCTTTTTTTATATAATATTTTCATATTGAGATTTTATTTTATTTTTGCTTTCGGTACCTGGTTTATAATAATATCTGAAAAAAGGGAACAAAACAAAACCAAAGCATTGCTTTAAGTGCTTTACAGTAAAACCATCACAAAATTCAAGGTTAGCCTTTTAATTGGTCAACTTTCGTTTACCTAAAAGAAAAGACAAAGAACAGGTCAGAGATGGAAAGTGGAAAATTAATAATAAAACTGTCCCATTTTCAAATTATCTTTCCCGTATTTTTTAATATTCCACTTTCCCATTTTTAAAGCTTGCTTATTAAATTTCCAAGACGGACCTGAAACCATTTTCTTAACCATAATTAATAGTTAGAATTTTGTAAGTAAAGTAAAATATTGCTGCCTCACCTAATTATATTTTAATTATTATTTCTAGTATATTTCATTTTCCTCCCTTCCTTTATTACTTTCGTAGAAAATAATAACCTAATTTTATCAATAGCTCCTCCCCCAAAAGAAAATCTGATTTTCATTTCCATTTAATAATATATATATATATATATATAATATCTGCTTGCTGAATAATGGGCAGAAATTCTTCATTCAACCCTGGTAAGTTGAAAAATACATACATGATCTTAGAATAATCAAGCTTGATTTAAGATTTGCAGAAAATTTCACACTTAAGCTTCTTTGTTGTATTCTTTTTTTTGTTTTATTAAGTTAAAAAGATTTGTGGTTTACCTGCTAGTAGTAGGTTTGGAGTTTAGGAGGGTTTAAGAAGTATTTAGATAAAATATAATTTAATAGGGTTTTAGGATTTTGTTATAAATTAAAATGGAGGAAAAAGAAGTAGGTTTGAATGATGATGTAAAAGTTGATGAGGCACCTCCTCCTCCTCTTCCGAATTGTGATGGTCAATCAGTGAAAAAGACGAAGAGGGGAAGGCCAAGGAAGTACGCACCAGATGGTTCTGTTGTTGCATTGTCACCCATGCCCATATCCGCTTCGTATCCTCCTGATTATTCAGCATGGAACCACACCGCACCCCGCCCCGTTCACTCTATCAACAACAAACAGAATCCAGGTATTATTATTATTGTTATTACTATTCTGTTTCATGTTTTTCTCCTTAGTACACTGTATTGGACTATTGGGGGGTCTTTGAGCTGTGTTGGTGACGAGACAAGTATCTGTCTTTTACTCAATAATTGTTGCATCATGAGTGAGCCTAAAGAACTTGAGTTGAATGGATAATGACTAGGAGATATCGATGATGTAATAATATGGATCTTATCCAAGATAAAGATGCTCCATTATGACTCATATTAGAGCGAAAGAATTTACTTGAAGCAAATTTCTGTGTGTGTTTGTCTCGAGTAATTCCTTACCAAGGTGTAGAATGTCTGGACTGCTATTTATTGCCCTAGGTCAGGGAAATGGAATTGGTTAATAAGGGTTTATGACATGTAGCTGATGAAGAAGAATAAGCATATTACCGATAACTTTTACTAGTTATCAATGGTGAAATGTTAATGGTGACTAATAATAATAATAACAACTTGCCACCTTTAAACATGTTACATAACATTGAGTATGTGGTTCCTTTTCCTCGTGCACAATTTACTCCCAAGAACTTCTGCTTCAGCACCTAAGTTATATTAAGCATTTGTAAACATTTGCATATCGGTTCTGGTCAAGCATTAAGTCTGCATATGCTGCACAAGAACACCACCACCCATCAACTAATTTGTTTTTTTTTTTTTATTTGCTTAAGCAAATGCCTTAGATGTTCCATATGCTGTAGGGGTGGTCATGGCATGCTCCTTTGGTGGAGGGTTTACGCCCCATGTGCTCGCTGTCAGTGAAGGCGAGGTACTACTTCTTATTTACTAATTCCTCAATCTTCCTTTTTGCATTTTCTGTAAACTTTCTGTTCATATATTATATTTTTAACTTCACTGACAACATGCCTTCAGCTGAATAAAAATTATTGGAAGGAGAGGAAGGAAAAAATGGGGGAAGAAGAGATGATATCATATATGCAAATTTGAAATTGAGCTTTTCTCATCCACAAAAATTAAACTCAAAACAACATCACACTTGGTTTTTTGGATCTTTAGAGAGGATAAAACGTAGCGAGTTATTCCATATTATTTTATCATCTTAAGTAATTTGATATCTAGAGACTAGTATCATCCAACTCAACTGAAGATATTGTTGTATTAAGTGGTAATGCAAAGCAAGACATCTCCAAAGTTAATTGAAGTGTCCCCTAAATGCCATGATTAGTGATTTATATGCACTCTTTGTGTCAGGATGTTTCGTCAAAGATAATGTCGTTTTCTCAACAAGGATCGAGAGCCATCTGTATTCTAGCTGCAAATGGTGCTATTTCAAATGTCACCCTTCGCCAGGCTAACTCTTCTGGTGGTACTTCAACCTATGAGGTATGAAGTAAATAGTTTTGTTCCACTTGCTAATCGTTGTCTGAGTCTTTCTCCTATAAAATTGAAGTTTAGTGGTTCACAGGTGGCTATTGTCAACAGCTATTACTTTCATGTCTACCAATTGTGGGAATCAAAGGCTGTTCAATGGTCCAGAACCAAACCAAACCATTTTGCTTTTCAGATAAACCAAACCAAACCAAACCAAAATAAGAAAACCATAACCAAACCATACATTACAGTTTGGTTTAAACAGTTTAGTGGTTCGGTTTGGATAAACCAAAAAAAACCAATTAAAAGCAAATGCAAGAAATAGTGCCGTTTTTGAAAAAAAAATTATTTTTTTAAGGAAAATTATATTACCCACTTTTTTCATTAAAGTTGAACTAAATTTATATTAGAGTTGATTAAATATTGTATTACCCTTTTTTTCTTTTATTAATTGGATTCTATTAGAGTAAATTAAATATTGTATTATAATATTTCTCAAACGAGTTAAACAAATTGCTTGTTATGTTTGTATGTGCTGGAAATTCAACAAAGAAAAAATGGTTCTTGGCCCAGAGAATTTGAACAATGTATGAACAAATTTTATGAGTTTAGAGTTCACTGTTAGTCTGTTAGTCTGTAGTTGAAGGCTTGAAGCAGAGAGAGAGTTCACTGTTAGTCTGTTATCTGTGTGGGCTGTGGCTATATGTTATAATAACATATAATATAATACGTTATATTATAACATATAATATAATATTATATGTTATAACTTATTAACATATAATATAATACGTTATATATAACATATAATATAATATGTTATAGGCTTAGAGCCAGCAGTGGGATACATATAATATAATATGTTAAACCTCCTAAACTGGAGGTGGTGGAATACTTTGGATTATAGGTGGTGGAATACTTTGGATTATATGTTATAACTTATTAACATATAATATAATACGTTATATTATAACATATAATATAATATGTTATAGGCTTATAGCCAGCAGTCGGATACATATAATATAATATGTATATAATATCAGCAGTGGAATAAATCGTTGATATATTTCATATTAAAAATATATTATATACATACATCATATATTATATTTATCAGCAGTGGAATAATATATCAGCAATTAAAAATAAATATGTTATATAATCAGCGGAGCTATGGTTTTTTTTTTAGTTTATTAACATTTTATTTTTGTTATTTTTAATAAAAGTTTGGTTTGATTTGGTTTTTTTGGTTTAATTTGGTTTACTTTGGATTCTATGCTATAAAACCAAAATAATTTTGGTTTGAACCAAACCAAACCATTTAGTAAAAAAGCTAGTTTGGTTTGAACCAAACTGTTATAATTCGGTTTGGTTTCATGGTTTAACCAAACCGAAAAAACCATTGAACAGCCCCACTTCAATCATCTACTATAGATAACACTGTCATTAATTATGATTTCTTTGTGAACAGGGTAATTTTGAGATCCTCTCTCTAAAGGGTTCATTTATTCTGAGTGATAATGGAGTGACCAAAAGTAGATCTGGTGGGATGAGCGTCTCCCTAGCAGGCCCTGATGGCCGTGTATTTGGTGGAGGACTAGCTGGCATGTTAGTTGCAGCTGGCTCGGTTCAGGTTAGAAAGTTGCTATTAGCTGGTTAAGCTTGGCCTTCCAATGACCGTAGTTTAGCCGGTTAAGCTTGGCCTCCCAAAGACCGTAATTTTCATGATGATTTTGCATCATTGTTAAGGATAATCACATTTATACCTACGGTTTCAACATAGACATCCCGTAAAGCTCAAAGCGCGTGCAAATGGGACACCTCTCTGAAATATTTCTGATAGGTGTCTATAATTATCTAGGACAGTATCCAATCTATAATAATAACCTTTTTAAAGAACACCATTGGGTTTGTAAATGAAACACAAACGTCGGAGGTAGCCCGTTGCAGCGTAAATATTTCCAGGCATTTTTGTGGTACAATCTGAGCCTTTTATTTGACAGGTTGTGATTGGCAGTTTTGTACCGGGACAGAAGCAACAACAGGAGCAAAAGCCTAAGAAACCAAAATATGAGCATACAATATCATTTGGCACTAGCCCTGCGAATGAACCTACTGGAGAAAAATATGAAGCATCCTACCACCAGCCAAAGTCAAATATGACCACTTCCGCTTCTTTCCATGGAGACAATTCAACTTCTGTGAAATCACTTCACGGTTTCAAGATCACGGGCCCTGAAAATAGACTCTCAATGGCAGGAGAAGATTCTAGAAGGCAAAGCCATGAAATTTCTTTCTGATTCTATTTTCTGTTTCTTTCTTAGCTGTTTTATCCACAGTAGATGTCTTAGGGTTAGCAAAGTGATGCCAAGTAGTGCAGGATTCCTCTATTTGGTTGAAATCTACTTTTGCCCTCATCTAGGTACTAGGATTAGAACTTTTTAGTAAGTATTGTCTCTGTTGTGTTGTGAATTCTATTTGGTTTGTAATTGATGTATTTTTTGTGGAAGTATGGTTTCAGCTGTTGTTGATATACATATATTTTAGAGGATTCATTGCACTTGTGGCTGAAAGGAGTAGTATGGTTTCAGCTGTTGTTGAAATACCCATACTAAGAGGATTCATTGCCCTTGTGGCTGTGTTAGTCGGTGTTAAACTGGAAATTGAAGAGTATCACTAGTCATGAATGATAAGTAAAGCACAATTGAAATAATAAAGTTTTAGCAAGCATGGTTCCAAAGACTGTTACTCTTACAGCCAATTACAAAACTGGAATGCATTAAAACTGCAGTAGAAACCTTGACAGAAAAGAAAATTTAGTAACAAAAGAATAAGCCCTTGCGTCAGTTTACGTCTACCAACTCAACATCAAAGACCAGCCAAGAGTTAGGTGGTATAGCTGGACCACACCCTTTGGCGCCGTAACTGCATTTCAGAAACAAACGGAGTCAACAATTACGTAATGTAAGCATATATAGTTATCAAATTGTAATTTGTTGTTCAAGGAACTATCTTCATCTCGAATCTCACTTGATTCAAAATGTATACCACACAGTCCACCAGAAATTGGCACCATAAGGTATGAATGACTATTGAGTAAAAGAAAATGTAAACAAGTGATGATGCATGCAACGCATTCTTCACTTAAGAAATCTATTTACAAAAACGTGTAGAGGAGGAACCTATACATCTACAATCTAATTACTTGCTTGGACAGCGTATAAATACTGGCGCCAAAGAATTTGTTACGAGTATTTAAGATGAGAATGCGCTACTCAGTTTGCTCCCCAACCCCGGAAAAGAAAAAAAGAATTGAAAGGCTCCATAGTATCTGTACATCAACTATGAGGACATGAAAGCACAAATATCACAACATACCCCATGGCTGGAGGAATTGTTAGTCTTCGTTTGTCCCCAACGCGCATACCTGTACATTCAAATAGATTCAGTTCTGTAACGTAAAACAAAATATTTTGTGCTAACAATATATAATAACAATTACCATTAACGCCAACATCCCATCCCTTAATAACTTGGCCTATGCCTGCCACCAGAAGGAATACAATCAGGAAAAACCAAATAAGTATTTAACAACCTTGTATTGCTGGATAGAAAAAGTACCTAAACGAAATTTGAATGGTGATCTCCCAACGTTCGAGTCAAAAATCTTTTCATTCTTCTTCAGTTTGCCAATGTAATGGACACTGACCTGCACATACAAAATCAATTACAGATTAGTTTGATCAGAAGCCGTTATAGAAGCACTCCTCCATTGCTGGGTGTTTCACCTTTTTCCCGGGGGCGGCTTTTTTTCCATCTGGTTTACCCATAGCCAACTCCTCTGTCACCAATCCATTTGGATATGACCGCACTTGTAATGACTTAACTGCTGCCTTCTCTTGTTTCTCCTCCGCAGATCCCTTTTTATCTTTGACTTTTTCCTCTGTATTTGGAGTTGCAGCACTCTCTTGCTGTATCTTCTGTTTCTTCTTCTTTTCTTTCTTACTGGGAATATAATTAAAGAAACAATAAGTATCAGAGTTATACCAATTCATTACATAGCTTTTCTAATAAACACTAGGTTCAAGATAACGAAGGAGTAAGAATAACCAGATAAAGTAGTTTGAGAGATGCAAAATACACAAGTTGGCAACCAATACTGGAAAGGACAAGCTAGCAGGAAGAAAGTTGGCATCAGGATATTACCTAACGACTGTTTTCATAGTTTCCAGTAATCTCCATAAGTTAAAAAGAGTAATTAGTTTGATTACTGCTGTGAGCAAATATATGCAAAAGTGCTCCAGTGGCGTTCAGAAAATATTGAAGTGACCTCTATTTTCGACAAAGTAAATTTACCTTGCAGAAGTTGGCTTTGAATCATTTCTATTTTCAGCCAGTGTAGACTTCTCCACACCGCCAGAATTTGTCACAACACTTTCACCAGCATCTGCTTCTCTTTTCTTCTTCTTCTTGTTGTTCTTCTTCTTTTGTTTAACTTCATTTTCTCTGCATTTGATAGAACCAGGAGCATAAAATACTAAAGCATCAGTCATAATTTCTGCCAAATAATGAACAAATTGGACAAATCAAACTCCCAGATTTGGTAAGCATAAAACCTACCCACCTTGTAGATTCTCCATCTTGCCCTAGAGCATCAATTTTTCGCTTTGCATGGCTTTTCTTGCCAGTCACCCCATTGTCTATATCTTGAAGATCAGATTTGCCTTGATGTGCAGATTTAGGAAAACCATCTTCATCTTCACTTTCGAAAACGGGAACACCAGTTCCAGTCTTGACAACAATCTGGCGGTTCTCATCATTGTCATTCGACTTGTTTAAAAGATTTTTCTTCTTCTTTGCTCGTTTGGACATGCCATTCTCATCACTAGGTTTTTCCTCATCCACTATTTCCTCAATTCTCACTAATATGCAATAAACATCCAGGAGAAAAGGAAAAATTAACCAGAGATCAAGTCATGGGACACAACATAGAATGAATGAATATTCACATGATGAATAACTAAACAGTAAATCCATACAAGAGGATGACCTTAAACTACTTATAATAAACACTTTTTATCCAGAACTATATGCATATTTAGGTCACAACACCTCCAGAATTACTCCTAGAGAAGTTCAAGGTGAAACTGGATACAACTGACTTGAAAGGCCACCAGAAGTTAGAAAGTATCCTATTTATTACTACCTAGGGACGTACAAACACTGTCTGTCTCTGAAGCAAGCAGTTTCAAGTAAGAACGATAAACACACACTATCAGAAGAGAAGATTCTAAAAAGCAGCAATTTTCCATAAATCCAGGATAGAAATATACCTCCGGTGTTGCGAACAGGTGAGTCAGAGTACATGCCAAGGTCGTCGTCGTCGATAAAATCAATGTCATCTTCGTCTTCATCTTCAGAATGGCAATCAACACAAGCATGCTCGTCTTCAGAATCGGTAACCATAACATCCTCACCATAAGAATTGTCATCATCTTCATCATCGTTTTCAGCATAGAAGAAACCAGATAGGTGGACAGTGTGAGGACCAAGAACAGAGAAAATAACTTGATCATCTTCTTCAAACTCAAGGTTCAATGCGCAAGTCTCGACTGTGTTTGGCAACAAGGAGCACATATAAATGGGCTTCTTATCACCGACATTACACTGAACAATACTCCTCTTGGATGAGGAGCCAGTACCCAAGGTCGCCTGAATATTAATTAATATATATATATATATATATAATCAATAGTGAATAAAAATAATTATCCTTAACACATAACAAAAATCTTATCGAAACCTGAGAGACATGCAGCCTTCCTTTCTCGTTATCGTACTCATGAACATAGGGCTTGCCTGGTTTGACTTCAATTCCTGATTCGATTCCATTAATTAATAAAAATTAAAAAGATATATGATACGAATTGGAGATGAAATAAAAAAAAAAAAAAAAAAAAAGAATGATGATGATTACCCCAGAAAGCCATTGCAGCAGCAGCAGCTGATTGCTAAAACCCTAGACCGAGAAGAAGAGCGGTACTGAAACGACTGTGTTAAACCCTACTCTTCTTCTATATATATATATATATATATTCGCGCGGCATTACCCAGCATTTTAAGTGTTTTTTTTTTTTTTTTTATTTCTTAAGTTGGAATTTTAGGAAAACGATTAATCTAGATTTTTCTGCTGCTGCCACAAAATGCTAAAATGGTCCTATAAGTTTCGAGGAAATTTGGAAATTTTTAAGCTCATCTAACTAGTTATTATCATTTGGAAATTTAAGGCCATTCACCCCCCAAATCCCAATAACCTTTCTTTGCAATTAACTATCAAAACTAATTTAAGGCCATTCACCCCAATAACCTTTCTTTGCAACTAACTATCAAAACTAATATATATGATATAATAATAATAGTTTATAAGACTTACCTTTTTTTTTCTTTTTTCTTTTTTGGTAATCAAAGAAAACACAAGATCAATTGTCAAAAAAAAAAAAAAACACGAGATCACTAGATCATGTCCTTAGCTAAAAAAACTACTAATACAAGGAGGAAGATTATCTCAAAATAATTATCTTTCTCTATCGCTCAATCTCGCCTTTGTTAAGCCATCACCAACTTGGTTCGCCGACCTCGATATCCAAGTAAGTGCAATTCCACGGCATGTGAATCAAGTAACTATCCAAATAAGATAAAAATACAAAGACCCAAATACGTCTCTTTTTAGTTTTTTAGACCAAACTAACCTTGTGGATCTTGCAATTTACAACTTAAATCAAACCATGCGTTGTTACTATAATTTCATATTGTTTTTTTTTCTTGTTTCTTGTTTAATCATATCCTCATCAAATCCAACTTTGTGTATTTTGGAATTATATAGCCACGCCCGTGAATGATTTTAATTGAAAATGAGCAAATTGTGTTATAATTTATTATGGCCTACTTGTGTATTATAGCATAAAGTGAATGGCAATACATGTTTGTGTAATTTTCTCAATGATGATGCATAATCGCCACGCCCTCGGACATGGGCGGAGAAAGGGGTACCCCACAAAAACGTCTAACGACCCTTAGGTCACGACCAACTGTTACTCATGTAGGGGCATACGGTCCGAAATTCGTAGAAGGTACCCCCGGGTCACGACCAACTAACACCCCCAATAGGGTATTCGGTCCAAACACCCGGAGAAGGTACCCCCAGGTCCCGACTGATCGACACCCCTAAAAGGAAACACCGCTCGGATCTAAAGACTTGGGTACCTCTCTCCCCCACGACCTAAAGTCAGTCTAGACCACGGGTACCCACAGAGGAATACCACGGAACCCCCCAGACCGAGGAGTAGACACCATTTAAACAGTTAAGTGCCCATTGGACCCCCGATGAGCGGTACCTAACACTTAGCCAAAACATTAAGGAGAAAGAAGGACACAACCACGACATTAAGGACACGAGTGATACAAGAAAGAGTCAAGACCCCTCTATACATGGACTAAAACGATAGAGTAATAATCATACAACTACAAAGAACGACCCCACAGATCCCGCTAAGAACAAACAGCCAAGAAAGTCATCCAACCGCCCATGCGGAACCTCGCACACGACCATGCTCGAAAGACGTGCCAACCACCCATATTCAACATAGCTCTCAACCACCCTCATTATGACACAAGACCACGCCTCATTGGCCCGAATCAACCATTGGGGCAGAAAGCGACAAACCTTACCGGTGCAGGCCAACGATTGGGGCAGACTAACTCTCCCTTATTGTCTCAGAACCACCTCTAAAGACCATTGGAGCAGACGTCGTCATTACCCGCTCAGATAAACGTCAGTCAACTCATGCCATTGGTCGTCCCCTGACACACGACCCTCATTGGCGCAAAAGACACTCACACCATTAGACGACAAAGCCACCCATAGTTAAGACGAGAAGACCAATTCCTATTGGCTGAAGACCCCAAGGCTCCCCCTAGAAATAGTCCACATTTCCAACACCATAAGAAGAGGATGAAATCCACAAGCTTACCCACATGCGTAAATTCAGTCCAAGTTTTGCTGACATCTCTGCATTATTGCACTTAGAATATATCACGTACTCTACTAGCTCTAGTTATCTCACCACACGATCCCTTGTAATTCACTCAAAGTCTTTAATAAAATAAGTGTGCCTCATTTCCCTCAAATTCGAGAGTGGCGTTCCGAACAAAATAATTAAGTATCGATATCCTCGAATACCTCACGGACCCGGACGATATTGCATCACCACTCAAAATGGCACCTATAATTTGTATTAGACTAAAGATGAATAATAGCTAGTTTCAGCCATACATCCTTTTAATTCAATTGTATGATCAGTAATTCGTTGATTATCTTTTTCAAAGGAAATACGTGATATATATTTGATGATGCATAATTCGCCACGCCCTCGAACATGGGCGGAAAAAAGGGCCCCCACAAAAATGATTGATCATCTAATGGAAGGGCACGCTCAGGTCATGACCAGCCACTACCCAAATAGAGGCAAATGGTCGGGGATTGGGAGAAAGTACCCATGGGTCACGACCAGCTAACACCCCAAAGAGGGTATTCGGTCCAAACACCCAGAGAAGGTACCCTCGAGTTTCGTCCGATCGGTGCCCCCAAAAGAGGATACGGCTGGGATCCAAAGACTCGAGTACACTCTTCCCCACGACCTAAAGTCACTCTATGCCCTGGGTACCCACAAGGAAAGACTATGGAACCCCTCCCAGACCGAGGAGTAGACACTTCTCAAACCGCTAAGTGCCGCTTAGACCCCCGAGAGGTGACATCTAACACTTAGCCAAAATATTAAGGAGAAATGAGCACACAACCGTGATATTAAGGACACGAGTGAATATAAGGAAGAGTCAGACCCCCCGATACATGGGCTAAAGAGATTGCTTAATAATCATACAACTACGAAGAACGGCCCTACAGGTCTCGCTCAAAACAAACATCTAAGAAAGTCACCCGGCCACCCAAGCGAAACCTCACGCGCGACCAGACTCAGAAGATGTGCCAGCCACCCCTATTCAACATAGCTCCCAACCACCCTCCTTATGATAGGAGACCACACCACATTGGTCCGAATCACTCATTGGAGCAGAAAACGACAATTCTTACCGGTGAAGAACAATGATTGGGGCAAACCAACGCCCTCTCATTGCCCAGTACCACCTCAAAAGACCATTGGAGCAGACGCCATCATTACCCGCTCAGACGAACCTCAGTTAACTCATGCCATTGGTCATCCCCTGACACACGACCCCCATTGGCACAGAAGACCCTCACTCCATTGGACGACAAAACCACCCAAAGTTAAGCCGAGAAGACCAATTCCTATTGGTCGAAGACCACAAGGCTCCCCTATAAATAGTCCACATTTCCAGCACCAGAAAAAGGCTAAAATCCACAAGCTCACCCACATACGTAAATTCAGTCCAAGTTTTGTAAAATTCACTACACTATTGCACTTGGAATATACCACACACACTTTACTAGCTCTAATTATCTCACCACACGACCCCTTGTAATTCACTAAAAGTTTTTTAATAAAATAATTGTGCTTCCTTTCCCTCAAATTAGAGAGTGGTGTTTCAAACAAAATAATTAAGTATCGATATCCCGAATACCCTGACCTCACGGGCCCGTGCGATATTGCATCACCAATATTCATATTCATTTTCCATCAAAATTTGTCAAATTCCCCTATAACGTAGAATGTTGTAAAGAAATCGTTCTCTACCTTCTAATAATTAATATTAAATATATATGGTACACACGTCAAGGTTAATTTTCTATTTGACAAAATGTCCTAGCGATAAACCTGGCGCATGCATGTGACAAAAATGCAATAGTAATATTCCATTTTTTAAAAAACAAAATGAGACAAATAAGCAGGTTCAAGAGGGTTCATTTCTCGTGGTGTACTTTATGGATCTAAAACGAAAAAATATAATATAAATAAATGTTTAGAAGGAGATGAAAAAGAATATTCGAAAGAAAATAATTTTGAATGCCAATAATCGTGTTAAATTACAACATGTAGTGACTTCAAAATGAGCCTATAAGGACACATGTATTACGCCATTATAGATTCGGCTTGGAAAACAAAAATCACATATAGGGGGGGATGGGGGGAATAAGCGTACAAATACAACAATCCTTTATTCTCCAGAAAATACTGTTGAATGGTTGTCTCCTACAAATGTAAAATTTTGATTCTTTTAGTGACGTATAAAGATTTGTTATGACAAGTGGGTGTGTAGTTAAAAATTAGAATCAGGGTAAGGAGGTCATTTAACACAAATAAGTGGCACGATTTGAAATATTTGGTCGATTAACCTAAGGAAACATAGTATTATTTATTTGAGTTGGATTTAATCTAGGTAGTAATTTGGCTAACCATGCAACATAATAATAATACCCCAAGTATATTAGTAGGGGTAAATTAATAGTCATGCGACTATTAATTTTGAAAGCAAACGAGTCCATATAATAATAGTTCACGATTAATAAGACTTACCTTGATACTTACTCGAACCAAAGTTTTACTGCGGTATTTACTTGAACCAAATGAACTCGAATAAAACTATAAGTTGTGTTGTTGGAACCGACCAATTAAAGACTTCCTTCATAACCCATTTTGGTCGTGAGATCATTCCATAACATCTATTTGCATTCCAATCACCACAAGGCTAGTCAAAGAGGAGCGTCATTGCTTATATTGTAAGAGTCTAATGTAGATCATGTAATCATCAACAATCACATATAAGCTGAAGCAAAGATCGACGTACCTCCCATTATTGTTAAATAAAAGACAAAACTTTGAATATGTGCCTGATGTGTGGCAAGTGTGGGTAGTTTTAATGATTGATAAAGATCATAAATATGGGTATCTCTTGATCGAAAATAACCAGCCTGAGGTTCAAGCGAATCAAGGTTTGACCAGAAAGTCAACATGGCCCGTTATTTACAAACGATACCACTTTTCCATGTGAAAACGGCCTCCTCATCAAAATGTAAAGACTACTCACACGATTTAGGCAAATTCGAAGGTTTAGAGGGTCAAATATGTAATTTATTATTTTCAGCGAGATTTTTATGTTTTATTTAGTTATTTTAAGAATCTTTTGTGATTTTGGCATTTTTCTTAGTTAGGGTTTTCACTTTATAAGTTAGTCGCCTTTGAATCATTGTAGTCAGTTGTTGATTGAATAAAAAAACTAAACTTGAGAGTTTTCTCAGTTTTCTTCAGTAATAAACTAAGGACATAAAGGTCGTGCCAATAAGTTGAAAACCATCGCAATCTCGATTTAACTTTTGATTGGGCATTCAAGTTGACTTGATTTCCAACTCTTTTTAAGGGTCCTTATTACTAAAATCACGAGGAACATGTGTATCTACACTTAGATGAAAATACAAGGTCTGTTATGGCAAATAAGTTTTGAAACATGAGTTGCTCTCATATTCAAAACGACAATTGACAGTTTATGTATTACAACCTCCTTCATCACATTATTCGAAAACAATATCTTCACAAAAATATTACATGATATCATGGAGAGTATGTGGCCAAAAGCGAAGAGAAGAAATAAATTATGTATGATATACTAGAATTTTTTTAAGGTGTAGGTTAAAATCAACGTTTTCTACATAATAATAGTTTTGGGGCATTTTTAGATAGAAAATGAGGAAATAATGATTCTTTTATTTTCTAAAATTAAACGGAATGGCTCTGATGCTAGGAAAATGTGGCTAAATCGAAATGGCTTGGTTGTGAAAATTGTAAAGTGAAATGACTCATATTTCTTAGCTAAGAATGAATGATTAACTTTTAATAATGATGTCCTACAATGAATTTCTTTATACTTAATGAAATAATATCCGATCTTCGACTCATGGATGATTATTCACTAATCAATTCACGATGTAACCATTTTTATTTATAGTTTAAATACAAATATATCTACATAGATAGTTATCATCTAATTTTTTCTAGACAATTCAAACATCAAAGTGAATATTTGAACTTACAATATACGGTTGAATGATAAGTGGTGAAGCATGTAAAAATTATGAAAGACTAGTTTTTGTTTCAAAGACTAAAATACAAAATTTTCTAGACGTTTGGGGTAAAAAAATGATATTTTTAAAGTTCAAGTTTCTGAATTTTTTACACGCTACAACCAAAATGACCTGGTAAGTCCATCCTACCTGGTCTTGTTACTTTCAAAAGTATAATGTTGATCGTCTAAATTATTTTTAGAGAAGCCAATATTTTGTATTATTTATTAACTGGTAAAACATGTGTGGATTTATAATAATATGCTAAGTACATTTGAATCTCGAGATGAGATTAACATATATTCCAAATTCAAACATTTCAAAGTTAGAACAAAAAAAAATCTTATAAGGTGGATCCCGTCATCCTCGTGATACTTCTCATTTACTAGTACAAGCTGGCTAAGAATTGGTTTCTACAATCCTCATAACAAGCTGCCGAATTTTGCACAAAAAAGTTTGAACAAAGATAGATGTACATGCTTTTTCGAGATATCAACTACCTAATATTTAGGTGAGATAAAAATGTACAATATGTTTCTTCTGCACAATTTGGTCCCAACTGACACACCCAATAACACATGCAGTGCTTCATAATGGCGATCCCTCACGAGGTCAGTGTTAACCATGGTTTCAATGATAAACATATTATCATGAATATTTTTCTATAGGAAATTAGTATTGAAACCGAGTACAAGGGGTGCTCAACCCAAAATGAGAACTACACAACCAGAAAACCACGAACTCACTAGCAAAGGCAAGATCTCGGATTAAAAAACCAATCCGCTCGTGAGTACAAAAATATCCTTGTTCATAACTTTAATCCAAATCCACATTCGAAATTTGATTTAATCAATGACATCCTTGAGCCTAACTTCATCTTCTTCCAACCTCCCACATTTTCGTTCTTTCTAAATAGCCCAAACAACGAAAAACCAAAAGCTCTCACCCTCTTTAATTCCGCCTTTTCCTGTTAAGATGTCCGTTCATTAAAGCATTTGGTTTTCTAGAATGTAATGGCATTTGAACACCAATCCACTTAAAGATTGAACTCCAGATCGCAAAAGACACAACACATTCGCTTAAAATATGCAGAGAGTTTTCAACGAAAGCATTACACAAAAAGCATTGGTTATTGTTCGAATCATTCAAAATCCCTTTACGAACCACATTAGACTTTTTTGGGATCTTATCAAAAATCAGTCTCGAGGCAAAAAAACTGAGTTCATGGAGGAGTTGATAAAGTCCATATAACTTTACAGAACTCAGCTTTGGCACACGACAAAGATGTTCTTATTGTTTCATTAGTTGAAGTAACCGTATACACACTTGAATGATCTGCTTTCCACTTCCCTTTGTCCTCTCTGTTTTCAACAATTTGAACTTCCCTCAAATCTGAACAAAGTTCAGCAAACATCTGATTATCCGTCAAAACAAATTCCTTCGCCATCGCCATTTCCATCCCCACACGCCTTCTTTCATCTCACCAATTTCATGAATTGTAGCGTCTTTATTCTCTACAAGAAAAAAGAGTCTCTTGTACTTTTACTTGAACTTAATGTTCCCAACCCACTTGTTTTTCCAGAATCTAGTGTGCTTCCCGTTGCCAAGAACCTTCTGCACTCCTTCATAAAACTAATTCACATTCCTCTCATTAAGCTTTCCTTCACTAATATCATGCCACTACCTTGAATTCTTAAGTTGTTGCACTCTTGAGCGTCCATGGATTCTTCCATCGTGTAATTCCCCGTACTTGGAAGACATCATTTTTTTCCAAAGTGTATTACTTTATGATAAAAGCTTCCATCTCCATTTGCCCATCAAATCTTTATTCATCCACTCCAGGTTTCGAATACTCAATCTTCCTTCCTCTTTCTTACCGTAAAGCTTCTCCCACTTAATCCAACAAGTTTTCTTATTATCTCTACCCCTGACCAAAGAAATCTCCTTTGCATTTTCATAATCTCATTAAGTACTTTCCTCGAAGCAATATAAAATGACAAGTAAAATAATGGAACACCAACAAAAATCGAAGTAATAAGAAATGCCCGCCCACTTAAAGATTATGGGGGCTCCTTCTGGTTTGACATCGATGATGGATGAAGATGTTTCTTTTGGAGGCATGAGTACTTTTTGCCCTCCACCATTATTACTTCAATGATATTTTCTATATAGCACGTCAATTATATCGTAGTAGGACAATGTATGTTTTGGCCTTTTTTGTTTTTTCTTCTCTGATACGATATCCACCAATGATGAATGGTATTCGTATGCTAAACGTAGGATCGTTATCTTTAGGTTGTTTGGATGGAACCTCGACCCGTTGCCTTAGTACAAATAGGAACCTTGGTATGGAGACCGCGACCCGCTACTTGATACAAAACACGAACCTTGATATAATGAAGACGCCACAAACGGTTATGGAGGGTGCCGTTTGATAAGTCGGATTTTAACGCCACAAACGAGGGTGATGAACCCGTTTGATAAGTTCGGAAATAGTTCTTCAAAGAACCAAAGAGAATAATATCTCACAAAGTTTATAAATATGATAAGTGTTGTCTTACAATGAAAATGGTCTTCCTAATTTATAGGAGAGACAAACTTGTTCACTAAGAAATCAACTTATGACCTTCCAACAACTTCTAGGAAAAGAAAAATACATTAACTAGACTGGGAAATGATGAAAGAGACTTCTAGAAAAGGAAAATACATTAACTAGACTAGAAAATGATGAAAGAATAGTCAAAGCTCGTTTTTGACTTTTCACCATTATTTAAAAGGTCACTTGGATCAGATTTGACCATCTTTGTTACTCATTTGGGCCTCCTTTATCATTATGGACCCAAACTTGGTTAATTAGCCCATAAAGAGATGCTCCCATCTTCTTAGCAATCCCTCTTGTGATTGGCCCGTTTAAAGTACAAATTTGGTCCATTCTTATGACATCTTCTTCATTTGAATTCTTGTAATCTTCTTCTTTTGTCACCGTGCCCATATTTGCATCATTCTCGTAAGCTAATTAATCAAAGTTTCTAAACTTTTTAACTACGTAAAATTAAATTTACAACTTTTATAGTTTATAATAAATGAACCAACGTTATTACTAGAAAGGTGCTAAAAGTAGACACTTTAAGTGAAAAATACCTATTGTTTGCTATCTCTTTTTGGAGAGATTATTAGGTGCAGCCGTTGCACGATAAAATGGTACATTTGAGTGTTTACCGCTAACAATACAAGATAGGGATGGGGTTATGGGTGGTAATTTCTTTTAACTTAGGGTCATGAGTAAATAGGCTATAACCATAAAATTTCCACTTTTTTGACACAATATCATAGATAAGAACAGAGGAGTAAAATGCAAAAACCTAATATGCGTTATCTCTAATTAGCAAAAACCTCTCTGTATTATTTGGTCAAAGGCACACGAGCGGGATTTGAGAGTGGGCCTAAATTATCGAATGTTAAATTACATTTTTACCCTAATTTTTTAGATAAAAAGATTTTAAATAGAAAAAAAAGAATTGTTCAAAAAGAAAGGGAAAAAGAAAAAGAAAAAGAAAAACACCATTTTTTTAGTTAGCAAAACACCATTAACGAAACAGAGAAGGAAGACCCGCCGAAATTCCTCGAGAGCTACGAAAGGAGACGACGGGTATTAGATAACGAACAATCAGAAGATGGAGAGAGAAGGACAAATACCCATTGTTGTATCATAATTTGTGTTACTCGCGCGTAAAGCCAAATGCTCGTGCAGGCTTTGGAAAATGACAAGCCACAATAGCATAGGTTGAACAAATCAGGCTATGGACCATATGCCATTGGAAAGACATTGATGTCTAGTTTCTAACAAAAAAGGCGGATCCCAGTTCTGATGAGTATTGAAGAAGTTATGATCAAATTAGTGAGCTCGCACCTAATTGAACAAGAGGGGCCCAAGCCCATCAAGAATAGCCCAAGAAGCACCTATAAATTATTTATAAACTTTATCAACTTAACTACAATACAGAACTGAGGGACACGTCATATGGAGAAAATAGCTTATGCAAATTGTAGTTACTAGGCAAGTAACAACAATAACACATACAACAACAATGCGACCATGTCAACAAAAAACAACCATTTGAGTGATCTAAAAGAGCATAATTTCATACAAGGCACAAGCGACACTTGTCACTACACTCTAGCTAAAGAGCACAAGAAGTCCAAACTAACTTCAACTGAGGCAATCATTATTTGTAAGACTTAATCAAAAAGCATCCAAGTGCAGTCTTAAAATACATATATAAAAAAATTTCATAGTACTGATATTTAACTTAAGAATGTGCACATGAATGTTTTTCAATTTGACACCAGATGGATTAATCAATGTTGATTACCTTTAGAAAGCGTACAAGCAGCATGTCGAACAATGTTAAGGCATCAGATCTCGGCAAGACATGCAAATAAGTAACAATAGAGAGGAAAGAATATTTAGAGCCACAAATGCTCGACAAATACACATGCAATAAGCCTTTGTCTGAAATTCTCCTGAATTGGAGCCACTAGCGCTCGACAAACACAAGTAACGACTATAAATGCACTAATGTCAACACTTTCTCTACAAACAAGCTACACTAATGATTGTTAGCATATTGTAAGAACCCACTGATAAGGAAGTCAAGGCAAGACACATATAAGTGAAGACACAAAAATCACACAAGTTGATGAAAGTATACTAGTTGAAGAGCTTATTGGGTAAAATTTCCATAAAGTAGGCAATCAACGTAAGCCCTACCGAAATAAATTAGCTGAAGAGCCTATTGGGTGAATATCTCGTAAAGTAGGCCCAACGTAAGCCCTACCAAAATAAACTAGGTGAAGAGCCTATTGGGCGAATATCCCGTAAAGTAGGCCCAACGTAAGCCCTACCGAAATAAACTAGGTGAAAAGTCTATTGGGCGAATATCCCATATAGTAGGCCAATCATGTAAGCCCTACCGAAATAAACTAGGTGAAAAGCCTATTGAGCGAAAATCCCACAAAGTAGGCCAATCATGTAAGCCCTACCGAAATAAACTAGGTGAATAGCCTATTGGGCGAATATCCCATAAAGTGGGCTAATAATATAAGCCCTGCCGAAATAAACTAGGTGGAAAGCCTATTGGACGAATATCCCACAAAGTAGGCAATCAACGTAAGCCCTACCAAAATAAACTAGGTGAAGAGCCTATTGGGCGAATATCCCATAATGTAGGCATTCAACGTAAGCCCTACCGAATTAAACAAATTGAAAAACAAAATCAAGAAATAAAGAAAACAAATAAGAGAGAAATCAAGATAAGAAGAAAGAAAGATCAAGAAAAGAAGAAAGCAAGATCAAGAAAAGAAGAAAGCAAGATCAAGGAAGGAACAAAACCAGATCAAGAAAGGAAGAAAGCAAGATCAAAATGAAGAAAGAAATCAACATAAACTAGAGTAGGCCCAACGTAAGCCCTACAAAAATAAACTAGGTGAAGAGCCTATTAGGTGAATATCCCATAAAGTAGGCAATCAACATAAGCCCTACCAAAATAAACTAGGTAAAGAGCTTGTTGAGTGAATATATGATAAAGTAAGCAATCAACGTAAGATCTACCGAAATTCTCACTGAGTGAAGAGCCTATTGTGCCAATATCCTATAAAGTTGGCCCGACGTAAGCCCTATCAAAGTAAACTATGTGAAGAGCATATTGGGTGAATATCCCATAATGTAGGCCGATTTGTATACTCTACATGTGGAAGCTAGATAACAAATACATTTGGTGAATATCTCATAAATCAGACAATCTATCTAAGCCCTACAACAACAATCTCTCCGCTACACAGACATTGATCAAAGATATAAAACGACTCAGTATCACGAGCAAACTAGACAAAGACATTATAAAACAAACTGATAGGGCACAAAGCACAACCACCATCGAAAATCCAAAACAAGACATAAGGCAAACATACAAAAGCAAAAAAAAAAAAAAAAGATAACGGGTGCACAAGTGCCTAAATCAAGACAACATGGTCAATTACCTCGCTCATACCAGCTGTTCAACAGCTCCCACAACTCCAACATATTTCGATTTTAAGCACCTGATGGCTACTGCCCCACTTGTTAAGATATGCCTAGTCATGGCCGCTTGAACCTGGTGCACAGTTTTGATCTTTGCTCATGCTATGGCAACATCCTCTACTACCTTCATATCCTATTATTGATTTTCCAAGAATGGTTCCTTATGCTCATCAAGCTCCTCTTATGCAAGAAGTTTTCCCTCTTCGATATAGAGCCTTTTTGGCATGAAGACTGACAATATAAGTTTCACCAATTATGGTTTCAACCTATTCTAGAACTATTTCGGAAACACAAATTATGGCTTTTCGACTGTAAAAGTTTGCAACACGCTCGTCTGCTCCGACCACCCAACAAACTGGGGGACTTATATTGTACCATAATTCGTGTTACTCGCGAGTAAAGCCAAATGCTCGTGCGGGCTTTGGAATATGAGAGCCACAATAGCATGGGTTGAATAAATCAGGCTATGGACCATATGCCATTGAAAAGACACGGATGTCTAGATTCTAACAAAAAAAGCAGATCCCAGTTCTAATGAGTATTGAAGAAGTTATGATCAAATTAGTGAGCTTGCACCTAATTGAACAAGAGGGGCTCAAGCCCATCAAGAATAGCCCAAGAAGCTCCTATAAATAACCCCATTAATCATCATTAAGAGGAGAGTCTTGGGGAGAGCTCTCAAGTCACTGCACGTATTCCAGTTGGACCTCTAGACTAGTCAACCACTAACCTT
The DNA here is from genome assembly GCA_948329865.1 of Linaria vulgaris. NCBI lineage: Eukaryota > Viridiplantae > Streptophyta > Magnoliopsida > Lamiales > Plantaginaceae > Linaria > Linaria vulgaris. The sequence goes on from OX415250.1 coordinate 65,787,726, forward strand.
TTAGAGTCAACCCCTGTCACCTGCTTAGGGCTAGCCTGGGGCACCCCTTAGGGCTAATGTGTTACTGTCCGACGTGGAATTTCTGACCTACGAGCTTTTTTCACTGCTATTATTATTCGCATCATTATTTGAGCTATACTTGCTTATAGTCTCACCACTCAACGGGTATCAACTGACTTAGGCATCAGAGTGTCTTCGCCAGGTTAGCCCCCACCTAGTTCACGTGCCGTGTTTCCAGTGCAGGTTTTCGAACTCAAAGCTAGCTTGTGACCAATCATGAGCTCATGTTAGTCTGACACGGAGTGACAGATCAGCAGACGAAATTACCCCACATCACCCATAAAACCCGATCTGCTATCTTTCCGTTTGCTTTGGGGCTGGTGTTCGCTCTACCGTCCGACCACCTCCGTCGTCGATATTTGAGTAGATCTAGTCGGAGTTCATGGTTTGAGGAGATGGGGAAGACGATCAATTTCCCTTTCTTAATTTTTAATTAGTTTTCTGTTTTATTAAAGTATTTACTCGGTAATTACAAAAAAAATCTAATTTGCAAATCAAATGTTAAGTATTATAGTAATTTTAGTTGCAAATCAAATACTAAGTATTACAGTAATTTTAGTTAATGACAATATGAAATTTTTCTTAGAAATTGTGCTGGTACGATTTTTTTAAATAAATTTATATTAAGATATTTGAAATAGAATTTAATCATGAAAAATGATAAGTAAAACTAAAAATTGTTAATATATACATGAAAGGGCAAAACAGACATTTCCATTTGGTCAATGCCAAAAAGCAAGTTAGGGTGCAGTGTGCTAATTAAATCATAACATAAGTAGGTTTTTGTTAATAAAAATAAAACAGGGAGTTGTTTGACAATTAGAGATAACACAGGGTAAGTTTTTGCATTTTACTCTAAGAACCGAGGGAGGTGAGACGAAATTAATTAAATTAGAAATATATATATATATACTTATTTGGCGCTCACATTTTTCCCTCATTACTAAAACCCTAACCCCCCCCCCTCCCCAAGTTCGAGAGTAGAAAATGGCTACCGGACTTCGACTGGTGACGGAGAGAGCAGGAGACGACGGAGAACCAATACTCGATGTTAACAACGGCGAGGAGTTGATGCACGTGCAGCCCTCTGTCTCTATCGTTCTCGGCAACCGCCCCCCTCAACTCCCCGGCACTCTCTACATATCTACTAAGTAAGACTATATATATATATATATATATATATATATATATATATATATATGTATGCATATATATATGTGTGTGTGTGTGTGTGTGTGTGTGTGTGAATAATTTTCCGTGTGATTAACTCGTGATATTTGATGATGTGTTTGTCAAAGGCAAATTTTGTGGCTGAGTGATACGGACAGAGCAATAGGATATGCAGTGGATTTTCTGTCAGTGTCGCTTCATGCTGTGTCTACTGACCCCGAGGCTTACCCATCTCCTTGTATTTATACTCAGGTGGTTGCCCACTTTCCTTCTTCATGCTTGTTTCGATAATCGATTGCTTCCTAGTCAGTTTTTGTGCATTTCGGACACAAGTTAGGACATCTTATATCAATTTTACTAACATCGCTTTCTTTCGTGCAACTTAAACGCAGGTTCGTAGCTAAAGTTGCAAATTTGAGCTTTAATGTTGTAGGATTAAGTATTATATTTGTTTTTCGTGTAATGTTAAGTGATGTTTGACACCAAGACATGTATCATACTAATCCTTTGGCAAATCCTTTTGAGATAGTTTGTCTTTGGCTTCAGGTTTCAAACAGTATTTTTATCTGCAAGGTCATACTGAACCCGTTGTTGATGACTGAATTTGTTTCAAAAAGTAATATTATTGTGTTCAACTTGAGAATATCTGTTGTTAGTTGGACATCTTTATTTGTCGTTGCTAGTGCAATGTAAGCTGTTGCACTCTCTTAGTAAATCTAAGAAACAAACTCTTTAGTTTCTGGAAACTCTGTCTGCAATTTTTGGCTGATACTGATCGGGGAATTACACTTCCTACTTTCTTTATGTTATATCTGGAAAATTATGCAGATGTTCTTGTCCTTTTATAATGTTAAACAACTACCGGCAGCGTGTCAATCCTAACATCCTCATTTTTTTTTTGTTATACTTTTTCAAATAAAAATTGATGCATTTACTTCAGTTTGCTTATTTTGCAATGCGTTTATTTTTGCTGAAGATCGAGACAGGGGATGAGGAGGATGAATCGGAGGATTCAGATTCTGAGGGTAACGATACATTAAACTTGTCAAAGATAACCGAGATGAGGCTTGTTCCCTCAGATCCCAATCAATGTATATCTCTTAACATTCTACTTTGTAGAAAAAATTAATATTAGATGTCCTTTATAGAAGCATCTTGTCATCTTTTTGTTACTTTTAATGTTTTCATGTGAGTACTAAATTTCTTGTCAACTTATTGAACAGTGGATACATTATTTGCGGTATTTTGTGAATGTGCTGAGCTGAACCCTGATACTGCTGAAGGTGACACTGATTTTGTGAACAAATAAGAGCTGTCTTCATATGCATTTAGCTTGGACTAATTTTCTTATTGTTTTGTCTTTCTAGCCGAGGAAGAAGTTGAACACAATTGGATCTTCAGTGCTGATCAACTAGTAGATGAGGGTGCAGGTACCAACCTTATGGAGGATTGTTTCTCCTTTTTAATCTTCTTCATCCTTGTGTTGTCTGATGCATCTCCTTGTTCCTTCTGTTTCTCAGATGATGAAGATTCAGAATGGGCTATCTCCCAAAACTCAACCCATTCAATTGGAGCAAATGGAAGTCATGACTTAGCTCGTACCGTGCTTCAGGTTTGTATAAGTGGGTTTGTTGCTTCAATAGAGAAGACTTCTATACGAGCTTTCTACTTGGACTTTTGAGAGTTTTTACACTCTTGAATCAACTGATATCTAATTTACTATGAAATTGCTGAGCACCATTAAAACTGTGTTTGGCTGACGCATACCATTTTTTCTGAATTCCAGTGAACACTGGTTCATTTTACTTTTTCATGCTATATAGTCGTGTCTTAGAGAACTGATATAACTTCTTTCTTGAAGCTTCAAATAAACGACCAGCGGTTTGAAGATGCAGAGGAAATGGAACAAGATGATAAAAATGGCGTCTAATGACATGCTCGTTGCTCCTTTATTCTGGTGTTTTGTGTACCATTTTGCCCGAGTAACAATGTAATCATTAGGATGCTATGCTGTGCATTATGAAATGAAGATTTGGGATGAAATCTTTGACATATTTTCTCGTCTACTAAGTTGCTGAGTGGTTGAATGTTCATTGGTTTCTTATGAAATCCTTAACTATCTCCCTGGCCGGCTTGCGGGTAGTCATTCAAATGTTTCTTTGACAGAAGTCGTCAGCTTGAGATTTTTTTTTTTTTTTGAACATCTGCTTGAGATTTTTTAATTTGACTTTTCTTGAAACTATGTCGTCTTGTGGTAAAATGTCGACATTTTCTTCTTCGTGTGGTGTTGACTTGTTTTTTTACGCTTGAGAAAGTATGCGCATATAAGCAAAAGGAGAAAATATTTACTGGTAAAGCTTTACTTCTAAATTTAATGAAAAAAGAGTTGGCAAAGAATTTCGCTGGAGATTTATATACCTATCTTCTTATCTTAAATAATTTAAGATTTTGGATGAGATAATAATTTAATACAATATCAATGATTATGCCAAGGCCAACGATATTGTCAAAGTAAAAATTGTTTTTTTTTTTTTTTGGTATACAAAGGAGAAGCAGGCCTATCAGGCTACATCAGAATGTAAAAAAGAGACAAGTTCTGGTGGAGGACTGAGTAGAAGACAAGGTCCACTCACTGCTCCATGTTGAAACTTTGCAATTGCATCAGCCAAATAGTTTTTCTTTCGAGGGATCCATCTGAAAACAATATCCCACGGCTTGTGAATTAGAATTCTGCATTCTTCAGTCAGTTGGTACAGGCAATGGGCTGGATTTGCACCATTATTGATGAGTTGAAACGCTTCTTCCGAGTCCGTCTCAACTTCAAGCTTCTGGATTCTTTTGCTCCACGCAATTTCCAAACCTTTGTGTATGGCTCTCATCTCCGTCTCTAAAACAGTCGGACTAGATATATATTCTGCGAATCCCCACATCCATGCGCCTTTGCTATCTCTCAAAACACCACCAATTGCTCCTCGGTTCAGGTCATGGCGAACACTCCCATCGACATTTAATTTGTCCCATCCTAATTGAGGTTTCTCCCAGCTGAATTTTGATTCTTTCTTTTTCCCGCACGGCATCTTTCTCATGTCCTCACATAATAGTTTAATCTGACAGATAACAGCATGTGTACTCAAAGATTTTCCTTTAAAAACTCGATGGTTCCGCGCCTTCCATATGTGCCAAATGCTGGCAGCAAAAATTAGATTCCACGGCAAACCCGGACTAATACTGCAGCCCTCCTCGCGATTGCAAAGGTTTCCCCGCAGCCACTTGTCGTCCGCAATATCTACAAATTCACGCCATCTTGAAGCGGGAATAAGTTTGCGCCAAATCAGGTGTGCCGGTTTGCAAAAACGCAAGATATGCATGACTGATTCCTCGGGGTAATTGCAGACCTCGCACTGTCCATCCTCAGTAATTTTTCGTATCTTGCGCACTTGATTTGTTGCCAATTTGTTCTGCCACGCGAGCCATATAAAATGGCGCATCTTATTCCCACAATCCAGCTTCCATATCCAACCAAAATTTGGGTAATTTGTAGGTTGATCGGCATACCTTCGGTGTAGAGCTTTATACGCAGTTTGGCACGAGAATTTTCCCGACGCTGTTTCCCCCCATAACAGCATGTCCGCTTCATCCTTCAGCACAAACCTTCGACTCCTTATCTCATGTTTCCATTCATCCGGGATCCTTGTGTGTATTCCTTCAAAAGTCCAGTCCCCTGTCTCATCGATTACATCCGCAAGTGACAAGCCAGAATCCATCGGATCAATATCAGGAATAACATCATAAAGAACAACGCTCCCTAACCAATTATCGAACCAAAAGGATATAGAGGTGCCGTCTCCAACTTTCCACCTCATGAACGGTTTGATCAACGCCATACATTTGATAATTCCTTTCCACGTGATACTATCCCCCGGTTTGGCCATATAGTCCGTGAGTCTAGACCCTTTGAGATACTTTGCCTCCACTAATTGCGCCCAAAGTCCATCGGTATTATTTAAAATCTTCCAACATATTTTGGAGAGCAAAGCCTCATTGTTTCTTCGTGCGGTGCGAATCCCCAGGCCACCATTTTTTTTATCGCGTGCAACTTTTTGCCATCCCACCAGATGAAGTCTTTTAATATTCGGGTCACTCGACCATAGGAAGTCTCGGTTCAGTCTGTCTAATCTGTCACATACTTTTTCCGGAAGCCAACAGGACTGCATAATATGAATAGGTACAGCCGTTGACACCGACTGGATCAAAGTAGCTCTCCCCGCCAATGACAAAGTCTTGCTCTTCCATGTCGAGTACCTCGCTAGGAGTTTATCCATGATATCAAAGCAATTTTCATTATGTTTCTAGTTTACCCTCAATAATTAAGGTATGCATTAATCAAAATCCTTATATACCTAATAATATATTTTTCTAATCAATTAAGCCCCTTAATCATGGTAATTAGCAAGCTATTACCTCTCTACAGTTTATCTAGCCATATATATTATGGGAAATGATACATACAGAGCAATTATCCTCAATACAAAGCAGTTTCATTATTTTTCCAACTTTACCCCTAATTAAATTTGTTTATTCTTAACCGTTGTATCTCCTAAGTATCTCTTTCAAATTTTACATATAAACTTCCAAAATATTACCTAATAGACAACTAATTTAACGTCAGAGGATCTTTATGAGATCCAAGTAGTATTTTATTAATTTGGTCACTTATATATATATATATCTAATCAATATTGTCGTCCTATAAATGAAGTATTAACTATTTTATTTGCAAGAAATTTTTATAGAATTGAATACAATAGCTCCTACAATATATTTGTGTTAACATGATGGAAATTCACATGCTTAAAATAGACAATAAATCAATTACTAGAATGGCCAGATATATTATTATGCGACCTGCATTCACGATACAGGTATCACACCCCAAGTATCCCTCAGAAGACTCCCGAGGATCGACAAACGAGAACAACACTCAAATATCTCCTAGCTACATCAAGCGCCCTCGGAACACATCTCCAAACATCAAATACTGGAGCAAAGTCGTGCCTAATGGCCCAACAGGCGGAATCCGTAACCAAGGCAGACACCTATCGGAATACACATCCGAAGAAAGCATTCCACATACTAACCGCTATTGGAACTACCGTAGCATCGGACAAACACTCCGCCCCACTCATTCTGCTTCTCCGAGAAGTATGAACCCTCGGAAAGGATGAGTTAAAAGAACCAACCTCTCAAAGCCCACTGGAGCTGTCGGAAATCAACAGAGTCCCAGAACCTTGACAAAAACACTTCCTTGCTATGCACTCCCAACACAAATGCTCTCGGAACACTACCCCAGTCGACCAACCCAGAGGACGGAACTTCACCATAACGTAAGAACTGCAGAACAACACTTTTCGGACACTCGGAGAAAGAAAACACCTACCCACGATAGCTAAAAACCCCTCGGAGATCAACCCATGAACAAACACCCCCTCGGAGAATATCCTGAACCACTCACTCCAGAATACACACCTATCGGAGAAGCACTGCCACTAAGAGAACACCCAAACTTGGCCCTCGAGTCACCATTAGAAGCAATGAGCCCTCGGAAGCGAAGAAGGCAGTCTACCCCTTATCATAAAGGAGACCAAAGCCCTCGGAAGAAGAAAAAATGATACAGTCAGCACTTAAGATAGACGTTATCTTATTGGTTAAATAAACATTGTAACACGTGTAAAGCACCACCACATGCATAACGACACCTGTAAAAACATGCATATCGACACCTGTCCCTAAAAACTCTATATAAACAGAGGAAGAAGGGAAAGAAAGAGAGGTCGGACAATTGGGGAAAACACACGTATAGACTCAGAAATACGCATATCGACTCGGAAAAAGAGTGGATCATAGTGAATAAAAGGAAGGAATGTTCTTGTCATTTTTTTTCTCTTTTTAAATAGCGCTTAGTTTTTGAACCACGGGCCAAGGCGTTCCAACCCCAAATAAATAATTCAGTTAATTAGGTCGTAATTCCAAACCTGTTAACAAAATGGCGTCGTCTGTGGGAACGCCATAAGATTCGCCTTCAAGAGCGTTCAAAAGTGATGCCAATCGGGGAGAATTTATTCTCGCGGTCATTAAACCCTTAAGCAGGTTCGTGGGATCATTGCCACAACCAAAAGGGAAAGCAGGTACTACAACAATGGAACGATACGCACCAAAGATAAGTTTCCTTCCTTCATTGTTTGTAGTTCGATTCCGGTTTTGGACATCTTCGTGAAAAATCATAAGATTCTCTAATTTACTGTGTAAATACTTGCGCGGAGTCGATACAAAACTTGTGGGAAGAGGGGAAGACATGGTCCAGTGGCCTCGGAGAATACCTCCGAGAGCAGTTACTCTGGGAAACTTCATTCGTACTCTCTCATCAAAGGCTTTCCGAAAGTCTACATAATTAAAAGTGACGAGGATATAAACAATTCTATTGGAATGATTCTTTGAAAGGACGTGAAATATTCACTAAACTCTAAGCACCTATATATACTTAGGACCCTTTCCTCGAATAACCGAATTAAGTTGAGCTGCCCAAAGCATACTATAAAAAGCCACGAGGGCGTGTCAGGGGATACTCCTATTTAGGAAAATATATTTCCCCAAACTTGCACTGCAAATGGACACGCTATGCTAAGTAAGTTGTTTGGCCAGTAAGAGTGAGATGCTATCTCATTTCTTTAAACTCAATCTTAAAATTCTACAATTAAAGGAAAGGGACCAAGTATTCATAATACGCTGAAAAGTTATGTGACTATTAACACGGAAAAGAAGTTTCATTTCAAACAAGAAATAAAAGTACCACTACACATAAAAATAATAACAAGTACAATGGTGCTTAAGAGAAAAAACGAATTAAAAACCCCTAAGACTGGGGGGGTAGAACACTCGAGGAGACGGGGGCTGGCTCAGTTGTGAAGAGAAGAACCGGAGCACTCGTAGGAGGAGGAACACCAGAGGAAACAGCCTGGACCCCCACTCGGGGAGGGGCGTGAACTGAAGGCCGCGGAAGTACCGCCGTCAAGGGCACCCGAGTCGGGGAAGATGAGGAGGGAGAAAGTTGAGAGCTACTCTTTTTAAAGAGGTCGTAGGCCTGATCCAGAGTAGGCCTCTGCATCTCCGCGATATTGACTACCCGCGGATCTAAATTGGGAGCTACCTTACTGCGCACCTGCCCAAAGCATTGAAGGAACCCCCACATAGCATATCCTGCTAAGTATCCCTGGTTCTTATTGATGTATAGTTCCTTCACTTGAGTAGTGGCATCCTCCCGAGCTTGCTTAACAGCAGCATCCACCCTTTGCTGCACCTCCTCGGAGGTGATGCCCCCCGGAACCATAGCCTGTGACAACCTCTCGTTAAGAGTATCCACCTGGCCCAGTGCCTGGGACAGATCCCACTCCAATTCCTTTTGCCTTGCCTCCCGAGCATCTTTTTCCTCCTCGAGGGATGTCACCCTTTCTTTCAATACAAGCCTTAAGGTCTCCATCTCCTTTACTGAAGAGTGGAGCTGCTTATTTTCCCCCTCAAGTCTTGGTTTTGCTGTGTGATCTTGGCCCAAGCCTCCTCATACTTCCCCACTTTCTCTTGTAGATTCTTGTTCTCTGCCTCTAGCTCCCAAGATCGCCCTTCAGCTGTGCTTGCCAGTTTTTGTAACTTCTCGACCTCGAGTAACAGAAGATGAAGCATTTTAGGTGCCTAAGAAAGCAAAACAAATGAATAAAGATCCCGACAAAGGATCTTAAGCGAATTAGATAAATAAAAACTTACCAGCATAGCCACGTTGTTGGTACAAACTCAGACGAATTGCCACCCGTCCGCTGGTAGGGAATTGGCAGCCATTAGATATCGAGTGACAGTCTTGAGAGCTACCTGGGCATCTTCGGAACTAGGCTCTCGTCCTGAGGCTGGAGCATTAGAAGACGAAGGCCTCCCTGGAGGTACTCCCTCCGACAGTGGTACCTGAGTGACTACGGGACTGTCTGACTGGATGGCCGCGAGTGGTCCCGGAGCGGGATCACCCGTAGGCGGGGGACCCGCAGCCAGAAACTCGTCTAGTAGACTCATTGTATCCTCAAAAGAGGGAGGAGGGGCGGGGTCCGAGGGAAGCGACCCACCTTCTAGACCAAAAAAGTCTTCACCTCCTGCGAATCAGAAATTTTTCTAAGAAAATCTATCCCTTCGTCTATCAAAAGTAGATTCCCGTATAAATAGAAGGAGTGTATAATGTTTCAGTACCGTCTAAGGCTAGGGAGAAACACATACCTTTGGGAGGAGTCGATAGTAACGCATACGCATAATCCCCCGATGCCTCCGAGGGGGATGGTATGTTGATAACGCCTAGGGGTGGTAAAGGCATCCCCTCTATCCCAACCTCATCATCCCCACCTCCTATGACAAATACTCCCGCAAGGCCTGCATCTGCGGAAGTCACGCCTAACCCCGCTTCCTCAGGGGTATCGGAAGTTCCGCTAGACGACCGGGACGTGACTGAAGCAACCCTTAAACGAGTCCCCCTTGCTCGTTCTCACCCTCCACAGTACCGAAGGCTTCACCCTCTTCTATTGTAGACTTCCCCTTCTGAGTTACCACATCCTCGTTCTCCACTATGAACAGTCGTAGAACATTCACTACAAAGACGGTTACAAGTTAGATAAGAGAGAAAAAACACCTGTAAGATAAGGGATGTAAGTGTGAGAACTCACCAAAGGTATCAAAGAGCTTCTCGGGGATAGCCAGAGGAGTCTCGATCCTGTCTACTAGAGCAATGTGCCTCAATCCCGCGGTCCGATAAAGGCGAATAAAATCCTTCGACTCCACCAGAGGCTTCGCAGAGAACACCAGTGAGAACATCAGTGTATCGTCCATCACTCTCTCGGGAAAAGTGGGCTCCCTCCAAGTCAGGGGTATGTCCCACTCTCCCTCAGCAGGACATATGAAGAAAATCTTGTTTTTCCATGAACTGTGGGAGGTGACGTTGCCCTTGGAGATCCGATCATCCTTATCCCGATGGGTGAAGCAATAGAAAGGACCCCCCCGGAGAGGGCTTCAACTCAAATATAGCGAAAAACCTATCTCTCGTGCATTCGATGCCTCTCACCAGACACCAAAAAATGAAAAGAGCCAACGCCGTGAAAGAATTAGGGGTGAGTTGGCTAGGGCATAGATTGCAGTACTTGAAAACTTCGCAGTAGAAAGGCGGGAAGAAAGAACGCATTCTCGCCTTTATTTGAGGATAATACACCGTTAGGTGTCCTGGCGGAGGAGAATCACCCCGGTGAAAGGCTTCCGGCACCATCACCTCCACGTTACGGCCAGAAGCGCCGTGCTCAACGAACAAGTTTCGAACTTCTTTCTCCGAAGCGGTGCTAACCGTATCACCCACTTTCTGAGTAGCCCGCGGAACGCCACCCTTTTTGGCTTTCTTCTTCAACTTTTTGGCCTTTCCGGCACCACCACTGCCACTCGCCACCGCCACCGCTGCGCTCCTCTTTCGAGAAGTCAGAAACGTCGTCCCCGCTGCTCCTCCGGTGCCAGAAGCGGCCGACACCAGGTTGGTAGTAGATTGAGATGCCATTAAAGAAATTTGTTGGAAGATCAGAGACCTTTTTTGCAGAAAGAGAAGTTTTCGCTTAAAATTGCAAGTGAGAATATGATTAGGAAAGGAGAAGGTTTATAAACACTACACCCAATAAATGCCTTAAATGACCACTAAACCCACTCACATCCCACGATTGAAAGTCGTGCCTAGTGCTATTAATTGTCACATCTCCTCGATTACGAAAACACAACGGTCAGAACGCTTCGATCTCTGCACCATACATAAACGTGGCATTAAATTATCATTGATTGCATTTAAAACCACCATTAAATGGCACAACATTAATTAATGCCCCGATATTGATCTAACGAGGGCACATTTCAGAATACATCGGGAATCACTCGCCTCGGAGAGAGTAACCACGATACTCCTCTCACCTTTTTAAAGGTAATGCCAAGAACGAGGGAAACGTCGAATAAGAAATAAATGTCACTGACGAATGTCTACGACATCCCCAGAGAGTTCTACGAGGCCTTATGAAACATTCCCGGTGTAATACCTGACAAAATCTACGATACCCGAGCCCTCGTACCCTTCAACCTATTAAGTTTCTAGTGCAGTCGTAATGACCAACTGCACTAAAAACTGGGGGGATTTGTTAACAGGATGGAAATTCACCTGCTTAAAATAGACAATAAATCAATTACTGGAATTGCCAGATATATTATTATGCGACCTGCATTCACGATACAGGTATCACACCCCAAGTATCCCTCAGAAGACCCCCGAGGATCGACAAACGAGAACAACACTCAAATATCTCCTAGCTACATCAAGCGCCCTCGGAACACATCTCCGAACATCAAATACTGGAGCAAAGTCTTGCCTAATGGCCCAACAGGCGGAATCCATAACCAAGGCAGACACCTATCGGAATACACATCCAAAGAAAGCATTGCACAGACTAACCGCTATTGGAACTACCGTAGCATCGGACAAACACTCCGCCCCACTCATTCTGCTTCTCCGAGAAGTATGAACCCCCGGAAAAGATGAGTTAAAAGAACCAACCTCTCAAAGCCCACTGGAGCTGTCGGAAATCAACAGAGTCCCAGAACCTTGACAAAAACACTTCCTTGCTATGCACTCCCAACACAAATGCTCTCGGAACACTACCCCAGTCGACCAACCCAGAGGACGGAACTTCACCATAACGTAAGAACTGCAGAACAACACTTTCCGGGCACTCGGAGAAAGAAAACACCTACCCACGATAGCTAAAAACCCCTCGGAGATCAACCCATGAACAAACACCCCCTCAGAGAATATCTTGAACCACTCACTCCAGAATACACACCTATCGGAGAAGCACTGTCACTAAGAGAACACCCAAACTTGGTCCTCGAGTTACCATTAGAAGCAATGAGCCCTCGGAAGCGAAGAAGGCAGTCTACCCCTTATCATAAAGGAGACCAAAGCCCTCGGAAGAAGAAAAAATGATACAGTCAGCACTTAAGATAGACGTTATCTTATTGGTTAAATAAACATTGTAACACGTGTAAAGCACCACCACATGCATAACGACACCTGTAAAAACATGCATAGCGACACCTGTCCCTAAAAACTCTGTATAAACAGAGGAAGAAGGGAAAGAAAGAGAGGTCGGACAATTTGGGAAAACACACGTATAGACTCGGAAATACGCATATCGACTCGGAAAAAAAGTGGATCATAGTGAATAAAAGGAAGGAATGTTCTTGTCATTTTTTCTCTCTTTTTAAATAGCGCTTAGTTTTTGAACCACGGGCAAAGGCGTTCCAACCCCAAATAAATAATTCAGTTAATTAGGTCGTAATTCCAAACTTGTTAACAATTTGTTTTTATAATCATCCAATAATGTTTTGGATGAAATAGAATTTTGTCAATGAAATTTAATAAACTTAGCGGCTGAAAGTTTCCATTTAATAGGTTTTCTCAAAACTTGATGCAGATATAAAGAAAAAAAATACACTTAAACCTGATTTTTATTGAAATCCCCTCATCAAAATCTGAAAATTATTAATTTAAATAATTCTGCATTCTGCTTCTAAGTTCAATAGAAATATAACCAATTTGTTCTCTGTTTATCTTGCAAATATTTTCTTTCGTCTTGGCTAGCTAATTTATTTGCATAATTCTCATAGACTTCTGAATACAGTTTTGATGATACCAAATGCGATTAATTTACATCTAACATTTGTATGTTTCCTGCGAGAATAATAGTTTCATTTTCAATGTACATATACAGCAAATTTATTTACTGAAAAAGATTTTGAGGAGCATGTGTTTAAGTTTAAATTTCGTTGTCTCTGAATTTTCTGTAAAAATGCATCGAGTTTTGAGAAAGTTATTAAATGAGATATATTAACTGCTTAAATTTATTTAATCTCATTTTATAAACAAGCTAACGTTGTTAGAGATTGATTAAAGACATTTTAGTTTATTTAATTAATAAGATAATCTGATCTCATTAGAAGATCTCCTAACATTTGATGATTTTTTTTCCCGGTAAAACAAGGAAAACACTAGGCACTTATGCCATATCAAAGTTTAACAAATCACCAATGAAAGATGGAGGTCTATCCCAAAATAGTTCCCCTTCTTCGCTTCCCGCTTTAAATTTCGCCAAGCTATCGGCAACTCTATTTACCGTGCGCGATACCCATTTGAAGGTGCATTCCCATGGGTTTTTTTACCAGTTTTATGCACTCTTGTACTTCCGCCTTCAAATCTTTCGGGGGCTCTAACTCATCCATGACCATTTTGAAAACAGCGAGTGAGTCGGTTTCTACAACAATACGTGGGATTCGTCTATCCCATGCTAATTGCAAGCCTCGCCTTAGTGCTTCAATTTCCGCTTCATCAATCGTTGGGATATTCAGTTTTTTATAGAATCCCCACTGCCAAGTCCCCGTATTCGAACAAAGTACGCCCACGGCAGCCCCAGAATTATGGCTAGCGATCACGCTACCATCCACGTTTAGTTTTAACCAATCTTGCTGCGGTTTGCACCACTTTTCAGCCTTCTTCGTAGCCCTTTTCTTTTTATTCGCCTGCTGGAGTTCAACACATAGAGTTTTAATTTTATAGATAATAGTGTTAACACTTGCTTCCTCGTTTTTGAAGACTTTTTCGTTTCTTGCCTTCCACAAGCACCAGCATATCGCCACAAAGATAACCGACCAGCTGCCGTTCGGTATGAGATCGCACGCGTAATCAGCTTTAACGACGTTGTCTTTCAGCCACAAGATATCCTCTGTGTCGTTGAACTTAGCCAAATCTGCCCCTTTCAAAAATCTGCACCATATCCTCCTCGCGCAACGACAATGTCTTAATATATGTAGGGCTGTCTCCTCCTCACAATCGCATGAAAGACATTTCGCATCTTGAGATAATTTCCTCGTTTTACGGAGGCTATTTGTTGCAAGTCGCTCTTGCCCCGCGAGCCAAAGAAAATGTTGCATCTTGTTACTAACCTTCACTTTCCACATCCAATCCCGAGCAGTTCCAGCCGAACTCGTGTTTGTGTGTCGATTATGGAACACCCTATATGCCGATTGGCATGAGAATTTACCGCTGGAGGTCTCGTTCCATATAATCACATCTTTCCCATCCGAGAAAATCAACTTTCTTTCATTCAGCATTTCCTTAAACTGCTATGTCAAATAAGTTTTTAGTTTATCCCAATTCCAGGCCCCATCTTCTTCGCAAACATCTCGCACACAAATTCTTCTGTCATCCGGATGAATCTCAGTAATTACCTCGCAAAGCCGACCCGACCCCAGCCAATTGTCTAACCAAAATCTGGCGGTTTTACCATCTCCAAGTTTCCATCTTATAAATGGCTGCATCCACTCAACCCACCGAACGATTCCTTTCCATGTTGGACTATCCCATGGCTTCGCCTCGTAGTGAAGTAGTTTCTCGCCTTTCAGATATTTGGCTTGGATAAAATCTTTCCACACCGACTCTTCCTCGTTCATCACTTTCTAAGCAATTTTGGCCAAAAGAGATTCGTTACTCGTCCGTGCAACTCTAATTCCCAGTCCGCCCTCTTTTTTCGGTTTTGTTTCTTTTCTCTAACCAACCAAATGTAATTTCCTTGTCGTAGTGTCCGATGACCACAGAAAATTCCGGTTTAGTTGATCTAATTTATCACACGCGTACTCGGGGATCCATGAGGATTGCATCGTATATATCGGTAACGCCGTGGAGACGGACTGAATTAACGTAGCATGCCCCGCTAGAGATAATGTCCTACTTGTCCAACCATTATACGTGATCGAAGAGCTTAGCACACTCTTCCCTCCCCATGCGGCCGTGAGTTAGCTTAATCCCGAGGTATTTGCCAAGGTTACGCATTTCCCCAAATCCAAGAATATTACACACCCCCCTCTTCACCGCTGATCCTTGACTCTTAGAAAAGAATACTTTTGATTTTGTCGGGTTAAGTCTCAATCCCAAGGCTGCTCAGAATTTATCGAGAGTTTCTTTAATTACGCGTGCCGTATCAATCTCCGCTTTACCCATCAAAATGAGGTCGTCGGCAAAGAAGAGGTGTGACAATTGCGGGCCTTTTCGACATGGCATGAGTGGCTTCCATCTACGACTAGAAACAACCTCATTGATGAGATATGACAATCTTTCCACGCAAAGCACGAAGAGATATGGCGATAGAGGGTCGCCTTGTCGCAAGCTACATGAATGTTGGAAAACATCGAGGGGTGAACCATTCCACAGGATTTTTGTTGCTGCGTTTCTTACGCAGCACATAATAATCTCAATCATCTCTTCGGAAAATTGGAAAGCATGCAACGTATCCTCGAGGAAATCCCAATCCACCTTGTCATACGCTTTTTCAAGGTCCAATTTTAAGATCATATAACCCACCTTCGTATTTTTCTTATTACGGAGAGAGTGGAGTACTTCTTGCAAGACAAATATGTTATCTTGTGTGCTCCTTCCTTTTATGAAGCTCGATTGAGTTGGAGCGATAATCTGGGGCATGATATCCTTAAGCCGCAGCGTGATGCATTTTGTGATGAACTTATACAACACATTACATAAAGAGATGGGGCGGAATTGCGACATACTTTCTGGATTTTTCACTTTGGGTATAAGACATAAGTAGGCTTCACAAATATTTTTGTCAAAAGTCCTATACCTGAAGATGTCCTCGGCAAATCGTAAGACTGAATCATGAATCCAGCTCCATTTTCGATGGTAAAAAACAGCCTGTAACCCATCAGGCCCCAGTGCTTTGAACGGTCTAGTTGCGAACACAACTTCTTTTATTTCAGCGCTGCTAATTGGGCGCATGAGCTGCTGCGATTCAGCCTCCTCAACCACGGCCTGATAGCACGAAGAAACAAGTTTCATTCTCAGATTTTCAGCACTATTAACTAGTCCAGCAGAGAATAAAGCTGCAAAATAACTTATTGCATGATTCTGTAGCTGGTCCTCATCACTAACCCAGAATCCATCAATTTTCAGCGATGTAATCTTGTTGTGCCTTTGCCGAATCATAACGACTATGTGAAAAACTTTGTGTTTCGCTCCCCATCTCGAATCCAATTGACTCTTGATTTTTGAAACCAAAATATCTCCTCTTGTTTCAGCACCTCGTCAAGCTCATGGATTAATTTATTCTCGAGATCAGTTAGATATGCATTCTGTCCATTCGCAATTGAACGCTGAATTCCGGATAATCTTGCAGTCAACTTCTTCTTCTGTTGAAAAATATTCCCAAATCTATCTCTATTCCAAGCCACTAGAATTTTTGGCACCTCATTTATCGCATCCAAAATCTTATTTTTCCCCTCCCAAATCTGTCTAAGTAACGGTTCGCATTCAGGATGTGTTAACCATGCCGCCTCGAATCTAAACGGGTGTGTTCCACGTATGTTTTCTCCTTCGTCCGTGCAAGTCATTATTGGGTGATGATCCGAGCACGTGCGTACCATATGATGTACTGCATATTTAGGGAACCTTTCAATCCAAGATTGAGTCGCAACCGCACGATCAATTCTACCCTTTATATTCTCGCAGTCTTCACGTTTGTTCGTCCACGTGAAATCTGGTCCCCTATAACCAAGGTCCAATAAACCGCATCTGTCTAAGTATGATCGGAAAAAATTCAGTCGGTTGAGGGGTACCACCCGACCCCCCACCCGTTCATGTGCGTAACACACCTCGTTAAAATCTCCGGTGACCATCCATGGCTCCTCGCTCGCTTGGGCAGCCTTTACCAAGTCATTGAACGCTCTTATTTTATCCGTTTTTTTGGCTGCGCATATATCCCCGAAACGCGCCAGGGTTCTTCTCGGTTAGGTCTAATACGAGCGTGGATCGCCTGATCGTTTACACCCAAGATATCCACATTTACGTCCTCCTCTTGCCACAACATCCAAACACCCCCTCTCATGCCGTCTGTGGGTGCCATGACGTGTTTAGAAAATCCCAATGTCGGGATAATTTCTCTAGCGTGTTCCTCACTCACTCGTGTTTCCAGAATAAACACCATAGTAGGTCTATGAACCCTTACATATTCTCTGAAGTTTCTACGAAACTCATCTTTCCCCGCACCTTGACAATTTCACGAGATAATCTTCATCGGAAAATAGGTAAGATGATGAGTTTGAATGGGGTATTCAATATTTCCCCCCTCCATGTCGCAATCAATTGACGAATTATTTCTAGCATGAGATACATTTGTCTCCGACACTCCCATCTGCTGATCGCCGTCGTCTGAACCCATTGGTTCGGCCTCTCGACCCCCAGAACTAGTAATGTTCTGATTTCGACTTCCCATACATGTGGTGGGATATTCAACACTTGAACTAATCTGTCTCTCTAGTGCATTCGTAATGTCATTATGAGGCCGTGAAATTGATGCGTTCTCGTGGAGAAATTCGGAAAATCCACCCATCTGCCTCTCCATGTCCCGTTTCTGATGTATACTCGTAAGATTCGCATGTTTATTTCCTAACACCAGCGGGGTTGTAACTGATATTGCTGGTTGTACTTGTGAAGATGTCTCCTGTTCGGCATTCTCTTGTAGAATAGAGAATTTATTGCTGTTCCTTGGAGAGTCCTTATTTCTAATTGTTTCCTTAGCATGGCTCTTGCGAGTATTAATTAGAGCTGGACTAGAACTCTTCCCATATATATTATTTCTCCCTTTCCCTGGTGGTTGCTTTTGTGCAACATTCCTTCTAATCACACTCGTACTTGGAACCTCTCTACCCGAGCCAAACGAGAAAATCACATCCAGTCCGCTTGCGGCTGCACACACAGTCTCACCTATTTTTGTCTTACCTTTCTCTAGATTTTTCGCATCGGGTTTTGGCTTCACATAATTAATTCGTGCGTTCCGTCGCGGCTGGACTACCATCTAGTCCCCATACTCTCCTTTTTCGCTTTTGATATAGGCCAGTCGGTTTCTTCTATTTCCTCCACCTCCATTGACACCAGATTTTCCTTTTCCTTAGCCTTGTTATCATCAGATTTCAGCATTGTGCAATTTTCTCTTTTGTGTCCAGCTCTACCGCAATTAAAACACACCGCTGGAAGATTTTCGTAAACGACCTGATACACCACATCGTCAATGCATACTCCCAGGTCCAGCGGTATATCGGTGCGGATTTGTACGCAGAATCGAGCAAATTTCCCTCGCATAGCCGTGAAGGTGTTGTCATCTATTTTTATGGGATCACCAAAACTTTTTGCTAGTGCACACATCCAAGCTTTCCGGAAATATTCAACTGGTAAGTCCAAAATTCTAACCCATGTGATGGCAGTTTCAATCTTGTCTTTCGCCGCTCGGAATTTTGGGCACAATTTTCTTATAGATAAAAAACTTCCCGCTAATTGCCACGGTCCCTCGGTGAGTATCATCTCCCTTTTCTCGCTACTCACCCCTTTCAAGCAGTAACAGTTATGTCCGAGGTCGACGAGTTCGAAATTATTGTGTAGTTTCCGCATAATGTCTAGTTTCGTTGCCAAGGCTGGGTAGTACCAAGAATTTCCGAGGACCCTAATTATTATCGAGTCTTCCCATTGTTTCGACATGCGATTTTTCATCTCTGGGAGGCTCGTGAATATTTTAAATGGCATCCCTTCCGAGGGGGAATCAGTAACAATGAATTCGGCTTCCTCATTGTTGTCTTTCTCATTGATCCGCACATGGTCATGTCTCTTCTTAATTGCGTCCACATCCGATATCGATTTGTTCTGGGCCAGAGTTGTTTGTATTGATTCCAACATATTAATATCCACGTCGATTGGATGATCCTCCCCTTGTCGAAGCCTTTTCTGATTGCGTGTATCCTGTTGCCCGAAATCCGGCAGAACGAATTTCGTCGATGCGGGTTGATTTTCGTTGATAGTGGTGGCGCTAGGGTGGCGCTAGGGTTCATTTCCTATTTTTTTAAACATGATATCATACGTAGAATAAATTTTTTTTGATAAGGGCAATGCTGGAAAAACAAGTAAATTGCTCTGTATGGAGGATAATTGCTCTGTATATATCATTACCCATATATTATACATGTATCACTTCTTGCCATATTTTTTTTAACAATAAATTATTCCACTTTTTTGTTTTTTGATAAACTATACTAAGTCTATTATCGTTATTTCTATAATTTAACGAAATAGTTGACTGCTAATACTCAACTTAAAAAAGAAAAAATAAAATCAATAATGTTTTTTTTTGGTCAATGAAACACCAACTGATGACATTAAATTGATGAAAAGCTTTCTTTTGATGTATTAGAAAAAGTGACCACCCTAATTACTTGTAACGCAGTTCTTAATATACTAGTACAAAAGCCCGTGCTCCGCACGGCCGCGTTAAATTTTATTTGACTATTTTCTTACCATGAACAATATTTAATTCTATTTAATTGCAATTTTAAACAATATCGACGCACAATCGTTTTAAATTTTAATTGATTAATATTATTGCAATTTTAAAAGCTGTTGTTTTAATTCGATCGATAATTTATTCGACTATTTTTTACAATGAACAACATTTAATTCTATTTAATTGCTATTTTAAACAATATCTACTTTAAATTTATCTACAATCACATTTGCTAAATTTATACAGTCTAGTTTAACAATATCTCGTATATATATGGAATATGGTCGGTTACAAGAGTATTACAACGAGTATACTATCAACTATGTCTCCTATCACTGACTATAGAACGACTTTAGTCCGGAACTCCAGGTAAGCTCGGGATCGAGGTCCCACCGGATGATCTTCTATATGTCGGGTATGATGTCGGATATCGCGTCGGGTATGATATCGGGTATAATATCGGGTATGGTATGTCGGATCGGCTGTACAATGTTACGCGGGATCTCTGCGATATATCGAAATATATGTCGGAGGTTATATAGAATATGTGTATTCGATATACGTGGGTTAATCTAAGTGCCGATTATCTGAATGTTCTCGGTATGCGGGATGCGGTATTTATAGAGGTTGAACCGTGCGATGTCGAAGGTGACCTTCGACATATATGTCGGGGATCATCCCCGACATATTAGATTATGGGCCTAGTTTGCTGGGCCGACCCAATACGGGAAATACCCCTATCATGTAGTCCCCCAATTCGTGAATTATTATTGTTATAATATTTCATGAATTCTGGAGATATGCCTCTCTTTTCTCGGGGTACCGTAGCTCCCCCCAAGTTGGCGAGTGATTGAGCGGGTCTTAGTTTTGAAAAAATACTTCTATGGTACTCCCCCATTTTTTCCTAACGTTTCCGCGATTAATCAGTCGGGAACTTTATATCGAGTTATATATCGAATTTGGTTTCGATATATGTCCCGACATTGGAGCATTAAATGCCCTGCGGGACCCCATGAGTTCTGATTATATAAGCCGGTCCCCCATCATCGTCATCTTTCAACTATTTTATTCCAGAGTCTTGTCGCTTTCACGGGCCGATATCAGGTTTGATATCGGGGAATTCTGAGGTATGTCGAAACTCATCTTCGACATAATTTTTGATATATATATTTCGACATGTTTTTCAATGTATTTTTTATCTTGTATTTGGCGTCTTAATGCTGTATTACCTATGTCTTTAGAACCAGGGATGGTTCGAGTGAAAACTCCGCCTCATAGGAAGCGTGTCGTGTCTCCACGACCACATGTATCAGTACCAACTCGACGTAGTGCGTTTGTGATTTCAGATGATGATTCGTCCGATTTTAGCTCCGCAGCTGAGGATGCGAATATATCAGAACATCCAACTGTGGATAATCCGCTGGATGACAGTCTTATGCGGGTTCCTGGTATTGTTGCTGATGTAAGGTTGCCTCGAGTTCGGCTTCATGAACAGAACTCCCAGTTTTCGATTCGATTTCTGGTATTCCAACCTAACCAACATGGTGGTAGTATTGTCATGGGAAGTCGTGCAACTGTCGAGGAAGGTTTGGTACTGGAGGAGGAGAGGCTGCGGGCTATGGATGCGAAGGTTTTATCCCAACAACGACTAACTGCTAACCCACCTAAGTTGTCGTTAAGCCGCTTCCAGATGGAACGCCTCCAAATTATTGGCACCCTAGCGCTAAGGCGTGTAGGTGATCTGAGCATAGAGTTTTCGCCATCCTTACTCCTGCCAGAACTGCCTCATATTCTGCCTCATTGTTCGTTATCGGGAAGTTTAAGCTTATGGCAAAGTCAAATTCTCTTCGATCTGGGGAGATCAAGTGGATCCCTGCGCCTCCACCATTCGCCGTTGAGGACCCATCCACGTGGAGCAGCCATGTTGTTTGTCGTGAACGGGGGCCTGGATCTTGAGCTATGGTAAAGATGGGGTTGCATGAATGATCTAGGCTATTGCCTAAGGTCTCTGCCATAAAGTCTGTCAGGACTTGCGCTTTAATGGTGGTACAAGGGCGATATTCGATTCCAAACTCACTTAATTCAATTGCCCACTTCACCAGTCTCCCCGTAGTTTCTGGGCTTGCCATAATTTGACGAAGTGGTTTATCTGTGATAACCATTATCGGGTGCGATTGAAAATACGGCTTCAACTTCCGTGCTGTCATTACGATTGGCAGTGCGAATAGTTCTATCTGCAAGTAATTTCTCTCTGCGCCATGAAGTACGCGATTGACATAATGTATGGGAGATTGCTTGCCGGCCACCTCCTTAACCAGTATCGTACTGACGGCGTTGGTTGAGACCGCGAGGTATAGATAAAGCATCTCCCCAGGTTCGGGCTTTGCCAGTAGCGGTGGAGCCATCAAATATCTCTTCAACTGTTGGAAAGCTATTTCACACTCTTCAGTCCATTGAAAATCCGTTGCCTTCTTCAACACTTTGAAGAAGGGGAGGCTCTTCTCTACCGAAGTCGCAATAAACCGTCCGAGCGACGTTATCCGCCCTACCAAGGATTGTACATCTCGTACGGACCGCGGCGAAGGTAAACTCCTTACTGCTTGAATCTTGTCGGGGCTGGCTTCTATTCCCCTCTCATTAACCATATATCCCAAGAACTTCCCAACTGGAACACCAAACGTGCATTTCTTCGGGTTGAGTTTCATTCCATAGTTTCTCATTATGCTGAAGGATTTTTCTAAATGTTTCACATGATCCTGTGCCGTTAGGCTCTTGATTAGCATTTCGTCTACATATACCTCCATTGACTTCCCAATCAACTCGTAGAACATCTTTGCGACCAATCTCTGAAACGTCGCACCTGCGTTTCTCAATCCAAACGGCATCACGCGGTAGCAATATACGCCAGTGTTGGTGACAAAGGATGTCTTAGGCTGATGTTCGGTTGCCATAAAAATCTGATGGAAACCACTCTTCGCGTCTATGAAGCTGAACAGAGCGCACCCTGCCGTTGAGTCTGCCAATAGATCTATTCTTGGTAGAGGAAAAGGATCTCGCGGGCAGTGCCTGTTCAGGTCCATATAGTCTACACACATCCTCCATTCAGCCACCTTTTTAAGAACTAGGACAATGTTACTGAGCCATTCGGAGTAGCGTATCTCATAGATGTGTCCTGCCTTAAGCTTCTCCACAACTTCATTTTCTGCTGCCTAATTTGTCTCCTTACTGAAATTCCTCTTCTTTTGTCTCACCGGCTTGGCCCGAGGGTCGACGTTCAGCCTGTGCACAATGATTTTCGGATCGATCCCTGTTAGATCCGAATCGCTCCACGCGAAAATGTCGGCATTCCTTCTCAAACATTCTATCAATGCAGTTTGTATATCTAGTGCCATCGTTGCCCCGATCTGCAAGACACGCTTTGGGCACGTGGGGTCAACCCCAATGGTATGAAGTCCCCCACAAGCTCCATCTTGGGTTCACTCTGGTAAGGGGCAATCGCTTGTTCTCTTTTAGTGATTTTGCGTGTCAGTTCAGTTTTTGATCTCTTTCCATCCCTGCTTGCATTGCTTCTCTTCTTCCTCTGGTCAAAACCTTTTGCGTTTCGTAGCCTCTTCATTCTCAAGATGTCCTATGATCCTCCAATCTCGAGAACCTGGTTCCCATAGACGGCACCACTAGTTTAACAATATCTCGTATATATATGGAATATGGTCGGTTACAAGAGTATTACAACGAGTATACTGTCAACTATGTCTCATATCACTGACTATAAGACGACTTTAGTTCGGAACCCCAGTAAGCTCGGGATCGAGGTCCCACCGGATGATCTTCTATATGTCGGGTATGATGTCGGATATCGCGTCGGGTATGATATCGGGTATAATATCGAGTATGGTATGTCGGACCGGCTGTACAATGTTACGCGGGATCTCTGCGATATATCGGAATATATGTCGGAGGTTATATCGAATATGGGTATTCAATATACGTGGGTTAATCTAGGTGCCGATTATCTGAATGTTCTCGGTATGCGGGATGCAGTATTTATAGAGGTTGAACCGTGCGATATCGAAGGTGACCTTCAACATATATGTCGGGGATCAATCCTCGACATATTAGATTATGGGCCTAGTTTGCTGGGCCGACCCAATACGGGAAATACCTCTATCACAGTCATAACGTAATTGTCCAAAAAGAAAGAGTCATTTTTGCATATATCAGTATGTAGTATTTAAGTTTGTTGTTCATATACAATAATCATTGTGCATCATTATATAATAGTATTGGTATAAGAAAAAACATTTTTAAAAATAAAAAAAGGAAAGCAAGATGAAAGTCAAATAATGCGGCTCTCTTATGTTTCACTTGCAGCGTCAACAAACATGTAGCAAAGGCATGTTAAAAAAAATGTAGCAAAAAGCAAGATAGAAAAAATTAAATTACAATAGGGCCTATAAATAAATAATATAAAGATTTAGGACAAATTGAAAGAAGTACAAATTAAAAAGATTATTCGAAAATTTACAGCGGGTCCGTAAGTGTGCAACATAAAATTTTTTAGGCGAGATCGAAAGAATAAAAAAATTAAAAGAAATTCGTAATATTTTGTGGGATTGTATAAAAATATATAATATTTCATGGGGGCCCTATGCAATTGGGACAAAATAGTTTTTTTTTTGGCTAAATAGTGGTCTGCCATCTCAGTCAAAAGTTGCGGGCGCCCCTCTTAAAGTAACACAAGAGTTTTTTCAATTAGAAATAACACATAGACAATTTTTGGGTGTCATATCCAAATTAAATATAATATAAGGGGAGGTTTTTTTTTTTTTTTTTTTGCTAAAAAGATTTACGTAATGGGGTTTTCAAATAGAAATATCATTGGGTAGTTTTTGTTACTCATTTGTATTTCACATATTACATATGCTTGCAAAATAAGACGGACGATGGAATGAGTCGAATAAGAAAGCTTCTTAAGCCAAACAAAGAAAACTTAAAATTTGAAGAACTATTTTACAATTTACCGTTGGATCCATAGGTAAAGAACAGAAAATTTAGAGGCGAAATTGAGAGAGTCAAAAATTGCAAGGACTATTTGGCAATTTGTAGTAGACCCAAAAAAGAAAAAATAAATATTAAAGGGCTGTTTCACAATTTATCTTGGAACTATAAGTAAATAATAGAAAACTTTAGGGGTAAAATATAAAGAGTTGAAAACTGCAAGGGCAATTCTACAATTACCAAGGGCAAAAAAGAAAAGGAAAATTACAGGATGAAAGTTGGGCTATCCTCCTTTATTATTATAGTATAGACTATAGATATACTGAAATTCTCTTTCGTAATTGTTTTTTATTTGATCAATCCATGTTCATACATATTTTTTCTTTCTATTTTTCTCTTAACGGTATAATTATATAACTAACTTAAAAGTTATAGATAATAACAGAAAATATTTATAATTTATTTGATAAGTACTTACTATTGCAATAATTTGTAATCACTCGTTATTATTGAAGTTGGAAAGTATGATTTTTGTACAGTACAATTGATTGAATAAATTTATTTAATTTGTGGTTTGTTAAAATAATTGAAGATTGGTTTGTAGAACTTTTGGTTGAAATAATTAATTGTAAAGAAATAAAAATTATGGTAAGAGGTTATACATATATATACATACGCTAGATATGGAGAGAGGTATTATTATTATCAAGCTAATTTACTTATAATTGATGAAGAAAAATATTATTAGGTATATAAGGAATTTGATTGATGTATTCCTTATTTGTTAAGGGTGAATTGGGAATAGATTAAAAATTGCTCTGGCAGCAACAATCTCGGCTTTGGCAATATCGCTAGCCTTATGCAAAAGAGGTTTTGAGTTCAAATCTTGCACTAACCAGTTATTCAAAATGTAATCTAAAATCATCTTAAAGGGTTTTACAATTTGCAGTTTGATGCAGAGGTGGAGTCAGAAATTTTGACTAAGACTAAATATGTCGAATATATATCAGCATATGAAAATCTTTAGTTTATTATAAAACTAATAAATTATCATAACAAACGTAGTTAACATAAGAGGATAGATATTTAATACCATAAAATTGTAACGTAACTCCTAATTGAAGACATTGTATTTAATTTCTTAAGAGGGAGCTGATATATCCAGAGCAAAACTAAATCCAGAGCAATATTTTGCATTGTTTACAAATTTACCCATTCTCAATCAATTCGTTTTTTGAGCTTATTCCTACTTCATTTTATTTAGAACCACAATAAAAAGGATACAATCTCTCTTATTTATAAATACAACAGTCAAATTAAAGGTCATACAGTCTGCAAATATTTTTGAAGTTGGCGTGATTTTATTGTTTATTTGGTTATATTTCCCTAAAAGAACTTATTTCAATATATATTTATATATATAAAAAAAATATTAGCAAAAGCTGCTTGGCATAAAATTACTTTTGTTTTCGAAACATAAAATTACTTTATTGTACATATTTAGTTGGTCATTTTCAACTAGATTTTCTTAAATAGCTAATGATTGCATGATGACTTAACAATACCAGAATTTGATGAATCGTGGCTTCTATTTTTTAAGACCTTTTTATTTCAAAATATTAAATGTATGAGTACTACCTATTGTTGTACAATGCGCGCGCACACACACACACACACACACACACACACACACATATATATATATATATATTATATTTATAAAAAAAAGTTCGAGTTTTGATGTTTTTTGTACTTTAAACAATCCCATGCATGGTCGTAACTCGTAAATGCATGTACCAGTAATAATATTTATAATGTGGTATAGTAATCAGTAATTAGTAATTATTTATTTAATTAATAAACTTATGCTGTCATTATTAATATTCTTGATCAATATTTTAGATATATATATATATATATATATATATATATAATGTATGCTAGTGCATCAATTTGTCCAATTCAAGGATATCTTGCAGTATAATTTTTTAATAGATAATCGACTTAATTCAGTTACTTAAAATATCTTATTAGAAAATATATTGACATTGATTATTTACTATCCGTTTAATTACCCCTATATAAAGAAAGATAATCTCTTAATATATTTAAGAGAAAAGATAAAGATTTTCTTCAGATTCTGCATAATTATGCTAAGCATAGGTGATAAATTAAAAAGGAAAATGAGTTGGCTTATAAATTGAATAAGGGCACCTGTTACCAAAATAAAAATAAAAAAATAAGGGCATAATAGGAAATAATAAAATATTGCTCTGAAATTATTAGGGATTTTGCTCTATCTATATCATTTGCCTTATTAAGAAAACAAACATACATTTTAAATACAAATAATGTAAGTTACAGAAAATTGGAAAATGCTATGTATGTATTGTAACTTATTTATTTAAGATTTCAACCTCTGTGTGTGTTCCAGTATTTGGATCCGCGATCATATTTTTTTTTCACTGGCTTCTCTTTCAATGCGACAATATCTCCAATTGGTAGGTGTGGTTCGGCTTTTGCACGATCATCAACGCCAAATTCCAAGTAGAACTCGGGCTTCTCACCATAAGTCTTGAGTGTTGGACTACTCACTTGTATCTCCACTACATCTTCTTGTGCATGAATTATGGGCATTGGCTCAAGCTCCGTCTCAAACTTTATAGAGATGGCGTGCAGTTGTGTCTCTTGATTCTCCACGACGTTGAATTGAGGTGACTCATGATCAATCTTCAATGATTTATCTTTTTCTATTGACACTTCTTTGCTCACCTCAGTTTCAATAGTGGTCGGCGCATCTTGTTCGTTGTATTCTTCAAAAGGAGGTAAGACATGTTCGATTTTGACCATAAGCTCGCAGTCGTCAGGATTGAGAATAACTAACCCGTTTTGACTCATCCATTTATAATTTTTGGTGTGTTGCAAACACTCCTCATATGTCCCAGAGCATGTATATTTTCTTCTTATGGTTGAAAATCCCTTTTCGAAGGTAGACTCATTCCATTACAGAGTCATCATTGCTGGATGCAACTTGATCAATTGCAAAATTGTCAAGATTATCAGCTTCACTGTCTTCATAATTAACTTCATTACGAATTTATTGATCTTTGCACTCGACCAAATCTTCGGGTGATTCCTTCTCCATGTTTCTTGGGACAACACTCTTTGATTGTGGAGTCATAAGTGGGGTTTGTATCATGTGAAACTTTGGCCATGTTGATATCATGGTTCATTTTTGCACAATCCGCCTCAAAGATCTCCCAATCGTCATAAAATTGTTCCAAAGAGCCCGAGCAAATTGCCAAATTACAGTAATAGCATGTGTAATGAGGTTCTGCGTCCTCATCGTCGCACGTCTCTCCTCTCTCTCAGATGTTTCTACAACCATTGTACCTACAAGAACTTGAGAAGTTTAAAACAAAAAACTTTCAAAATTTGAACAAAATAAAAGAAACTAATAGTGTCTGGTTACCTAGTTTCCGAAAAGACCTCAAAAACTTAATGCATATTTTCACGTGCTATTATTTATTAGTACGCACTTTTGCAAGTATCAAGTAATATAAAATGGAAAGTAAGATTACGTCCCAAGTATCGTATCCCACAAGGACTGTATGAATCAATATCGCTCCTTCTATTTTATTCTCAATTGGTTACTAAATCAGATTGAATGTTGTATATTGAGAGTTCAATTAACTAAACTAAACTAAACTAGACTAACAGACTGAATTGAAATGAATGACGTTGTTGAATACTACTTTTTCTAAATCAGACGATGAATGGATGTTTAGAGCGCCATGTTTCATTGGATTTTCCCTATGTTCATTCACGTGCTTTCGATTAAGGATTTTGATCTACGTGTTCAAGGATTTTTTCGATGCCACAAAGGGACACGGCCCGAATTATCTTTTTTCACACACTCCCAGGTTCAACTATCCCACATAACGTATTATGAGGGCACGCTAGTGACCTTCCATAACTTCTAATCATTCATATATTGAGATCAAGATAGATGAATAAACACATAAACGAAAAGGTCTTAATCAAAACATAAGAAATCACATAGGATCGTCAATCCAACTACGCCATCACTCTAAACATAACAAATAATGTGATTTAAGTATATGTTTACTTATGCTTTTGAATACTTATGATGACATGTTTACTTCTTTTAGTATTGTTTTATGTTTTCTTAGGTATTTAGGGAGTTGAGATGAAACGAGGCTAAATAAGGCCAAAAATGGATGTTTTGGGCGACAATTGGTCAAGACACTTTTTCGGGATATTCAGGTGCTACTGGGAGCGCTACGACACTACAAAAAGATGAAATTCCAAACATAGCGCGATTGAAGAGAAGGCACCAGGAAACCGCAAGGAAGAAATTAGAAAATAGTGATCACCACCGCATCGCGCTGGTGGCGTGCAATTGGAAGGTTACATCTCGCGGGGGTCGCGTGATTAGACGAAAATTGGGCCGCAGGTCAGAAATACTAAAATGCAGCCCAAAGTAGAGAAAAACTATAAATAGGAGGCCACGTTCAACATGCTAGGGCACCGACGCTCATAACCACTTTCACCACTTTCCGACAAAGAAACCTGGAGAGTTATCATTACAAAGAAAACACCATGAAAGTCTTGTTCTAGTTTAGTAGAGTCATTGTTAGAAAAAAAACGATTTGTGAAGAAAAAGATAGAAAAAGGGAGTACGAAGAGGGTCAAGCAACAAAGTTCCACCGGATCCAAGAAGCTTTTCTTTACCTTTTTACTTTGTCTATAAGGAGCTAACCTACTCGTTGTTTAGAGTATGAGAGTAACTCTGATTTATGAATATGTTTATTTGCTTTACTTGATGTGTGTTGATGATCTTGAATGTCTAGATTGAATAGTTACTTATGTTGTGTAACTGACCTTACTCTCGCTGAGATAAAATGGAAGCACCCGTGTGGGGCTGCCCAGATTGTAGAACGCTAAGGATGATTATATATATGTGTGTGGTTTGTGACTTTGGATTTGTGAAAGCAACTATTGCGCAACCTTTAGATCACACTAGATCAATCTTGACTAAGTACGTTTTGTTAACACGATTCAGATGAGTTAATTGGATTGCAGATTTGATATCTCTTCTAAAGCAACTGACAACTTGATTGATCCGTTAACACGGTAGGTTATTAGAGACTCATAGGTGTATGGTTGGGATAACTCCTGTCATATGTCACAGATCCATTGGACATGCAAACATCAAATAACTATCAAGTATTGTAAGATATATGTAGTTTGTCTATGAACTATTATGGTTAAATTATTGTGACTCTAAACAATCTTTCCAATTATTGTTTACAACCAAAATCAATCAATCAATCAATAAATTATGTTCTTTACTTTACTTTACTTTACTTTAGTTAGTTAAATTATCTTTCTTCCAAGCATTCTTAGTTTAATTGTTTACTTGTTTTAATTAGGTTATATGCTTTAATTGTGTTCTGGCATTCTCAACTAAGAAAACCCAAAAAGATATTTAATTAATGTTCTTGCATTCTTAGATTAATTTCATTGCATTCTAATTTAAGCATTCTTAGCATAAAAAGCATTCAAAGCATCTTTAGTATAGAAACATTCATATTATTTATAAGCATTCATCCTGCAAGCAAAAGAGAAAAAATAGTGACAATGATAGTGTACCCCGACTTCTAGAAGGGACGCATTTATTAGATAAAAGGTCGACACGGGCTTTGCCCATTGCTGCCATGATTCATGATAACTTGACGGGTCGCACGGCCTTAGAGCCGGCGACGCATCATTCAAATTTCTACCTTATCAACTTTTCGATGGTAGGATATTGGCCTACTATGGTGGTGACGGGTGACGGAGAATTAGGGTTCGATTCCGGAGAGGGAGCCTAAGAAACGGCTACCACATACAAGGAAGGCAGCAGGCGCGCAAATTACGCAATCCTAACATGGTGTTATGGGGGGACGCGCCTAGGCCGCTCCTCGACGTCGTGAAGGCCCAGTCGGGCCGACCCGGCGGGGTGTCGCAAGAGTCCTATACGAACGTGGCCAAGATTAAAGATTGAAAGAATAGTTGTGTAAGACTATTTTGTACTTGTAATTTGTTTCAGTTTGTTTCAGTTTTCTTGTAAGTTATTTGGGGTGGGGTGTTGGACCCCACCCAAGCAGTTAGCACCCTTTGTAAGCCTGTTGTTGACATGATTAGCGAATTACGCTAAACACTAATGTCAAGAGAAGAAAAGAAAGTTGAAAAGCAAAGCATTTGTATTGTTATTGTAATTCATTAGTATATTCTTGATATTGACATCGAGTAGCAATTCCTATTCATGTGGAAATGGTGAATGATTGTTACGCCTTCGGTTGATTGTGTTGTTGGTTAACATTATTGTTGGTTAATGTTGTTGGTGAATGTTATTGCTGCTTAAAGTTATTGTTGATTTAAGTTGAGTTGTTGGCGGAGTAGTCTGTGGAGGACTATTGGCCGCACGGGACCCTTTTATTCGGTTAATCAAAAGACGCCCCGTGACAGGTGGTATCAGAGCCTCGGCTCCTGGTCCATCGAGTTGAGGCAATGTCGGGTGAGGGGACATATTCATTACCGGCGCCCCCTCATAATGCGAGGCGGGACGCCAAAGAACAACTTGCGGCTCTCAAGGAGTGGAGTGCGCAAGCCGGCCGAGAATAGAGGCCTTAGAGGGAGAAGTGGAACTTCTGAAGGGTGAGAATCAAGACTTGACTTCTCAGCTCGAACAGAACAGAGAGATGGCCAAGGAGCTTATGGTTGCCTTGGAAGCCCATGGGGCAAAGTTTGTCGCCCAAGAGGCGAAGTTGGATGCCGTAAACCAAACGTTGATGACTCTTCAACGTGCTGTGAACAATGGGCCGTCTGGAGCCCAGGAATCGGGAACGAGAGCCCGGATTCCAGAACCTCGTCTCTTCGAGGGTATGAGAGATGCCAAGACTGTCGATAATTTTCTATTTGATCTGGAACATTACTTCGACCACTGTAGAGTCGAAGACGATCGACAGAGAGTGACTACCGCCGTTGGCTATTTGGCAGAAGATGCCAAGTTGTGGTGGCGTAGGGTGTGGGAAGACATCCAAGCCGGTCGAATCCAAGTGGATACGTGGGATAAGTGGAAGGAACTGTTCAAGCAACAATTCTTCCCCGAAAACGTGGACTATAATGCTCGTCGAGCATTGAAGGAGTTGAAGCACACCGGTTCGGTGCGAGAGTATGTGAAAGCCTTCTCTGCTCTCATGTTGGTGATTCGAGATATGTCCGAAAGCGACAAATTACTCACATTTATGGAGGGACTGAAACAATGGGCGAGACTCGAACTTCAACGTCAGCGCGTGAGCGACTTGCGTTCGGCCATGAGTGCGGCCGAGTGCTTATCAGATTTCCAGGGCATGGAAAGGGAACCAAGAAGGGACAGTCGCCCGACCCCAGGTTTCACGACCCCTAATGTTGGCGGCGGACGGGGGGCGCCGAGTTATGGGAGGGGAGCGGGTGCTCGACCCACCACTAGTCAGACAAGTAACAATAGGGGCAAGGCCCCCGTAGAAGGACGCCCATTTTCACAACAACGTCCACCTGTCTGCTTTTGGTGTCAAGGCCCGCATTTTGTAAGAGATTGCCCGAAGAAACAATCTCTTAACGCGTTGGTAAGAAGCTTGTCGGACGCCCCGTCTGGGACGAGGGCGGATAACTCGGCCTATGAGGATCATGAGGGAGACGCAGCGGACAACCCTCAGAATCTGGAGGGAGATGAAAACCTGGGGGCATTTTCGCACTGGTGCAATGCCCTTTCACACCAATTAGCAAAGAATGCTAAGAACGATGTGTATATCCCGCCTAAAAAGAGAAAGGGACTGATGTACGTAGATGTGAAGATTAATGGTAAGCCGCTCCGAGCCATGATCGACACGGGAGCTACGCACAATTACTTAGCTAGTTCCGAAGTGACGCGGTTGGGACTAGTGACAGAGAAGGGAGTCGGAAGGGTCAAGGCGATTAACTCACCCGCCCAACCGATCGCAGGTATAGCAAAGTCCGTGCTGCTTAAGATGGGACCGTATGAAGGGCGAGCCGATCTAGCGGTCGTCGCTATGGATGATTTCAAGCTTATCTTAGGGCTTGAGTTTTTGAGGGACACAAGGACGGTGATAATACCGTTTGCCGATGTATTGTTAATGATGGGAAAGAACCCGTGTTTCATTCCCACCATCGTAGACCGGATAGGGAGGGAGAACTTGTCGGATATTCAGTTTGAAAAGGGGTGCAAGCGTCAAGAACCGTCATTTTTGTGTGCCCTTAACCTGGAAGAAGTGGAAGGGTCTACCGGCCCTATTCCAGAATCGGTAAAGCAAGTCATCCAAGAATTCGAAGACATTATGCCGGAAGAGTTGCCGAAGAAATTACCGCCCAGGCGGTCAGTTGATCACGAAATCGAGTTAGTGCCGGGCACAAAACCGCCCGCCAGGGCACCGCACCGATTGGCACAGCCGGAACTCGAAGAATTGAGGAAACAGTTGAAGGAGTTATTGGATGGCGACCTCATCCAACCGGCGAGATCACCATATGGGGCACCGGTTCTTTTTCAGAAGAAAACGGATGGATCCTTACGCATGTGTTGCGACTATCGGGCGCTGAATAAACTCACGGTGAAGAATCGATACCCTATCCCACTTATTGGCGATTGTTTTGACCGATTGAGTCTGGCCAAGTATTTTACGAAGATTGATCTGAGATCCGGATATTGGCAAGTACGGATCAAAGAGGGGGACGAGGCAAAGACTACTGTAGTGACGAGGTATGGGGCCTTTGAATTCTTAGTGATGCCATTCGGGTTAACGAATGCCCCAGCTACTTTCTGTACGATGATGAACCAAGTGCTACAGGGGTACATCGATGAGTTTGTCGTGGTATACTTAGACGATATTGTGGTCTACAGTGAATCTTTGGGCCAACACATCGACCATCTGCGTAAGGTATTCCTTCGCCTGCGTGAGAACGAGCTCTACGCCAAGTTATCTAAATGCCCGTTTGCGCAGTCGACCATCAGTTTTCTAGGGCACATCATCGGACACGGAAGCATTCGGATGGATCCGAAGAAAATACGGGCCATCGAGGAGTGGCAACCCCCACGAGACGTTCCGGGTCTTCGCTCATTTCTGGGGCTAGCCAATTACTATAGGAGATTTGTGGAAGGGTATTCGGCTATTGCAAAGCCTCTTACAGATCTCTTAAAGAAAGAGGAAAAGTGGGAGTGGTCTGCGGAGTGTCAGACCGCCTTTGAGAAACTGATAAAGGCAGTTACGACGGATCCCATTCTTGCCCTCCCCGATATGTCGAGACCATTCGAAGTGCAGACCGATGCATCTGACTTCGCTCTGGGGGGAGTTCTAGTGCAAGATGGACACCCCGTCGCTTTCGAGAGTCAAAAGCTGAAGGATAGGGAAACGAGGTATACGGTGCACGAGAAAGAGTTGTTGGCCGTAGTCCATTGCCTCCGACTTTGGCTGCATTATCTACTAGGTTGCCCGTTTATCGTCAAAACGGACAACACGGCTGTGAGTTATTTCATGACCCAAGCCAATCTAACAGGGAAACAGGCCCGCTGGCAGGAACTATTAGCGGAATTTAACTTTACATTGGAATATCGCGCTGGTTCGGGTAACCAGGTTGCAGATGCCCTCAGTCGAAGAGCCGACTATGGGAAGATGGGTAGGGCGGCAACATTGACAACAAGTTTTATCGCCACGGATGTGAAGACGCAGATTCGGGATGCGTTACCGAGCGATCACTGGGCTGAAGTGATTATGAAACTGGTCGAAGCAGGGAAAGCTCGACAGTTTTGGATAGAGGACGGACTTCTGAAAACTGAGGGTAACCGACTTTATGTGCCTAAAAGCGGGAACTTGCGGAAGTTTTTGATGGCGGAATGCCATGATACCATGTGGGCCGGACACCCGGGGGAACAGCGTACATTGGCTCTTATTCAACGAGCCTACTATTGGCCCAATATGAAGGACGACGTAGACACTTATGTTCGCACTTGTCTTGTGTGCCAACAAGATAAGCCAGACCGTAAGAAGAAGGCGGGATTGTTGGAACCCCTCATTGTTCCCACAAGACCATGGGAAAGTGTATCGATGGATTTTATCTCTGGATTGCCTAAGGTGGGAGACTTAGGGACTATTTTCGTGGTGATCGATTGGTTTTCCATGTATGCTACTTTTATTCCGGCACCCAAGTATGTATCGGCAAAGGAGACGGCACATCTCTTCTTCAAACACATCGTCAAGTATTGGGGCTTGCCGAAGGATATCGTCAGTGATCGGGACTCTAGGTTTACTGGCGTATTTTGGACGGAGCTGTTTCGACTACTCGGGTCAAAACTGAATATGAGCTCCGCTTTTCATCCACAATCTGATGGCCAGACGGAACGTTTTAACTCTATGTTGGAGGAATATCTCCGACATTTCGTTCATGGTTCGCAAACGTCATGGGTGAAACTATTGGATGCTGCTCAGTTGTGCTTCAATTCCCAAAAGAGCTCTTCTACCAACAAGAGTGCTTTTGAGATCGTCAATGGGCAGCAACCCCTGCTTCCACATACAGTGGATTCTGACCTATTTGCGAGGTCTTCGTTGGCGAAGGAGTTCTCGAAGGAATGGGAGATGAATGTGGATATCGCAAGGGGGTATTTGGAGAAGGCACAATGACGTATGAAAAAACATGCGGATCAAAACCGTCGTTTTGCCGAGTTCAAAGTGGGAGATCTAGTGATGGCGAAGGTTCCCGACCCTCGCGCATCCAAGGCGTCTAGAGGGAAAGATTCTAGACTCATGCAGAAGTACATCGGGCCAATTCCTATCATCAAACGAATTGGAAAAGTGGCCTATCGTGTTGCTCTTCCTTCTTGGTGCAAGGCATATAATGTTTTACATGTTGGGTTGCTAAAGCCTTATTTTGCAGATCAGGAGGATGATTCCCGCAATCAGCCGCAGCGGCCAGAAATGAAGCTGAAAAATGTTGCGAAGAAAGTGCCGGAAGCCATTTTAGATCACCGAGTCTTGAAGACAAAGAAGGGCAACGTGGACGAATACTTGGTGAAATGGACCGGATGCAGCAGCGAAGAAAACACTTGGGAAAGAGCCAGAACCCTTACGGCGTTCAAACATCTCATTCCAAGACAAAGCAGAGCACCAAGGACGTCGCTAACTCAAGTGGGGGGGGGGATGTTATGGGGGGACACGCCTAGGCCGCTCCTCGACGTCGTGAAGGCCCCGTCGGGCCGACCCGGCGGGGTGTCGCAAGAGTCCTATACGAACGTGGCCAAGATTGAAGATTAAAAGAATAGTTGTGTAGGACTATTTTGTACTTGTAATTTGTTTCAGTTTGTTTCAGTTTCCTTGTAAGTTATTTGGGGTGGGGTGTTGGACCCCACCCAAGCAGTTAGCACCCTTTGTAAGCCTGTTGTTGACATGATTAGCGAATTACGCTAAACACTAATGTCAAGAGAAGAAAAGAAAGTTGAAAAACAAAGCATTTGTATTGTTATTGTAATTCATTAGTATATTCTTGATATTGACATCGAGTAGCAATTCCTATTCATGTGGAAATGGTGAATGATTGTTACGCCTTCGGTTGATTGTGTTGTTGGTTAACGTTATTGGTTAATGTTGTTGGTGAATGTTATTGCTGCTTAAAGTTATTGTGTATTTATGTTGAGTTGTTGGCGGAGTAGTGTGTGGAGGACTATTGGCCGCACGGGACCCTTTTATTCGGTTAATCAAAAGACGCCCCGTGACACATGGGGAGGTAGTGACAATAAATAACAATACTGGGCTCTACGATTTTGGTAATTGGAATGAGTACAATCTAAATCCCTTAACGAGGATCCATTGGAGGGCAAGTCTGGTGCTAGCAGCCGCGGTGATTCCAGCTCCAATAGCGTATATTTAAGTTGTTGCAGTTAAAAAGCTCGTAGTTGGACTTTGGGTTGCATTTAAGTGATTCATACATACAACCACCACTCCATCGGTATACGATACTTGGTTCGTAACTATACTTATCATTTTATTATTACTTGATTTGTGCACTTGCGACAAAGTTGGATTTAGGCGTAACATTCTTGTGTTGACTTATATTCTATTTCATTAAATCCTACATGCCATCACTACTCATGATTGCAAGTCCAATATTAGAAATAGAAAAGAACACCGTAAGGAAATTATAAAAGAAAGATAAACTCCCAATGGTTGTTGCCTTGCTACTTTCTACTCGATCTCTGACTTGAATCCTTACTAACGATCTTCAACATTGAACGTGTGTGCTCTTGATGGAAAGAACGACTCGTTCTTTCTTTTGCTCGTTTCGTATTTTGTGTGTGATTGCTTATGGTGCCCTGAACCGCGTAGCCCTAATGATATTTATAGGCAAAATAGCTGATGGGCCGAAATTAGGGTTTCTGTATGTTTCTGGGTCATGTAGCGCGATTCGGGTCGTGTCGCAACGTTTTGGTTTTTATCGCACTACTCTCTATTTATTCCGTGCTGCAACACATGTTTTTATCGTGCGACTTGGCAAGCCGTTCAACTCATGTCGCGTAGCTCTATTATGCTCTGCGCAGCTCCACGGTTTTGGCTATAAATTTGTCTCTGGATGTCAGAATCTAGATCCACTTGTTGGGTTGGATCATTGACTTCCTTGGATTTCCAATGGTATGTCATAGAGACTCTGATTCTACCTATAAATTTATCACCCTGTATTTGAATCAATGGCTTCAATTGAATTCTCCTCATCGCAAGGTTGTGTCGTGAAGTCATATTTTCAAAAACATCCATTTCGGCTATGTTAACTTTGTTTTCTCTCTATTCACCAAAATCCTAGAAAAATACAAAATAATAATAAGGATTTTTTTTTTCAAAATTCGTTCTTTATCGTGGCTTTGGTATGAAAATAGTCATTTATCGAGGTTTAGTTTAATTTTGGTCATTTATCGTATTTTTTGGTCCAATTTTTGGTCCTCCCTCCAAAATTTCTGCCATATTTTAAGATTTTGACCAATTTTGACCATGTTTAGGCAATTTGACCAATTTTGACATTTTTTTTGTATTTGTAACCTAAAATAAATTGTAGTTTGCACCTCAAAACACACACACACACACACACACATATACATATACACACACAAATGTTTTCAATATCTTTAACAAATCATAAAAGTTACAAAAACAAAAAAAACATTTTAAAAAAATTAATTCATCATCTTCATATATATATACACAATTTTTATAAAAGTTATAAAAATTATAACAAACAAAGAAAATACATTTTTAAAAAAGTATTTCATCATCATAATATATATAAATATACAATGTTCTTTTATATCTTTAACAATTTATAAAAGTTAAAGAAATTATTAAAAAAACAAAACAAAAATACATTGATTTTTTTAATCATTTTCATCACCCCTTTCCGTAACCCCCCCCCCCCCCCCCCTCATTCCCATTCCCGCTACCACCACACCCAAACACTACCACTGATGAAGATGATTATTATTATTATTATTGTTATTTTTAATGTATTTTTTTTTTATAATTTTTAAAACTTTTGTAAATTGTTAAAGTTATAAAAGAAAATTGTATATATATATATATATATATATATATATGTGTGTGTGTGTGTGTGTGTGTGTGTGTGTGTGTGTGTGTGTGTGTGTGAGTGTGTGTGTGTGCGCGCGCGCGTATGTATGAAGATTATGAATTAATTTTTTTAAATGATTTTTTTTTGTTTTTTATTATAATTTTTATAACTTTTATAAATTGTTAAAGATATTAAAAATTGTATATATATATGAAGATAATGAATTAATTTATTTAAGAATATATTCTTTTGTTTGTTATAATTTTTATCACTTTTATAAATTGTTAAAGATATCATTTTCTTTTTATGTATATATATATATATTAAGATGATGAATTTTATTTTAAATGTATTTTCTTTTTTAGTTTTTTTTAAAATATTTATTATTTTTTTTACTTTTATAAATTGTTAAAGATATAAAAACATTTGTGTATATATATATATATATATGTTTTAGGGTGCAAAGTGCAATTTATTTTAGAGTGCAAATACAAAAAAAAATTGGTCAAAATTGCCTAAACATTGTCAAAATTGGTCAAAATCACCAAATATGACAGAAACTTTGGTTGGAGGACCTAAATTGGACCAAAAAATACGATACATGACCAAAATTGGACTAAGCCTCGATAAATGACTATTTTCATACCGATGCCATGATAAATGACCAATTTTAAAAAGAATCCTAAGACTAACACCAATAAATATGCACCAATACTTATACGAAAACATATGAAATAAGTAAATAAACGCTCATCATTATTCATGTGTCTACATTGATTGGGCCGACGCGCATTACATTGGGCCACGTTAGACCATTTGATGTGGCCTCCAACATGGGCCACGTCGACCTTGTTCCATGGTCTTTATGCCATTCGAGAGCCGTGTTGCTTGAACATTGTCTCGACATGTTTTGACGTTGTCGGGTTGAGTGTGAATTGCCTTTTCATCCCCCTAGTTCCGTGTTATTGTGGAAATATTTTTGCATTTTTGGGGTGTCATAATTATGGCACAGAGCCGAGGCTTTTCAAGTATTTCAGATTGATTGTCTTTAGCTCGTCCGTTGATTGGTCAACGCCCAACTTGCCCTCTTGACGACCTAGTCAACTTGGTCAATGCAACCGAGCTGATCAACATAGTTGACCTTGTTCGCACAACCGACATGTACATCACAACTGTTCGGTCGCAGACGATTAAATAGGCCATAAACACATGAAAGACACACACTTTATTTGTATTTCACATATTATGTATGCTTGCAAAATAAGAAGGACAATGGAATGAGCCCAATAAGAAAGCTTTTGGGGCCAAAAAAAGAAAACATTAAATTTGAAGGACTATTTTATAATTTACCGTGGCCCATAAGTAAGTAACATAAAACTTTAGAGGCGGAATTGAGAGAGTTGAAAACTGCAAGAACTATTTAGCAATTTATAATGGACAAGAAATAAGGAAAATTAAATGTTAAAGGACTATTTTGTAATTTACCTTGGGCCCGTAAGTAAATAATATAAAACTTCATGGGCAAAAATAGAAAGAGTTTAAAACTGCAAGGGCAATTCTACAATATGCAAGGACAAAAAAGAAAAAAAATTGGTTGATAAGGAGTTGCTATCCATTCTTATTATTATACTAGTATATATGCCCGTGCTACGCACGGGCACGTACAAATTTTTATTAATACGGATAATTAATAAGATTAAGACCCAATTTTTTTTTATGTATTATTTTAATTTAAAGCAATAATAAATCATAAATTAATCTACTATGGTTGAGTACCGTATTTATGTGAATAATAATAAATTATTAAACCTCACCACGCACGACACCATCTCTTTCCATGTTTTCGATTTTACCGCTGCACCCCCGCCCTGGCTGCACCACCACCATTTTTTCGCTTAAATCCCATTCCAACGCCCAACTTCCTCTGCCCCAGCGGTCGAATCAACTTTTTTCCAGCAAGTTTCCACCAAGCCCTCATCACCACATCATACGCCCTTGACGACGCGCACAAGCACCACTACATTCGACCCCTCCGATTGCGCATATCAACACCACCACATCACACGCCTCCGACGAGGCCCAAAAACACATTCTACGCCACAAAGTCTTCAATTGTGGCCACCCATTTTCTTGGTGTTTGAGCTTCAGTGTATTGGCAAGTAATTACATAAAATAACGTGGGAAAAATAGGGACATACCAAATTACATGACTAGAATCTTAGCAATTTATAGATATAGTACATATAGATAGACATAATATAACAGAAAGAAAGATGGATGATGAAATGAGCTAAATAACAAAAACTTTTAGTGTAAAAATTAAAAAATATAAAATTTGAAGGACCGTGCTACAATTTACTATGGGTGCAATAGCAAATAACTGGAAACTTTAGGGGCAAAAGTAAAAGAGGCAAAAATTATAATGATTGTTCTGCAATTTACCATAGAACCCAAAAGCAAATAGTAAAAAACTTTAGGGGCGAAAGTAAAAGAGTCTAAAGACGCAAGGGTTATTCTGAAATTTACAAGTGAAGTAACAGAAACTTTTGGGGCAAAAGTAAGAAAATCTAAAATTTGAAGGGTTATGTTACAATTTATCATAGGACTTAAAATTAATTTATAAAAAACTTTAAAAATGAAAATGAAAGAATTCAAAATTACAAGAACTATTTTGCAATTTACATTGACAACACTATTAGTGCCTCTTATCTTGCTGCCGCCTATTCCTTTTTTTTTTGGTAATTAAAATCTGCTGTCGCGGTACTGCCAAGGACTATTTGCCAATTTAGGGTGGACCAAAAATAAGAGAGAGTGAATGTTAAAGGACTATTTTGCAATTTGTAGTGGGCCCATAAGGAAAAAATGGAAAACTTTATGTGCAAAATAAAAAGAGTGAAAAAGTACAAGGACAATTCTGCAATTTATAAGGGCAAAAAGGTTACAAAAAAATTGATTGACACCTGCCTGCTTATCCCCTGTTATATATCATTGGGTAGTTTTTGTTACGCATTTGTATTTTAAATATTACGTATGCTTGCAAAATAAGACGGACGATGGAATGAGTCGAATAAGAAAACTTTTGAGACCAAAAAAGAAAACTTAAAATTGAAAGGACTATTTTATAATATATCGTTGGATCCATAGGTAAATAACAAAAAAATTTAGAGGCGAAATTGAGAGAGGCAAAAATTGCAAGGACTATTTGACAATTTGTAGCGGGCCAAAAAAAAGAAACAATATTTGGTAAATGGCTATTTTGCAAATTATCTTGGGGTCATAAGTAAGTAACAGAAAACTTTAGGGGTAAAATATAAAGAGATGAAAACTACAAGGACTATTTTATAATATATCGTTGGATCCATAGGTAAATAACAAAAAAAATTAGAGGCGAAATTGAGAGAGGCAAAAATTGCAAGGACTATTTGGCAATTTGTAGTGGTGCAAAAAAAGAAACAATATTTAGTAAAGGGCTATTTTGCAAATTATCTTGGGGCCATAAGTAAATAACAGAAAACTTTAGGGGTAAAATATAAAGAGATGAAAACTACAAGGGCAATTATACAATTTACAAGGGCAAAAAAGGAAAAAAAATCACAACACTCCTGCCTGCTATCCTCGCTTATAGTAATAAAGTATAGACTAGGAATATTGGCCCGTGGTCCACACGGGCATGCTCAGCCGCATACGATTAAATAAGCCATAAACACATAAAGGTGCACATTTCTGTTTTGAATTCCACATATTACGTATGCTCATTCCAACAATATAATTATTACAATCATGTCTACGTATTTCGGTTCAGGCATTGGTTTAGCACTGTTTAATATTGTAATTATTTGGATAATAAAGTGGACCCAGTTGATTAATATGTGCAGTGCCGCAATGGTTAAAAGCTCTGTTTTAATTTTAACGATAAACAATTCGAAATAAATGATAAATATTATTAGGTGGACCTTAGTGATTAATCTTATTATACGGTACATGGATCCTAGCGATTAATGTGAGTGTGTGCGTGTCCCCAATTCATCATTTACTAATTCGTTTGATATTAGGTGGATCCCAATAGACTCAAACTATTAGTAAGCGGGTCCACAAACTATTACTTATTAATTCGTTTATGTTAGGCTAACCCTAATTGTTTTATACGTGTCAGCGCGCAAGGTAGTTATTACTGTAAAATATAACATAATATCGTCATTACTCGAACTTACAGGGAAAAATTAAAACAACGAAAGATGGAGGCTGAGAACGTTCATTTTATTGCAACGATAATTTAATTGCAATTTATAAAAGTGTTGTTCTACTTTTAACGATATCCAATTCAAAATAAATGATATACATTATTACGCGAGTCCTCGAAACATTAATAATTAATTAGTTGTATATTTTTTGGCTCAGAATGGCTATACGCGCGGGGGTCCCTCTTGTTCGCGCACCCCAATCTCCAAATCTTTTTCCAACAATGTTGATCACTCGAGCTAACGACCTCCCAACTCCCGCGAGCCGTCAACCCTTGCGCCATTATCATGTGGTATGCGCTCCAAACCGTGAACCGCCCATGTTTTTCATAATGCCAAACTTGGCGATCCTCATGCTCCAAACTACCTAATTGAATAGCCAATACCATGTTAGCATCCACCTCCCACAATGTATTTCAAACTAACTCCACATCCCACCACCACGGCCCCACGTTAATGAGGTCGCTCACCCTATTCACGCCCGCATGCGGATCGGGTCTCTTTTCGTAGGAGTCATTATCTTTCCGGGAAGGCCTTCATCGAGCTCGTGAATGCGTTCTTGCTGATTTCGGTGTCAATTGCAGTGATTTTCCGCCATCTTTTCAGCGTGTGCAATGCAGGAAATCGATTCGGCCTTGATTTTCCTCACGCAAGGAATTAGGTCTTTTTTCTTCGAACTTTTGTCTCTCATTTTTTTTCTTGTTCTTTGTTTCTTGAGGCTCACGATTTCCTAGGGTTTCCCTTGCGGGTCGTTTTCTTTTAACGCTTTGTTTACCTTGTGTGTCGCAAATTATGGCGGAAGGGGATCGATTGATGGTTGGCTGCCATGGCCAAAGTCTGAACGTAATACCTCTTCACCGCATCTTCAGTCGAATTATGGACGGGTTAGATAGTCAGTTGCAACCTCTATGAGTGTTCTAACTTAGTTTAAATAGATGAATGGGTCTCAAACCTATTCTTTAGAATGGACAATGAAGGGAAGAAGGAATTCGTTTGGAGCATTCTCGCCGAATGAACTTTGCGTGTTTAAGTAAATTCGTGCAACATGACATTTTATTACTATCCACCATTACAATGGCTATTACATATTAGACTTTTGTATGGCCACGTTGCATGGGTAATTTTGAAGATATGTGGTTAGAATTTAGAATTTTGGAAATTTATGCTTGATGGCAATCTTCCGTATTTTGCGACTCTGGTAAAGTTTGTGTATGGCCTCTCAACAGTTATTGATAATTGTGGGATTAAGTTGGATATCTACTAAGCAAATCCTCTGTGTTATTATTAAAGCTAAATAGTGTATTTATTAGCTATGAAAGCCGTTTCTTTGAATGAATTATGGGGAGATCGGATTTCTTGAGTTTATCTTAGATTAATGATGCTACCCTGCCTAGAATACAGGAAATTTTGATTAGCCTCGAAAAACAAGAGAGTATCATCTGCAAAAAGCAAGTGACAAATCCTTGGCGCATCGTGACAAATTTCCACACCCCTAATCAACCATCTATTCTCCACACCCGAGATGATAGCTGAAAAAATCTCAGACACAAATAAGAACAAATAAGGGGATAATGGATCCCCTTGACGAATACCCTTTTTGGGGAAAAAACAGTAGACTCCCTACCCCGGATAAGCGTAGCGTATGAAACAGCATGGACCCCCAATATAACAAGAGACACAAACTGAGAAGCAAACCCCAATCTAATCATTACCTTTTCCACGAAAGACCACTCGACTTGGTCGTATGCCTTGCTCATGTCAAGCTTCAGCGTCATCTGACCACACTTCCCTGTTCTCTTATTTTTAAGAAAATGATCCAGTTCAAAAGCTACAAGGATATTATCAGTAATGAGACGACCGGGCACAATCGCCGATTGAGAAGGAGAAATAATGGTATCCAAAAAAGGCTTCAAGCGATTAGCAATGGCCTTGGATGCAATCTTGAACCTCACATTACTAAGGCTAATAGGCCAGAACTGTGTCATAATATCAGGGTTAGTACATTTAGGGATCAAGATAATATGAGTAAAAT
Source organism: Linaria vulgaris (assembly GCA_948329865.1). Taxonomy (NCBI): domain Eukaryota; kingdom Viridiplantae; phylum Streptophyta; class Magnoliopsida; order Lamiales; family Plantaginaceae; genus Linaria; species Linaria vulgaris. Next base: position 65,832,377 of record OX415250.1, read on the forward strand.
TAACCTCAGGATTAAAGACGCGATTATTAAGATAAGCAAGGGCGAAAGCAATGACATCCTGTTTAACAATGTGCTGAAATTTCTGATAAAATAAAACAGAGAAGCCATCCGGCCCAGGAGATTTAAGGGGAAACATATCTTTAAGTGCTTTAGTCACCTCATCGTCAGAAAAGGGTTGGAGGAGGCGTTCATTCACCTCAGGGCTGACGCGCACGCACACATCTTGTAAGACTTCCCCAATATCATTCTCCAATGGATTCGAGGAGGAGAAAATATTTTTAAAGTAATCAATTGCAAGCGAGACTATTTCCCCCGGAGTGCTGCGAATCATGCCCGCCTAATCCTTCAGCCTTTTAATCTCATTCTTTTTTCTATGTTCACTAGCTCGATTATGAAAATAAGCGGTATTCCTGTCTCCCTCCCTAAGCCAATGAACCTTAGCCCGTTGCTTCCAGTAAAGCTCCTCGGGTGCGTGTAAAGCCTCAAGCTGACTCGTAAGTTCCCTCTCCTCTGTCTTAGATTCATTCGAAATCAACCCATTCCTTAACACCAAAATTCGGCATTCAAATTTTTAATCTTTTTGCGCATCTCCGCCCCGTCCACTTTATTCCACTTTATAAGTCCCAACTTGCAGCTCTCTAACTTCTCAACAAAATTATGTCCGTTCGCACCACCCTCAAACTCTGCCCAAAGCTGTTTAATAGCCACCTCGCAATCAGTCTTCTTCGCCCAAATTGCCTCAAATCTAAACCGCCAAACAGCCTCGCGCCCCGTATGCTGCGCCTTGTGTGGTCGTAAATCCACCACAATGGCCGAGTGGTCCGAATGAATCAGCGGGACGTGTTCAACAATTGCTTTAGGAAATAATTTCCCCCACTCCGTATCATAGCTTGCACGATCAATTCGAACCCACACGGTATGGGGATGAGGCCCCCTGTTGCACCAAGTAAATCATGGACCCGTATACACCTACTCACTTAGTCCCGTATCCGCTAAAGCGTTCCGAAAGTTACATATTTACCAATTCGGACGAGGGAGGACCACCCCTTTTATCCGCTTGCCCACCGCACAAAGCCACGGTCGATGCGACTCCATTCTAAACCATCTCAACAGATTCCACGTAGTAGTTCGCTGAGCTGTGTCGGGTTCCCCATATAGACCAGTAAATCGCCACTCCCAGAGTCCCGCAATATCCGAAATTACCACATCAATGTGGTTAGCTGGCATACTAACCAACCGAACGTGGATGCACAACATTATCCAAAAGGAAGCACTCATTGTGCATCTTTTATTGCAATTTATCTTGACCGATAAAAGAAAAAAGCACAACGATTATATTTTTATCAAAAAACAAGTACAACGGTTATACGAGAAATGACAACTGCATATATCTTTTACATAAATATAGTTCAGTACGTATAGTTAAGAAAAATAACTTGACGCTTAGTATGATACATTTGGGGACAACTCTACTAGTTTTAACCAATTTATGTTAATTCCTATTTTAGACTAACAATCAAGTACAACATTATTGTTGAGCGCTAACATTTAAGTCACTGATTATATAAAATCAAAGAACTTCGGATGATTATTGCATAATTAATATAGTTTACTAAAATAAGTCAATATTGGCTAAATTGAAATTGTTGAGAACTTAAAATCAAAAAGAATTAATTTTTTTTTGGTAATAAAATTTAAAAGATTTAATGAGTACTAGACACATGAAAATCAGTAAGTCTTGATTCTTCGTGAAAAATAAAAGTCACGATGGTTATAATTGCATAAATATAGTTTGGTATAGCAATATTGTCAAAGATATCTAGGCGTGCTACTATAAGATTACTATAACAACTCCGTAAATTAAGTTTACAATGTCTAGGCACGCTCTTGTTTAATTTAATGAAAAGTCAAATAATGTTGATTACTTAATTCATAGTTTTCATATTGGCGGAGATGAAATCGTTGAGAACTTCAAAATCTAAACATAGTTAATGATTATTGTAACGCCCCGCTCCTTTAAATTAAATTATTTAAGAAATATCTAATCAGGTAATAAAATTGTTATTTGTTTATTTCAAACTACCTGATTGAAGTCTGAAACTAAATTAACTCTCGTTATATAACATATCTGTTAACAGGTTTGGAATTATTTCCTATTTAGCTGAATTATTTATTTAGGTTGGAACGCCTTTGTCCGTGGTTCAAAAACTAAGCGCTATTTAAAAAGAGAGAAAAAATGACAAGAACATTCCTTCCTTTTATTCACTATGATCCACTCTTTTTCCGAGTCGATATGCGTATTTCCGAGTCTATACGTGTGTTTTCCCCAATTGTCCGACCTCTCTTTCTTTCCCTTCTTCCTCTGTTTATATAGAGTTTTTAGGAACAGGTGTCGCTATGCATGGTTTTACATGTGTCGTTATGCATGTGGTGGTATTTTACACGTGTTACAATGTTTATTTAACCAATAAGATAACGTCTATCTTAAGTGCTGACTGTATCATTTTTTCTTCTTCCGAGGGCTTTGGTCTCCTTTATGACAAGGGGTAGACTGCATTCTTTGCTTCCGAGGGCTCATTGCTTCTAGCGGTGACTCGAGGGCCAAGTTTGGGTGTTCTCTTAGTGACAGTGCTTCCCCGATAGGTGTGTATTCTGGAGTGAGTGGTTCAGGATATTCTCCGAGGGGGTGTTTGTTCATGGGTTGATCTCCGAGGGGTTTTTAGCTGTTGTGGGTAGGTGTTTTCTTTCTCCGAGTGCCCGAAAAGTGTTGTTCTGTAGTTCTTATATTATTGTGAAGTTCCGTCCTCTGGGTTGGTCGACTGGGGTAGTGTTCCGAGAGCATTTGTGTTGGGAGTGCATAGCAAAGAAGTGTTTTTGTCAAGGTTCTGGGACTCGGGAGTCCATTGGGGCCCTGCCCGATGTCGCGATGGATATTTGAATCATGTGGATCCATCCGGGTTTGCTTTTTATCCGATGCCACCCTGATATCTAGTTTTGATTCATCGTGACTTTCCGGGGGACGCTGGGTGCCCTCGTCGGATGGCCACTTCTACCGCTTTGGGTTAATAACCGAGCGGTATTGGTCACATCCGAGGGGCCTCCTCGTTGGGAGTGGGTACAACTCATCGGAAGTACTCGTGACAATATTATTGTCCGTTTATTAATCCTTTTGACTTAAGACTAATATTCTCTTTAATCTCGTATTTTATTTTCTAGTGTTAACACTAGCCCCCCCCCCCCCCCCCCCCCAAATTTCGATCGCTCTCGTAGAGACGAGGGAAATTTTATTCCGTGGCCTCTGTGAGGCAGGGGGATTTTTATAACTTTCTTTTATTTATTATTATTATTTTTTATTCTTTGGCAATTCTTGCGAGGGGAGGAGAGTTTCTCCTTTTTTAGGATTTCTGGGGATATTATGTGCAGATAAGCATATATTCATAATACCGCAAGAAAATTACCTTTTTGCCCCCAAGAAGCAACGGTCCAGATAATTGTAATGGTTCTTTTTGATCGTTGGATGTTTTAAACGGGGCTTTACACATCCGTCCGTCGATCTCAAGGACACGTCACTTCACGAGTGGATACGTGTGTCGTGGAAAATGGGGCACGTCTTGATGACTGTTGCCTATAATTAGGCTCGTCCGTACCATCTTCCTCACTTCACCCTTCTTTTATATCCCAAACTTTTTCTTCTTGCTTTCTTTCTTTACTGACTTGCCAACTCCTTTTTTTGCTCAAAAAAGAAAATGGCTTCTTCTGTCAACACTTCCGCCGCTGATGTTCCCGCCGCTTCGGTTGTCACTGCTCCCATTGCGGGGCCTGCTGCTGTCACCCGTAAGAGAAAATCTGCCGCCGCCAAAGGGAGCGGCGCCGCCTCGGCTAAGAAAGCTAGGGTTTCAAAATCGAAGAAGCCCCCTGTTCGTGATTTCTCCAAAATCGAAGGGGTTCGGTCTGTTGTCACCTACGAGCAGGTCATGGATCTGTTCCAGGCCATGGGGACCGCTATGAAGAATGTGACTGTTCACCTTCCAACCGAGGACCAGAGTGCTTGTTATCCTCCCGCGGTTATGCTCACGGTGTACTTTGCACAGGTGAATTACGGGTGGCGCTCGTTTATGCCACCCTTTTTATGTGAAGTTTTCAAGACTTGCGGCATATGTCCGAGCCAATTGGTGCCCAACGGATATGCTGCACTTTGTATCTATGTGTTCTGGTGCCACGTTAAGGGGTACGAGTGCGGGGTGGACCACTTTCTTTCGATTTTTGACGTGGGGGTGTCGCCCGGGGGGTACCCCTTTTACCATGTCCGTCATCGGGACAACTTTGGAAATTCTACGAAGAGGATTCTGGGTGCGATGATTACCTCACACAGTGTTTGGAAGGACAAGTTCTTCTACGTGAAGCCTGTCCGAGGGAGGTGGGACATGCCCTTCAAGTGGCGGGAGGGTGCGACTCCAACTCACACTATGGATGAAAATATGGTGCTCTCTCCAGTGGTTGCTCAGCAAATGTTAATGGAGTCGGAAGATTTTCCGCAGCTATTTGATTGGGCCGGGCTTCACTATGTAGTGTTCACTGATGATAAGGTGAAAAAGCCGCTCTTTGTCTCGTCTTTGTACCTGCCAGCTTTTAGTAAGTTTTTCCTTTCTTATTCTCACGCCTTTTCTTTTGTACGTATCTTTTCAACATTAATGATCAACCATTAGTTGCGATATTCCTCCGAGTAGTTTTTTGTATTTTTCTGCTGCCCGCCCTGACTTGCTTTTGTGTGGTGCAGAGGAGGTTATGGCGAGATACTATCTAGTGTCGGGTTCTGAAGAGGCAGTCCCGAGTGGGCATAGTGAAGCTTCCGAGGGGGGAGACCACGTGGACGGAGAAGTACAGTTTTCTACGAAGGCAGGGGTGGATCCGGAAGCGGAGGAAGTTCACGGGGACACCCCGTGTCTCTCTGTGGATGCTGAAGGGGTATGTCTGGAGGCTGTTCCACTGCGGCGAGTGGATCCCACGTTCACTTTGGCCTGGAGGTCAACTTCCGATTCAACTGCTGGTAGTTCTCCGATGAGCTCTAAGGGGGCTCTGTCTCCAAGGGTGGGAGAAACAAGGCCTGTACCTCCCGAGCCAGAGGTTGTGCATATCTCTTCTCAGGACCCTTATCCATCTCCTCGTAAGTTTTCTTCTTTTTTCTACTCCTTGTTTTAAACCTCGAATCATTCTAGTATGATTACTTAAATATATCCATTGTTTTGGTAGCGGCAGTCAATAAGGGAAAGGCCCTTATGTTCCCGGGTGGCAATCTATTTGCCCAACTACTCCAATCGGACCCGGGGGAGCTGTCAGAGGGTCCCGAGGCGTTCTCCAAGGGTCCTAATGACTCGTCGAGGGACTTGAAGGTGAAGAAAGAAGTGCTGGGCACCCTACTCAGGGGAGAGGGTTCATCGGCCGCCATGGAGGTTCCCGAAGTGGTGATGATGGAGGCAGTAACTGTAACTTCTACTGCGACTGTCCCTCCTTCGACTACTGATCTTCCGAAGGGGGCTATACTGCGGAGGTCTGCTTCCGAGGGAGATTTTTCTCGGACACCCGGGAAGGAGCCTCCTACCGTGGGGGAAGCTTATCACGAGATCCTTCACTTCTTCGGGTCCGCTCTTTTCGCGCCTGCGGAGGGGTACCAGTTTCTGCGGGCTAGCACCGTTTGGATGGAGGCTATCATAAGTATCTACTGCCTCTTAATCTTCTTTTGCCATGGTTTTCTTACATCCTTATTTATATTCTTCTCTCTGTCCTGCAGTCTAAGAAGACTCGGGAGGTTATTACTTCCGTGGAACAACGTCATTTAAGGGAGGTGGCGGAGGTGGGTACTCTTCGGGGGCAAGTGACTTTTCTGCAAGCCCAACTCCACGAGGCCAAGTCGCTGACTGCAGTCCTTCGTACCAAGTTGGAGGCCAGCGACTTCAAATGGAAAGAGGATCAAGAGGCAAAGGAGGTGATGCGTCTTGTCTTGCAGAAGGTGCAATCGGCCTATGATCAAATGGAGGCCTCCGAGAGGACTGTTCGAGCGCAATTTTCTCGCTTGGAGAAGGAGAAGGCAGAGTCCGAGGAAGTCCTCCGTGCTCGGATAGAGGCTCTGGAGAAGGAGAAATCCGAGGGCTTGGAGAGGGAGATGGGGCTTCAATCGCGGCTACATGAGCTAGTGGAGCTGAGATTAGTTGATGTAATACCGTTGAAGGATGTGCAACCCCGGATTGATGAGGCTGTTAGGTGTGCGACAGCAGAGGCGGAGCACCGGTTTACTTCCCTGTCCGCTCGGGATACCCTTGGGCATATGCTATGGGGATATTTGGAGTGTGCCACCTTGGCCCGAGAAGTGGTGCCTCCGGGAGTGAATTTCGGCAGCATATTTGATGTCAAGAAACTTGCTAGGCCGTCCCCCGAGGAGGTTCAGAACATTCTGGAGATGTTTGATAATGTGGTGACGCCAAGGGCTTCTCCTATCCCTCATTCGATCACCTCCGCTCCTGTTGCTAGTAGTTCTGGTTGGGTTCCGCCCCCGAATCCCTCTGCGGGAGTCCCCGAGGAGTTTTTCACCACTCCACCCCCGCCCCCTCCGAGTACGGGAGCGTAGAATAGGATTTCTTTATGTTTTTATTATGTACTTCTTATTTTACGCATTTTTAATATTCCGTCTTGTAAGTTTTTTCCGAGGGCTTCTCGGATTTTTTCCTAATGAACAAACTCTTTTTTCGAGCATTTGTCTATCCTGAGCAAGTATAATCACCTGATTTATTATTTTTAGTATTTTAAAATAATAGGAAAGGCTTGCTGACTAGGTTAAAAATTAAGGGTGAGGTGTCGCTTGGCATGTTGCCCCTTTTCTTAAGTAAGAAAATTATTGGACACGTGTATCCCATTAACTAGTGTAGACAGCTCAAGCTTTTCACTCATTTTTTTTTAAGATGGTATAAGTAGTTGTTCAGTAATTCTTTCAAAATTACATAAAGTTTTTACCGTTTAAGGCTTGTCACATTTTTCTGAAAAGCGGAGTTCCCTTTTGAAATTAAGTAAAGCAAGTAAATTACTTACCTTGTCAAGATGATGCCCCCGTTTTTTAAGCAGGATGATCCTTTTTCGTCCCGTTATTCTCCTCGGAATTCCGCTCGGAATCCTTCCTTTTCGTTAGGAGTGCATCACGCGGCCTTGGAGAACTCGGTTCAGGGGAGCAGGCATAATGAGCACATGGTTCGTGGGGGGAGCGGCAATTCTGTGAGGACCTTGTCTATGTCTCCGGAGGATGCTCTCTCCCGTATTAACCATATACGCCAGGTGTTCACGAGTCGTGATTCTTATCCGTTGGTAGACGAGTCGTCGGTGTTTACCAGGTTCGTGCTGGAGCCCGAGCGGATGATGGGGCCAGGGCGTGTCGGTACTGCCGTGGGAAGTGAGCACGGTACCTCCGTTATGGCGCTTTTTGCTCAATACAACCTGGATATTGATGAATATGACATAGTAATACCGCACCCCGAGCAGAGGGCTTATGATCCTCCATCGGGCTATCTCACCGTATTCCGGGAGCAAATGCGGTGCGGGTTGCAGGTGTTTTTTCACCCTTTTCTCCAGACTTTGTTTCACTATTGGCAAATATGCCCAAGTCAGCTGACTCCGAATTCTTATCGTTATCTGGTGGGATATATTTTGTGTTCCGAGTTATTAAAGTTGCCACTGTCTCCTTCTCGGGTTTGGGCTATATTCAACCTTCGCCCCTGCTCGGGTGGTCTCCCTTTCTTCAGCCTGGCCCATCGGGACATGAAGAAGGCCTTTCTAGACGTGTCCCACTTCCGTAATAATAGAACGGATTGGAAAAGGGGGTTCTTCTTTGTCCGTCCGAGGGGCTTATCGGCTAGGTCATGGGGAGTACCGCTTCAATGGGGGCTGGGTTATATTACCCCTGCCGAATCGATTTTGAGGAGAGAGTGGGACATCTTGTTCGATAGCGGGTTGTTTTCGGGAATGTATGATATTAGTAGTCTGTTGGAGTTCCCGGAGACATTGATCATGGCCGGCTTGCAACAGGGGGTGGAACTCTTCAATCTTCCAAAACAGCCTCTCTATAGCAATTTCTTTTTTCGTTAGTTTCTTTTCTTTTACATCCTTTTCGTGCGGTACTTTAATGTCCCCGTTGTCACGTTATCTTCTTGCTTTGACAGGGGCGGAGATGGGGACTTTTGCCATTGAGCCTTTCAATGAAGCTTTCCTAGGAAAAATAATAAATAGTGGGTATAATACTTCGAACGATGAATCGTCCGAGAGTTTTAGTTTAAATGGAATGGCTGGCTTCTCGGGGGCAGGGGATTTGCCTGTGGCAGCCCCCAGTGAGTTCTGTGGCTCCTGAGTATGATCCGATAGCTGCGCTTGTGTGGGCGGATATTCCATTGCCTCCGTTGATACCGTATTCTTCCTCTTGGGGGGATACGAGGATTGTGCACGCTGTTGAGGAGGGTTCTTTGTCTCCAATTGTGGGAGCCTCTACGCCGCCCGGAGAGGGTTTCGACCGCGTCCCGGGGCCGCCCTTCAAAGGAAATCCCCCTGCTATCGGGCCGGAGCCACTCGGAAGCGGTGTCTTGCCCCCTCTATTTTGGAGACGGTTAGCTTTTGCCGCAACTATCTGAGCGGTCTTTTGAACGCTATCGATTGCGAGCATATGAAGTCGCTACCCTTATCGGGCCTTCAGGACTTAGCCTGCAAAGATTTATGTGAGGTAATAGTATATTCTTATTTTATGTAATACTAACCTTTATGAGTTTTCTGCAATTATGCACTTATTGTCCACAGATCTACATGGTGTTAAACGCCATCGGATCTCGGGGCGAATCATCCTCGGATACGGAGTTGGTGTATCGACATAGGGATGAACTAGAGCAGGGTTTGCTGGAGGCTCGAGAGGAGGTAGATCAGCTGCGGACTGATCGGGAGAATTCCGATGAGGCTCATGCTATCCTCTTGCAGTCGGAGCGGAACAAATCCTGGGACTTGGAGCGTCTTTTGGCGATGGAAAAAGCTCGGGTAGCAAGTCTGGAGGACAGGTTGGGTGATCTTCGGGAGCAAGTTCGTTCTGTCGACGAACAATTGTTGCGGGTTACCGGGGAAAGAGATGCAGCGAACTTACGGGTGCTGGAGTTAACTCGAGCCCATGAAGTTGCGTTAGTGTTGGCCCGGGTTCAAGCGGTTTTGGGCGTTGTGGGGCCTTCTGTCCTCCGCGAATCCCTTGAGCAGGAGATGCGTGATCTAGTCCGCATGGGATATTACTTGTACCGGGATACAACGGAGGCTTTGCCGGGATTCCCTTCGGATATGGTGATTCCTGAGTTGGATATTCATCAGGTGTTTCTGGAGGCTCCTTCTCCGCAGGGGCCGATCGCGTCTACCGGAGATCCGAATCACATGTCCGCGGAGGACCGCCGCCGCCTGATTAAGGAGGGAAAGCGTCCAATAGAGGATGCTTAGTTTGTGTGAGCGTTCGGTTGGTGTAAGGGCCCTTGTATAGGATACGGTCCGACATACTTTTAGTGTGGGGTCTTGCGTTTTACGCTTGATGGTCCCTCAGGTTAGGTTGCTAGTATGACTCATAGATAGGGAGTCATTATTTTGTCGGGCAACCTTATCTCCCTTGTATTGTACAGGCACCATCTATAAACAACTTTATTTATGTACAAAGCTGTTTTGCTACATTATGCATAGTATTTCCTAAGGTTAAACGCATTCCAAGTATTGCTAAGGATAGCGTCCTCGGAATTGGCGAGGAGATATGTCGCAGGCCCGACGATCCCCGCTATCTTGTATGGTCCCTCCCATCGCGGCTCGAGTTTGCCTACATTTTTGGAGGCTCCGACCCGTTTCAACACTAGGTCCCCGACTTAAAAAGTCTTGGGTTTCACCTTTGAGTTGTAGTACCGGGACATCCGACCCTTGTATTCTTCATTTCGGACCGCGGCCCGCATTCTTTTTTCTTCGAGGAGGTCGAGGGCGAGGGCCAAGTTAGAACTATTAGCCACTTCCTCGTATTCCCTAACTCGCCAGCTCGCTATAGAGACTTCCGTAGGTACAACAGCTTCGCAGCCATAGGCCAAGCTGAAGGGGGGTTCGCCTGTGGCCGCGCTTTGCGTGGTCTGGTAGGCCCAGAGTATGCCAGGTATTTCCTCCACCCACCTAGCTTTGTGCCAGTCGAGTCGGGCCTTCATATTCTTCAAGAGGGTTCGGTTAGTCCTCTCTACTTGACCGTTGGCTTGAGGGTACCCCACCGAAGTGAAGCGGTGTTTAATTTCCCAATGGTCGCACCACTTTTCTAATCCCTGATCCGTAAATTGTAGGCCATTATCACTTACCAGGTTCCGAGGGACACCGAAACGGCACAAGATACTCCTCCAGAGGAAGTTAATAACCGCGCCCGCGGTTATACGGGCCAGGGGCTCCGCTTCTACCCACTTGGTGAAGTAATCCACTGCTACGAGGAGAAACTTATTTTACCCGGCATCGGGTATAAGAGGTCCCACTATGTCTATGCCCCATTTAGAGAACGAGCAGGGGGTCAGGTGTGGTTCCGAAGGGGCATCGGGCTGATGAACCTGGGGGGCGTAAGCTTGGCACGATTTGCACCTCTCAGCATGGCTTTTGCAATCTTTGGCCATCGTGGGCCAATAATAGCCTTGGCGAATCAGGCGTCCGACCATACTTTCACCGCCCGTATGGCTGCCGCATGTCCCCCCGTGGGTTTCCGCCATAGCCAGTTGAGCTTCTTCCTCGTTCAAGTATCGGGTATGAGGGCACGAGTATGTCCTGCGGAATAATATCCCGTCTTTAAGGAAATACCTGATAGTGCTTCTAGACATAAACCGTTGCACGGTTTTATCCGCGGAATACCCTTCTGGGTCCTACAGGTAGGCTTTGATTGGGGTCGTCCAACTAGACGGGGGGTCGATAGTGGCACTCACTTCATGGCCCTCGGTCTTCTCAGACTCAGTGACTTGGAGTAGGGTGATTTTATGGGTGCGGACGACGACCGCTTGGGTGGCCATTTTGGACAAAGCGTCCGCTTCTTGGTTCTCCTTTCGCGGGATTTGAGCTATTCCGCACTCGTCGAACCACTCCCGTCTGTGGTGAACCGCTCGGAGATATATTTGCATCCTTTCTTCCTTGGCTTCTTACGAGCCGTTGATTTGTTGCACAATTAATTGCGAGTCACTGTGGATAAGTATTTTTCTCATGTCGCCTTCTCGGGCCAGTCTCATTCCTATGAGTAAGGACTCATACTCGGCCTCGTTGTTTGATAAAGGGTAGTCGATTCTGACCGCGAAGTGGAGTATCTCTCCTTCTACTTCTTGGTTTGCTAAAACTATCCCAACCCCCCCATGTGTGCTCACCGAGGAGCCGTCCACATAGATGTGCCATAGGGGTATTTTTTCTTCGGCTCCGATGCCCGTTAATTCGGTTACAAAATCCGCTAAGACTTGTGCTTTGACGGAGGGCCTTGGGGCATAGGAGATGTCATACTCGGTGAGTTCTACGACCCATTTTATCAACCTTCCCGAGGTCTCCGGCTTGTTGAGAATTGCTCTCAGCGGGTGCTTAGTTAGCATAGTTATGGGGTGGGAGAGGAAATATGGGCGGAGCTTCCGGGCGGTAGTAACTAAAGTCAAGACAAGTTTTTCGGTTTGGGTATACCTGGTTTCGGCCCCGAGGAGAGTTTTACTCACATAATATACGGGGTGGTGTTCCTTATCTTGATCCTTGACTAGTACCGCGCCTACAGCCTCATTTCCAACCGATAAGTACACAAAGAGCTCTTCTTGTGGCGCAGGCTTCACCAGTAATGGTGGTTTTACCATATATTCCTTCAACTGTTGGAGAGCTTCTTCGCACTGCGGGGTCCATTGGAACTCTTTCATGTTACGCAGCACCTTGAAGAAGGGAAGTCATTTCTCGGCCGACTTGGAGACGAATCGGCTCAAAGAGGCCATCCGACCCGTAAGCTTCTGCACATCTTTAATTGTCTTAGGGGTAGGTAACCCCAGGATGGCTTCGGCCTTCTCGGGATTGACTTCTATCCCTTTCTCTGTAACCATATACCCTAGGAACTTGCCTCTTCGGATACCGAAGGAGCATTTTTTAGGGTTAACCTTCATCCCGAAGTGGTTCATGATGGCTAATGCCTTGCGTAGGTCCTCGGGGTGGTTTCTGGCGGATCGACTTTTAACGACCGTATCATCTACGTAGACTTCCACCGTGTTTCCGATAAGTCCTGCAAACATCAAGCTTACCAATCGCTGGTAGGTGGCCCCTGCATTCTTGAGTCCGAATGGCATCCCTAGATAAAAAAAGGTACCCGCATCGGTGATAAAACTAGTTTTGTCCTGGTCCATGACGACCATCGGAATTTGGTTATATCCTTGGTTCCCATCCAGGGTAGACAAGAGGGCACAACCCGCTGTTGAGTCTACCAGTTGGTCAATACTTGGGAGGGGGTAGCAGTCCTTATGGCATGCTTCGTTAAGGTTCGTGAAATCCACGCACATTCGCCACTTACCTCCATGCTTCGGGACTAGGACTACGTTGGCTAGCCACTCGGGGTATATGACTTCTCTGATTTGCCGCAGGCTGAGAAGTCGTTGAATTTCGGACCGAATGATTTTACTGCATTCCGGGCCCATTTTCCTCCTTTTCTGTTGAACTGGTTTGGCCCCGGGCTTTACGTTAAGGAAATGCTGACATACCTTATTACTGATTTGTCCTGGCGGTCCACCTTCCCATGCAAAGATGTGGTGGAATTCTTTCAGGATGCGAACCAGTTGGATTTCAATTTCAGGCTCCATTTTGGTGCCTACCTTGACCGCTTTCTCCGGGCTCCCTTCTACCAGTTCCACCATTTTTAGCTCTTCTACGGGTTGTACTCGTACCTCCTCTGCTTTTCGCTTTTTATTGCTTCCGAGGGTGGGTTCATCCTCTTCAGGAGGGAGAGCATTCATGCGGGACTCCGGAGCCCTTGCCTGGCTTCCTCGGACCTCTCCGATACCTGACAAGGTTGGGAATTTTACCTTGAGATGGAGGGTTGAAGGGATTGCTTCGAAGGCCCGAATGGAGTGTCGCCCGCATATTGCGTTGTACGTTCTTGATGAAGCCTCTACCACCCAAAATTTTGTAGGCTCCGTTCTTCGAAGAGCTCCCTCTCCCCATGACATCGGGAGCGTCACGGTTTCGAGTGTGTTGGAGGTTTCTCCCGAGAAACCTATTAACGGAACTTCAGCTACTTCTAATCGTTCTTTCCTTAATCCCATGGCAAGATAAGTGGGAAGAAATAAGACATCTACGGAACTACCGGTATCAACCAGTATTCTTTGGACGCCAACCCCATATAGCACGGCTTCCATTACTAGGGGATCCTCGTGGGGATAAATCACTCCTTTTAAATCTGCAGGTCCGAAGGTGATGCTAGAAAGCTTTGCACCTTGAACAGACCCCACGAATAATCCGTGTTCGGCCCTCCTAGCCTCTTTCAAATATTGCTTCTTTTTACCTTGCGATGTCACGGAGAGATCTCCTCCTTCTATCATACTAATGGTACGCCCCGAAGGCGTGTTATTTTCATACGTTTCCGGGGGAGGGGGTGGGGTGTGCTGCCCCACAGTTCTCTCTCGTGGCTTCCAATGGGGAGTCGCCCGATCTTTTTCTTCCTCTTCCTTTCGGGGTCTCTTGTAGGTATAACGAGGGGGGTTCTCGGGGTTGTTTACCTTGAGATAGTTCTTCAGGTATCCGGCCTCCAAGAGGCGGAGCACCTCCCTTTGCAGGCTGGTACACTCCTCGGTGGTATGCCCATATATTTTGTGGTATTTACAATACTTACCCGTATTCTTGTCTCTGTCGGGGAACCGGGCTTCCCTTGGCCATCGCAACTCGGTGCTGCCTCGCATCACATTGAGTATTTCTACGGGGGCAATGGTCATTGGGGGCAAGGGTACCGGCTTGAGGAATTTCTTGACCGGGCCACTCTCATCGTTACGTTGGGGTGGTTTCCCTTCCCGGTTTCTTTCCTTGGCCTTTACCTTCTGTTCGGTGGGTTCGTGACGTTCATTGTCATTATTCTCCAGACGTCTCTTCGTGCCTTCAGCCTTCTCCATTATAATATAAGTCTCTGCTTGCTGCATCAGCTCGTTCATATCCGTGATATGATTTCCCGTAAGGTAGCGGAAGAATTCGCCCGCCCGGAGCCCTTGCGTGAGTATATCCGCCAAAATGGTGGTACTAACGTTCGAGACATCCAGCGCCGCATCTGTAAAGCGCTTTATGTACTCTCGTAGAGGTTCATTCTTCTTTTGTTTAACGGTGAAGAGGTGCGTGGCGGATTTAGGGTACCGCCGGTTGCAAGAAAAATGCCTCACGAATAGGTGGGCTAGTCGATCAAAGTTGTCGATGGACCCGGGTGCAAGATGGGTAAACCATGACTGTGCCCGTCCTCCCAAGGTTACAGGGAACACGCGGCAGTGTACGTGGTCCGGGGCGGAATTGAGGTCCATCCCGACTAAGTATTGGTGTATATGATCCTGCGGAGTCTTTCCATCTGCATCCCCAGTATACAGAGGACCATTTACAGGCCGCATCCCCGCGGGGATAGAGGCTAAAGCTATCTCGGGGATAAAAGGGGATGTTTTAAATGTGAGTTCTTCCTTGGGTCCCATTGTTTTTTTAATATCACCCACCTCTTTCCTAAGATCATCAAGAATTCCCCATATGGTATGATCCTCACCTGAACATGGGAATGGTGCGGGAAGGTCCGGAAGCACTCTTCTTCTCTCTTGTTGGCCAGTTCGGCGCGTTTCCCGATAGTCGTAGTGCGCTTGGCCATTTTGCGGGGGTTCGTGGCGCCAGGGATCGGAGGCAGGGCTCCACCTAGATTGAACCCGATCTTCCTCGGTCCAGGGATTTTGATGGCGAGAGGATCGAGGGGATAAATCGTGAGGGTCCACATATCCGGGCGGGGTCCTTTGGGCCCTAGTCTCTATAAGTCTTTCAAACATGGAACGAGGGACGTTGATAAAGTCCCTTTCTTCGCATTGGCGATTGGACAGAGTTTCTTCCGAATGTTGAGACTGGCGAGGACGACTCTCGCTATGGAATAGGTTCTCCATGATAGGCATCGTTCTTGAACGCTCTCGAAGGCGAATCTTATGGCGTTCCCACAGACGGCGCCATTTTGTTAACAGGTTTGGAATTATTCCCTATTTAACTAAATTATTTATTTGGGTTGGAACGCCTTTGCCCGTGGTTCAAAAACTAAGCGCTATTTAAAAAGAGAGAAAAAATGACAAGAACATTCCTCCCTTTTATTCACTATGATCCACTCTTTTTCCGAGTCGATATGCGTATTTCCGAGTCTATACGTGTGTTTTCCCCAATTGTCCGACCTCTCTTTCTTTCCCTTCTTCCTCTGTTTATATAGAGTTTTTAGGGACATGTGTCGCTATGCATGGTTTTACAGGTGTCGTTATGCATGTGGTGGTGTTTTACACGTGTTACAATGTTTATTTAACCAATAAGATAACGTCTATCTTAAGTGCTGACTGTATCATTTTTTCTTCTTCCGAGGGCTTTGGTCTCCTTTATGACAAGGGGTAGACTGCCTTCTTTGCTTCCGAGGGCTCATTGCTTCTAGCGGTGACTCGAGGGCCAAGTTTGGATGTTCTCTTAGTGACAGTGCTTCCCCGATAGGTGTGTATTCTGGAGTGAGTGGTTCAGGATATTCTCCGAGGGGGTGTTTGTTCATGGGTTGATCTCCGAGGGGTTTTTAGCTATCGTGGGTTGGTGTTTTCTTTCTCCGAGTGCCCGGAAAGTGTTGTTCTGTAGTTCTTACGTTATTGTGAAGTTCCGTCCTCTGGGTTGGTCGACTGGGGTAGTGTTCCGAGAGCATTTGTGTTGGGAGTGCATAGCAAGGAAGTGTTTTTGTCAAGGTTCTGGGACTCGGGAGTCCATTGGGGCCCTGCCCGATGTCGTGATGGATATCTGAATCAGGTGGATCCATCCGGGTTTATTTTTTTATCCGATGCCACCCTGATATCTAGTTTTGATTCATCGTGACTTTCCGGGGGACGCTGGGTGCCCTCGTCGGATGGCCACTCCTACCGCTTTGGGTTAATAACTGAGCGGTATTGGTCACATCCGAGGGGCCTCCTCGTTGGGAGTGGGTACAACTCATCGGAAGTACTCGTGACAATAGTATTGTCCGTTTATTAATCCTTTTGATTTAGGACTAATATTCTCTTTAATCTCGTATTTTATTTTCTAGTGTTAACAATATCTTTTTTACTAATGGAACAATTATTGTGTATGTATGTAAAACTATTGTAAAATCAGTCACAAATCTAAGTTATTAACTTAGTTGTTACATCGCGATTTGTTAGTTTAATACTTTGTTGGAAATACGAATATTCCTTTTCTGTTGTGGCATATATTTTGTTTAAAACTCGATTAAGAGTAATGTGATAGCTTAATTAGTTCTATGAAGAGTATTTAATTAAGTGTTAAGGAGAAATGATTAACATTTCAAGATTGAGGTTAATATTTAGCTCATGCGTTGTCACAAGTGACACAACTCAATTAGAAACACAAACTATATAAATGCAATTCACAGTATAAAATGAAAAGGAATCCACTAGTTTTAGAAAAGACAAGTCTCCCACTTCTCATTTTACTTCCGCATGAAGGCAACACTTAAATCAAGTAGCTTGACCACGCTTTCATTTTTACTTGCTGAAACCACAAAGAGATATATAAGTCACTCTTAATTTTTAGCCGTAATGTTTGAACACGTGATGGAACATAAGGCTGCCACCTAAGCCTGTAAACTTTTGCATGATTCATCTCAATCACTCCACCCATCAATAAAACTTGCTGCCCACGCCTCACGCACAAATGTTCTCAAACATATTTGGGGATCTAGAATTAGAGTAGACCAAATCAAATAATAGTTGATAGAGAGAAAAGAGAGGAAAAGATTAAGAGAGGATGCGGAAGACGGTGAACTGTTATTCCTTTCCTGTAAAAGAACGAGAGTGGAAGATCCAGAAGGAGCGTTTGAAATATCCGACTCTTGCGTGAGTACCAATTTATTTAAGTTGCACCTCCTATTAAAATAATTAAGTTTGGTTAGCTTGTCTATCCGACCTAGCATATGTATGCTTGTGAAGATATAAAATTAAATAGATTAGTAAAGCTGGTAAGTGGATGGAATAACTAGATATTAAGAAGGCGAGTGAACACTTCAAGCGAAATGCTAATCATAGTCTGTAATCATGGAGCTAAGGTTTGAGAAGAATGAGAACAGAGAGAATTGAGGCACACTTTGCATATAATGTGAACTCTATTTCATTAATAATTAATTATATCTTGAACTTGAATTAAGCATACAAAAATGTATCTAATCTCTGAATTTGAATTATTTGATCACTCGGGGTTTTATTAACCAAGTATAACAGTTGCCACTTTCCAAAATGTATACAACTTAAATAGTTAAGTATTCTTCATAATTATGCATGGAGATCGTGGGGGTGGCCTTACTTCTGTCAACATAAAGTTTAGCATTTGACGTATATTTATAAAACAGATATTAGGATAAGTTTGTTTACTAAGCCATTGAACCATAGACGCCTTATTAAGGCTGGACTTGAGACTTGGATTTAACTTTGTCTTTGCTCCTTTGCAATAAATATTATTAATGGTAGTATTTAACATAATAATTGCGGTGGTTCATGCATGGTTATTGAGAGCTTCCCTTAATGGTTAACTTTTGTTAATATGATAGGACTTTGAATTAACATATCAGGGGTTCATGTATTTGATAATATGGACAATAAATTTGGATCACAAGGGCTAGTGCATGAACGCTTTGGAGGCTCAAGAGTTAATTTGAAATTGGGTATGCTACGTGCGTCCAGGTAGTAGACATAGACATATATAATTAACTAATTATTTTGCCAAGTTCTGTTTAGATTAAATAAAGTTAAGGGTATGTGAGCCATTGGTGTACCACTTGACTTGGTATATAATTACCACGATTGTGAACAAACGGCTTTAATGAATTTGCGAACATAGAAAATTGTTATAAAGGATATTATATGTACTGGTCTTGAACCAATAACAAGGAATAAGTAAAAATGTTCCCAATTAAAGAATGAGCTTTGTTGCTCATGTTCAAGCACATGTGCAATTTGAAACTATGCTACTTATAGTACATTGAGATTACTTTTAATCAGCAGATAAGTACTTATTGTAGGTTATTACTATTTGGTATCATTGAGGAGATGTTGGGACCTTCACTAAGTTTATGGCGCGGTATCAGGGGTTCGTGGATGTTTCAGTAATGTCTTGTATTTGTTGTCTCTGGAGTCGTTCTCAGGTGAGTGTTCTTAAACTCTATTATTTTCAAATCTGGAAGGAATGCGTGCATGTATATCTATATATATATATATGTATTCATGAAATTTTGCATATTGAACTCTGCATATTGAGCTGTCACTTCTTCAAAGAAAGTTGTTTCTGCAAATGTTTATTTCTTGAAAGAAAGTTTTCGTAAATTAGTTACTTGAACTGTTCATTTTTATCAATGCAAGTTAACCGCATATTGGTTAATTGCTGTAAATGATTGAAACTCGGTCCCGATCGGATATGCAGTTGGATCCAACTTGGCGTGGGAGTGCAGGGGTACCGCCGGGCGGCAGCGGGCTTGCCGGTATGGGCCGTTGTCCCCATTGGCCCATTCCCTCTTAGACATAGCAGGAGGTTGTTGTGTCTTTGTTGGGTACACTGTTTCCGTATGTTCCATGACACACGTTACTGATTCCAAGGTCGCTCATTGGACGCGGAGATAAGGACTGTTAAGAGGTGATAAGGTTGACTGGCATCGGCAAAAACGTGGACACCGATCATCGAACGTGAATATGTTCTTTTGTAAAAGGGTTTTTGTTAAACCATGAAAGCTTTTGATTGCATGATTCTATTGCATGGCATTTGTATGCGTTAACGTTCCTTTATTAAACTGTTTTCAAAAGAAAGTTATTGAAAGAAAACGCTACACTTGCACACACGCATGAGCACTCACTGAGATTTTTATCTCACGTAAAATTTTGTTTTCCTTTCCATCCTTCCAGATTAAGACGATCTAGGTTACTACCGTGTCAGGACCTGGGAGCCTTTGGCATTGGGAGTGTTCAAAGTTCAGTAGGGTATTGTGTTAGTTGAGTTTATTTTTTTAATTAGTTTAGTACTTTCAGTGTATTTGACTCAGATATTTATCAGTTAGAGTTAGACATGTAATAGTTGCTCTGATATTATTCTGTTTATTTCGAAATTATCGGGTCGTTACAATTATGGTTGTTACCTAACAATTAAGTATAGGTGAAATGAAAATCAACAAGTATTTAATTTTAAAATAGTTGAGACGAGACTCGTTGAGCTTTAAGTTTTAAAATATTTAATTTTGTTTGCCGTTAGGTGGTAAAAATAAGTGTTACAGTTCGAGAAAATAAGTCTTTCATATCTACACGCTCATGTAAATCACTTTTATTTAATGAGACAAGACGAGATTATTCAAACTAAATACAATCTACTCGAGATTTTTAACAATTTCGAAGTGAACTTTAGTAAAAGAATAATAAAATAAATAATTTTTGGTACCTATTTCACCAATATAGTTTGGTGATATCTTAACAAATTTAGATGCTTTTCGCCAGTAAATGGCAGAGATAAAATTGCAAAGAGCCTTGAGATTAGAACACACCTAATTTTGACTGTCGTTTTGCGCTGTCAGGTGAGGTTAGTACAACAACTCCGTAAATTAAGTTTACAATATCTAGGTGAGCTCCAGTAAACCACTTTTATTTAATGAAAAGTCAAATATTGTTGCTTTACTTAATTCAAATATTTTTAGATTTCTTCATAATTGTGGAGTAAAATTTAGTCAATTTTTTTTAAAACAAATGCCATTATAATTTTGAGAAAAAAAAATAAAAAACCATAATTCCAATTTCTAAAAATATTGTAGATGGTACAAATCAAAGTATTATGTTTAATAATCTAATAAAATCCAATATATCATTCTTTTGAATTCTTGAAAGGGCATCCAAAAATTACTCCATTTCATGATTAAAAAAATGTAAAATAAAATAAAAAGAACCTAGAAATTAAATAAATTAAGTAAATGAGATGGTTGGAGGGGTATATTAAATGATTTACTATGATTGAGGGGGGCAGTCAGCAATTCAGGAAAGCTAACCACATATTAGAAATTCGGGTTATTTAAACGCACACTAGTGGCTTAACAAGAGCAACCACAAACACAAATTCAAGATTTTTGTTATCTCCCCTCCATCACTCTCTCCCACTCTCTACTCCTCTCTAAAACCCCTTTCATAAAAATCTTAATCTTCACTCTAGCCATGGACATCTCCAACAACAATGACAACACAACTGTTAAGACCCCTGAAGCCGAATCCAAAACTCCGACCCGAATCCAACCCCAACCTGTCAAGACCTCATCTTTCACCAAGGACGTACTGAAGCGCCACCAACCGCCGAATCTCCACCACCACAACCCCCACCACCCTATTGTCTTATCATACAGAGAATGCCTAAAAAACCATGCCGTCACATTAGGCGGCCACACCCTTGACGGTTGCAGTGAGTACATGGCCTCACCCGCCTCCAACCCCACGGACCCCACCTCCCTCAAATGCGCTGCCTGTGGCTGCCACCGCAACTTCCACCGTCGGGAACCCGATGACACCCTCACCCAGAAACATGCGCGAAATGTAATAATTAGTCAAAAAATACTTACGCAAATATCTAAATTGTAGTACATGAGTTATTAGTGGTATTATCCACATATCTTAAGAAATTATAGCATCTACAATTAATAAATTAATTTTGCAATACGATTCATGTGTTTGCCAATTAAAAATTTCTTACCATACTTAATTATTTTATATATACTATATCTTTCCCATATGTAGTTTGTAAGTGGCAACCCTCTTAATTGTGTGGCATGGGAAAAACATTTTCTCTAGCTCGTTTAAATCAAATGTATATTTTCTATCAGAATCACAAAGTCACAAACACCAAAATCATATCTTTTGTTGGAAAAATATCTCTCTATAATCGCCACAAAGATTTCGACGTCACCATATAAAAAGATGAAATAAAGAATCTTCTCAATAAAATTTGGAAAAAGCATATGAATATAATGTTTATGAACGTCTCCATTCATTAATTAAGTATCACAAATCAAGATCTGTATATCACAAAACAAAATTGACTGAACGATGATAATACACTATTGAGAAATATGATAAAACATTTGAAGTACTAAAACCCCAGGCCAGGCCATCAGTGTGTGAGAGTGAGACAAGAGAATCCGAAGCTGCAAATTGTCCACCACAATCTCAAGTCCGTGCCATGTGATGCGATACATATATTATTCTCTTTCTCTCACTCTGTCTGATGGAAACAAGCCCTAAATTTTTATCGCCCTCCAGTGGTTGTTATGGCGGTCGTCTTTGCCCCCCCAATTTCACTTTTGCCATCCAAAAGACGGTGGTCTGGCTTGAGGAGGAGGAGCATGAGAGTCGAATCGAATTCTGGTAGTGGTACTGCCATTGTTTGGTACAAGCACGACCTTCGCATCCAAGATCACCCTGGACTCGTTGCCGCCTCTAAGCATCCCTCACTTGTCCCTCTCTATGTATTTGATCGCCGCATTCTCAATCGTATGTGATGAAATAAAATGAAATGAAATGAAATGCTTGCTCTTTTATTTATTAACACTCGATCGATTGGATGTACATGTGGTGAAGCTCTGTATATATATATATATATATATATATATATATATATATATATTTTGATCTATACACTAGTGAAAATGCGGATAAGGCAAACGCAATTTTAATACACTAAAATGCAGCTTGCGTGCAGGATTTTCTGATGAAGTGCTTCAACTTCTCCTTTATGCCTTGGATGATTTAAGAAAGCTGCTGAGGGAGCAAGGTTCCAATCTCATGATCCGCTTTGGAACTGCAGAAACTGTCATTTCCCAACTTGTCAAAGAGGTCCCGTCCTGCTCTTTTTAATTTGCTCTTACTTAATCTACTATCAGAATTTTCTTTCTTATTATCGCCACTGCCACTGCCACGTATTATTACAACAGCTCCAGGCTACTACCATCTTTGTAGAAGACGAGTTGGAGCATGAGCTGTGCGTACTGCTAGATATTGTTAAAGAATCATTCAAAACTACTGGACTGGATACTACTACTAACATTGTCACGTGGAGCACCCCGTTCTACGATATTAAGGTTTTTGCCTCATTCACTTTAGTCTAAAGCTCTGATAAAATGTTGATGCGCGAATTCAATTCATGCCATATTATTTATTAGATTAGCGTACTTGTGTTTTGTAGAGCTTAAAGGACCTGCCAGATTCATTTGATGACTTCAAAAAGCTAAAGCTACCTGTTGTTCCTGCGATTGTTCCCCCTAAATTACCAGGCCAAACAATAAATTTGTCCTGGGGTAAGTAGTTCTTGTATACATTATCAAATTTACAGGGATATATGGTTTTTTTTTTTTAACTCCCAGAGTACAATGAATTATAATAGGTGCTTTACCCACGCTGGCTGATCTGAAAAGATTTATGGAAGATATTTCTTATGCTAGCAACATAACTACGGAATGGACGTCAATTAAGAAAAGCTCTGCTGAAAGACTGCTGCAACAGAATAAGCTGAGACGAGGGTTTCAAATTAAGCCAGAAGATCTGAAAGAGAACTTTCCGCAACAATCTGGTGGTCAGAGTAGTCAAAGAAAGCAACTGGAACAATCAGCATTTGTAACATGTGAAAGGAATTTGGTGGGAGGTGGTGCTAGTCTTGTTTTAAATGCTTTGGCTGCATATCTGCGGTATCTGGAAGGAACTGCCCGAGATGACTGGCAGGAGTATATCTCTTAGATCTTGAGCTTGAATTTCTTGTTTTTAGTTCTTGAAATTAATTTAGCAATTTGACCCTGGATAGAAGTTGTTCTCTATGACCTATAATTTACTTGCTTTCTCAAGAGTGCTTTAAAGCATGACATAAATTGTTTCAGCTATAACTGGAATGGCACATGAAATATGCGACATCAGATATGGTAATGTGAAATGGCTCAGTCTTCTAAAGAGGAGTTCCGCGAGTTATTAATACATGGCTTTGTTTCCTAAGATACAACTTTAGCCCTTACATCAGTTTTTTCTAAAGAATCATGTCCATTAGTAATTTCGAGCACACTACAACTACGCGTTACAAGCTCCAGAAACTAACTACTTCTATGCTAAAACTTATGCTGCAGGGTACATGAAAAACTACGCGAAGCTGAAAAACGTGAAGGAGCTTCGTTCCAAGCCCTTTTTGGTTCTGCCCTTCTTCTTGGCATTATTTCAAGGAGGAGAGTGTATTTTGAAGCTCTAAAGTATGAGAAAGAACGAAATGGGGGATTCTTACCATTATTTGGATATTCGACAACCACAATTGCTTCAGCAATAGACAGTGTGTCTTTTATGGAGGTATTCATTCCCCCACTAATTCATAGCAAAAATTACGATGCTTCTTCATTTACCTATGGCTTTGGGTACCTTTACTGGTTTATATGTCAAATATCTTGAATTTATTATAATATTAATCATTTCTTTCGGTAGTGGTATTGGCTTTTGCATTGGAAAGGCCAAAGAAGTGGTGGAGGAGATTTCTCTCGTCGGATATGGAGATGGAATAATTATCTCATCCAAGTTAGTATTGACAATTTCATTTTGTCGTTGAGTAAAATCTCACCTACTGAGAAATGATTTCATGTTCACAGTATACTGTTGCTGGGTGTGAAGGTCCTGCCATTCTTCTTGTACACGGTTTTGGTGCCTTTCTGGAACATTACAGAGATAATATACTTCCCATAGCTGGAGCTGGAAACAGAGTTTGGGCAATTACACTACTTGGCTTTGGAAAATCCGAAAAACCAAACATAATATACACTGAACTTTTATGGGCTGAACTGCTGCGAGATTTCATAATTGAGGTTATTGGGGAGCCTGTACATCTTCTTGGTAACTCGATTGGTGGTATGTGACAGGATCCTTCAACTCTACTGTTAAATTTTGAGCAGGTTTGAAAAAGATGTACGAATGGGAAGAAAAAGAACAGGAAAAGAGAGTAACCTCCGAAACCATTTCTGGAGAAGAAAACAAAAATGATCTAGAAGTCCTTTTACTTACTTTTTCTTCAGACTCGTGAGACATTACCAATTGGCAAGCAATCACTTGCAGGGTACACTGTTGCTATAGCTGCTGGCCTTTGGTCTTCTTTAGCCAAGTCTGTGATCCTCATGAACAGTGCCGGGAGTATCATCCCTGGGTATTCGTCATCGGTTTACTCAGAAGTAAGGAATTTACTCAACTGTTTTATCACTGTTGTGCATTATATTTGTGTGGTTGAATTGTATCTAATTTTGGTGGTGCTTAGTCTCACCAATCAAACACTTGAAGCAACCTCCTTCATCTATTGGCTGTTATATATTTATTATGCCAGCTCTCATTTTAGTCTGAGCTGCTTATAGGGCATATCAACTACATCACTTCTGAATTAAGGTACCTTGTGTTATAGTATCACTTTTTAATTTCAGAGCAGACAAACTTCAGGAGTGGCTTGGTTGGGTGCTAGACTTCTTTTGCTGTACTTGAGGTCCAATATCAGGAACATAGTGAAGAGTTTTTATCCAACCGTAAGGCTTGCCCTTCTGTTGCTACTTGCTTGTGCCAACAACTTCAGTAATTCTTTAAATTGTTTATCGTAGAAACCAGATAGAGCTGACGACCAGCTCATAAATGAGATGCTCAGAGCCGTATCCTTCTTTGGAAGCAAAACTTCCCCCAAAGTCCTCTTTCCACTCTTGGTTTGACTGATTATTACATAATTTGTGTGCTTTTCTGTGTTTCTTTTTTGCAACTAAACATGCAAGGCCTTGACAAATTTCAGTCATATGACCCTGGGGTGACATTTGTTTTGGAAAGCGTTTTCAGCTTTGATCTCTCACTTCCTCTAAATTATCTTTTGGAGGAATTTGAACGGAAGACCCTTGTAATACAGGTGAACTTATTTTATTAGATACCTTTCAAGGGCCTCTGTTTTACGATTTCCTCGCCCCTTAATACAAAGTTATTGTTAAATCATTTTGTCAGGGAATGAAGGATCCACTTTCTAACTCCAAGTCAATGGTGGCCATGTTTAGAGAACACTGCAGAGGGATTGTTATTAAAGAAGTGGATGCGGGTAATTTTGAACCACTCGCGTTTCTCATGTTATGATCATTGCATGCTTTATAATGTTTTGTTGGTTTCTTATCCCATTTACTCATATTGGTGTATCAGGGCATTGTCCTCATGATGAGCTCCCAAATGAAGTCAATTTGATCATCCAGGAATGGGTAGCGACGGTTGAAGGTGGAGTCCCTGTTACCTTAAAACCATCGGAGGAATATTGAAGTAAAAGGCATGATGATGTATGATTACAGTGTGCATATATATATATATATACAAATTAACACGATATTGTTCTCAGACATTCTGGGCTGCCAAGATTTGTTGTTTCAATCACAGAATCAGTGCATGACTTTATTGACTAGGAACTCTACAAGACATATTTGATTGAATTACATCTGATGTTTCATAAATTACTTGAACGTTCACTCTGGGAATGGTCCGTAGCTAAAACTGATGAGACTGAAATTTTGATTTGGTTGTTAATTAATGGTGCTTATCAGAGTTTAATGCGTCAGAATTGAGAGAAAATGTATCTAAACTTCAGAAAGTTATCCTCCCCAGGTTTCTTTATCTTTATTCATATTACTTTTTTATATTTTTTATTCTTTTAAGCTACAGTTTTCATTATTTCCAGGGGGTAATTCTGTTTTGTGTTATATACACTGTTGTTAATACCCATGAAGTGTTCATATAGTTTCTAAAGCATGAGTTGGTTCAATATTGTGGCAGGTGGCAGTTTTTTGTTTTTTATTGATGCAGAACATTTATGATATAGAAGCTTATTAGCTTAAGTCCTGCAAGGCTGAAATATGTGAGTGAGTTAATTTTGTTTTTGATGGTTTATGCAAAAATAAAACATGTAATTAGATTCAGTCTCCTCGCCTTCAATAATTGGTAAGCAATGCCAACTATTCATTAAGGCTATGTCTGTTAGGACCATCTCCTACAAAATTGTGCTACATCTTCTATTACATCATTTAAATCAAAATTGTGCTACATCTTCTACTACATCATTTAAATGAATGACATGTGTAAATAACTTAAAATTTTTAATACCATGCTTGCCTCCTCTTAGTTAAGGATTATTGAAATTAAAATCTCTTCCCTTAAATTTCGCAATATCTTTTCGTATCCTTAAGTAATAGCAACTAGGATCTGTTAATTTATTCATTATCGAAATGTTTGTCTTGTAATTATGATTTTAATTCCATAAAGAGACATTTAAATTACTTTATGTGCCACAAGTTATTAAAAATATAATTCTAGATATGAAGTCTAATTAATTAGGTTATTAAAGTATAAACAAAACACATTTCTTATATTTCAATGTACAGTAATTATTATTGTGGATTATCATAATGTAAGCGGATTATTAAACTTAACATAGAGATATAAGATATAACTTTGAAATACCTTTGTTTTTATCTGTGACATATTTAAAAAAAAATGTAGATGTGATTCAAATCATACTATAGCTATACTTCTTTATTATCTGTGATATATATATATATATATATATATATATATATATATATATATATATTTTTAAAAAGGTAGATGTGATTTTAATATTCTCTAACTATAATTTCTCGTTATTTTATCATTCTCATCTAAAATAAAAAATTAAAATTTAATCATCAAACTGTCATCATAGTGATATCAAATATGAAGTATAAAAATCTTAATCACTGTAGCACAATTTTGTAAGAGATGATCCAAACCGTTTTTTAACCGACCTTAACAAACAAACAATTTGCGTGAATTCTAATTAGATATCTCAATCTTTTGACCTTTATACGCCTACTTCCCCATACATGGCGTTTTGATGTTGAGCCGTTCACGGGAAATTCATTCTCACCCTTTCATAGACACTTGCATAAAATACCTAGTTGCGCTTAGGTCGATTTGCTTTCATATTTATTTATTTATTGATTGGGTTAAAATTAAGTTTTAACATTATGCGTTAATGTTTTCAACTTTTGTACAATAACATTCAAAACATCTCTATGTATGATATATCTATCATATAATTTTTGATAAATCTTTAAACTTTATGCAGCAACGTGATAGGTTTCATTTCCATTTTTAAGCTACAAGTTCAATAAGATAACGAAGACTTAAACTGAGTCCCAATTAATATATGCAGTACAGAACATCTGATGGTTTTTTTTTTTTTTTTTTTGTGGCAGTTAATATGAATCCTCATGAAGGCTTCATACCAGAAAACCCATTACAAAAAATGGAAAGGTTTTGATTTGAGGCGTATTCGTCTGATTTTGCAAGTTGACGTAACACTACACATCAGCCCGATTCAGAGCTATGCTGGGACCAACTTTGTCATTTGCTGATTTGGGGCATATTCGTCTGCTAACTTGGCGGGTTGACGAAACACTCCACATCAGACTGGTTCAGAGCTACGCTAGAACCAACTTTGTCCTTTGCACACACGTACTCCAAGCGACATAGTGGGGGGGGAGGATTGGATCTTTAATGATTTTGGTCTGGACTCGGGTCATCCCAAACTGCTTTCGTATCCCATTGAGGGAATCAATCCGAACGTACATCATTTATAGTATGTTGAATATACTAAATACGACGAGTATTCTGACATGTCGAGCGCATATGTATATTGAAGGTTCCTTGAGGGTGGTATATCAGACATACGTCGGGTGTTGTATGTCAGGAGTAAATGGTGTCAAATATCGGGAGACATCAAGTCTGACAGGATATTGAATCGGGTGGGATGTCAAATCTGCTAAATATCGGTAACGTAGAAGAATATCGAGCACACAAATATAAGGTCCATGTTTGATATTCACATGTTTATTGAGATCTTTGAACTTGGCCCAAGTCTTCGTTGGGCCGACTTATTGAGCTACTAGAAAGACCCATATCATGTAGTCCCCCAATTTAAGAGTTATCATAGTAGGAAATAGGCTTGTAAACTACATTGTTGGTACCCCGAGTTCCCCTAGTTTATAGTCAGGATTGGAAGCGAGATGTGCATTTTTATATTTGAAATTGATGCACGAGTTGTACCCCCAATATGAAAATTACCTCGGATGTAAACTATGACTATGACAATCTCATAAATGAATGTTGAATTGCAGATATTTCTACATACTAGTAGTCCCCCCCTGTTTAGAATGTGATGTTGGAGAACAATCACATTTTAAGCTCTGATTAAGCGCTTATGATCAGATGTCCATGCACACCATTAGTCCCCGAATCTACACAAAGGTGTAGTAAAAAGGCCATATTGTGTGTGACACATGTGTGGGTGACCTTAATCTAGGTCTTGATAATAAGAAGGATTGTTAATCCTGACAGTGAACATCGATAAAGTTATAATGTGACGATATACTCTAATATTGTTGTTAGAGAGGGTGAGAGCAGTATGTGAGATTCATATATGCACCGACAAAAAGGTGATGAGACTTACTCGGGTGCCGCTGGAAAAGGGAATGCCAGGGTAAAGTGGACACGGAAGGTTCAAGTAACGCACCTATAATCGATGTGAAATGATGATATGGTGGCGGATGCGACTCGTGGTCGCAAGAGGGCTACGCCTAATAGCGTGCGCATTGGGGTGAGTGCTTGATCGAGACGTATTGGACCGCTTGGGATTTCGTATTGTGAAAGGTTGTATGTATTATTGTGATTAATAACTCGCGATTGTGTATACATAACTATTTATGAATTTATGTTTAAACCAATCTTTCATTAGGGCGACGGATGATTGGAAGCCAAAAAACTCAGGGTCACCAAGGAAAGCGTTCTTTATTGCTTATGATATGGGTAATTCCCGTATTGGGTCGACCCATCCCAGGGCCAAGCCCATCAGGAATAAGCCCAATGCTCTTTTATATCGGGGATGGACCACGATATAGCCTCCAATATTGAGTATCGCCTTCAATATAGTACAAAGCACGTGGAAGTTGCGTGTCCGGTCCCCGCATCCCAAGGTCTATATATTAGGGCTCCACTAATCAAGGTAAGCTTCATTAATTATCCACACTGTTCATTCGTATATCGAATACCCATATTCAATATTGAATCCACACCCGACGTCCATTCCCGATATCTTAACCAATATTCCATCCGATATATCCTCCGACATACTCACTCGACATACACTCCCGACATATATCCCCGATATCCATACTCGACATGGCCATATCCTTGATATCAGCCACAATCCTTGACATAGACGAGATTCGATATCTGCCCATATTCGACATCATCCCCGACATCCTGTAAAGCATCTAAGTGTTACTCTGAGGTGTTCCGGACCTAAGTCTACCTAGAGCTAACACTAGTGATATGAGACCTAATTTGTAATAGATTTGTTATCATCTTGTTGTAACCCCACACTTTGCTATTAATATACGATCTATTATCGAATTAGTGGCGCCGCTTGTGGGAACACCACATTCCAGACGAAGATGCTA
This sequence comes from Linaria vulgaris, assembly GCA_948329865.1. Lineage (NCBI taxonomy): Eukaryota > Viridiplantae > Streptophyta > Magnoliopsida > Lamiales > Plantaginaceae > Linaria > Linaria vulgaris. The sequence continues at coordinate 65,862,201 of OX415250.1, forward strand.
AGATGCAGCGTAGGATGACTCGATCACGATGCACGAGACCTACGATTGATAATGCAACCGCAAAGAGTGCTCCACCACAGGTTCACTTGCACGAGCCCGGTATTGAACAACAACGCAACCCACAATCACCTCAGGCGTGGTGCCTCCAGAGCCTGTGCCCGTAAACACTACCATCCTCTCGCTAGAGATAATGACACAAATCAACGCTACAGTACAAACAACTCCGAATGCCGCGTTAGAAACACTACTGCCCCGCCTAATCAACTAAAGTGCCGACAACTTACCACCTCAACCATAGGGATCCAGGACGAGAGGACCCGGGGGGGGGGGGTCCAGAGCTCGAGAGCGTGAGGAGACGATGGAGTCTAGGAGGGAACGTCTGGTTTCTAGAGCTCACATGGAAAAGGCTGCCTACCCCATGGTTGAGATGAGAGACATATCAAGGAGGATGAAACGTTTAAACTAGGAAAAAGAAGAGGTCAACTGCAAATTGGCATTGGTTAGTGGACACCGAAGGCTGACCTCGTCAGTGAGAAACTCGAGTCCGAAGTGTTGGAAAATGGGGATAAAACTCTTCAGCTCAAGATATGATGGGAAGAGTGACCCCCGCGAACGCTTGTACTATATAGACAATATCTTGAACCTGCACCGGCTTACCAACAACGTGCATGCAAAGATATTGGCTACGACCTTGACAGGGCACGCCCTTGACTGGTTCACAAGGATAGAGGTCAGTTCTCTAGCCAGTTATGGGCACATGAGGCAAAGATTTGAGGGCCAGTTCTCTAGTCAGAAGAGGATGCGCACCCGCATGAACCACCTGAACTCGATGCAGCAGAAGGAGAATGAGAACCTTGAGGACTTCATGAAGATGTTCAATGAGGAGTTACTCAAGGTGGACTAGCCGAAGGGTGAACATGTGGCCCTCATTTTATTCAACAGATCAACGCGCTGGCATAATTATTTATCAAGATAACATGATGGCTACCAAGCAAGCCCCGTATCAGGCCCATAGCCGCTCCAAAAGAAAAGAAGGTTGGAACAGATAGGAACGGCCATGACAGATCCCCAAAAAGGTACACTCTATTGAACCAAGAAATTCTCACCATATTTGCAGTGGCATAGAGGAAGAAATAGTCGAATCAGCCGATGAAATTGAAAGAGACCCCATGAACCAAACACTCAAAGAGATATTGAGAATATCATCGCTAGAGGGGCACAAAATGGAGGAATGTAGAGATTTGAAGGATGAGATAAAAATACCTCATCCACGAAGGAAAGTTGGTCGAATATGTCGAATATGCCAAGGATTCAGGAGATCGTGAGCAAATATCCTGCTCCCCCCAAAGAGATAAGCAGAAAGCCATCGAGGCTCTATGCGAACGTGAAAGCACGATAGTCAACGCACCTTTTAGAGGGATAATCAACATGAACAGTGGCAAACCAATAGGGACCAACTCTAATAATGGGAGAAATAAACCCGAGGCCCGCAGAAGGACCGATACGTTGGTTTTACGACGCTTCTAGATCTAGATGAACTACCCGATAAAGTTATTACTTTTTCAAGGAGGGACCTGATGGATCTATTGCCAGAGGCTATCCAAGTAGGTAAGCTCGAGTTCCCTCTCGTAGTTAAGCTAGATGTTGCTAATTACGAGGTCCGCAAAGTCCTAGTAGACAACATGAGTCTCACCAATATTACATTTGTACATGCTTTGGAGAAGATGGCTCTGGGCCACAATGTGATAGAGTAGATTCGCACCCCGTTGGTTGGGTTTGGGGGAGGCGAGGTGATTTCGTTGGGACATGTCAACTTGCCAACCTCTTTCGAGGAAGAGCCATATAGTAGAACTGTGAATGTCCAGCACACGATTGTGGACCATTCTTTTGCGTACAATATCATCATTGGAAGGCCAACTTTAAATGCAATCCGGGCGGTGGTCTCTATGTACCTCTTGTAGGCAGCAAATGACGGAGTAGCGCCATTCCTTTGTCTATTTAAGTTTTGAATTTTCATTATGTCCGGACATTTTATTTTTTTACCTAAATTGCCCCCCGTGAGCTGGCCTGTAACTAAAACACGAGGAACTACGCCGGTTTGATTCCCTCATCAATATGATACGTAGGCGAACTGGGATCTACCTAGTTCTCAATCGTTATCTGTTATAAACCTTTATCTTGAGAATGTCATACGTATCTCTCTTCTATGACATCAATGTGTTTGCAGGGACGAACCTACCCTATGGGGTAGGATTGAAATATACCTTAATGGGTAAAACATCTCATACAGATAGACAAATATGACGATGCCCACATCCCAGCCATGAATATTTATTATTATATTTTATATTTTGCCATATTACCATCCGCTAATTGGCAGGTACACAAATACGATCTTCCTTCAACAAAAGAAAGTGACTCTAATATCCTACAGAATATGGGGAAGAGTACCTATTAAGGTCGAATATCTCCTATACGATGAGGTAAGGCAGAAACATACCCTAACGGGTAAAAGATCCCCTATCCATCGTGATAAGGAGGAAAAAAAGCAACGAAAAAGATCCCATATCCATTGAGATAAGGAGGACAAAAGAAAAGAAAAAAGGTCCCCTATCCATCGAGATAAGGAGGACAAAAGAAAAGAAAAGAATCCCCTATCCATCGAGATAAGAAGCACAAAAGAAAAAAAAAATCCCCTATCCCTCAAGATAAGGAGGACAAAAGAAAAGAATAAAAAAAACCATATCGATAGAGATAAGGAGGACAAAAGAAAAGAAAAAAAAAATCCCATATTCATCGAGATAAGGAGGACAAAAGAAAAGAAAAGACCCCCTATCCATCGAGATAAGGAGGTCAAAAGAAAAGAAAAATATCCCCTATCCATTGAGATAAGGAGGACAAAAGAAAAGAAAAAGATCCCCTATCCATCGAGATAAGGAAGACAAAAGAAAAGAAAAAAGATCCCCCATCCATAGAGATAAGGAGGACAAAAGAAAAGAAAAATATCCCCTATCCATCGAGATAAGGAGGATTAAAGAAAAAAAATGATCCCCTATCCATCGAGATAAGAAGGACAAAAGAAAAGAAAATAATCCCTTATCCATCGAAATAAGGAGGCCAAAAGGAAAGAAAAGGATCCCCTATCCATCGAGGTGAGGAGGATAAAAGAAGAGAAAAAGATACCCTATCCGTCTACATAAGGAGGACACAAGAAAAAGGGAAGAAACGACAAGCTAATCTTCCACCCACAAAAGTGAGGATAGAAAGAAGGTCGACAATAAAGAAAGTTCTCGTTTATCAAGAAGACGAGTACAAAAATAAGTGAAGTAGCGCGCTTCTTCAATTAGCAAGAAAACGATAGACATACGAGCGATTGTTCGACATATTACAAAAGCCAGGCTACTACCCAGGAACTAGCTAGCCAAGTATTAAATAACGATTACAGACTTTCAGAGGGGATACTTTTGGGCACCCTTGGTATGAATCAGTACCAAAGTTTCCTACTTCAAAACATCTACAAAGTGATTTGGCCCTGAGTCTCCGCTATCATAATCGGACTTGGAATCTTTCGGGATTTGCCCGTTGGGTCCAAGCAGTGAATCAAGTGACTCAGCATCAAATCCTTCTCTATATCCATTATGCAGCTTAGCTTGACCGATGATGGCATCTTTGGCCTCCTCTCGATCCTGCAAATCTCTTTCCATGCATATGTCCTTATAGGTCTTGCTCAAGAGGAAGCTCTTTGCGATGCTCAATTTTTGCTCTCGAGTGTGGTGCCTAAGGGGACGATACAAGGTACCGTTAGTGAATATTCAGTAAATAAAACACCTCTCATGCAGAAGAAAGAGACATTACTTCATAGCGTACAACTCTCTGGGCCCGTGCAAGTTCTGCCTTAACACGATGAAGTTCTGCCTCTACGGCTTACCTCTTCTCTTTCTCAGAAAGGACAACGTTATTAACTTGATTTAGTGTGACCGTTAATCTTGCATTATCGCCAATGTGAGGCTCAACGTTACCTTCACAATCGAAGAGTACACTCAGGGCTTCACATCTCTTACACCCGATTGCCATTTTATAGAATGTTGTAGCTCAATTGAGACTGAAAGGTTAGCGAGGCTCCACGAAAATAGATCACCGAAGATCTAAAGAAAACCAAAATCAAGAAATTAGCCACATATAATTAGATCAAATGAATGATCATGCTAAATATTACATAGTACATACAAATATCGTGAAGTGAGATATATCTAGAGCTACATTGGAGGCCTACGAGAAGAGATATCGAATGTGATATCGAATGATACATCGAGGAAATACACCAAAACCTATATCAAAAGATATATCGAGGACATTTATCAAAAATCATATCGAGATCCCTCAATGACTCCACATCGAAAAAACTATATTAAAGGCCTATAAAGAGTTCTATGTCGAATGCTATATCAAAAGCTTTATGGAAAGGGTACATCGAAACTATATCGAGTATCCCAGATGTACCTTTACCGAAAGAAGTACGAATTCGCTAAAAGACAAATGACTTTTCTCTCTTCTCTCAACTCTTATTTATAGACATCGGGCCCTTTGATCCTGCATTTATGGACGAGGATATCAAGATCAAGATTCGATATCCGGTTACTGATATCGAAAATATGTGATATAGCAACTCAGTTTCAAAATCATTTAAAAAATAACTGCGCAATTACCTCGCAAAAGGGAAATTTTCCTCATAATTCAAATGTGGACCTCTATGATACATAAATTATATTGCTGGTCCACCATCATTTTAAAGAAAATTCACGTCTCCGAGCTCCATCATTTGAACTGGCAGGACAAGAAGTATTGGTAATTTAAACTTAATTTAGTTTACGAGTTATTATTTGCAACAGTAACTCTCAGTCTGGGGGACTACATGATATGGGTAATTCTTGTATTAGGTCGGCCCGCTCCGCTTACATAGACCAAGCCCATCAGGGGTCAGCCCATGCTCACTTATATCAGGGATGGCACCCGACATGGCTTATGATATTGAATATCACTCTCGATTTAGTACAACTCACGTAGAAGTCACGTTTGCGGTCCCCGTATCCCGATGTCTATATATATCTCAGCTCCGCTAATCAAGGTAAGCTTTATTAATTACTCACACAGTTCACTCGTTTATCAAATATTCACCTGATATACTATCTGACACTCTATCCGACATACAATTCAATATACACTTTGGATATATATCCCCGACATACATCTTGATATCATCCCTGGTGTACATTCTCGATATAGCCTCATCTCCGACGTAAAAGAGATTCGACATCGCCTCTTATTCGACATCATCTTCAACGTCATATTCGACATCAACTTCGACATTCGACAATGCATCCAAGTGTAAGTTTCAGTTGTTCCGGACCTAAGTCTACCTAGTATAGGAGACCTAGTTTGTAATAGATTCGTAGCCATACTATTGTAATTCTACACTTTGTGTTTAATATATGATCTATTGTTAAATTTCTAGCGTCGTTGTTTGAACACCGCGTTCCTAGACGAAGAAGCTAGGATGCAGTGCAGGGTGACCCGATTGCAATCCACGAGGTGCGTTGTTGATTACTCGGTAGCAGAGAATGCCCCACCACAGGGTCAAGTACCATAACCTGACATTGAACAACAACATGATCCGTTACCTCCTCAACCCCCGGTGGCTCCTGAGCCCGCGCCAGTGACCCTACTGTCCTTGTACCGAAGATTATTGCACATATCAATGCCAGAGTTCAAGCAACTCAGAATGCCGCACTGGAAACATTGCTACCCCGTCTGATTAATCAGGGTGTTGGCATTATGCCACCACAACCTCAAGAATCTAGGACAAGATGTCCCAGAGCCGGATCCACAACTTGTGAGCATGAGGATATGGTGGAGTCCAGGAGGGAACACCCACTTTCTAGAGCTCCCGTTGATGAAGGTTCCGATCCCTTGGTCAAAAGGAGAAACATAGCAAGGAAGATGGAACGTTTGAAGCAGGAGAAAGAAGAGGTCAACCACAAATTAGCATTGGTTAGCAAACACCATAGGTTGACCCCTTTTGCTGAGGAAATCGAGTCTAAAATGCTGGAAAAGAGTGATAAGATTCCTCAGCTCAAGACATACGATGGGAAGAGTGACCCGAACGAGCAATTGTACTATGTGTACGGTATCCTGAACCTGCACCAATTTACCGACAACGTGCAGGCAAAGATATTGGCCACGACCTTGACTGGGGCCACCCTAGACTAGTTCATAAGGATAGAGGTCGGTTCTATAGCCAACTATGGGCAGATGAGACAGAGGTTTGAGAGCCAATTCTCTAGTCATAAAGGGATGTGCACAAGCATGAACCACCTGAATTTGATGCAGCACTGAAAGACTTCATAAATAGGTTGAACGAGGAGTTACTCAAGGTGGACGATCCGAAAGGCAAACATGTGGCCCTCATTTTATTCAATGCGACTTCCCATAGAAGGTTCGCGGTTGAGTTGATCAAACTGAAATCCCCTACCATCAACTAGATCAATGCCCTGGCGTACGAGACTATTTACCAAGATAACATGATGGCTACCAAGCAGTCCCTGTACCAAGCCTAGAACCAGTCCAAAGGGAAAGAAGGTTAGAACAGAGACAGTAATAGCCGGGACAGATCCCCAAAGAGGTACACTCAGTTGAGCCAAGCCATTCTCACTGTGTTCGAAGTAGCGCAAAGGAAGAAATTGGTGAATCAGCCAAGGAAATTGAAAGAGACCCCGGGCACCAAACACTTGAAGAGATATTGTGAATATCATTGCCAGAGAGGGCACAAAATGGAGGAGTGCATATACTTGAAGGATGAGATTGAAAAGCTCATCCGCGAAGGAAAGTTGGGGGAATATGTTTGAAACACCGAGGATTCAGGAGACAATAAGGAAAGATCCCTCTCCCCTCGAAGGGATAAGCAAAAAGCCATTGAGGCTTCGGGCGGACGTGGAAGCTCAACAGTCAATGCACCATCTAGTGGGGTAATCAACATGATCAATGCTAGATCGACAGGGGCCGACTCCACCAATCGGAGAAAGAGTATTACCCGCCAACTGTAGGGGGACCGGTACATTGGTTTTACGACGCTTTTGGACTTGGACGAGCTGCCCGATGAAGTCACTACTTTCTCTAGGAGGGACCTGATGGACCTATCGCCAGAGGCTATCCAAGCAAGTAAGCTTGACTTCCCTCTCATAATTAAGCTTGATGTTGCCAACTATGGTGTCCGTAAGGTCTTCATAGACAACGGAAGTTCCACCAATATTATATTTGCACATGCATTAGAGAAGATGGCATTGGGCCATAATGTGATAGAGTATATCTGCACCTCGTTGGTTGGATTTGGGGTAGGCGAGGTGATTCCGTTAGGACAGGTTAACCTGCAACCTCTTTTGGGGAAGAACCATGTAGAAGAACTATCACCATCCAGTATACGATTGTGGATCATCATTTTGCCTAAATATCATAATTGGAAGGCCAACATTGAATGCGATTCGTCGGTGGTCTTTACGTACCATCAGAAAATGAAGTTCCCCGTACCCGGCGAAATTGGTACGATCATTACTGATCACGCGAAAGGATGCTCTGCTACATAACCTCTCTCACACTCGCAGGAAAGCCCCAACACCAGTGTTCGATGGCAATGAGGGTCAAAAAATGGTAGAGTAGCGCCATTCCATTATCTTTTTAAATTCTGCATTTTCATAATGTTTGAACAATCTATATTTCACCTAAATTGTGCCTCGTGGGCTGGCCTGTAACTAAAATAGGGGAAACTACGCCGGTTTGATTCCCTTATTAGCGGGATACGTAGGCGAACTGGGCTTTACATAGTTCTTGACCGTTAATTGTTATAAACTTTTGTCTTGAATCATCATATATCTCTTCCATGATATCATTGAGTTTGCAAGGACAAACATACCCTATGAGGTAGCATAAAAATATACCCTAACAGGTGGAATATCAAATATTTTCCGGGATAAGGCAAATCTAACAACGACCATCTCATAGGCATTAACATCATTATTATTATGTTATTCCATATATGGCTATCCGTTGAATCGAAGGTACACAGAAATGACCCTCTATCAATAAAGAAAAGTGACTCCGGTGTCTTATGACATACATGGAAGAGTACCTATTAAAGTTTAATATCTTTTGTCCTATAGGATAGGGCAAAAACGTACCGTAACGGGTAAAAAGATCCCCTATCCATCGAGATAATGAGGACAAAAGAAAAGAAAAAGATCTCCTATCCATCGAGATAAGGAGGACAAAAGAAAAGCAAAAGATCCCATATCCATTGAGATAAGGAGGACTGAAGAAAGGAAAAACATCCCCTATCCATCGAGATAAGGAGGATAAAAGAAAAGAAAGATATCCCTTATCCATCGACATAAGGAGGACAAGAGAAACGAATATTGACGGCGGAGAAGATTCCTGTTTATGAAGACAACAAGTATGAAACAATTGAGAAAAATGCTTCTTTAAAGTAAAAGGAGGAAACACAAGCCATGGGTATTATTAAAATTACAAAGACTAGACAATAAGTACAGACACAGGCTCCAGAGGGGTAATACTAACACAAACTTCAGAGGGCGTACTTAGAAGCACCCTTAGTATGAATTAGGACTAGGCTATTCTGTTTCAAAATATCGGCATAATCGTCTAGGCCAGAGGTGTCACCGTCGTCATTGGACTCAGAATCTTCGGGAATTTACCCATCCGAACCCAACAACGGATCGAGCAAATTAGTATCAAACCCGTCTCTAAAGCCGTTTCACAGCATAACTTGACCAATGATCGCATCTTTGGCTTTTTTTCGATCATGCAAACCCCTTTCCAGACATATGTTCTTATAAGTCTTGCTCAGGAGGAAACCCCTTACAATGTTCAACTTCTGCTCTCGAGTGGGGGCCTAAGGGGACAATATGAGATATTAATCACAAAATACCCGATAAAAGAAATACCGACCGCTAATATGAATGAAAGAAACATTACCTCTTAACGTACAACCCTCTCGGTTCGTGCGAGCTCTGCCCAAAGAAGATGAAGTTCTGCCTCCAAGGCTTCTCTCTTCTCTCTTTTGGAGAGAATAACTTTATTCGTCTCATCTAGAGCTGCAGTTAATTTCCCATTATCTCGAAGAGAGTCTTGATGTCACCTTCACAAACGGCGAGTACGTTTAGGGTGTCGTCACGCTCAGTTACCACCTTAGCCTCCGCGACAGGGTCATAGTTGCCCATCGCCTCTAGATCGACGATCATCCGCGCGACGACATCTGTGTTACTCGAATCGCTATCACTAGGAACCCTTAGGACATTGGAAGCAAATTTGCCGACCTGTGCAAGGTATAGTTACGATAAATAGCAAGACTCGAGATAAATCTCTAGTAAAATAATAAAAGCGAGTTACAAACCTATCGCTTGGAAAATCACACTTCCACCCTCTATGACAGAAAAGGAATAGAATCAGAAGCAGCTGTTACATAATCCCTTTTGATGATTGATGCCAAAAAGAAGGCCTTTCCTGAAAGTGTCACAATTTCCATTGGCATTATAGGCTTTTAATCCGCTTTCCAATCGGACTAGTAGCAGCTCTAGAGGACTCGACCCATCTCCTCGTGGCTTGTGTAGAGATACTGTCGGAGGCTTCAGGGGCCGAATACCTACTATAACTCACCCAGACTCCACCCTGCGAGGGTGCATAATCCCCGAGGAGACCACCAACCCCGCCTTGGGTACTCGACACCTTGAGACTCACTGGTCGCCGTCGACTTTGCACAGTCACCCTCTCGTCTGCGATTCTGAACAACAGGAAAAAAAGGTTCAACACTGGGGCCCGCCTCCATAGCGGCAAGCTTTGAAGCAATGCCATCTAGCCTACAAGTCATCACGAGCTAACCTGTGATCAACAAAGTTTATATGATTACCAACAACAAAGACTATGAGCGTACGACTCAAAACAAGATAACAACATACGAATGCTATGTGAGCCTTAATAGGCCCTTGGTGACAGACCGCCGACACAAAGAACCTCCGCTTGCACTAGGATAGGATGATCATATTTATGCTCCATCAGGAGGTCAAAAAAGCCAGCAGCCCATTTAGGCCCGCCCACATAACCGAGCTGTTGGTACTTCTCCGTCGTTGACCATTTCTCCGGGAGACCCTTGAATATCCTAACGGTCTTTTCCTCAACGTAGAAGTACTCACTTTTGTTCCCAAAGCCATAGCTACTCTGGATACATTGCAAAAAATTCCGCCTAGCACGAGCACTCACAAAGAAAAAATCCCCTACCCCCGACTTTCTTATTCGTGATAACCCATAATAAGTCCCAAAACTCGTTAATGCCGAGCAACGCCCCCAAGGCTTTTATCACCAGCACAAACGCTACAATTATGCCAAGAGAATTTGGGGGGAGTTGCCCCAAACAAACTCGATGCTTTTCAACATAGCAACAATCGAAAGGTCGATAGGAAAGCGTAGGCCATTAACGAAATGTTTTGCGTGCACTATAATCCAACCATCAGGGGGCTTATGCATCCGTGCACTGGGATCGGGGAATCTGATCCCATACCCATCAATATGGTACTCGACACGATAGTAATTGGGATAGTGGGGGATGTAAGATACCATATCCTCATACTTAATAGCAGTTTTGTATTTTTTTCACCTCCGGCACGTTGACCAATCCGAACACATTTAACGTCACACCCTTGCCCTCACTGTCCTCCTCTTCCCTATCACCTTCGTCATCAAAGGCATCGCCTACATAGTCATCCATTAATGTATAGTATCAAATATCTCAGCATAGATGAAGGGAGAATAATGTTGTAAAATTTCATCATTCCTAGGACAAAGCCGACATCGTTCTGGGACACAGTTACGTCTCTTACACCCGACATCGCCATTTTACAGACTGTCGTAGCTCAACTGAGACTGAAAGGTTATCAAGGCTCCACGAAAGCAGATCACCAAAGATCTAAAGAAAACCGAAATCATAAAATTAGCCACATATAATCAGATCAAATAAACGATCATGCTATATATTTCAAAGTACAGACAAATATCGTGAAGTGAGATCTATCTAAAGCTACATCGAAGGCCTATGGAAAAGCTATATCAAATGCGATGTCGAAAGATACATTGAGGAAATACATCGAAACCTATATCAAAAGATATATCGAGGACGTGTATCGAAAAACATATTGAAAATCATATCGAGATACCTCAACGACTCAACATCAAAAACACTGCATCAAAGGCCTATAACGAATTCTATGTTGAATGCTATATCAAAGTTTATATCGAAAGGGTACATCGAAAGTATATTGAGTATCCCAGACATACCTTTGCCGAAAGAAGTACGAATTCGCTAAAAGACAAATGACTTTTCTCTCTCCTCTAAACTTCTATTTATAGATATTGGGCCCTTCCATCCAAAACTTTATGGCCGAGGATATCGAAATCAAAATTCGGCATCCGATTACTGATATCGAAAATACTCGATTTAGCAACTCAGTTCCAAAATCATTTCAGAAATAACAGCGCAATTACCCAGCAAAAGGGACATTTTCCTCATAATTCAAATGCGGACCTCTCTGATACATAAATTATATTATCGTTTCACAATCATTTTAAATAAAATTCACGTCTCCGAGCTCCATCATTTGAACTGGCGGGACAAGAGGTACTGGTAGTTCAAACTTAATTTAGTTTACGGGTTATTATTTGCAACAATAACTCCCAAACTGGGGGACTACATGATATGGGTAATTCCCACACTGGGTCGGCCCGCTCTGGTTACATGGGCCAAACCTATCAGGGATCAACCTATGTTCACTTATATCGGGGATGGCACCCGATATGGCTTATGATATTGAATATCACCCTCGATATAGTACAACTCACGTGGAAGTCACGTGTGCGGTCTCTACATCCCGAGGTTTATATAGATCCGGGCTTCGCTAATCAAGGTAAGCTTTATTAATTACTCACACTATTTACTCGTGTATCGAATACCCACATTCGATATCAAATATTCACCTGATATACTATACGACATACAATTCGATATACACTTCCGATATATATCCCCAACATACATCCCGATATCATCGTCGACGTACATTCTCGATATGGCCTCATCCTCGACATAGAAGAGATTCGACATTGCCCCTGATTCGACATCATCTTCGACATTCGACAATGCATCCAAGTATCAGTTTGAGGTGTTCCGAACCTAAGTGTACCTAGTACTAGCAATAGTGATAGGAGACCTAGTTTGGAAAAGATTCATAGCTTTACTTTTGTAACTCCGCACTTCGCATTTAATATACGATCTATTGTCAAATTAGACCCTATTGAGCATTTATCTCAAAAATAGTTTTACCGATGTTAAATTCCTTGATTTTGAGGGTGGGAAAACATTAAATTTTTACGTTCAGCGAGGGCAAACATTAATGTTTTACATTCAGTTCCGATGAGATAAATTGATTCGTTTCGCTTGAATTATCGCTCCCACATGGTTACGAATATAAAAAGCTCTAACTAGTAGCCCTTGACTCCTTGGTCAAAGTGACATCAACATTAATTTTAATCCATCAACCTAGCATGCATGAAAGAATAACTAATATGTTGTATAATTTTGATGCTTTTATTGCATTACCTGAGGGGTCAGAAACACTAGCATAGCTTCATGGGCACAATTAAACATGCATCAAAAACCTATAGGGCTCTACAATATCAATGGTTTCTATGATGGATTGTTTTCTATTCTAGATCATTGCGTGGGGCAAGAGTTTATGAAGCCGATGGCTCGTGAAATTTTCATCTCTGCACGTACTGCAAATGAATTAATTGAAAAACTTAAAGCATATGTACCAAAAGTAGATCCTATCTTGTTACAAATTTAATGGCAAACAAGTAGTGACAATAGTCGTGGTAAGAAACGTGCTTTAGATGTAGATACAACACTCCATTTGCAATTCTTTTATGTTGATTAGTGTTTGATGTAAGAATATATGTTTTAATCTATATGAATATTTTAGTGAAATATCTTTGAGTGATTAATGTTTGTCCAAATATTTTAACCAATGGCTCTGATACCATACCGTGGTGACCGCGCTCCACGAGCCATGCTCCGACCTGAGTTTGTTTAGTGGTGGCCAGCCACTTTACCCAATCCAGACTAAAGCTCAACTCATAGGATGGGGTCTCACTTGTTCAGGATCAAAACCATACGCGTTTTATAAATTATATTTTGATATATACAGAGGAAGTCTTGGTATTACAAATAATGTGACTATTTTAATGGTTATGCACTAGTGACAAAACACGAATATTCCAAAATGCACGCTTGAACAATTATTCACTTGGTCCATGCTGCCATGTTGATTTTATCCTGAGGAATGGGCAGAAGAAACGAGGAATAAGTCTTTAATGACTTAGTGAGTTACATATAAAAGAACTGGTAATGCAAGAATTAACAGTGACCTACTGGATACATTTCGGGAGTGATCTTATCGGTAGAAACTTTTCAACTAGACAATTTGATGCATCAATAGTACTGGAGTTTTCATAGAATAGTTAATGAACTTGTGCTTAACAATTAACAAATCCAGCCTTATGACTTATACTATTCTACATTATACCTCCCGACGAGGAGCGACCTCGCAAACAATCAAGAGGCATGCTCGAGTACATGTTGATCCAGCACGCGGGTTACAACCAACTCATGACTACAAACGGCGCCTAGATAGATGGATATCAAACGAAATTACTTAAACCGACAGTCCTTACTGCAAGCAGTAACTCGACTCAATCCCTGGGCCCAACTTCCCAAAGGCGTCCCAATGGGTATAACAAATAAACAAACAAGCTAGTAAACCTAAAATATCCCTTGCTCCCTGAGCTACATGTTCCGAACATAGTTCGTTGCTCTTTGCACAATTCAAGAACCAGCAGATGAGATTATAATATTGGAGAATTATCATGATTATGAATAGATATGATAAATAATAAATGATTGGATATGATTTAACGATGAGTAAGAAAATATTGTTATGAGATGCCAAACAAGATTATGATGAAAAATAGGTTGTTCGAGGTTTGGTAACAGAGTAATGGCTTTTCTGTCCAAGTTCCTCAGGATCGCATGCCAAACTGGGCTAGAACAAATCAGAAATAGAACCTCACCTTAACTCGTACGGGGAACCTTGATGACGTTGATTAGTTCGTCAAACTTTTAACAAATTTAAATAATATTAATCAACTGAATTTATAATTCACCACAACAAATATTAGTACTTTTTCTTCAATTCTCATGTTGGTGAAATTGAGAACGTTCTTGTTAAGAATGCTAGTTACAATGTAAATCTTAGTAAATAACACACAAGCTTAATTCATGTCATTACACAAAACATGAAAATCTTAGATGATGAATTCAAAGAAAAACATATTACTTAACTGTCGAAAATTGGTAGTAAAATAATGTTTCTACTATTTGATATGATTTTTCTAAGGTGCAGAATCGACATTTCCTGCACACTAAAAGTTTTGGCGTCTTTTTGGGTAGAAAATGGCAAGATAAAAATCTGGAAAAATTATTTTTCGCAAACACAAAAAGGAACAACTTTTATTTTAGTTACGTTCGCAGAATCGGATTATTTTGGGCTGTAAAAAATGGTGAAGAAGGGTGAGTATTTATAGGCGAAAATCGTAGTTTAATCATACTTATTTAGGTCCCACCTTGAATATTGTATCTTAAAACACAAGAAATCTGAATTTAATCATGCTCTTAAGGATGTCATGGCCTACCTCATCAAAAAGATGTCATGGCTTACTCCATCAATTGGTTAATTGCATATCAAGTCCTAAATTATTTATAATTAAAATTCAAATAGATATAATTAGATTTCTTTGTTACATTCATATTTATTCATGTAAGTTTTCTAGATAATTCTATCATCTTGGTTAAGATTTGAAATTGAAATATATAGACATAAATTAATATAACCGAAAAACAAAGTACTTCCATCCATACAATAAAAAAAATTCAAAATATTGTTGAAAATATTAAAAAACAACAAAACATTCTCTGACATAGGGGAAGGGAGGGGGGGGGGGGGGGGGGGGGGAGAAGTCAACAGGAAGACAAATTCCACAAATTTAGGCGTTGTTCTCAAAGCGAATATCAAACTATGACAACACCCTAATGGGTGGGATTGGACGGCCTCTGATCTGGAGACAATAGGCAATCATGCGGTAGTTTTTGAAGCCTTCATCAGCAATTCTCCTTGCAATATGGGAAGGCTGCATTGAGTATAATATAGTTTTAAAACATGACCTAACTACACTATTATCAAAATAAACACAATGGATATTAGAATTACAAATTTCATAAGGCGCACATAGGTGCATTTGTCTTTGCCCTCTCAGTCCTTCTGTTGTATGTAACCCATGGGTGGCGTAAAACAATGAAATAGATGTAGACGCGTCTGTATAATTCATAGCCTGTCGAGGATAGCCACATGGGTGAATTCCCTCCCCTTGTGCATGGAAAACCTTGTCTTCAGTTGAGTGTATACTAGGTGCATAGTTTCCACAGTGTACCAGATTTTAGTCTTGACTAGATCACGAAGCTCTTGCAAGAGAAAGGCCTCGTCGGAGTGGGAAAACTTTGTGAAATTATAGAATGTGGAGGGAAGGTATTGATGAACTTCATCATAAACATCATGAAGGGTGGATTGAATTAGGGCGGCCATGAGAGAGGTCTTGCTTTTGAAAATGTTTTTTTTTCTTCAGAAGTTAAGGGTTTGGAATCATGTGCTAAAATTTGGGTTGGCATTTGGTATATATGTAGTGGAAGTTGAAGAGTTACAAGAATAAATGTCTTGCATAGGTCCTTTGAGTAATCCAACAGTGCTATTAACCTTGGTGTCTAATCATTATTTAATTGACATCATTCATGAGTCAAATTATAGTTGAGGCGCCACATTAATATGGAATAGACAAAAAATAAGATTTGTTTATGATATCTGACATAATGATAAAGTCAGATTAAACAAAAAAGGAAAAAACAGTGTTCCTTTAAGTTATCTGCCACATTGATATATAGTCTTATCAATAAAAGGAAAAAAATAGTTGATGCAAAATTTCAAAATCGCGGATGTCATAATTGTCAAAGTTTGGACCGTAAAATGTCAAAATGTTCAAAGTTTGGACCGTAAAGTGTTAAATGTTCAAAGTTTAGGTCGTCGAGTGTAATAATATAAATATTATAGATATTCGTGTGTCAAACATGTAGAACATTTTTTGTGAGTTGTTTCATAAAACTTGACATTATCCAGCACATCATCATTAACACAAACATGACATGCCAATATGCAGTCATATGGACAACAAAAACTTACAAAATAGTGGCATACACTAATGTTCAACATAAAAAACTAGTAGTTCTTCTCAATTAGTTAGTACCGTCTTCTGCACTACTAACAGACATAATCTCAACCGCCCTTTTTGGGACTCCATTTTTTTTGTTTAGAGAAAGGGGTTTGAACCTATTTCTACCTGGAGGAGTAAGAGTCAAATTGTTGCTTGATGTAGGCGCATCTGAGAATACTAGGTGCTTCTTTGTCTTGCCTGTAGGTTTCTCAGTAGATAAATTACAAAATCTTTGAGGTGTTTCGCTTCTAGTAAGCGGCCTAGTCTGTACACCTCCAACAGATATTGGAATAGGAGATGCTGGTGTATGATTACTCCTTGTTGATGGTCTTGTCATAGAAGCTACTAGCAATTGAGAAGCTACACTTGCAGAAGCTGCCTTCTTAGAAGCTACATTTTGTGCATGATTATCCACTGGCTTTGGTGGCAAATTAGTAGCTACATTCTTCTTTTTTTTAGGAGGCTCTTTATTTTGTGCCTACCATTCAGATGCACATATGCTATAAGTGGTTCACACAATAATTATTAACATAAGAAATAACTGGCATAACTTAATTACCTACTGTTTCATTTCATTTGCTCTTTGAATAGGCTGACTGGACCTATCCTCTTAAACAACAGCAACATCAACCACTGACTCTTGGGTTGCAACAACCTATCAACATCAATTACAGGTTAAATTTTACCTCACCATTAGATAGGAAATTTATTGAATTGGTATGGTAATCACCTCAGCTTGCTTAGTAACACCTGACCCCTGTGCAGTCTGTGATGGACCAGTGTCAGAAGGTACATTTGCATTTGAAGGAACCTCAACAGATATTGTAGCATTTTTTCCCCTTTTGGCCCTGCGCTTCTCACTACCTTTTTTTTGTCCTTCCCTTTCTATTGACCCTTGGCTTGGGCACCTAAGTACTTGCTAAAGGGTTATTTTTCCTAGATTGACACCCCCTAGCATTATGGCCTTCTTGCTGGCAATAACCACAATCCTTTGTTAATTTCCCACTTAGTTCATTCCTCTACTGATTCTCTTTAAGTTCTTCAGGATCAATCTTCCTACCATTCTTTTTTAGCCTCCCTGGCATTGATTGGCCGGGTGGAGGTTATATTCTGTTCATCTGAGTTGGAGGCATTACCCAAGCACTCTTTCCTTGCATAAGAGACATGTGGTTACTGTAAATCCTTAGATATGTATCCTTTGAATAATAAGCACGTATGTGCTCTTCTAGTTTCCACCTCATTTGTTTCACTGCAGCACAAGCATGCACACAAGGGATACCCTTTCAAATCCCACTTCATACATGAACATGTCTTCTTCTCCAAATGCACAACATAAGTATCACTAAAAGGTGCATCAACCTCAAACTCAAAGTTTCCATTCCAGTGAGCCCATCGAGCCCAACATGCAGATCTTCCCCTTATCTTATCCAGAATACCCTATACCATTGGAGTAATAGCCTTGTTGCTCTTGTTTATGGTAATCTTCCGGGTCAAAAACCCATTTTGTCCTTTAATTTGGCACCCTCACCAAAATGGTCCCTTATTTAGTCACCTCGCCGAAATGGTCCCTTAAGTTGGTTTTTTGGTCCCTTCACCGGCCCAAATTTAAAATGGCTCGGAAAATGCTGATGTGGCCAACGGTTGACCGTTTTACTCTCTGTTTGACCAACGAAAATATTTTTTTACTTAATATTTAACACCTGGAATATCCACATAATAAAAAAACTAAATTCTTTTTTGAGATATAATGAAAAAACAAAAAGAAATGCTTATTATTTGTTAAAAAAAACAAAAAAAACAAATTAAACACGGCAGACAAACAAGAGCAGCTCTTCCTCTCCTCCGCCATCTGCAATGGCGAAGACCTCGCCCCCTTCGTCCGCAAAGTCTTCGCCTCCGGCAAGCCCGAAACCCTGCTCTAACACCTCAAACACTTCTCTAAATCCAAAGAATTCGAGATCGAAGATGTTTGCCGCGCTCACTACAAGGATTTCATCATGGCCGTCGATGATCTCCGTTCTCTCCTCTCCGACGTCGATTCGCTCAAATCCTCTCTCTCCAACTCCAACTCCAACTCCAAACTCCAAAATGTCGCTATTCCACTCCTCACCTCCCTCGACTCCTTCGTCGAGGCGAACAACAAGTGCTCCAACATGGGTGTTAGGATTCGAGGTCCGATGCGGCGGCGTTCTGGGTGTGAGCGGCGGTGTAGCATCCACCGCTGCTCATGGTGGAGGCGGCCATGAGGGGGGGGGGGGGGGGTTGTACGAAGTGATTAGATTATTATTAACTTTTAAAATTTTAGATTAATGTTATATTTTAAATGAGATAAATAATTATTATGTCAACTATAATTATTAAAAGGAATATAATTCTGTCTTTATAATTATTTTGAGATAATGTTTTATTTTTTATTTTTTGTTAATTTTTTTCTTTTAGTTAACTTAATTGAAATATATATTTCAATTTCTTCTTTTTTTTTTTGCTTAGTTGGATATTTAGGTGGCAAATAGATGAATAATATATTATTTTTCTTGGTCAAAATCGGTGAACAGTAGTCAACCGGTGGCCACATCAGCATTTTCTGAGCCATTTTAAATTTGGGCCGGTGAAGGGACCAAAAAACCAACTTAAGGGACTATTTCGGCGAGGTGACTAAATAAGGGAGCATTTTGGTGAAGGTGCCAAATTAAAGGACAAAATGGGTTTTTGACCCGTAATCTTCCTGACACTAGTCCTCTTTATCAAGGTTCTTCTAATAGATTCCATCATGTCAATGATTGGCATACTCATAGCTTTCACAATTGAGGAATTAAAGCTCTTAGACACGTTATTCAACAAAAGATCACTTTTGGGTTCTAAAGAATGCCCTAGACCATTGAGTGGGAAGTTTGCTTGCTAACCAGTTATATATTTTGACATCCCTCTTTTTCATCCTATCCATAATCTTGTCGAAATCACAAACTCTACCAGCTCTCGCAGCATCCCAAAATACATTCCTTATTGCAAGTCCTGGATGCCCCTTCTTCAAATTTGCCCTCAAGTGCAAAACACATAACCTATGCTCACAATCAGGCAACAGTTCATGCACATCATCCACCAAACCCTTCTGCTTATCACTCATAACAGTCCAATGATAACTGTTAGTGATATTCAGATCATCCACCAAAATCCTTAGAAACCAATGCCATGATTTCTTTCTCTCCTTCTCTACTACTGCATATGCAATGGGATATGTGCAGTTATTGACATCCACACCCACAACTATCAAAAGTATACCTCCATTTGTGGTTTTAACATGTATCCCATCCAAGAATATGAAGTGCCCGCAAACAGTCAAAAAGCCTTTCTTCAAAGCATCCCAACATATATACATTCTTTTTAACTTACACACTTCTCCCACCACTTTACACTTCAACTTCACAGTAGTCAATGGATTAGTATTCATGATCCTCTGCATAATTCCATAGCAAGGCATATTGGTTTGCATCAGTTCCATGAACATCAACAAATACTTTTTTCTTAGTGCTATACATTTGTTGTATATGGAAGTCTATACCATAATCCATGTTACTGATAGCTAGCATAGAGCTGGCACACCAATTGGGATCACTACTTATCTTTGCATGATATTTCTTGGTTAAGAATCTGGTAGTTGCTTGAATCACTTTGTCCTACCTGGGACATTCATGTGGTTCCTTCAGAGTCTTTATCCGCATTGTTTCCTCTTTGTTTGGCCTTGATGCATATAGCTCTCAGATACAGTTTTCGTATGCACACTTTGCTTTGAGCATGGTCTGACAGTTGATTGGATACTTAACAGGCCTCCCCTCAGATATTGCAAAAGTGTTTATAGCATCCCTCAATGGTTCAATGGTCTCAAACTGCATCCAAGCTCAAATGTGACATTATGCATGTTAAGTGATGGATTGAAAATACCATAAATTTGGTGTATAGGTCTTTTGGGTATTTCCTTTGGCTCTTTCCTTCCTCTTGAACTCTCACCTTTTTCTTTTCCTTTTCCATTGCTTGCTTTCTTTTCTGCTCGAGCTTCTAACCCCATCCTCAGCAGCTGGTTCCACAATAGGTGGAACATATTCATTAGGTGCAGTAACTTCTTCCTCCTCTAACCCCACTGCCTCATAAGCTTTCTTAATATAGTCATCTTCAGCTGCATCATTGTCGCTATCATTCTGAATCATCACTAGCTGAGACTTCACCTTCACTATCATCACTGTCCTCTATATCAACTATAGACTCCAACAGAGGATTAGTATTGTCTCTTAAGCATTGGGGTACATATCTATGGCTTCTTGGTTCAGATGTTGGGCACTATGGCTCTCATCATTAGCCCTTGAAGAGCCAGGTATATCACTTGCTCTTGCCTTTCTGGTGGCCATGTCTGTTAACAAAATCACAACATCCTCATCATGCAATTCATTATCACTCTCTACAAGACTTCTTCAAACCTATTATCTTCACCAACATTGGCACTACCTCCATTGTGTTCACCAATGTAATCCAAACCTTCATCCATTGGAGGAAGATTTGGCAATTCACTCTATGATTGGCTATTACATAATGGTACCTCATCTGTAAGAAAATACACATCTACTGTTTTCCTGGTAGAACCGTCCAATGCCATCTATAGTGCCTCTCTATCATTATTTACTTCAATGTACTCCTCTGGTGAAGAATAAGAAATATAACATATCCTTATGACACAACCCTCTATTTTAACACCTACTTCTTGTACCATTTGCAATATTTCTAGTCGGGACATTTCATCCTCAGTACACCAGTCAATGTAGCTCACATGTCCCTCAAGATAAACCCATTTGCCCAAAAACATTAACTTGCCCGAATGATGCAAGATTATGGTGAAAAGGGTCACTCTAGCTCCAACTAAATAAAGACAATGAAATAATTAGTATGATATTACCATGTTGGGCTAACCTATTCATACAGAAACACACTTATCACGTGCACAAAGTTAAACGAATCTAAGAAATACATTTAGTGCAGTCAATGTGATAAGAACAAAGGAAAAGAAATTAATAATTTTTCACATGTGTTCAACTATTCCCTAAAATACAACCAACATGAGGGACCACACGACGAAAATTGGCTTCAAACAAAGAAATAAATTAAAAGTTTTGATTTGGGGCTTTTTACCATAATCGGGTGTAATTTGTCCTTTGGGAATAACGTCGGTGGGGGTTCTAACTCTCCACACCATTGTCAGATTCTATCAATCGAGTAGAAAAAAAAAGAAATTAAGGTTCGATTTCATGAATTTGAGTTTGATTTTAGAAATTAGGGTTTCTGATTTTGGCGGGTTGTGTGACAAAAAGGGCGCGCTCAGCCCTTATATGTTTGATTATTTAATTTTTTAATTTTTTAGTAAATAATAAGTGATGTACAAATTTTACCCCTCTCGGGTGACGTCATTTATGCACAATTTAGTCGAATAGTGACGTATTTTGGCCGAGATAGGTCGAAAATAATGTTCAGACCGTTGAGTGTCAAGAAAGTAAAAGTTTGGACCGTAAAGTGTCAAAAGTGTAAGTTTTGATAGGTAACTGTCAAATGGGCCAAAGTTTGGATAAGTAACTAAATTTTCCCTAAATCTAGATAACAGTTCAAAGTAAATAATGAACAGAAAGGGTGAAACGGGATTGGAGTTATAAATGCCTCTCAAGGATTTTAAGTTGACCAAAAGGACCACCATTTATCAAGAATGGAGAAAGACGCTGTAGAAATGCATTGATCGATCCAATTAACAAAGTTATCATCACATGCAAGGCAACGAAGAATGGCGCAAAAAAATTCTATTCAACATGGTCGTAAGTTTTGGCCATTTCGATTTTCTTCGGCTTAAAGCATTTTTTCCTTTTTCTGTTGTTTAAGTATTGCATGATCACTAGGCGATGATAGTGTTTTCATTGATGGTATGGCCCCACGAAACGTAAATTGATTGGGAACAATGATTGTACGAAGGACACTCTTCAAGCTATTTGCCAAGATTTCAGAGTTGATTTTGTAGACCACGTCGAACAAACTTGTAACAATCCGATAATTTCGAGATACACAGAACAATATTAGAGCAACCATTACAAGTCTATAAGTTTAATGTCCAGTCCAGAGGCGCCCAAGGTACAAATAGTGAAAAGAAACAAAAACTCAACTAACTCAATACCCTAATGTACTCAGAACACTCCCCAATGCCAAAGGCTCCCAGGTCCTGACACTGTAGTAACCTAGTTCATCTTAATCTAGAAGGAAGTAAAAGAAACACAATTTTTTTACGTGAGATAAAAATCTCAATGAGTGCTCATGCTTGTATGCAAGTGTAGAAACAATATTTTCCTTGAAAATAACTTTCATTTGAAAACAGTTTAACAAAAGAACTTAAAAGCACACACATGTAATGCAAGAGTATTGCGAAATCAGATTTAATAAACCCTATTTACATAAGAACAAAACCACGTATCAATGATTCGGTGCCCACGTTTTTTGTCGATGCCAGTCAACCTTATATCACCACACATACAATCCTTATCTCCCCGTCCAAGGAGCAACCCTGGAATCAAGAACGTATGCAATGGTACATACAAAAACAATGTACCCAATAAAGACACAACAACCTCCTGTTATACCTGAGAGGGAATGGGCCAAAGGGGTCAACGACCCATACCGCCAAGCCTGCTGCCGCCCGACGGTACCCTGCACTGGCGTTGGATCCAACTACAGAACCGATTCGGGATCAACTAAACCAACGGGACACCATTCATCATATCAATTTTAATTCTTTCAAATAACCAAGATACATATAACTTCCTTTGAACAACTGAACAGTTCGAATACCCAGTTTACCCAAAAAGGTTGCTTTGAAAAAGTGAACAGTTCAAGTACCTGATTCGCGACAACTTTCTTTGAAGAAATGACAGTTCAATATGCATGGAATCATGGTTACATATGTGTATATAAATATGATTATACATGTATGCATTCCTTCCAACTTTGAAAATAATAGAATTTAGGAACACTCACCTGAAATAGGATCGTAGAAAGTACAGTCGAAAGGCTATTAGTTAGAACTACCTCATCTAGGCGAGTACCCCGCTTCAGCAATCGCAGCGACCTTGACGCCTTAACCAACCATAGTTATCAATTATCTACAACGACAGGTTAATTAATTCCTATCTTAAAAATAATATATAGAGTTCATTAATGGTTTACAATCCCCTAATGACCTCTATCAATTAATTAACCATTATGCGTGTTTGTTAATTGAGTTTACAGGTTATTATATTATATACATATAATAGTATAAACTATATATTTAATTAATTTGCCTTGCTTAAACATTCAGCTAACTATGTAGTAACTAGTTACCGCACGTATTTTCTTTTTTTAGTTACCAAACAACTAACATGTTTTTCGATGCTTCCAATTGTGAACTTTAAGCGACTAATTTACATGATATCTATATTCTGAATTAATCTACCAAACAATTAGGGAAATGATACTATTGTCACTTGTATCGATTCCACACCAAAGCTCATACTATAGATTAATAGGCAAATTATTTTTTGCCCTTTATAATATGCTAAAGTTTTCTTTTGCCCTTTATTTTTCTGGGCTTTACTTTTATCTTTTAACTTTCAGTTTTTAACAAAAAATACCCACGGGCTTTTCCACAAGCCCGGTTTAAATTGGGCTTCACTTTTGTCCTTTAATTTTCAGTTTTTTTTACCAAAAATGCCCACTGGGCTGTTCTACAAGCCCGACCCAAATTTTGTTGATGTGGCGGCTTACTAGGATGACACAGTGTGCCACGTGGCATGACATAGTATTTTTTTTGTTGCAGCTGCAACATGTACAATCAAGATGTCCACAAACAATGGCGCCATTTCAAGAGTAGAACAAACTCCATGGGATTTGCAGTTCTGTTACTCGAGCCTCTCCAAAAAGGAATCGTTTTCCACAAACCACTCCCAAATCAAACACAAAATTTCGAAAATACCATCATTAACCGTCGACTATTTCCCTCCCCTCTCCGGCCGCCTCGCCACCCCCACCACTCAAGACAAAAAATCTTATTTTTTTCGTAGACTACAACAACCACGACGCACAGTTCACCCACGCCATTGCGCGCGACATTCAGGTGCATGACATTATTAACCCGACCCACATTTCCTCCATCGTCCGCTCCTTTTTGTCCCTCAACAGAATTCCAAAAATCGATGGAATTTCCAATCCTATGCTTAGCGTCCAAGTCACCGAACTCGTCGACGAATTCTTCGTCGCCTGCACCATCAACCACTTCGTAATGGAGGGGACATCATTCTCGCATTTCTTCGACTCCTGGTCCAAAATCTCCAACGGTTTCGAAATGATACTTAAATCCCTTATTTTTGATTGTTCATTCCTCTGAAACCTATTAATCCCAGTTCCTCAATTTGATCGAATTTCATATAAAAATTTCCACTCGCAGCCGCTGCCCGAACGGGTTTTTACCTTTGGGCACGAAAAACATCGCCAAATTGAAATCCAGGGCCAATTCTGAGGTGCCTACGGATGTTAGAGTTTCGTCTTTACAATCTGTTTTAGCTCATTTATGGACAACAGTAATGCGGTGTCGTTTTCTGGATCCTAACGTGGAAGTGAGCTGTAAGATGGTTGTAGGAGCAAGGACTAGGATTCCTCTTTCTTACACCTACTTTGGCAAGGGGGTTTATATAACAATTGTTGCTTTAAAAAAACGGGGATTTCATGAGTAACGGGTTGGGGTGGGTTGCTTTAGAATTAAGCAAACTTGTGGGGATGCAAACGGAAGAAGAAGTTAATAGGGGTTGTTGAGGATATCGTGAGTGATTTGAAGATATGAGTGTAACCTCTTGTGGTAAATACGACTGACTTGTTCATCTTATGAGTTATCGCTTCTGCGTGTGAGAGAGAGGGGGGATTTAGGGTGAGGGTATTGTGGTAAATTTCATGTTAGGCAAGTCAGCAGCTGCAAAAAAAAATGTTACTATGCGGCGCCAAGTGGCACCCCTGTGTCATCCTAGTTTGCCGCCACGGCAGCAAAATTTGGATCGGGCCTGTGAAAAAGCTTAGTGGGTATTTTTGGTTAATAAACCGAAAGTTAAAGGGCAAAAGTGAAGCTCAATTTGGACCGGGCTTGTGGAAAATCTCAGTGGGCATTTTTGATTAAAAAACTGAAAGTTAAAAGGGAAAAGTGAAGCCCACAAAAATAAATGCCAAAAGGCAACTTTAACATATTATAAAGGGCAAAAATAATAATTTACCCTAAGATTAATTACCATCAGCTTAATTAAGGGTAGTACTCCAGATCACGTAAACATTGTTATATCACTACACGGTCCTTGAGAAACGTTAAAGGAACCATTTATATGTTCTGCTCTTTAATTTACAAACATGAACATGACTAGTACAAGTAATGTTAATTATGTTGCTTAGTAGAGATACTTCTAACTCCATGTCAAAGATGACATCACTCAATTTAAATACCTTATTATAGTCATCAACCATCTCGGCCATGCCACTCAACTGGCGATTAGCTTGCTATTCTTTCCTTTCGCACAGTATTTGTTGTGGTATGTCTAATCGAAATGAATTGAACTAAAATTATAATGTAAGAAATCTTTCGGACTGAACCTATGCTTCGGATGGGAGAGTGACGTGACAAACAGCTGTCGTGGCTTCTTCATGAGATTTTTATCCTTTTATCGGGATAAGGATGGCACGTGTGTTCCGAGGGCTACTTTATAAGTAGGGCGGTGTACTGCTCCGAGGGCTCTTTGAAAGGATGGAAGTATTCGGCTCCAAGGGTTTCTTGGAGGGATGGAAGTATACTGCTCTGTATATCCCTAAGACACGATAGGTGCTAGAGTATCGTATACCTGGGGATGTTTCAGAAAGCTATTTAAAGTTTCCGACATCTCGCGCAGTATTTGTACTCTGTGAGATATCTGTCGTGGGGATAGGAGTACTATTTATTTGGTATTATTTTGGTATCGGAGATACCATCGAATTTTTTCCAAGGCTAACATTAGGCCCCCCCAATTCCGATGGCTCTCTCTTTTAGGAGAGGCAAGAGGAATTCCAGTTTTTTGAGGGGTATGTTTTGATAGCCTTATGTTTTATATTTTTGTTTTTATTTATTTATTAATGTCATGGCATTAATTAATTGTGATTAAATGCCACGTTCAGAAGTGGTGTAATTGCCAAGATATACGAACCGTTACACCTTCCATAAATGAGGAGGCGTGTCGGTTCGCTATATCCTACTAAGCACGATTTCCAATCGTGGGATGTGAAGAGGAGTTAGTGGGTAATTAATACCTTAATGGGCATGGGGTTATAAATATCCTTTTTTTCCAATTTTATTTTCTTACTTTGCAATTTCTCTCTCTTCTTACTTTAGCAAAAAACTCTCCCGCTTGTTTTCTTCTCCGTAAAAGCTTATTTGTTTCCTCTAAAATTTCTTTAATTGGATTTTAATGGCTTCTCAATCAGCTGCAAATTTGGTGTCTGCTGCTTCTGGTACTGGAGCGGTGGCTTTTTCTGCTGCTACTGATCTCCCGGCAGTGACGGGGGTTGTTTCTCTAACTTCTCGAAAGAGAAGTGCTGCAGCGGTTATGGGGGCTGGCGGTAGTGGCAGTGCGAGGAAGGTGAAAAAATCGAAGAAAAACGCCGATAAGGGTGGTGCTCCCCGAGCTACCCAGAAAGTTGATGCGACTGTTAGCACAGCTTCTCGGGAGGAGATCTGGAATTTGTACCTTGAATACGGTGCTTCAGGACGGAATGTGATGGTGACATTTTCGTCAGTAGATCAGAGGGGTAATTCTCCTCCAACGAAGCATTGACCGTGTATTATTCTCAGGTAAAGGCGGGACTGCGTTCATTTTTCCCGCCTTTTTACTGCGAAATTTTTAAGTACTGTGATGTATGCTCTAGTCAACTCACCCCCAATTCCTTCACGGCTTTAACTTTATTTGTTTTTTGGTGTTTGGTGAGGGGAATAGAGTGTACGGGGGATAGGTTTTTTGCCATTTTTGAGTTAAAGGTGTCTCCGGGGGAGGGAGGGCTTTCTACTGTTTCAGTCATCGGAATAAGGATGACCGTATCTCCGAGGGCAACGTTAGCTCTCACAACACATGGAAGAACAAATTTTTCTATATATGTCCGATCGATGGGGAGTGGGACATGCCCTACACTTGGAGGGAGCCCAAATTTCCAGAGAGGGTGTTGGACGATACTTTGGTATTCTCCCCCGTGTTTTCTGCGAAGTCTTTGGTGGAGTCGGGGAATTTTGCTACCCTCTATCGGACCGCGGGTTTGCGGTATATTGCTCCGATAGACCAACTAGAGACTCCTTTGGCTGTCCCCGAGAAATACTTCAATGCCTTTGGTAAGTTCATATATATACATATATATTTTTTATTATTATTTTTTATTTTAACTTTTGGCTGTTTTTGCAGTGGATGTTTTACGGCCATATATGGTGGAAGGTGTCAGTGGTTCCGGTGATCATGAGGAGGCGGGAACTCAGGAAGGTTGGTTGATGTCGGGGGAAGGTGAAGTCCCCGTGGCTGCGGAGGATAATGCTGAGTGAGTAAGGACTCGTTTAATGACTTCGACAGCTCTATCCCGGTCATCTAGTGAAACATCCGATACCCCAGAAGGAACTGGTTCGGATGTAACTTCCGCGGATGAGGTCATCGCGGAGGTCTTCTCGCTAGGAGGAGCAGAAGATGATATAGGGATAGGGGGGATACCGTTGCCCCCTTAGGTGCCGTCGACGCGTCTTCACCCTCGGAGACATCGAGGGATTCCTTGGATGTATTACTGGCAACTCCTCCTAAAGGTATGTATCTTTTCTTGGTTTAAATGGTATTTAGATACTTTGTACCTTTACTTATAAAAATTGTCTTTGATAGATAAAGGACAAGCCCCCCTGGTTGAGAACAAGGGAATGTCTATGCTGGAAAATACTCTCGATTTGGGTAAGTTTTCTGAGATTCATTATTTTCTCCTTTGATTTTTAGGAAATAAATTACTTATGTGGGGAAGTTTTCAATTCGCAGGGGTGATTTTTTTAATTTTGACGGAGGATTCTTCCCCTCGGATTCTTATGTTCCCTCGGCTTCTAACGATCCGATGCTTTTATTAGATGAGCTGATGGCCGCAACTCCCTCTTTTGCAGATCACCCCACGCCGAGTTCGTTTACCGCCATACAATCGGACAGTCCCGTTGTTACTCAGGTGCCCATATCGGGGGGGGGGGGGGGTACCGTTGGGGGGACCTTCGTCTTCTAGTATTCCAGCGTCGGGGCAAGAGCCTAGCCCGGAAGAGGCTAAGGTGGCCCTCGATACAATCACTCGATTCATATCTACTGCTAACTCTCTTCCATCGAAAGGGTGGCAATTTGTCCAGGCTTGCATGAATTGTGTGGCTATGCTGGTAAGACTTACCTTTTACTTATCTTATTCGTTTAAGGTCCAATGTTGGGGTCTTTATTCTTCTGTTTTGCTTTTTAGGCACCTAAAATGCTTCCTCTTCTGTTACTTGAGGTTGAGAAGTTGCAAAAGTTGGCGACCGCGGCTGAAGAAAAGTCTCGGAAGACAGAGGAAGAAAATAAGAGTCTCCAGGAGAAGATGGAGAAGTACGAAGCGGCGTGGTCTAAGATCACGAATCAGCTTCAGGAAGTACGGGCGGAAAACAAGCGGCTCCAATCATCCGTATCGGAGACGGAGGCCTCGGGGTTGGTGCAGAAAGAAAGGGTTGCCTCCCTTGAGGAAGAAAAAATTGCCTGGGGAGTAAAGCAGAAAGAGATGGAGCATAGTCTGTCCCAAGCACTTGGTCGGGTGGATGCTCTTACTAAAGAGTTATCGAAAGTCCCAGTTTCGGGGGGCATCTCCCTGAAGAGATGCAGCAGAAGCTGACTGCTGCTGTCAAGCAAGCCCAGGAGGATGCTCTTGTCCAAGTTAAGGAGCTATACGTCCGCAAGAATCATGGATACTTGGTTGGACATGTAATGTGGGGGTTCCTTCAATGCTTCGGGCAGGTGCGCAGGAAGATAGCTCCCAATGTTGATCCGCGCCAGATAAATATTTTGGAGATGCAGAGGCCCACGTTGGAACAAGTCTATTCTCTCTTTTTGAAGAATAGCTCTCAGTTTCCTCCTTCTTCTTCTGCTCCAACCCGGGTTCCCTTGACTGCCATGGTCCCGCTGCCTATAGCTCGTCCTCCTCTCAGTACGGGGGAACATGCTGGTTCTTCTGGTGCTCCCTCTTCTGCAAGTGCTCCGACTCTTCCTTCTTCAAATGTGCCAACTCCTGCATCCACGAGTGCTCTACCTCCCCCGTCTTAGAGACCCCTTTTCTTTTAGCATAATTGTATTTTGTTTTTATTTTAATGAAACTTGTCTTTGTAATTTATTTAATTTAAATGAAGTGCACATTTTTAAGGGATTTGTTTCTTACATGGGTTTCTATTATGTTTTGTCTTTTTTATGTTTTGTTAAGATTGACTAGATATAAATAGAGTAGTTGTACTTTGTCATGCTTGGGAATCAGAGTTCCTCCTTTAATGTGACTAAAAACTTTTGATTTTATCTTGAAGTTTTTAATGATAGCAACTACGTGCCTCCTTCTCCTATTTGCATGGGGTAGGTGGGAGTATGTCTCCGGTTGACTTTCAAAGATGATGACACGTGAAGCTTCGTATCTCATTTTTATTGGTTGTGTGAACCGCAGAATCCGGGTGGTCCTGCTGTTGGTAGTGGGCTCCTTATACTTGCTATAAACTGCTTTCTCCTGAATTGTCATTTTCATCAGGCTCCTCGAGATTTCTCATTCCTAAAAAACACTTGTTATTTGAAAAAGGTAATCTTTGTCTTTAAGTGCCTTGTTCTTTGGAGAAAAAAAAAGTTTGGCAAACTTAGATAAGCTTGCCATGACACTTCCCCGTTCTACACGTTCTCAAGGTGGTCGTACCCCTTCTAGTAGGTCCCCTTCTGTGCTTATAGTGTGACGAATACCAAGTGAGACTTCTATGCCTGGTCCTCGTCGTGGGGGGAGGGGGTGATGTTCCCCTTCCACCCCGAGAGGTCTAACAGTTCCTCCCTTGGTGCAACTTCGAGCAGACATGTTGTTGTCGCATAACGTAAGGGATGTGTTCATGAGTAGGGATGCTTATCTCCCGATAGATCTGCTATCTGTTTTTCATACGATCACAGTGAATCCTCGAATGCTGATAGAGGGGGTCGTATTGGATCGGTAGAAAGCACGGAATCTGCAGACTCGGTTGCAGCACTATTTGTGGAGTACAACTTGGATTTAGGCGGATATGATGTAGTGCTACCTAGGGCTGACCAACGGGCGTATGACCCTCCCGTGTGGATTGCGTTTGTTCTGTCATCCGTTCTTACGGGCGCTTTTTCATTATTGGCAAATTTGTCCCAGCCAACTTACACCTAACTCATATCGTTATCTGGCAGGGTATGTTCTTTGTTGTAGGCTTTTGGATTTGCCTCTAACCCCTTATCGGGTGGGGAGTGTCTTTCTATTGCGCCCTTGTCCTGGAGATTTACCCTTTTTTAGCTTAGTGTACCGTGATCAACGTCGTTCTTTTACGACGATCACTAGACGGGTTACCCCCCGAGATGATTGGAAGAGTAGTTTCTTTTATCTAAAGCCCCGTGGGATTGCATCTTGAGCCTGGGGAGTGCCCGTTCGTTGGGGATTAGGATATGTGGTTCCTTCTGTAGAAGTGGTTACTCGTGAATCAGAGATTTTGGAAGAGTCTTCGCTATTCATTGGTATCCGATGCTCTTTCTCTTGCTGGTTTACAAGAGGGATCAGCGGCACGAGAGCTTTCTCCTTGTTCTCTCCATACCAATTTCTTTTTCCATAACGTTCTTCTTTGTGTGCTTTTTTTTTTTTTTTTTGAAGATATGTTATAGTGGGGGATAGCTCTAATCTAATATGCGTTGATTCTTTTTATAGGGTCCGAAATGGACGTTTTTGCCGTAGGGAGGTCCAGAAGAGCTCTCGAGAGTAGTGGCTCCGAGGATCTATCCCCTTTAGAGGGGAACTCGGGCCGTTTTCCATTACGACTAGTTAGGGATTCTTCCCGAAGATTCCCTGGAGTTGGGGAGTCAGGAGTTACTTCAAGCCTGTTGCCTTCCTTGAGGTTAGGTTCTCGTACTATCGGGGGATCGGTGATCAGAGGGGTTATTCTCCTCGTTTTCGCATGGATTCCGTTAATGCAATAGAGGAGGGTGGGCCCTCTTCTCCCGATACACCACCTCCTACCGCCGAGGTGGAATAGGGGGAGGGTTCGCGAGTGGCCGAGTGGTTTCCTGGGATTAACCCCGATGTACTTTTTTGCCGGTATTTCCTGAGTGGGTTGTTGAATATTTTGGACTGCACTCAGTTGAACGCTCTCTCACTCTCTTCTCTGCAGGATTTGGCTAATAAGAACCTGTGTGAGGTAACATTTTTTCCTTTTTACTTTCGGGTATGACTTTTTGTTTCGCTGATGACTTAGATTCTCTTTGGATGGATTATTTCAGCTTTTTATGGTGATCAATGCTGTGGGCTCTCGGAGGGACCAAATAGCTTCTGAGGCAGAGTTGATCTATCGCCATTGGGATGACCTTGAAAGGGAACTTTTGCTTACCAGGAAAAAGGTAGAACAGCTCCGAGGAGATAGGGAGGTGGTGCAAGAAAGCCATCGTGGGGTGGTGAAAGATTTGACAGAGAAGTCCTGGGATATAGAAAGGCGCTTGTCTTTGGAGCGAGCACGAGTGGTGCGTTTAGAATAGAGGGTGGAGGATCTTCGAGGGCAACTGCGTATCTTAGAGGAACGATTGTCCTTGGTCTCGGAAGAGAAGGATGCTGCTGCTCGGAAACTGCTGGAAATGATGCGAAAGCAGGAGGTAGCTCTAATGTTGGCTCGAACCCAAGCACTTATGGATATATCCAATGCTCTTGCCCCTCGGGATGTACTTCGAGAGCAGTTTCGGGACATGGTGCGCATCGGGTATAGGTTATGCGAGGAAGCCATGAGATCCTTGTCGGGGTTTCTGGCCACTCTAGTGATCCCAAGTATGACTATAGTGCCTGAATCTCCTGCTACTTCAATGGTAATGGTTTCTGAAGCAGTGCCAATGTCAGAAGATATACCTGTTCCTTCTGTGGATCTAGCAGAACCCATGGATCTTTCGGAGGAACAACGTCATCGATTGATTAGAGAAGGAAAGCGGCCACATTAGGACCCTTAAGTGTTGCGGTGTATTCTGGGATGTTCTTAATAATGTATAAATTGTTATATAGGCCTGTTGGTGATAGGCATGTTTAGCTTTCTTTAGTTTACGTTTGTTGCGTGTTTTTTTTTTCGTTTGTTTGTAACAAATGGCCCCCTGAGGTAGGTTTGCCGACAGTCCTTAAAGGACTGTTCTTCTTGTAATGACAAAGCTATCCTTGTTCAGATAATAAAATGAGAGCCATTTATTGTAAACATTGCTTTATTCATATACATCTTTATTTATATACAAGGGGAGGCTGGTCTCGCACCAGACTATCGTGATATCAAGCGTAGTACTTTATCAAATTATATGCGTTCCAGGAATTATAGAGTACTTCTCCTTCATGATTTTCTAGGAGGTATGTGGCGCCTCCAACAATTTTAGCTATTTTAAAAGGCCCTTCCCATTTAGACTAAAGTTTCCCCACGTTTTTAGAAGCTTCTGCTTTTTTTAGTACGAGATCTCTGACTTGGAAGAGTCGAGGTCGGACTTGGGCGTTGTAGTGTCGGGCCATGCGCGCTTTATATTGTTCCATGCGAACAGCGGCGCGGGTCCTTCTTTCTTCCAGAAGATCCAGGGCTAGGGCTAGATTGGAGCTGTTGTTTACTTCCTCATATTCTCGCATTCGCCAACTTTCTACCACTACCTCTGGAGGTATAACCGCTTCACTTCCATAGGTTAGGCTATAGGGGGTTTCTCCCGTGGCGGTTCTTTGAGTAGTCCGATAGGCCCATAGAATTCCGGGGATCTCCTCTACCCACCGGGCCATGTGCCAACCTAATCTTGCTTTTAGATTTTTTAGCAAAGTTTGGTTGGTCCTTTCTACCTGGCCGTTGGCTTGAGGGTATCCCACAGAGGTGAAATGATGCTTTATCTTCCAATGGTTGCACCATTTTTCTAACTCTTGGCTCGTGAATTGGAGCCTATTATCGCTAACCAAGTGCCGGGGGATGCCAAAACGGCATATAATGTATCTCCATATAAGGTTAATAACCGCCCCCGTGGTAATCTTGGCTAGGGGTTCCGCCTCCACCCATTTGGTGAAGTAGTCTACAGCTACTAACAAATATTTCTTTTGGCCGGCAGTGGGGATTAATGGTCCTATGATGTCAATTCCCCATTTGGCAAAGGGGCATGGAGAGGGTCCCGACACCCATGGTATCGCAGGTTGACGTACCTGGCGAGCGAAGGTTTGACATGGCTTGCAGCGTTTGGCGTGTTCTTGGCAATATTTTTCCATTGTGGGCCAGTAGTAGCCTTGGCGAAGTATACGTCCCGTCATACTTTCACCTCCCGTGTTACTACCACAGGTTCCCTCATGCGTTTCCCGAATAACTTGTTCAGCCTCCGTTTGGCCTAAGCATCCTGCATGGGGGTGGGAGTAAGATCGTCGAAACAAAACCCCTTCGTGGATGAAGTCTCTGGTAGTTCTACAAGCCATTGACTGTTGTTTCGTTTTATTAGTGTGAGCCACATACTCCTCGGGATGCTTGAGGTAAGCTAGGATAGCTTCATCCATTCATCATTTGCGGGCTGTTGTGTCGTATTCACCTCTCCGGCTTCCATTTTTTCTGAAGTTGTTGCTTGGAGAAGACTAATACGACGGGTATGGATGGTAGCGGTTTGGGAGGCTATTTTTGATAGGGCATCCGCTTCCTGGTTATCGGAGCGAGGGACTTGACTATCTCGTAACTTTCAAACCATGCGCTTATGCGTTGTACGGCCTGTACATACTCTCGCATTCTTTCTTCTCGGGCCTCGTAGGCACCTTTTATTTGTTGCACGATGAGTTGGGAGTCACTATGCATCACTATTTTTTTAATCTATGCATCTCGGGATAGTCTTAATCCTATCAATAGGGCCTCATATTCGGCTTCATTGTTGGATAGCGGGTAATCGAGTCTAACAGCGAAGTATAGAGTTTCGTCCTCTACTTCCGTGTTAGATAGGACTATTCCTGCTCCACCATGAGTAGCCGTGGCAGATCCATCCACAAATATGTACCACACTAGGGGACTTGGAGTAACCTCCATGCATGCCATTTCTACCAAGAAATCCGCCAAGACCTGGGCTTTAATGGCGGGACGGGGGCGTAGGTGATATCGTATTCGGTTAGCTCGATGGCCCATTTGATGAGTTGGCCCGAGGTTTCAGGCTTGTTAAGGATGGTTCGTAAGGGATACTTAGTCAACACTGTTACGGGGTGGTAAAGGAAGTATGGGCGTAATTTTCGCGTGGTAGTGATGAGAGCCAGCACTAACTTCTCAGTTTGAGTGTATCGTCCTTCGGCCCCTTGCAATGTTTTACTAACATAATATATCGGGTGATGTTCCCTATTATGTTCCTTGACTAGCACCGCACTTACGGCTTCTTCCCTGATGGCTAGGTATACAAACAAAGTTTCTTGGGGGGTGGGTTTCATTAACAATGGAGCGCGAGTTAGGTAATCTTTTAACTCCCCTGGAGCTCCCTCGCATATCTCAGTCCATTTGAAATCTTTAATGTTTCTTAGGATTTTGAAGAAAGGTAGTCCTTTGTCAGCTGACTTGGAGATGAATCTGCTTAGAGATGCCATTCTTCCTGTGAGCTTTTGGACATCTTTGATCGTTTTAGGAGTAGGCATATCTAGGAGGGCCTGGGCTTTTTCTGGATTCATTTCCGTTCCTTTTTCCGTAACCATAAAACCTAAGAATTTACCCCATTTTATTCCAAAAGAACACTTATGAGGGTTGATTTTCATTCCGAATTGGTCCATAATGGCTAACGCCTTATGGAGATCCTCCGGGTGATCTTCAGCCCGAGGGCTTTTGACAATCATATCATCCACATACACCTCCATCGACTTCCCGATTAGGCCAGCGAACATTAAGTTCACGAGCCTCTGATAGGTGGCATCGACGTTCTTTAATCTAAATGGCATCACTAGATAGCAAAAGGTGCATGCCTCAGTAATGAAGCTAGTCTTGTCTTGGTCTATGGTGGCCGTGGGTATCTGGTTGTATCCCTGATCCCCGTCCATCGTGGATAGCAGTGCGCATCCAGCTGTAGAGTCTACCAGTTGATCTATGCTTGGTAGGGGATAACAATCCTTTGGGCAAGCTTCGTTCAAGTTGGTAAAATCAACACACATACGCCATCTCCCTCATGTCTTGGGTACAAGGACCACGTTAGCTAACCACTCGGGGTAATGCACTTCCCGAATTTGATGTAAGTTGAGCAGGCGCTGAATTTCGGACCGTATAATTTTATTTCTGTTCGGTCCCATATTCCTTTTCTTTTGTTGTATGGGTTTGGCTCCGGTTTTGACATTGAGGAAGTGTTGACATACTTGATTACTTATCCTTCCCGGAGGCCCACCTTCCCATGTGAGAGATGATTAAACTCCTTAAGTATGAGGGTCACCCCCTCTTCCACTCCTGGATTCATGCTCGCCCCTATCTTAACAGTCTTAGTGGGGGTTCCTTCCACTATTTCAATCATCTTTAGCTCTTCTACGGGATGTACTTTCAATTCCTCCTATATTCTTTATTTTTTGGCCGGCAGGGGGACCCCTTCTTCGTTTTCGGATGGGATAGCATTCATGCGGCATTCTTGGGCTTTGACTTGGCTACCCTGAACTTCCCCGATGCCTGAGGGGGTGGGGAATTTGACCTTCAGGTGTAGCGTAGAGGGGATGGCCTCAAAAGTTCGTATTGAAGGTCATCCGCATATCGCATTATACGTTCTAGAGGAAGCCTCTACTACCCAAAATCCGGTCGATTCAGTGCGTCTCGTGGCGCCCTCTTCCCAAGACATAGGTAAAATGATAGTTCCTAGGGTGCGACACACATCACCTGAGAATCCGAAAAGGGACACTTCAGCCGCTTCCAGGCGGTCTTTCCTTAATCCCATAGCTAAATAGGTCGGGAAGAAGAGAACATCCACAGAACTGCCCGTGTCAATTAGGATACGCTGGACTTCAACGCCGAATATCGTGGCTTCTATGACCAGAGGATCCTAGTGAGGGTACACAATACCTTTCAAGTCTTCCGGTCCAAAAGCGATAGTGGGCAACAGGGCTCTCTGTACGGAGCATACGGGTGGTCCTTGTTCTACCCGTGTTGCCTCATTTAAATATTTCTTCTTTTTTCCAGGAGGGGATACAAAGATGTCTCCTCCCTCTATCATATTAATTGTTCGCCCCAAGGGAGGATTATCCTCCTAGGATTCAGGAGGAGGTGGTAACCTTTGTCGAGGGGTGTCCTCTCGCTTCCGAGTATCGGGCCCTCTTTCCTCTGTAATTCCTTCGGATCGAAGTCTCTTCCACACATTGGGTTTGGGGATTTCTTGATTATTTTCTTGTAAATAATTTCCCAAATACCCGGCGCCGAAAAGTCGGTGTATTTCAGTTTTCAGAGTGGTGCAAGCGTTAGTATCATGCCCCCATGCTTTATGGTATTTACAAAATATGTCGGACTCTTTTTTAAAATGGGGTCTCCTGACGGGGCGGGGCCATTGGAGATCAACACTTCCTCTCATAACATTGAGTACTTCCGCTGGAGTGATAGTTAGGGGGGTAAAGGCACAGGCTGGAGATGTCGTTTTACTGGCCCCCCTTCTTCCTTTCTCTTCGGGGGTGCTTTTCCTTCCTTAGATTTATCTGGGGTTGTCTTTTCATGTTCTAGATCATGAGACTCTGCCCGGTTTTGGAATTTTCTGCTTCCTCCATGATGATGTAGGTCTCTGCTTTATGCACAAGCTCATTCATACCTTTAACTTGATTGCCCATAAGGTATCGTAAAAAGTCACCCGCTCTAAGTCCTTGAGTCAAGATATCCGCTATAATGGATGGATGAGTATTTGACACGTCTAAGGCCTCATCCGAGAAGCGTTTCATATATTCTCTAAGAGGCTCATCTTTACCTTGTTTTACTGTGAACAGGTGGCTGGCGGATTTTGGGTATCTCTGGTTGCAAGCGAACTGGCGTACGAACAAGCATGCCAATTGGTCAAAATAGGAAATCGTGCCAGGCATCAACTGGGAAAACCAAGCTTGAGCTCTACCTGCCAGGGTGGTACGTAATACTCGGCACAGAACAAAATCCGGCACAGAAGCTAGGTCCATGGTAGCAATATACTGATGGATGTGATCTTGGGGATCTCTCCCGTCCTTTTCTCTCATGTATAGGGGGAGGTTGCTGGGGCGCATCCCGGGCGGAACTAGAGCGTGGGCTATTTCAGGAATGAAAGGGGACCCGTGGTACACAACCTACTCACCCGGGGCTAGATTCCATTCTAGGTTCCTCATTTCCCTTCTCAGGTTGGTGACCATGCTCCATAGAGAATGATCACCAGTGGGGGAAACGAGGGGTACCTGGTATTCTCGGGGGTAAGGGACGTCTGTTCCATCTATGCCTCGGGGTATCCTGCCCCTAGCATCCTCGAAAGGAGTTCTCCTTTCTCTGACTGAGGGGTAGGTATCCCTCGGGGGTAAGCCCCTTCCGGTCTATCTCTCCGAGTGGCTCCTTCCACAAGGCGTTCAAACACCGATTGAGGGATATTTATGAAATCCCCTCTTTCTGTTATTGGTGACGAGTATGTTTCTGAGTGTTCTCTCGGTATAGATTCTGCGGAGTTTCGTTGGTTCCCTGAAGGTCTAGAGATAGGGGAATTACTCATGATAACTCCTTTCTTTTTTGCGAAGAGATCTTCTTCAAACGTTCTCAAAGGCAAGGTTATAAGGCGGTTCCCACAGACGGCGCCATTTTGTTAATGGTATGATTATTTTGAAGGTATTTCGAGGATGGGAATAATCGCTTTTGCCTGAGTTTGAAGAGATTTCTGCTGTTATGCTTTTTTCCTTGGAATTGAGCCTATTTCATTTTCTTGATTTCCTACCCTTTATATAGAGGGAGGTTTCGTAAGTAAGAGGTTTACAAGTGTCCCATTTGTATGAGTTTTATCTTTCCTCTGATAAAGACAAACAGCTGTCATGGCTTCTAGATGCTTCGGATGGGAGAGTGACGTGACAAACAGCTGTCGTGGCTTCTTGATGAGATTCTTATCCTTCTATCGGGATAAGGATGACACGTGTGTTCCGAGGGCTACTTTATAAGTAGGGCGGTGTACTGCTCCGATGGCTCTTTGAAGGGATGGAAGTATTCGGCTCCGAGGGTTTCTTGGAGGGTTGGAAGTATACTGCTCTGTATATCCGTACAACACGATAGGTGCTAGAGTATCGTATACCTGGGGGATGTTTCAGAAAACTATTTAAAGTTCCCGATATCTCGTGCGGTATTTGTACTTTGTGAGATATCTGTCGTGGGCATAGGAGTACTATTTATTTGGTATTATTTTGCCATCGGTTGTACATACAACGGATGTATATAAAAATTTCTCTCACTATAGGGGAACGCCAACTTCCACAATCAAGTTACTTAATTTCAATCCAAGTTTTACGAAAAGCTCAATTATTCATTTAATCACATCCAAGCCAATTTAAGAGTAGAAATATAAGAGCACAAGAGTAGTCAATCACAGTACATCCTAACCAGCCCTTACCGTTGTTTCTGTACAACTATCAATTACTTTGGGTTTTCTTTTTCATTTCACTATTGTTCTTTCTTTATCTTCTTACTTCCAGAAACTAGTGAGTGCGAATGATGAACTAAAGATCTAATGAAAATATAGACAATTATCAAAACTTGTTATTATTCAATCCACACTTTCTCTCTCTAGATAATAGTGCTCTCCACCCTTTTTAAGGTTTTTCTTCCCCTGCCGCCGTGCGGTTCTCTACCGATTTATTCGGTTAGTTTTTTTTCGATCTGGTCATTGAGATCAGATCTTTACCTCTTTCACCATATATTACCCAACTTTCAGACATCTCCACTATCCCTTCCCCTTACCTACACCTCACACTCCAAAAACTCTACCACCCCCGCCATCTCCGGCGAACTAACCTCATAACCCATGTATCCTTCGCTTTTCACTTGTCACAACCACCCTCCAAATGGAAAATCCCATCCTCTAACCATTGTAATATGTGCGGCTTACATACCCGAAGGGTCTCCTACTATCGCCCTTCTTCCCGTGGGTTGATAAGTCGTACTTGAGGTCAAGTATCTTGTCGAGATTTGACCCTCGTTTTGGACCCACCATGTCAAACTTTCGGTGTAACATGGTGTTGTTTGCTCTTTACTTTTATGTACTTGCTTTCTTGTTGCTTATTTTCTGTCTTGCTCTGTTTTTTGGTAGTTTAATGTTGTATCATTTGTTAGTTGTGTTTGAAAGATTGAGGCTTAGACCAAGGCTGTTCGGTCCTCCGTTGTTTGGTTTGTGTTGGTTGCAGAATTTTATCTTATTCTCTGATTCTGTTGTGTTGAATGTGGCGGCTCTATTTATTCCTATCGGTCGACAAGAACCGGCGTTGTAAGGTTGTTTTTCTCTGCGACGTAGGGTTTATTTCCTCCTTGCTCAAAGTGATTTGTCTTCACTCATCATCTCGGTGTCTGCTCAAATTTGCCTAATTACTGATCTACCTCCTTTTGATGTTGCAAGAGTTAAATTTTAAGTGTTTGTTAACTTTAGTTTGTAATTTTATTATGATGCAAACTCTTTGTAAGTTGGATTGGGTTTAATGAATGAATGATATGTTTACCTATAAAAAAAATGAAAAATAAAATATAGACAATTAAAAAGCCCACTTGTTTATTCAAAGTCCCCAACAACTGCCACGTCCAGCTTCTTGTTTGATGAGTCATGTTTATGTGTTGAGTCATGTTTATGTGTTGCGCATATGTTAGTGTGAAAGAGTTGAATGTTACACATATATTCTTTAGGTGATTAATAAAATATATTGCTTGTTTGTGTATTAAAAGCACGTACCTCTAGGTACAACTCTTCTGATGCGTGAGGTTAAATGAGTGAATGTATAAGGATACAGTACATACATAATCATATTAATTAAGAAACATTACTAGTTTACTGAAGGTATAACGATCGTTTCGATAAATCTCAAAATTAAATACACATAAATTGACTACAAGGTTATCATTTCAATGAACATATTTTGTATACATTATGTATATGACTTGAATCAATAATGATATTAATTTTTAAAATTAGCAAATTTGAACTCATGTTTAAATTAAAATTTAAAATTATAGTCATATGTCGAGACAGGGCGTTACAAAACTAATGGGACGATAATTCTCAACAACTTTGGCATTATTATTCTTTGGAACGAAGGCAATGAATATGTGATTCAAAGCTTTGAACATAAATACATTGCAAAAGAATGAGCTAATTGTAGCCGTCACACTAGAAGTTATTGAAGAAAAGCATGTCTACTATTCCATAGACACAACCATGTCAACCATTAGACTTAGTACAAGGTGAATATGAAAAGCACGTTAACAATACGTACTTTGGCACGTGATTTTACAATCACGTAGGTCAAATCACTCTAGGCCTGAATCTTGAGCCTCTAAGGTGCTCAATGACTAAAAAGCATGCTTGTGCTACCACAATGCTCTCTAAACAAGAATAACACCCCGCAGGGTTATATCAATAGCCAAAAAGACCTCGTCATTGAGACAAACATCCCAGGGGGTCGCTCAACCGAGCCTAAAGTCTAACTTAACACTCACAACTTTGAAGCTAGCGTGATACCTCAAATGGCTTAGTAATTTGCTTAAAATAAAAGGCGACGTGTGGCACCAAAAATTGAGAGTAGAATGGATGAAATGGGGTGATGCAAACACTAGGTTTTTTTATACCTCGACTGTCACTCACATATATATAAACATAAATCCACTGTTTGAAGGTTTTTGATGGCTCTCTAATCTCTCTTGGGCAGGATATTGGTCGACGTTGTGTTAACTATTTTAAGGATCTTCTTGGCTCATCAGCTAACCAAAGACAACCATGGACACTTACTTTTTCGGCCATGCTGTAACGTAGGAGGATAATCTGCTCCTTACTAGTGTGACATGAAATGTTGATGTATTGTTGAAGTACAATGTGACATAAAATGTTGACGTGCCAACAGAGGTGGTTGACGTGCCATCATATATTGTTGGTGTACAATGTCAACGAATATTGGTTAACGTGCCAAATCTAGTTGGTTGACGTGCCAACTTTGATTGGTTAACGTGTATTGTTGACGTGCTTTTTTCTAAGAGAGAAAACATAAACTAAAAGCACACAAGGGTCCAACCCTTAAAATGAATAGGGAGACGGTCTTTTTAGTCTAGAAGGGAAGGCCTTGGGGGTGGTAAGGCCCACCCCATGGGAGCCAAAAGGGTGGCACGTCGGCGACATGCCACAACCTTTCACGTCAATAATTTTTCCGACGTGGCACATCGGCTTGGCCTACTTTTCCCACCATATCGGACGTACCCGACGTGGTTTCGTTGCTGTTCGATGACATTAGTTGCTCGAACTTTGTCTCGGCTTATTTTGGGCTACTCGGTTGGGTGTGGGTTTTCCTTTTTGTTGCCTTGGTTCCATGTAATTGAACTGTTGATTTTGCTTTTTAAGGTATCGTAATTATTGCAAACCATAAGTTTCATAGTTTGAGATGGGCTGGCCTTGGTTTACATATTTCAAACTATAAGAGGAAAGGCATAATTACCATTCTTGTATGTAAGTTTTGTGGCTAAGAAGACTTTTTTGGTCATACTTGGTGATTTCCATGCGTTTTGGTACCATTTTAAAGGTTCTTGCGATTTTTAGAAAATTGTTGGGGTCAAAGTGTAAGCGGTAGGCCTTGGTACTATTTTACTCTTCGAAATGGCTTGGGGTTCCTCGTTGGCCCCCTACTTATTCTAAGGATTGAGAGCCGATGTTCTTCTTTCTTAAGTCGAAGGTCTCTTTGATTGAGGAAGCATGAAATGTCCAGACCGATAAAATCTTGCTTCTATCAATCCTTATGCTTGGGCCTCCAAGGATGGTTCGAGGTTTACTCGATGGGGCCTCTTTACGAAGCCATCTATAATATCCAACGTGTCTCTCGTGAGTTGTTTAGTCTTGGGCCTCCAGCATCTGGTGGACCAGTTTGCTCCATCGCCAATGTTCTTTGCCACGACGCATACTTTCGTTAGTTTTTTAACTTGTTCTTTAAAACTCGTGTTATGTTTAGCATTCGCTTTTACCAAAAAATGTTTTTGTTATGTAGGATCGCCGATGAAGAAGTTGTCCATAGGTAATGGTTACGACCTGTTTGATGTCTCGTTGGACCAAGGTTCTGAATCGGAAGAAATGTCATACGCTTCTCATCCTAACGGCTTGTTCCCTTTTCCTGCGCACCTGAATGTCGTGGACTCAAAGGGTTAGAGAAATGTCATTGATGAAGATGCTCCTTCTAAAGATGAGGATGAAAATGAGCAGTTTGAGGACGTTCTCCCTCCCGTCGAGGTGGAGTCTACACATGTCTAGTCCTCTTACAAGGCTTTCCCCATTCAACTATAGCCCTCATTATTGCCGAGGACAAGGATTACACTTGTAACGCCCAAAAAATTAGGAAGAAAATAAATTTATACTTTAGTCCTTGAACATATGAAAATTTCCATTTTTGACCATAAATGTTTAAAAAAAATTCCATTTTAGTCCCTAAACTTAAAAGTTGTCTTTTATTACTTTTATAGGTCTCTAATCCTAAAACATATATTTAAATTTCAAATCTTAACCAAGATGATCGAACTATCTAGAAAATTACATAAATAAATATGTATGTAACAAAGATATATAATTATACATATTTGAATTTTAATTATAAATAATTGAGGGACTTGATATGCAATTAACCAAATGATGAAGTAAGCCATGACATATTTTTGATGAGGTAAGTCATGTCATCCTTAAGAGCATGATTAAAAGATTTTTTGTGATTTATTATAAAATAATCAAGGTGGGACCTAAATAAGTATGATTAAACTACTATTTTTCGCTAATAAATACTCACCCTTCTTCACCATTTTTTACAGCCCAAAATAATCAGATTCTGCAAAAGTAACTAGAAATAAAAGTTGTTCCGTTATGTATTTTTGTTTGGCAAAAAGTTTTTCCAGATTTTTATATTGCCATTTTCTACCCAAAAAGACGTCAAAACTTATACTATGCAGGAAATACCGATTCTGCACCTTAGAAAAATCATATCAAATCGTAGAAACATTATTTTACTACTAATTTTCGGCGGCATAATATCCTTGTATATTCTATATTTTGTATGAAGACAACTTTCTCAAATAATATAATCTAGGAGTACATAATCCATAAACCGTAAACTGCTGCCAGAAAATCCGATAGCAACTCTTATGTTGCAAGAATTATTTAGCATAGCAAACCTTTGTGTTTTCACAAAATCTTGGATTCCACATCTCTCATGATGCTAGAAACCATAAACCATAAAAATATTTGAAAACCAAGTTTATTTGGATGTCCGATCAAAGGTAAAACCAAAACTGCGGTGATTTTTCAGTTTATTTGGCACAACCTTTGTTTTCTTAATTTATAAGTTTAATCGCCATCATAATTAAAGTTTTTATCACACACATAAATTGAACATGATATAGTATTAGTTATAATTAGATTATTATGATTTATAATCATGAATGGACATTTTTGTGATTTTATTTATAGCATTTAAATGGTATATTTATCATGTTTAACATACTATTTTCATAAGTCTTACAAGATTATTCTTGCCACTTCATGACTTAACCATCAAATAAGATTATTTATCGTTCCTTATCACATGTTTTGATAAACCTCTCATGTTTATATCTTTATATTTAAGTTATAAAACAAGTATATGCATTTTTAAACTTACTATGTAAAATAAAGTAATAAATGACTAAGTTATACATTTTAAGGTGTTACCTCGTATGATACTTATTTGGTGCGTGGTTATTAAAAGTTTGGAATTAATTAAACACTAAAAAGATGAGTTTTCCTAGAGTTAGTTAAGTAATATGTTTTTCTTTAAATTCACCATCTAAGATTTTCATGTTTTGTGTAATGACATAAATTAAGCTTATGTGTTATTTAGTAAGATTTACATTGTAACTAGCATTCTTAACAAGAACGTTCTCAATTTCACCAACACGAGAATTGAAGAAAAAGTACTAATATTTGTTGTGGTAAACTATAAATT
Organism: Linaria vulgaris; assembly: GCA_948329865.1. Classification (NCBI taxonomy): domain Eukaryota; kingdom Viridiplantae; phylum Streptophyta; class Magnoliopsida; order Lamiales; family Plantaginaceae; genus Linaria; species Linaria vulgaris. The sequence continues at coordinate 65,907,168 of OX415250.1, forward strand.
CAGTTGATTAATATTATTTAAATTTGTTAAAGGTTTGACGAACTAATCAACGACATCAAGGTTCCCCGTACGAGTAAAGGTGAGGTTCCATTTTGTGATTTATTCTAGCCCCGTTTGGCATCCAGCCCTGAGAAACTTGGACAGAAAAGTTACTACTCCATTACCAAACCTCAAACAACCTATATTTCCTCATATTTATGTTTTTCTGTATCATCTCATAACATTATTTTCTTACTCGTCCTTAAATCATATCCAATCATTTATTAATCATATTGATTCATAATCATGGTAATTCTCTGATATAATCTCATATGTTGGTTCTTGAATTGTGCAAAGAGCAACGAACTGTGTTTGGGACATGTAGCTCAAAGAGCAACGGGTATTATTCGGTTTACTAGCTTATCTGTTTATCTGTTACACCCATTGGCACGCCTTTGGGAAGTTTGGTCCATGGATTGAGTTGACTTACTTCCCGGCAGTAAGGACTCTCGGTTTAAGTAATTTTGCTTGATATCCATCTATCTAGGCCCCGCTTGCAGTCAGGAGTTGGCTGTAACCCACGTGATGGATCGACATGTACTCGAGCATGTCTCTTGATTGTTTGCGAGGTCGCTCCTCATCGGGAGGTATAAGGTAGAATATTAGAAGTCATAAGGCTAGATTTGTTTATTGTTAAGCACAAGTTCATTAACTATTCTATGAAAACTCCAGTACCATTGCTACATCAAATTGTCTAGTTGAACTGTCTCTACCGGTAAGTTCACTCCCGATATGTATCCAGTAGGTCACAGTTAATTCTTGCATTACCAGTTCTTTTATATGAATCTCACTAAGTCATTAAAGACTTTTTACTCGTTTCTTTTGTCCATTCCTCAGTATAAAATTAACATGCCAGAATGGACCAAGTGAATAATTGTTCAAGCGTGCATTTTGGAATATTTGTGTTTTGTCACTAACGCATAACCATTAAAATAATCACATATTTGTTATACCAAGACTTTCACTGTATATATATCAAAATATAATTTATAAAACGTGTATGGTTTTGATCCTGAACAAGTGAGACCCCTTCATATTAGTTGCGCATTAGTCTAGATTGAGTAAAGTAACTGACCACCACTGAACCAACTCGGATCGGAGCATGGCTCATGGGGCGCGATCGTCACAACACTTTATTAATTTGTGATGTTATTATTTACTTTTATTTTTGTTTCTACTTTCTGGTTTGTGTTGGTCACTTCGTAAGAGCTTTTCTTTCTGTAGGTCATTCTCACGAGGCTAGATCAAGCGGGATTCGCAATGAGAGGGACTCTTTCGTCAACCCTACAGTTATTGAATCTAAGTCAGAGGGCAAATCGGGGGTCGTACGAGGTTAGTAACATAATGTGTTAGCTAGCGAGGGTCAACCTCCCAAATCCTCAATCGAAGCCCATTCTTTCACCGATGGGAAGAGACGTGCAAATATCGGCTATCCTTCAAAGGGTTCGAGATCTCCTCCTCCTTGCCAAGCCTGCATTTCTGATTCTCTTGTGCTGCTTCTCCAAGGTATAGATTCTACCTTTTTGAAGAAAGCCTTCGAGGAGATAGTGGTTACTGGGGTGCCTTCCACTTACGAAGCATACTTTAGTCGCCTTCCAATGACCTAAATATTTAAGGCATCTTGTCAACATGCGATGCCCCTGCTATTCATGGAAATCGCGATGTCTCCCTGTTCTTTTACTTTCTTTCGAGTATGTTGTTCTTAAAGGCTTTGGCCAAATTAATGCACAATCCTCCCTTACTATATGTAGCACCTATGATGGGGAAGTTTTCATGGATGTGGACTCTCTTGTTTCATTTCTTAATTGATTGTCTTGCTCAGGCTTGTGGGTCCGCTGATTGTTCGTGTTCTAATTGTCACGAGCTTCTTCTTTAAGAGGTGCAGCTGTGCCAAGTATTCTAGCCCTTAATGTCACTTGGCGGCTTTGGCCTCTTCTTGGAGTATGTACGTTTTGACCCTCCTCCAGAGGTCTTTCAGTTCTTTTACAGGTTTTAATACAAGGGTCCTAGGCAAACTCGCCGCTTTTAAGGTAGTGCGCCGCTATGTTAATAAGCATGGCGAGATTGATACTTGGTACTTCGAGGATCGCATTCATGAACCGTTAGACATAGTCCATCAATTTTTCTCCTACTTATTGTATCATCTTGAAGAGGTGAGCAATGGTTTTGGGATATCATCTATTGGATGCAAATAGGCTGACGAAGCAAAAAGTTGCTGGAAATTTGTTATTGATCCCGCCGGGAGTTGTCCGAACCATGCTTGGGCTCTTCATGTTAACGTGGTGCGAGTTCCATACATGACAGGTAGGGCTCGACATGATCGTGAGGGTCCATGCCATTGATTTCTCCTTAGTACGGGGACAAGTTGGTAGGTCGTGGTTTGCCAAGGATTCAACATGAGGTTATGTGGTGTGAAAATGGGTTGGATCTTTGTATTTGTCCGTGTCAAGAAGCCAGTGGTATTTCACATTTGTTTAATTTGTTGTGTTAATTCCTCTATAATCCTCGTATATATTCGTGCTAGATTTTCAGGGAAGATGGCCATGATTCCGACCTTTGAGTATTTGATGTTGTTCTGGAAGCAGTGGTCCTTTTGACACGAGGATACATGCCTTAAGGATCTTGGTCCCACAGCCTCCCGGCTGATTTTCGATCCCTTAGTGGACCTCAGTTGTGTGGGCTTTTTGGTTTGTTGGTCTTAGTTTTCCCCTCAGAACACCTTGGCGACGAGGGGGGGGGGGGGGCTCCATTATTTTGGCAGGGTCTTGGCGGTGATTGTTGTGTGTCCTCCTTTGGTGTTCTTCTCATACGAGCAGACTATGAGGACGTTGTCCTTGGTTTAGCAGAAGAGTATTGTTCACTTGGTCTAAGTGCTTGTCGTGCCCATTCTTATGATGCTTCCCCATTATCTCGTTAAGCACTGAGCGCGAGATTTTGATGAAGGATATCTTTATGGGGTCCTGAATTTTTTCTACGTCGCACTAACCCCTCGCTCTCAGTTTGAAGAGGAGAAATGGGCATCTGGAGGTTCTGCCAATGACTTGGCTGATCGTCATTCTCCTATTGTTTTTTTCTTTGCGGGTGATATTTTTCTTAGACCGTATCCATGGAATTTTAGAGTGTAACCACAGACGGCGCCAAAATAATAATCTAAAATTAGCATGAAGGCCTAATTAACAATTAAGAGTTGGATTTGTACACCCTTCTGGTAGTGTAAAAGAAATATCACCCTTACAAGGTGTCACAATAAATTTAGGTGTCTCAATAAACTTAGGGCCCCAAGTTATTAAGCCAAAATCTTAGGTGTCACAATAAACTCCCTTTTTTATTAAAATCACCTCGCTACGCCTTTTTATTTAACTTGAGGTTATTAACGTTTTTGCAAGTCATTTTTCCCGTCCTTCTTAACCTCTTTATCTAATTTTAAGGTTTAGGCGACATGGGCTGCGGATTTTGCACGGTTTCATAGTTGATGAGATAGAGAGTTTTCTAATTCTTAATATTCTGGATGACATGAAGTGAGTATTTTTCATTTTTTTTCTTTTGTAATTTTGGTTAATGTTGACGCGTTACAGTTGGGACCAGTTGTTGAAAAAGGACTTTACAAGAACAAACGTGTTTATGTTTTCTGGACAGGAAAAATGAGTCATTGAAGAAATTGTTGTATTGTAATGTTGAAATGATACATACGCAACAAGGTTTTGTTTTACAAATAGTATTCAAAAAATTTAGATATAGCATGTACCAAAAATACTAAATTAGATAAAAAAAAGAAATATTCTTTAGCAATTAGTTTGTAATCCGTGGAATGATTTCAGTTTTTATAAATATTCTTTAGAAATATTCTTTTTATCCATTAATTAAGTATTATTGCTTTATACAGGATGTACGAGTGAATAATTTTGCAATTTATTTGCAATTTATTTCGTGAAAACATCTTGTTGTAGTAACATTAAACTACAATCATTATTAATAGTGTTAATTTTTTCGTATGTATGATTTTCTTTGGGGTAACATGTTTTCATGCTTTTTTCTAAAACAAAAATTACATGAAAATAATGTGTTGTTTTTGAAATAATGCCTAAACATTGGGAATAAATAGCATATAACTTGCTGAAAATTAATTTAGGATAGTTTTACCCTATAATAATAAGTCACTTGATTTCCTATTCCACTTTAAAGGGCAGTTTAGTCATTTTACCTCAACAATTGAATGAAACTTAATTTAGAAGATTGGAAGTATTCAAGAAAACACAGTTATATTAATAAATGGCTCTAATTTGACGAGTTTAAATAACACAACCTTGAAAGGTAAAAAATAATCTCATTAAAATCCCTAAAGATTGTGGTGATATCTTAATTATCCTGAATTCCACTAGACCTATCATGCAAACCCTAGAGAATGCCCACGTTCTCCTTCCGATCAAATGATCCTCGGTGCTACCAAATTTGTACCGCCGGACGTTGAGCCGACCCAAACACGTAATAAGAAGCAGATACGTAAGAAGAAAGCCATTTCACTTTCAACGCACAACAGGAAGAACAAATAAGGCCAGAAGCACAGAGAAATACGCCAAAATCATATGCGAGTCTATTTCAGACAAAAATGAAGCTCGTACGAGTGGGGGATGATGATACCCCTGTAGAAGATGATCTTATATACACGATTCCACCATCAGAAGCAATGTCGTACAAACAGGTAAGCTTTGCACCCGAATTACAAACCCTATTTGACGAACCTTGGAAGGAAGCGATAAGCGTCCAAATTTTAGGGAGAACATGGTATTATCAGGCATTGATCACAAAGCTTGATACAATGTTGAAACTCCACAATGAGTTTTAGATGCTTGACCTAGGGCACGAATGCTTCTGTTTGAGAGGTTTAAGTGGGGAAAACTGGGAGAAAATCCTAATGGAAGGGCCATGGCAATTGGCGGGTAGCTTCCTCTTGATTAGGAAATGAGATCCTACTTTTGAAGCCTCTATGGATACTATTGATAGTGTGATTACATGGATAAGGATACTAAATCTCCCTTGTCAATACTTCCATCGATCGGTGATTAAAGCAGTAGCAAAATGTGTAGAAAATCTATTCAAAATCGATGGCAATATTTACAATGCCACACATAGGGGAATTTAGAAGAATTTGCATCCAAGTGTGTATGGATGTCTTGCTTGAACAAGAAATATGCCTTAACGGTAAGGTTTACCTAGTGGTTTATGAAAACTTACCGAATCTTTTCCACAAGTTCGGGAAGATTTGCCATAAATGCGATACTGCGTCGGATGGGCATATGGACGAGAGGTCTAATACGAGAACGAAAAACGTTGAGATGATCCTAAATGATAGAAGGAAAAAAGAATGACTAATCGAGACTGGGCATAACAAAAACTATTGTGAATGGACCGAAGTGAGACCTCGTAACAGATATAGCGCTACGGGGCGAAAACTCAAATAAGGTTATGTAGGATAACATAAATAAAGGAAAGGAAAAGAAAATTCCATCCAATAATCATAACATAGGCTTAGTTACCACAAGTACAATGAATACATTAGCAACAAGCCAGCAAAAACAATATCCTAATCCAACATGGACACGAAATCTACCAAGGAGTTTGAACCTACAAGGAAGGAAAGTGGATGGGCTGAATAAGATCTCTAAGTCCAACGAAAGTGTGACGAAAAGATTCAAGTCTAACCCTAGAGTGAAATCGTTAGCCACCAGTGTTGGTAATTCGTTTGAGCTTCTTTCAAACAATGATGATTCGAAAGATCTCCATAAGACGGAAGGGTTTTTACTGATTCACATACATCTGGGTGGTAAGGATCATTCTAATGGACTATGTGTGAATAGTCTTTCGGCACGGGGGGATGGTGGTAGCATGGTTGAGATACCGAACGAGAATAAACCTCTTCTTCGGCCTCTCAAAGATATTACAAACGCTACGAGAGGAACGGGTGATTCATATAATAATGATCCCCTCAAGAGTTTGGGAGTTCAAAACGAGGGTGTTCTTTGTCCAGAGAGCGGAGGAGCCGAGTTCATGGTGGCAGAGGACAACGATAAGTGTCTGGGAACTACGGAGGCAGCTGGCTCTAATGATAGAGTTACTCCACCAGATGAATGTGAGATGGATGTGTTACCTGATAACCCTGTCTATATCACAAATATCTTTAGATCATCAATGAAGATTATGCCATGGAACTGCCAAGGGGTAGGTAACGAAGGTTTTTGTAGGAACTTTCGAGAGTTGATTCAGTTTCATCATCCAAAAATTGTCTTTGTTTAGGAAACTAGAGCAAGTACAGAGATAGCGCATGGCATTATTACGCGACTAGGCTTTACCCATTTTGTCATAGCACCGACGACGGGGATAAATGGAGAGGTTTGGATTCATGCGCATATTTGAACGCATGACATGGCTTATTGGAAAGTATATGGGGTGTATGTGGAACCTTGGAAAGTAAACAAAATAAGAGCCTTCTAGAACTTGGTGTAAGAGGCTGAGAAGTTTGATTCCCCATGGCTTGTGACGGGGGATTTTAACAAGGTGAGCTTTGCACATGAAAGGCAAGGGGGTTACATGATGAGTTTGAGTCGTTTACACTTCTTCTCGGAGTATATGGAAGGATGCGGGCTCTTAGATCTCGGCTACCGCGAACCAGCCTTCACTTGGATGAACAAAAGAGATACCGAGAGTAATATCATGGGTGGGATCGATAAAGCCCTCGCTAACCAAGCATAGATCGACATGTTCCCCGATAATAGGGTGTTACATCTTACGCGAACACATTCGGACCACAATCCGATCATTACCCTTTGTAATGGAAATCCAACAAGAACGGTGAATAGACCCTTTAGGTTTGAGGCGGTGTGGTTGCGTAACCCCAAATGCGATACGTTGCCGAAAGGAAATAGGGATTCAATGCAACGTATACTTGAGGCTATCCAAGAAATACCAAAAGTGCTAGGACCATGGAACGAATAGAGGTTCGGCTATATCTTTCACAGGAAAAAAAACTTACCGCATAATTGAAAGGGATCCAAAAGTCCCATATCAATTGGCCAGAGTGTTTTCCAACAGAACCTCGAGAGAAACTTGATCGAGGAATATAATGAAGTCTTTAAGCAAGAAGAAATATTCTGGTTCCAAAAGTCCAATATCAATTGGCTTCGAGAAGGAGATAACGACACAAATGTTTTTCCATCAATCAACATTAGCAAGGAGAAGGAAAAATAAGATTGTGGCGAAAAAGTTGAGGGAACCTGGGAGGATGACTCTGTACGTCTCTGAACTCACGATAGAAATATCTCAAGAATTTATTCACGGCGGGTGGCATGCAACATCAGCGGGTAAATTGTGGGATGATGGATTGCTTTCAGTGAGGAGGAGCAGCATAATCTTTATCGCAAAATGGATATGGAAGAGTTACGTGATGTTGTTTCGGCGTTAAATCCCATGAACAATGCCGGGGCCGGTTGGTATTCAAGGAGTCGTGTATCAGGAAAACTAGACTTGGATGAAGAATTCCCTACTTGAATTCGCATATGAAGTCTTTGATAAAAGAAGTTTTGACCAGAGGATTTGCGAGGCTCATCTTTGCCTCATTCATAAGGCACAAAATCCGAATTAATTGTGCAATTTCGTCATATCTCACTGTGCAACGTGTTATACAAATTCATCACGAAGAGTATCACGATGAGATTTAAAGAGATTATGCCCAGATTGATCGCACCGACTCAATCAAGTTTCATAAAGGCGCACAACATACAAGACAACTTATTTCTTCTACTAGAAATCCTACATTCATTGCGTTCGAAAAAAGAGAATAAGGTCGAGGATATGATTATGAAACTTGATCTTAAAAAAGCGTACGACAAGGTTGAATGGGATTTTTTGAGGAAATGTTGCGATCGTTCGTCTTTCCCGTGGCTTTGATTGAACTTATCATGTACTGTGTACACAATGCAGTGACACAGATACTTTGGAATGGAGTTCCTTTACAAGCTTTCCGACATTCACGCGGGCCAAGGCAAGACGATCCCATCTCATCATATTTGTTCGTATTTTCTGTGGAGAGGTTATCATATAAAATCATGGAGGAAGTGGAGAAGGAAAAATAGAGGCCCGTGACACCGCGCCGATGAGGCCCTCAAGTTTCCCATCTCTTTTTTTCCGACGATTTGATTCTAATGGGTAAGGCCACGACTGTGAACGCACATGAGATCGATCGAATTCTAAAAGAATTATGCGCGGATTCGGGTCTAAAGGTCTAAAGGTCAATGCTCACAAGTCCAAAATGTTTTTCTTAAAAATTGATGGAGTGAGCCTAAAAAGGAATATAAGTGCAATCCTCGGTTTTGCGCAAACGACCAACATGGGGAACAACTTGGGTGTCAAGTTAACAATTAGGTGATTGTCGAGACAATGGACAATGTCATGAGTAGATTCAACGGATGGAAACAACAATATCTTTCCCTCGTGGGACGTGCTTGGTTGCCGGAGAGTGTGTGTGATAAACTGGATAAACTTAATCGAGACTTCCTTTGGTCTACAAATATTGAGGAGAAGAAATTTCACCTCGTCGGTTGGAAGAAAGTCACGGCGCCAAAAAGAAGGGGGGTCTGTGTATATGTGTAGCGTGAACGAGTAACGAGGCCCTACATGAACAAATTGCATGAAAGATCTTGAAGAGAGAAGACACGGTTCGAATAAAGTATATTAATGCGAAGTATCTCAGGGGCATGCCGATCCTTAATCATATTCCAAAGATGGGTGCGAGTGGTATGTGGAAGGAATTGCGAGAAGCATTGGTTGATGAAACTCTTCTTACGTTGGAAAATTGGGGACGGTGCCTCAACGTCTGTTTGGTTTGATAGCTGGATGGGAGATATGGAACTTAGTGACGTGATCCCTCAAATAAATCTGGAGGAACGAGAGTTTCGGGTACGAGATGTTCTCGGTGCGTCAGGAGAGTGGAAACTTGATAGCATACTTACGCGTATCCCCACAAATATTGGACATGAAATCATGAAGAAGGTGATTATGTTGAACGATCGTGTGGATGAGGTCCTTTGGAACGAAACAGGAAATGGAAGCTTTACTTGCCAATCGACTTAGAAAGCATTTCACAAATACTATGGAGATTAAGTAGTGTACGAGATAGATTGCAAATGGATCTAGAAGAAGAAACTTAGTAACAAGCTTAAATATTTTCTTTGGCTGGGAGTACATAATCGTTTGGCTACAAATAATTTGAGGAAGACATGGTGATAAGCGTCTCATTAGCGTCATTCAAGATTCTGTTTACTTATACTTTTGAATACTAAGATAGCATATTTACTTGTTTTAGCATTATTTTATATTTTCGTGGGTATTTAAGGGGTCAAGACAAAATGAGACTAAACGAGGCCAAATATGGATGTTTTGGACAACAATTAGTCAAATACACTATTTTGGGATGTTCAAGCGCTACGAGAGCGCTACGGCACTACAAGAAGATGAAATACCGAATATAGCATGATTGGAGAGAAGACAAAAGGAGACCGTAGGGAGAAAATCAGAAGGTAGTGTGATCATCACCACGTATCAAGGGTGGCGCATGATCAAAGTGTCGCGCAGAGGTTGCGCAATCAATGTAAAAGTGGGCCGCTAATCCGAAACCCTTAAACGCGGCCCAGAGCAAAGAGGAACTATAAATATGGGGCTACGTTTAGCAGTTAGGGTACAACTTTCACAATAATCTTCATAGCCTTACAACCATTTTTTCAAAGAAGAAACCTTGAGAGTTGTCACCAGAGAGAAAACACTATCAAAGTCTTGTTCTAGATTAGTCGAGTCATTGTTTGAGAGAAGATAATTAGTGGAGAAGGAGATAGCATAAGGGAGTACGAAGAGGGTTAAGCAAGAACGTTCCACCGGATCTGAGAAGCTTTTCTTTACTATTTTACTTTGTCTATGATATTTAATTCTTTGGTGATTGTTGAACTCATGACTATGAGAGGCTAACCCACTCGTTGTTTAGAGTAGGGAAGTAACTGTGATATTATGAATATATTTATTTGCTTTACTTGATGTGTATTTGACGATATTGAATATCTTGATTAAATAGTTACTTACGTTGTCTGACTAACCTTACTCTCACTGGGATAAAACGAAAGTGCTCGAGTAGGGCTGCCCGGAGTGTAGAATTCTAAATGAGTTATATATATATATATATATATATATATATATATATATATATATATATGTGTGTGTGTGTGTGTGTGTGTGTGTGTGTGTGATTTGTGGGTGTGGAGTTGAGAAAGCAACTATTGTGCAACCTTTAGATTACACTGATCAACCTAACATGATTCATATGAGTCAATTGGATTCCAAATTTGATATCTCTTCTATGAAAATTGACAACTTGGCTGATTCCGTTAACACGGTAGGTTATTAGAAACTCATAGATGTACTTGGAATAGCTCCTACCATATGTCAGGGATCCATTAGACATGCAAACATCAAATAACTATAAAGTATTGTAAGTAGATATATGTGGTTTGTCTATGAACTACTAAGTTAAGTCATTGTGAAACCAACCTCTAAACAATATTTCCAACCATTGCTCACAACCTAAAAGCAATCAAACAATAATTATATTCTCTAGTGTAGTTTAGTTTAGTTAATCTCTCATCTTCCTTATTTTCGTTAGATTAAGTAGTTTAATTATTTTATTGCATTTAAAAAACCAAAAAATCCAAAAAGATATTTGATCATTCTTGCATTCCACTACAAGAAAAAGCCACAACGGATACAGAAGTGTGGGAACCAAATGTTGGTTGCCATGATTTGGCAACCAATGGGAACCAATATCTCGTTCCCGTTGCTATTAAACGGCTCTATAAATAATTCAAAGTAAAATTAGAATAATGGGAACCACAATTCTGGTTCCTACTAAGTCGTAGTATCCAATAGTGCGACGTGAACTCAATGGAAACCAAAATGTTGGTTCCCATTGATTTATTTTTTTTTTTAAAAAATAATAACGTTAATAAGCAAGAAATCTGATTTCTCTCTCATATCACACTTTCCCCAATTCGCACGCACACACTAAACACACACAAAACACACACATAACCCACGAGGGTTTTTACACATAATCCATCAAATTAGCCCAGATCAGCCGTTAATTCCTCAAATCGAACCAAGGTTTGTAATCTCCATCACATAACCTTCGATTTGATACTTTAATTATGATGTTTCGTTGGTTTTTTTTCGTATGGTATGTTCCAGTCGATTTGTTGATTAGGTCTCGAGTTTTATGTTGTTAAGTGTCTGTTGTTTGCTAATTGAGTAGTGTTTGATGTTGCATGTTGTTAATTTACTTTGATTATATGTGTTGATCATGATCTCTTCTGTAAATTTCATGTTTTCTGTAATTCTTAATGAAAATATGTGTGGATGATCAAATTATTGCAGTGGAAGTTGATGCATGTTTGTTTTGTTTTTTTTTTTTTTTGAATTGGTTGATGCATGTTTGTTGTATCAGTTGTAAAGGAAGGAAAAGTTGTCCTGTTTAGTTGTTTGATGCAATTCTTGATAATGCAATAATCTTTGTAGTGGGGGTTAGGGATTAGTTTAAGGGGTTTAGTAAAGAGACTAAAATTGTTATACCTGTGTGTGAATCTGACTTGAAATCTGACTTGAAATCTAGTTTTAGTGTTAAGATTGGGAAGTAGGGATTATTGAAATGTTCAGATTGCAGCTAGTAATTTAAGTATTTAGTGTTAAGATTCTTGAAATGTTAAGGTTGGGAAATAGGGATTCTAAAACATTTGTGATATGTTCAAGTTTAAAGCTGTTTGTGATAGTTGTTTAGGTTTTAAATTATTAGTGGATGGTGTTTGAGAGAAAAATGTTAATTTCCTCTCCAAGTGTTTTTCTGGTCTTTGAATGAAAGATGGTAATTTGGACATGGCTGTTGTTATGCACTTAGATCTGTCTCAATTAGGATCATTTTGGTTATCCAGTGGTGAATTGTTTGAGAATGATGTTGTTTGCTTTGAGGTATCAGTGATCAGTATATATAGTGTATAGAAACTGAAGGATTGGTTTTCGTTATTCTGCCAAGCTTAGTGAAATACATTCTGTGTTTATTAAAGTTCATTGCTTGAATTTAGGAAAGTATATTACAAGTATAAATCATTATGAAATCATAGAAATGCATGCTGTTTTGAGTAGATACTTGTTTCATAATTTGATAGTTAGATTAATTATATAAGTGAAGGTTTCATGTTTTATTTCTAGTACTGATTCAATTTCAGTTTCTAACATTCCTATTTTTCTGTCTTCAGATGGCAAAGAAACAAAAGAAGGGTAAGGAGCCGGTGAGTGAATTAGTTACCAAACCACGTGCTTCTCGCCGTCTTGCATATCGCGGCAGGCCTCGTGATACTACGCCACCTCCACCTCCACCACCTTCACCTCCACCACCTCCACCTCCACCAGCAAATGATCCTCCAGTACAGCGTACCCGAACGCCTACCCGAGCAGCAACCCGAACACCTACCTCAGCCACAACCCTTACGCCTACTCGAGCAACCACCCGTGCGACTACCCTTACGCCTACCCGAGTGACAACCCGAGGGGCTACGCGAGAGCCTACCCGAACACCTACCCGAGCAACTGCCCGAGCCACTACCCGAGAGCCTACCCGAACACCTACCCGTGCAACTGCCAGTGCAACTACCCGAACGCCTACCCGAACGACTACCCGAAGGCATAACCGAGGGACTACCCGAGCAAGTACCCGTGTGACTGCACCACTGGTAGAACCTACCCCATGTACTGCACCGCCATTAGAACCTTCTCCAACGCCTGATCCGGCAGTAGAGGCTACCGCATCGACTGAACTACCTGTAGAGCCTTGCGTGCCGTCTGATCCGCCTGTAGAGGTTTCCCCACCGCCTGTAGCACCAGTAGAGGCTACCTCGCCGCTTGAGCCGACAGTAGAGGCTCGCACAACAACGCCGCTTGGATCTTCTAGAGTGGCAGATGATGAGACTGGTGATCCTGGGCCCAGTAACGTCCCCACATCGACCATCTTGGATAATCCGTGGGATTTGGTCGGCCCCATTCCTATCGGGCCTTTGCCATGCCCTACTCTGTCACCGCGGCAATCTTCCTCGAATTTGACACGTATCCAGAATCCTTTCCCTCATCCTGTTGTTGCTAGAGGGTCACAGTCGGCCTCCGCTGGTGTTTCTGGAATGGTCGGTTCCACGAGCTCTGCTGGACCGTCTACAAGTTGTCCGTATGATCTGTTCGATTCATCCGATTCATCCTCGGGGTCGAGCACTGATGAGGATGGCAGTGATGATGAGATGGACGTCGATAGCGACACTGGGAAAGCCTGTCGCGGTCCCTCTCGAGGACTTATGCCCCCTACAAATGAGAAAGAGCGGCAGGTGATTACTATCGATCCCAGTACAGGAGGGTGGTTGGACAGTCATGAGATAACGACGACGATTGGTGCTATTCTAAAGAGGACCTTGAGGAGGCCGTACTTTACCTACAGGGCCTGGAAGCCAAAACATAAAAAGACAGCATGGGATGAGTTTAAGGTAAAAAGATGTTCTTTAATTAGATTACATACTTTTCAGTTCAGTTATCATATTCTTTACTAATATCATTTTAACAATGTGTGTTTTGCATTTGACGCAGAAAACGTTTCAATGGGCTCCAATTGATGAAGCCCGCATCTGGGAGTTGTACGAAGCAGCAGCTGCTGATCGGTTTAAGAGCGCCCTGAGCAAGATCAAAAAGATCTGCCTTAAAGTCGCAGCAGATCCTACGAAGAAAAAGAACCATAAGATCTGGATCCCACCCAACATGCGTCGTAAATATATGGATCACTGGAAGAGCAAACAACATATGGAACGATCAAACCGAGGGAGGGAAAACCGGAAAAAGGGGAAGGAAATTACCTGGTATGGTGGAAGTCTGAGCCAAGACGAGTGGGCCAGGCGCGAGGTAATCATTAAACTACTTACTAATTACATGAATATAATGTGCATTTATGTGTTTTTCAATGCTTATACTAACTTAATAATTGTCTTATGTTATAGTCGGTAAAATTGGGCATTCCCGTCGTTAAGATCCCCCTGCCGTGGCTGTATAAGCTGAAGAGGCAAAAGACGAACAAAGACGGATCGGCAGGTGATTGGATACATCCCGAAGCGGAGGCAGCATATGTAAGTCTAACAATGCATGCTTCTTTCTTCAAAATTATAAGTTACATGTCTGATTTTTGGAATAAAAGTTACATATATCAGTTTCATGTGATGTGAGATGCATGTTTCATTTGATCTACTTTCCTTTCAAGTGTTAGTTAATATATCAATTGCATTGTAGCTTAACATTTCACATAGTTAGATAAGTTACTTGTTTGAGTTTTCAGTGTTAAGTAATATATTAACATGTCAGTTTTTTCAGTGTTAAGAAATATATTAAAATTCAACATCATCAGTTAGTGATTGTTATGAAAAACTGTTGGGAAATGTTTCTGAAAGTAGCAGGGCAGATTGTAATCCTTAAGTTTATCCTTTTAATTTCACACAACTGATTTACGGAACGAAACCTTGATATATGTTCATTTAAGTTCTTAATTGTTTGCCACTGAATAATCTAATTATTGCTCTTGTCACAGTACGAGGCTCTGGAAATGTGGCGAGACAGATATGGTCACGACACGAATAATTGGCCAGCTTGGGATTTACGCACCTGGATCAAAGTGGTTGGGAAGAAGAGGAAGAGGGTTCCTGGCTTTTCAAAGCATGCTAGTTTGAAAGCCATTGGGTCAAAGGGTAACGGGGCCAGTTCTGGAGCTGTATTAATTCAAGGATCAGGGACCATTGCCGAGGAGTTGTCGGCACAGTTTTGGGCACAGCAGCAATGGATGCGGTCCTACGAGAATGCTATGAGAGATACCCTGCTGAAGATAACACAACAGTTTGGGTGTCCAATGCCACATTTGCCGCAGTTCCCTAGCACAACATTGGTCGACTCGACGCAGATTCCTGGCCCGATCACTTCCCCTATGCCCAGGCCTACCGTGCCGACTCCTCCTCCGGGTGATTCCACAGTGCAACCTACCGGCTGCCCGCAAACTGTCGGGGGCGGACAACGTGGTCAGGCTTCTCAGTCCATGCATGCTCCACAACCTACTGGTGGTGTTTACAGGCCAGATATGATGTCTGTGACATCGCAGCAGCATCAGAATAACGCGAACGGTGGATTCCATCAGCCAATGGGCAGCTTTCAGGGGATGCAGCAGGTGCCAGGTGGATTTGGAGGGTCTACGCAGCAAGGGATGGTCGGTTTTTCGATGCCTCAGCAAGGGATGGGTGGGATGCAAGGGTCTGGACAGGGGATGGGTACTTTCCAGGGGTATCTACAGCAAGGGATGGGAGGATACCCGGGGTGGAACGGTTATCAGGGCTCCCAGCAGCCAATGGGTGGATTCCAGGGGACGCTGACTTCGTTTCAGCCGTCTGAAATGCACGCACAACAGCAATTGCAGCAGCAGCAGAATGGAGGGATGTCGGATGGCGTGAACGGACAGCAAGGGGTGCAGCAGGAAATGAATCAAGGAGTGGGAGTCCACCCGAGTGGATCGCATACTGGGGCGCGTGGACAGTCGCAGCAGCAAAGTGGGTCGCACGGGACACTTCAATCTGGTCACCGAGAAGGTGACGTTACTGATTTCTTTGGTCATTAAGAGCCCGTGTTCCCTTTTTATTTCAAGTTAAGTGTGGTCTGGACAAGGTTATTGTATTGTAAGAATATTAAGTGGTTGGGTGGTGGGATCTGTTGAGACAGGTCTTTATTTTGGATGAATATGGTACTTGAATTTGAGACATGTGTTTGTGTTTTAACACAATATGAATTGTGGATTTTGGATGATTATGGATTTTAAGAGTTTGAAGTTTGTTTGGTAGAATGTTTTATTTTAAGTGTTGTATGAAGTTTGAATTGTCTGCTTTGATTTAGTTGTTAATAGAGGAGTAATTTGGCATGATATTGTAGGAGTGTGATTGACACTTAAAGGGATTATATATGTTGACAGTTTATGTGAAATTGAGAAAGAATGGATTTGACAGTGTTTAAGGATTTTCACAATTTTTGTTGAAATTTATGGTTGTTTTTTTTTAATTTGCTTGAGAGATGCACATGGTTAGGTTATTGCGTTGCAATTTTTGAAAGATAAAATATATTTGTTCGATACTATCTCTCCAACTCCGATAAAAGGACCATGCAAATAACGTAGTATTTTCATACCTTAATTTGGGAAAACAAGTAACAACACATAATTATTTATATAGTCGCCATTTCATTAAACGTCCATGCAATAAACACCAACAATCTTCATACTCAAATAAGAAAAACAAGGAGAAAGTAACACACACTCACAGTCTATTACATATATATTTAGAAACAGCTCATGCACACGTAATTAGTCGCTATCATCGGAGACAATCGTTTCTCCTTGCCCATTTCCATTGTCATCGTCATCGTCATCTTCATCGTCATCGCTGTTACTAGACTCAGGTTCAACTACGGGGGCATCTGCCTCCTCAAACTCGTCATCAGCTAACTGCCTCACATTGAAACCACTGAAGTCAACCACCACCCCTACAGTCGGCACATTGGTTTCTTGAAAAACCGGAGGAATAGGAATCGATATCGACGGATGTTTCATTGAACTTGTGTCGACAATGTGTCTTGCACGGGTGTGGACAACTGCCCACCAACCTCTTCGCACTGATCTCCTAGACTCGCATGCGTACGGAGTATAGTATACATGTTGGGCTTGACTTGCTAGAATGTAGGGGTCTGCTTCTCCCGAGGGAAGGCGACGTCGAGGATCTATCTCTATCAATCGATGCACTGGGTGGACATATAAACCATCAGGCGAAATATCGTACCACACACACTTAAAGAGAATTGCGCGGCAATTTTTTTCGCCCGGATAGTCTACTTCTAAGACCTCCTGCAGCATTCCATAATAGAAAATATCTTCGGTTCCTCCTGCACTAGCTTTGACACAAACACCGCAATTCATCTTTTTCTTACCAACGGCATGCTCCTCCGTGTGAAAACGAAGACCGTTAATTTTATAACCATCATACGAATTTACACGGTAATTCGGACCATGCCCCAACGAACGTAGACGTGGATCTCCTCTGAAACGACTTGACGTCACTTTTTTTTTGAACCACCTAACAAATTTAGTATTGCGTGTCTCATGAATATGATAATCACTCAATCCAACGCATTTTTCCTCGTCAAATAACCTGTAACGACAATAATTAGGTGTTTAATATGTCAACAATTTAGTAGAATATTACGACTATTGAAAAGTAATAATCACTTGTGCATTACCGTAGGTAGGGTTCCACTTCAACACAATTGAGAAGAATATACAACTCTGCCGATCGATACTCATCCAAGTTTAAATATCGTGGACGAGCTTGACCAATAGTGGCTCCGCATGCATTAAACACTGAAATATGAAAAGCCAAACTCGGATCGGCCCTCGTCTCATTCCTGTTCAACCGATTTGCCCTAGTTTCAACATCATGCTTGAAGTAATGACATAGAAAATTTGTCAGCTCTGAAGTAAGATATGCTTGAGCAATAGAGCCCTCAACTCGCGCCTTGTTCCCGACCGAATTCTTAAATTCGAACATTCTCCTAATAAAACAGAAAAATGGCAAACAAATGACAACATTATTGTAACGACAATTTCATTTATGTATATATAAAAGCACTTTTGTTACCTTTCGAAAGGATACATCCATCGGTATTGCGCTGGACCACCCACCTTTGCCTCCCACGGGAGATGTATAGCCAAATGCTCCATAGAGTCAAAAAAGGCTGGCTGAAAAATTTGCTCTAACTTGCAGATCGTCTCCACAATGGTTGTCTCGAGGCGCGCCATATCTGATTTTTTTAGAACAGTAGCACACAAAGATCTAAAGAAGTTACTAACTTCTACAAGTGGATCCCACACTGTATCATCTACGAACCCACGAAAAGCAATAGGAATAAGGCGTTGCATGAATACGTGACAATCGTGACTCTTCATCCCTGTCAGCCGAAGTTGTTGCATATGAACACAACGGGATATGTTAGAAGAGTAACCGTCTGGAAATCTCAACTTACACAACCATTCACAAATTACCCTCTTCTGATCTCTAGTAAGACAATATTTTGCCTTACGCTTGTAATCTCGACCATCCCGACCAGTTACAGGGAAAAGCTCACTCCGGAGTGTGTACAACATCAAATCTTTTCTAGCATTCAAGTTATCCTTCGTCTTCTCAGGATCATCCATTACAGTGTTCTTAATATTGTCAAAAAAGTTTTTCTCACAATGCATAATGTCTAAATTGTGTCGGATCAAGTTAGTAGACCAATAAGGTAGCTCCCAAAATATGCTCTGCCGACACCAATTATGATCATCTCCAAATCCATCAATTGTTCCACGACTTAATCCGAATCCCGCTGGTGGTAGATGCTCAACGTGCTTATACATTTTTGGCCCTGTTCTTCTTTGAAACGGTGGATCGTGTTCAGGTTTATTCTTGTAAAAATCAGTGACATTGAACCTGAATGGGTGGTCATAACGAAGAAATCGTCGGTGACAATCGAAGAAAGTTGTCTTTCGGCCATGTTTCAACTGAAACGATTTCGTCTTCTCCATACAAATCGGACAGGTTAACTTACCATGTGTACTCCACTGCGATAACATGCCATACGCGGGAAAATCACTGATAGTCCAAAGCAAAGAGGCACGCATTTGAAAGGTTTCCTTTCTGAAGCTATCGTATGTTGGGACACCTACATCCCATAATGATTTTAGCTCGTCAATCAGTGGACGAAGGAACAAATCTAGATCTTTCCCTGGACTTTTTGGCCCCGATATAAGCAAACTAAGGAATATGTATTCTTGTCTCATGCAAAGGTCGGGTGGTAGATTGTACGGCGTAACGAGAACAGGCCAACACGAATATTGTGATCCGTTATCAAAGGGCGCAAATCCATCTGTGCAAAGTCCTAGCCTCACATTTCTTGCCTCACCGGCAAAACTAGGATATCTTCGGTCAAAGTCCTGCCAAGCCTCGCCATGTGCCGGATGAATCATTTCATCAGTATCCCCTCGGCAATTAGTATGCCACGTCATGTGCTCTGACGTGGTGCGAGACATGTACAATCGTTGTAGGCGTGGTGTCAACGGAAAGTACCACAACTTCTTGCGAGCAACGAGCTTCCCTTTTTTACTCGAATTCGGTTTTATCTCATATCGGGGGTCTCCGCATTCGGGGCATGTAGTAATAGTGCTACTTTCGTGTTCCCCATAAAATAGGAAGCAATTATTATAACATACGTCAAAAGTTTTGACCCCAAGACCCAACCTCTTCATAAATCTCTTCATTTCATAAAAATTGTCGGGCAAAGATTCACGGGCAGCAGGAGGTAAGAACTGATGTTCTTGTTGAATTAGCTTGTCACAAGCAACAATGCTAATCTTGTGCAATGTTTTAATATTCATAAAATCAGAAATCCACTCTAATTTAGTCATTTCTAACCCTTCTCCTACGGGTGTCTCAGCTGCATGCAACATCTCAAAGAATTCATCTGCTCCGGCATATGTGGCCTCATTATTTTCAACGTCATTGGCAGCCATGTGTTCAAATTGGCCACCAAACATATCATTTACCATATCTCGGAGATCAGGAGGGTTATTACTTTGTGACGACTCGCCTACATTTTCATTTTCATTTTCATGCCTCGAATAAACGCCCGACTCTCCATGTGCAGTCCATACCATATATTGAGAAACAAATCCCCACGAGTAAAGATGTCTAAGAATAACGTCCCTTGTAAAAAGTCTAGCGTTCGTACATTTAGAACATGGACATTTAACTTTTCTTCCCGAATAACGTTGCGAGAATGCGTAATTAAGGAAATACTCAACACCAACCTCAAAATGCTCGGTCAGATTACCGTCGTGATCGACTCTATTGTACATCCAACTTCGATCGCCGTTGTTAAACATATTTCAATCTAATACGAAAAAATATATACATATATTAAGATATATTTCAAGAAATCCTACAAAACAATAACAACAACGAGTGATAAATAGCAAATTAAGTTAGAAACTAAACATACCTTAGCTTGTAATGATTTTGCAATTCACAAATGAGCAATATGAAAGAGTGAAATATGAAGAAAAAAAAAACTTACGTTCAAAAAATGGAGTATTGATCAATTTGAAGAGCAAACTCTCTGTCTCAGTTAGTATCCACTAGCAATGGGAACCAATTTTTGGTTCCCATTGCTTCAGTTTTGTGGCTCACACTCTTCTCTCAAGATTGTGTGGGTCACCTTTAGGATAAGATTAATTAGTTTATTTCCCTTTAATAATATTGTAGATAAATTGTAGTATTATGATTATAATTCTACTTTTTTGATATATTAAAAGGGGGAAAATGTAATTACACTAATATTCCAAATCAACTCCAAATATTTTTTTTTTAAAATAACATTACTTACAAAACACTAATTAGGAAAATCTCGTCCAAATTGGAGTAAGAAATACCGTTAATAAACGTTTAGGGGAAAAAATATAAATATTGAAAAGTTAAAAACAATTCTGAATTCCAATTTTTTTTCACCGGTGCATTAAAGAAGCTAAGGAGGTGTGTCAATTCAAATTTCGTCCAAATTGGAGTAAGAAATACCGTTAATAAACGTTTAGGGGAAAAAATATAAATATTGAAAAGTTAAAAAACAATTCCGAATTCCAATTTTTTTTCACCGGTGCATTAAAGAAGCTAAGGAGGTGTGTCAATTCAAATTGCGTCCAAATTGGAGTAAGAAATACCGTTAATAAACGTTTAGGGGAAAAAATATAAATATTGAAAAGTTAAAAAACAATTCTGAATTCCAATTTTTTTTCACCGGTGCATTAAAGAAGCTAAGGAGGTGTGTCAATTCAAATTTCGTCCAAATTGGAGTAAGAAATACCGTTAATAAACGTTTAGGGGAAAAAATATAAATATTGAAAAGTTAAAAAACAATTCCTAATTCCAATTTTTTTTCACCGGTGCATTCAAGAAGCTAAGGAGGTGTGTCAATTCAAATCTCGTCCAAATCGGAGTAAGAAATGCGGTTAATAAATGTTTAGGGGAAAAAATATAAATATTGAAAAGTTAAAAAACAATTCCGAAATCCAATTTTTTTTCACCGGTGCATTCAAAACTCTAAGGAGGTGTGCCGTTTCAAATTTCGTCCAAATCGGAGTAACGAAATAAGATAAATAAACGTTGGGGAAGAAAATATAAATATAGAAAAGTTAAAAAATAATTCCAAATTCTAATTTTTTTTCACCGGTGCATTCAAAACGCTAAGGAGGTGTGTCGTTTCAAATTTCGTCCAAATCAAAGTAACGAAATAAATAAATAAACGTTGGGGGAGAAACTTTAAATATGAAAAAGTTATTGAACATTTTCGAATTCCATTTTTTTTTTAACCGATGCATTCTAAACGCTAAGTAGGTGTGTAATTTCAAATATCGGCCAAATCGAAGTAACGAAAATTGTTAAACAAACATAATAATATAAACTCTATATCTCTCTCCAATCCCAAACCCTAAACCCTAAACCCTAAACCCTTAACCCTAAACCCTAAACCCTAACAAAACATACTTTACATGTCTAAATTGTCTTTTCTTACGTAGAGGTTGTTACACACCCCCGATCCAATTTTTTTTTTCACCATACAATATATTATGGATAATTACTATGTCCTACAAAATTTCGTGGTCAACGGATTTACGAAAGTCCTTCGAAAAAGTATTGGGGAAAAATTGTAATTATGCAAAAGATGCAAAACAACTTCAAATTCAAGTTTTGTTTAACCAAGATTTTCACAACACTAATGAGACATGCAAATTTAAATTTTATCAAAAAAAGGATAAGCGAAACACGTTTAAAAATTATTTGTGGTAAAAAATGTAATTATAAAAACTAATAAGTTGCTGAAGCAATTACCAAAAGAAACCAATGTTCTTGGCAATGGGAACCAAAATGTAGTTCCTGTTGCTCCTAAATTTCTATCTATATATAGCAGCCCATTACCAGCCCATTTCACATTTCTTTCCTTCTTCTTCCTCATTTCTTTCCACAGAGGCGCGGCGGCCACCATTGTTGACAAGGTAATTTTTTTTTTCAACTTTCTTAATTAATCTTCTTCATCTCCTTTTATCTATAAATTCAACTAACATTTAATCTTCTAAGTGAAGCTTACAAGATGGTCAAGAACAAAGATGAAACCTAAAAGTGAAATTGGAGAGTTGAAGAAGAAGATGAAATCGACATCGAAATTTTGTGGTTAAGAAGATGAAGATGCATTGCTACGTTTCAAAAAAAAAGAAGAAGATGAAATCAAAGATGGTGCGTTGCTTCACCATCTCCACCACCGCCGCCGTTCACCATCTCCACCACCGCCGCCGTTCACCATCTCCACCGCCGCCGATGACGACCTTCCACACCGAACACAACGCTGCGTTTTGCTTTTTCCAGAAACTTGTTGAATTCATCAACAATTTTACTCCTTTTTCTTCAAATCTTATTTTGTATTGTATGTTTTTTATTTTTACACATTAATGAAATTTATTATAATGCTTTTTAATTTGTATTGTATGCTTTTATGTGATTATACAACAAATTGTGGGGATTAGTTTGCCATATAATTATTATACAACAAATTAGCAAATTTCAGAAAATAGAAACCAAAATAAAAACAAATATATAATAATTTAAAATTAGGAATTTCACCATCCAAAATATTTGAATCATCCAAAACCAAAAAGGGGGGAAATTCTTACACCAAACCAAAATTTTTGAATCAAAAATTTTGGAAAAGGCGGGTTCTGAAATTTTCGAACCAAAATTCTGAAAATTTTGAATTTTCAGAATTTGGTTGGCGGGTTTCCGCCAATTTTTTAAAAAATTTCGATAAAGCAATAGGAACCAAACGTTGGTTCCTAATTTCGTTCCCACTGGTCGAAGATGGGTCCCTCTGATTGAGAAAATTCAACCAAAGTCGTTGATTAATTAGTCAACAATATTAAATAATGGGAACCAAAATATCGTGTCTATAGAACAAAGGGTACCAAAGATTGCATTAATGCAGCATTTGGTTCCCGCATGTAATCGAGACTAATCTTCGTCGTTCCCATGAGCAATGGGAACCAAGTGCTTAGTCCCTAATGCATTCGCTACCAGGGTAAACGAAACAACCAGTTTGGTGTACAAAATCCGTGTCCATTGAGTATTGGAGACCAAAATACGGGTATAGGCAACCAATTTTGGAGTTTCCCTTGTGGCTTTTTCTTGTAGTGTTCTTAGATTATTTTCATTGCATTCTAGATTAATCATTATTAGCATAATAAGCATTCAAAGCAACTTTAATTTAGAAATCACTCATAAGCATTCATTACAATTCGACAAACACAAGATAAAAGATAGTGACAACAATTAGTGTTTTTGCCTTTAAGCGATTCATACATACAACTATCACTCCCTTGGGATACGATACTTGGTTCGTAATTATACTTACCATTTTATTATGACTTGATTTGTGTATTTGCGACATAGTGGGATTTAGGTGTAACAATTTTGTGCTGAAATATATTATATTCTATTTACACCATAATACGCCCCATCCAACGGAAAATATTGAATTCAGCCCTATGTCATCTGTGCAATGATCCCAATGAGACGATTTTACATATATAAAAAACTATTTAGCAGCCCGAGAGGAGTGGGAAGCTCTCATAGTCGTGTCCCATTTTCTGGAGTTTGAAATCTCAAGTTGAAGTATGGTTGTGGGACAATTTTTGAAGGAAAAACAGTTAGTGTGAATCAATACCGAATGTTAGTTATGATTTAATATTCACGGCTACATTATGGCACCTATGGCTCGAAATAAATAGTTTGGTTTTTAGGAGGAACGAGAGAGCACGACATGCATTATCCAAAAGATAAAAGTCCTGAGCAATGATATGAGTTTGAGTCACAGAAATTCAAAGCCGAAAAGAATTAAAGAAAAGTGGTAAAGACCACATCAAGGGTGGTTAAAACATAATGTTGATGGCAGTCTTTGCGTGAAGCAGAATGACGCTGCGGGGGGCATTTTCCAGACTGATAAGGGCGATGGGTTAAGGGGCTTTTAAGCGAGGATTGATGCACCATTTGTCGAAGAACCAGAGCTTGAGGCGGTGAAAAGAGGAATGTAATATTCTTGGGAAATGAGGATCACGAATATGAAGATCGATACGTGATGATGCATATTCCTACCCGCCCCCGGTTATAAGAAAAATGAGTACAACACAAAAATGACCCAGAGCTGGAAAAATGGTACCCTCGGGTCACGACAAACCAACACCTCACTAAGGGTATACGGTCTGGATAAAAGACATGGGTACACCTCACTCATTTGTCCAAGAGTCACCCACATTATAGGGTACCCATAAGAACCTAAGGAACTCCCTCTCCTCGGGTTAAAACTACCCAACAATAAGATAATCTCGCTACCCGGAACTCACGGGTCTCACAATAAGAGACCCCCCTTCATTAGTATTCAACACTTAGCTAAATCACTTTGTGAAAGGAAAGCAGTACAAAAGACAAGAAAAAGAGTGAATACAAGGAAGGTCATACGGGGGAAGATCTCTCATCAACAACCTGGAAACAACGACTTGGAGGTAAGGCAACTCGAAGGATCACTCATCAACCACCCGAAGATAACACAACCCATAGGATTTTATCACCCATAGCTCGGAGACAGCACGACTCCATCATGACGTACTTGAAAAAGTGCCAACTACCAACATTAAATGTAGCTCCCAACTACCCACTCTTAAGAAGGTTGACCCCGCCCCACTAGTTCAAGAATACGATTGGGGCATGAGGCGGCTAACCGCACCGGCCTTTTTCCACCCAGAAAGATCATTGGAGCAGAGCTAACCCATCCTTATTGGCTTAGAAAACCCTTCAAGGCGATTGGAGGAGATATAATTATTATCCGGTCCCCGAGACCCGTCTAACTCCGCCAGTGAGCTTTCACTGCATGTCCAAAGGCAGGATAAAAGAGGAGGGTTGTGGTAGGCTTGTGACAGCCAACGTAAAAACCCCGTCACATTCTATGATATGAACCGGTCATACGGAACGACATGAAGCTAAAAGATCTAAATAAAGACATGCTCGTCAACCGAAACATATGGAGGCAGAAGATTCATGTTCACGACTCGACATTATTTATTCATGGTTCATATAGCCTACCCCAATTTAATTGGGATTACATGCTTGGTTGTTGTTGTAGAGAGAACCCGTCTAACTCATATCATTGGGCGACTCTCACCGGCATACCTTCATTGGCACAGAAGACCTAATAAAAAATTGGTCGCCCTTATTTCAGGAGTTATGAATGAAGACCGACGACCATTGGATAGAAGACCCCAAAACCAACACTATAAGTAGTACCACACTCAACACCACAAAGGGGCGGGGGTGGGTGGGGGGTGGGGGAGACCAAGAGACTAGCCAAGCTCACTATAACCAACTCATTTCTTGTACTTAGGAAGATACTAAAAAGTACTCCTCACAATAGGAGAATCTACCTCCCCCACACACGACCTCCTCATTTTAATTCACTCTATCCCCTTACATAAAAATTACATTGCTTTCTTTCTCAAGCTCGGGATCGGCGTTCCGAATAACACCCGTGATTATATCCCCGGATTCCCTCAATTTCTGGGACCTCGGACGATATTGCATCACCAAGACCAATTTTAAACAATGTTACAAACTTCTAACAAGAATATTAGAGCCGCAAAGAAACACTGCATCTTTGGTGAAGAGATATAGAGAGTTCTCCACCTACCATGGGATGTCAAGATACGTTGGATACCACAAAAAGCTAATAGAGTTGCGGATGCAATCGCTAAGATGCAAATTGATAAAAGTGAACAAGTTGTATTCTTGGATACTCCGCCGCTCCGAGTCGCTGGATTTCTCCAGGAAGACTTAGCTTAATATTTAGTTTTGCTTTTTTCTCTTCTGGTTCTAATAAAAAAAAAAAAGAACACAACCACATGCAATTTAAGCTCTTATATTGTATATTAAACTGGGTAGTTTAATACATGATTGTTTCATAAATATGAAACCAAACGAGCCCTTAGTTATAGAACATATTTCGTTTTTGTTATTTATCCCATGTATTATGTTAAATTCGCTACTTATTGTTTCTGGAGCCAAAAAAAATAATAATAAAAAAGCAATTCCATTTGATTTCAAAACGTAGTTCTCATATAGGAGTGTAGTTGTACCCAGTCGGCCAAATTAAAATTATCAGATTTTCTTGTGAAAGAATATACATACTTTTATTTTAAAAAAAGAAAAAAAGAAAAAGAAAGAATATACCTACTTTTTTCTTAAAAAAATGTTTGTCTTTCGTTTTTTAATTATAAAAAATCACAAATTCTAATTAAAAGTTTGTGATATGTTCATTTATGTTTTGTTTTAGCTTTTGACTTATAATTAATATTTACAGAGAAAGACAACAAATAAATTTGATTCTATGAAAAAATAATATTAAAAATATAATGGATATTTTGGCCATTAATTATCACAAATATTCTACAAAAATGAACAATAACTAGGTGTGCAACTTTCTGAAACCATAGAAGTATTTCTCCTATTTATTCTTTGCAGGACTAATTTGCTAACTTGGCACTAAATAATGGTGTAATTTGTCAAAAACCGTTAATCGTGTCACGAACAATTTGAAAGAAATAAAGTTTTATAAAAGGAAAAGTGGGGGTACTACTTATAAGACTGAGTGATGTACACAAACACACGGTCAAATCAAAGAAAACCAAGCATCTAAGGGGGTTTATACGAGCACTTCGAGTACTTAACTGAATTGGCTAGGTAAGTATCATCAATACTAAGGAGCGCTTTCCCGCAAATATAATGACCGTCACAAATATAATGACCGTCACGAACAATTTGAAGTGCATCGTATCGAGTGTTTGATCAGTTAAACTATACTAAGCCACATGCTCGAGTTGAGCCGTCACTATTGACAAGTTGCATAAGGCATTCCAAGTTGATCAATAATATTGTCCCCACATTTCTTCATATGGATGGATAATGCATTGTGTCTTTTTTTTTTCTCTTTCTATCATCAGATGAGACCCTCTCCACTGGTTAGCGAGATATTTTCCAGACCAAGTGTCCATATGACAAAATATGCAAATTTCTTTTTTGGATAAAGGGAATATATTAATATCTATCAAAAAAAGAGAAGGGAAGATATTAATTAAAGTAGGGAAATGCCAAAATATGCAGAGAAGCTCTAAACATTGATTTTCGATGCCCTATTATCTCAAACTCGATATGATGGTAACTTGTCCTAAAACAAATTCGTGTAAAAGAGTAGCCACATCATAACTATACATTTTAATTTTTAACCGAGGAATCAAATCTAGAAACACTTTTGTAGTGCATTATATTGATGATTGTCATCATGTTTCCTTGTGAAACTTTATGTTCTTATAACCTGCTTATCCGTTTAATTGATCAAAATACGGGACAAAAGTCTAACTCATAACTCCTATAAAACAAAGTGAAACTTACAACGATAGGATCAACATAAACATTGGAATTACAAGACACCAAAATTAAATACAATTCTTCGAATTAATTTACAGAAATAGTGGTATTGTGCAACACCATTTGGACATGAATAAAGTTATTCTACTCCAAAATATAAATATCTTCAACGACACATGCTGATCCTCATTACTAATTTAGTAGGAAAGAGTAATCGGCCGGGTCCATTTATTGTAAAATATCCTCGTGCCTGTTTCATGTCATCTCCGTAGCTTTATTGCGCAGGACAAGCTATATGTTGCAGGACAAGCTATATGTTGCTGATGAGGATATTTTAGGATTGATCCAGCACTGTATATTGGGTCGGTCCATACCCGTATCGAACAGGCCCAATTCGATGTCTGCTGCGCATCGAATGACCCCTATTCAATGCGCTTTACACAGCTGTCTATGGGCCTCACGGGACGAGGTCTATAAATACCCCGCTCCTTCACCTTTCACATGGGGACCGAACCCAAGTTCAACCACTACCACATCGAACGAGGATATTCAATACACTCACTCGTTCTATACCTTACTTCATTCGACACAGTCCAACATTATTGTTTCATATTGACATCGAATCAATCAGATTCGAGTCAAAACAGCATCAAATCACTAAAATTCGATATAATCACATCGAACCAGCAATCATTGAATAAACTTGGCATCGAATCATATCTGGTCGAGGCGCACATCGAACATCTAGAATTCGATACGCACGTTGATTTGTCATATTATGATATCTAGAGCAATTCAAAGTGTTCCGGACAAGGTTAGTCCGTTCATTTTATTGGATTATCATTATTTTGGTTATTTAAATTCAGATTGTATTACTGTACCGTGTTCTGTTACATTGACGAAATAAGACCAGAACATTGGTTAAGACCAAAACATTGGTGCCGTCTGTGGGAACACCGTTTAAATTGTGTTTAGATATAAGTAGCTAGGATGACAAATAAACGTCGCATGTATGCGGTTGAAAATACGGAAACAGAGAAGAAGATCAAAACGGAGACAGATGAACCTCCAAAGCGAATTGAGTCGAAGGAGCAGGCGCGAGATAAAGCAGAAAATCAGTTATTAAAACAATGGCAATAATGTAAGATGGAACCTTTAGGGGAATTCAAGATTGTGCAGCTGTTTAAGGAAAGCAACGAGAAGATAATAAAAATTGGGGCAGGAATGGACCGAATAATAGAAGCAGTTTTGGTGGACTGTCTCCGGCAAAATTGAGATATATTTGCATGGTCTGATTCTGATCTTCTCGGGATAGACTCTAGGATCATAGTACATCGTTTGAACGTAGACAAGAGCGCAAAACCGATACGGCAAAAGAAGCGAAATTTTAGCAAAGAGAAAAATGAAGCCGCCGAAAAAGAGGTACAAGAACTTCTAGCAGCGCGACACATTTATGCTATAAGGTTCTCGAAATGGTTGAGCAATATTGTTTTAGTGAACAAAAAAGAAGTGACATGGAGGATGTGCTTTGATTATATAGTCTTGAACAAGCATTGTCCGAGGGATCCTTTTCCATTACCTCGGATAGATCTACTAGTTGATTCGACTGTAGGTTGTGCATTGTTAATCATGATGGATGCAAAAAGTAGGTTTCATCAGATATTCATGGCAGTGCAAGATCAGAATAAAACAGCTTTTGTCACGGATACCGGAGTATATTGTTATAGGGTAATGCCGTTCGGTTTGAAGAATGCTGGAGCAACATTTCAAAGGCTGGTAGCTAAAATGTTCTACCACCAGATCGGAAAGTCAATGGAAGTATATGTTGATGATATGCTAGTGAAGAGTCTCAAGGTCGAGGAGCATGTGCGACATTTGGACGAGGCTTTCGCCATCATGGGAACCTATGGAATGAAATTAAACCCCAAAAAATGCACTTTTGGGGTAACGGCGGGACAGTTTCTAGGTTATGTGGTGAATGAAAGAGGAACTGAAGCCAACCTTGACAAAATAAAGGCAGTATTAGATCTACCTTCACCGAAAATAATGAGGGATGTCCAATGTCTGGTGGGCCGTTTAACAGCATTGGGAAGATTCATATCGACATCAGCAGAAAAGAATCTTCTTTTCTTTAAAGTGATGAAACGAAGCAAATATTTCATTTGGACGCCGCAGTGTGAAGAGGCTTTCAGACAGATGAAGAATTATTTTTGTGAGCCCGCCATTGTTGGCCAATTCGGAGGAAAATGAAATGGTATATCTATACTTAGCAGTTTCCACGCATGCCATCAGTACAGTACTACTCAAGCAAAAAGGAACTTAGAAATTACCCATTCATTATGTGAGTAGAGTTCTACAGGGGGCAGAAAGGAATTATTTGGAAATAGAGTTGTTCGCTTTAGCAATTGTTGTTACCACAAGGAAACTGAAACCATATTTTCAATCTCACCCAATCATTGTGGTGACCGACAAACCGTTGAAGGAAGTGTTGGCAAGGCCCGAGACTTCAGGCCAATTGGTTAAATGGGCAATTGAGCTCAGTGAATTCGGATTGGAGTTTAAGTCGCGAACCACAATCAAAGCACAGGCTTTAGCAGACTTCATGGCTGAGACTCTGGGAAACAGCGTATCCGAGAATGCGAACTATATCTTCTCTATATCAAACCAAGCTGGAACCAGTAGGGCAACCACAACATGGATTTTACACACGGATGAGTCTGCAACCACTCACGGGGGAGGACTTGGAATCCATTTTCTGTCCCTAGAGCAAATAGAATTTGAATTTGCAATCAGCCTAAATTACATGGTAACAAATAATGAGGCCGAGTATGAAGCAGTTATTGCCGGTGTCAAAATGACACTCGGACTCAACATTGAACATTTGGATATATTCACCGACTCGCTCTTGGTGGCAAACCATTTTTCGGGAAAGTATGAGACGCGTGAGGAGACAAAGAATTTATATGCCACGAAGGTAAAAGAATTGGCAAAAAACTTCGATTTCTTTGACATTACTCAGATTCCAAGGGATGACAATGCAAAAGCAGACGCGCTATCTAAATTTTTGTGAGTTTTTCAGAGATTCTGGTGGAGAAGTGAATCACACTTATGGTTGTTGATAAACCTTCAATCGAGATATCAAAATATATTACCACGGAATCACGGGTGGAGTTCATATTGGCAATACAAGAAGACCCGTCTTGGAAGGACGAGATTATGATTTATCTTCAACAGGGTACTCTCTCGACAGATCGGTATGCACAACGCAGAATGCGATATATGGCCTATAGATTTACTATCAACAATGGAGAGTTATACAAAAGATATTTCGAAGGACCATTGCTGAGATGTTTGACTCCAACCCAAGCGGAATATGTTATGAAAGAAATCCATGCAAGTTCCTGTGGAAATCACTCCCGGGGGCGAGCTTTAGCTCAACGGATATTGCGCCAGGGATATTATTGGCCAACTTTATTAAAAGATGCCACAACCATCTCGAGGAAATATGACAGTTGTCAGTATCACGCTCGTCTCATTCATAGACCTGCACGTCAGCTACAACCCATTGACGTGGCATGTCCATTTGACCAATGGGGAATTGATATCGTAGGACCTTTTCCACCGGCCAAAGGTCAAAAGCGATATTTGGTAGAGACAGTTGAGTATTATACTAAATGGGTTGAGGCTGAGCCTATGGTATCAATAACAGAGAAGAATAAGATCGAGTTTATCTGGAAATACATCATATGTCGTATCGGAATTACGAGGTCAATTGTATGTGACAATGGCATGCAATTCAGCGGAAATGAGATTAAATCATGGTTCGCGGAATTGAAAATATCACACAATATGACCTAGTATATCATCGTCAGTCCAGTGGTCAAACGGAATCCACCAACAAAACATTGAAAGATTATCTCGAAAGAAGGATGAGAAGTACACGAAAAACATGGCCAGAAGAGCTTTAAGGAATATTATGGGCATATAAAACAACTCCAAGAACATCGACATGGGATGTTCTTGTTTATGGCATAGAAGTTGTACTACCTACAGAAATAGGTATGTCGACGTGCAGGATTAATGATTATGATCCAGAGCTGTCGGCCCGGTTAAGACAAATGGACTTGGACATGATAGGATCGGCAAGGGATGATGCGTATCAACATATTGTTGCTTTTAAAGCAGCCATGGCCGAAAGCTATGATAAAAGGGTTCAATTCTGAAATTTTGAAGTAGGAGATTTGGTCATGAGAAGCATTGCGGAAAACAACATATCGGGAAGCTCAAACCGAAATGGGAAGGGCCTTTCAGAGTCATACGAGCAAGTTCGTGAGGATACTATTAATTGGAAGCTCTACAAGGGATTCAACAGAAACGTCCATGGAATGTGCAACATTTTAGGCGTTATTATGCATGAAAATTAAATCAACTTCATCTAATGCTCGAGTTATTGCACTTCGACAGACATTAATTTGAAATCTTTTTTAGTTACTAATTATAATTTCTATTCGTCAAATGACGCAGGTGAAGAATCATGGCGGTGGGATAAGAGGCCCAACATGGTCCAACCCCTCATGCCAGAAAGAAGAATCATGACGGTGGGATAAGAGACCCAACGTGGTTCAACCCCACATGCCAGACGGAAGAATCATGATGGTGGGATAAGAGACCCAACGTGGTCCAACCCCTCATGCTAGACGGAAGAATCATGACGGTGGGATAAGAGGCCCAACGTGGTTCAACCCGTCATGCCAGACGGAAGAATAATGACGGTGGGATAAGAGGCCCAACGTGGTCCAACCCCTCATGCGAGACGGAAGAATCATGACGGTGGGATAAGAGGCCCAACGTGGTCCAACCCTTCATGCCAGACGGAAGAATCATGACGGTGGGATAAGAGGCCCAACGTGGTCCAACCCCTCATGCCAGACGGAAGAATACTGACGGTGGGATAAGAGGCCCAACGTAGTCCAACCCCTCATGCTAGACGGAAGAATCATGGCGGTGGGATAAGAGGCCCAACGTGCTCCAACCCCTCATGCCAGACGGAAGAATCATGACGGTGGGATAAGAGGCCCAACGTGGTCCAACCCCTTATGCCAGACAGAAGAATCATGACGGTGGGATAAGGCTGACGAGGTCCAACCCCACATGCACGAGACGAACGTCATGTTAGAGAGATAAGAGGCCGACGAGGTCCAACCCCTCATGGCAGACGGGAGAATCATGACGGTGGGATAAGAAGCCCAACGTGGTCCAACCCCTCATTCCAGATTGGAGAACCAGACACGATACCGACACAAAAACGGCCAGATAGGAGGCCCAAGGTGTTCCGATTTTTCAGGTATAGCACAAAAGCCCTAGAGGGGATAATATGTGCCCAAAATGCTCATTCTTCTCATATCAAACACAATCGTTATAATGGATATGCCCAATCACATCAAAAATCGCTATGAAACATGAGATAACTATAAAATCAACAGCAAGCAAAATAATGAGAATGCATGCCTTCAAATGCATTGGAAAGAAAAAGTTATGCGAGTAAAACGTAAATCAGAGATTATGATATCGGCTTCTATTAAATCAGAGATTATGATAGCGGCAGAATCGACTTCTATTAAAAACCACTGCGAAAAAGTTACGAAGATTCTATACAAAACAAAAAGGCCTAAAATCAAAAAAATAATATAACCTAAATACTACTACTCACTCGGAGACTGTGGGGACTCCTGACGAAGGATCACACCCACCGAACGCGCAAAATTGGCACAATTGCCTTGAATTTGATCATCTATAAGAATCAAATCATCTGTTTGTGCCTAATTTTCGAGCAAAATAAACTTCATTCCTTCCAGAGGGATCGTCAAGTTGATATCAGCTCAGAGGAATCAAATTCTCAGCATTAACGATTGATCATGCACATTACTTTCTAGCATAGAAGCTCTATCATCTCGAGAAGGATACATTCCAATTGGCAAAGTCATTGTTGGACCAGGAATATTTGATATGGGTTTCACCTTATTTCCTTTACCCGCAGCCATAACAGACATGCTTCCCAAGCTCGACATCTTCGGAGGACTCAGCAGGAAAATCGTAGTCCTCGATGTTCATGGAGGCAACTCTGTTTCATCATCACTTTCACCAAAAAGCATCGTGAAGAGCTTTCCTGATTTTCTGCGACTCACTCAAAGCAGAGCTAGAATCGCATTTATCTTTTCCTTTGTGCGTTTGAGGTGAACTTGATTTCATAGAAATCAAGCCTATTGTGTTGTGGCCCTTACGATCGCGCCACACTGCATAAAATGAATCACCAGGCCTCGGGGTATGTAAATCATCATTATCAACACCGCGAGCCTCAAGAATTTCCATTCTCGAACCACGACTCGCATCCAACCTATCTTTTTGGAAACCTTCTCCAAGGTACCTAAGATAATCAGCTTGGTCGACGCCAAGTTCCATCCCATATTTCATATCCGCAGCACCGCGGAGTAATTCGAGAAATTTATATACATTGCTTTGCGTAAACTTTTGGGCAATGGAGCATCTATAATCCTCCGACTCAAAATGTTTAATTCGACGACCCATATTGGCGATAATATCGTCCGCGGCAGAATTTGAAGCTTTAAGAGAAGAATTCTCGCGCTTCAAGGAATCATTCTCTCTTTTCAGCGCAGCTATTTCAGCACGCAATGCATCTGCATTCTCTTCAGATTTCTTAGCCTTAACTTCAGTGTCATGTGCGTCGCGTACCGCCTTAGATGCCATTTTTTTCTACATCCTTCGCATGTTTCAGTGCATTGCAACGGCTATAGTCGCCGCTGCATATATTGGCACGTAAATTATCAACGACAGAGTTGTGTTGGCTCTGAACCTCAGCCAAACCACTATAATCCCGGCATAGTCGATAAACTGCTAGAATAACAGCAGCAAAAAACAAGCGTCCAAAATGTGCCAGATCCTGAATTATCTCCCCTGCTTGCTCCTCTCTCTACATATATCCGCCCAGCGTAGCGCTTAGTAATTCTGAATTCTCGTCATTGAGAAAATCATAATTAGCAAGGCTCCCTCGAGGGGCTGGTCTGGGATATCCCGACGGTTGAGGACGCCTTAGTGGGGGCGGAGAGATGTCTTGAGCTTCTCTAGCATACTCTTTCTCTGCCAATTTCCTTTTAGATTTAGCATACCAATCCTCACCCCCTGAGAGGGACGAGCTCGCTACATTTATATTTCGCACTTTCTTAAATGTAGGATGAGACGCATTGAATCTAGCTAAATTGGCAGCAATTCTCTCGTCCTCTGCATCAATCTCTTCCATTGTCCGGATTTGCGTTATACGTCCAGTAGTGGCAGTTGGTGTCATCACCAATCTCCATGGGACTACATTTTCGTGGCGTTCAAAATCGCTCACAATGGGCACCCGAGTGGCAGCACTAACGCCACCGAGCCTCATGGTCGAACGATCAACTACAGGAGAATCAGAATGACCAACACCCCAATTATCGGAAAGATTTCCAGGGGCTGTAGTCGCATAATCTTTTCTTGCGGCCTCGCCTGGATGACCTTCCAAAGAAATATTGGCAAACGACGGGCCCACATCGGAAGGCTTATTTTCCTCGTTCCTTCTATGAGCGTCATAAATATTCTCAGGTGAAACCACAGATTAACTCCGATTTCTAGACTTTGTCCATTCCATATCAAAAACATTATGGATATTATATAGATTGTCGTAGCCAGAAAATATTAAAAGCGCATCGAATCTGTGAAATTCGATACCAACTATATCGAACACTGGCTATTCGATGTGGCTCGTGTCGAACAGAGTCCGTTCGATGCGGTTGAAAAGCGAATAAAAAACTACTTATGGGGAAGAAAACAAGAATGACATGGAAGATGGCCCCTTATATAGGCTCATGAACCGCCAACTGTCGCGACCACATCTTATAAAATACATTCGATGCGCCGCATCAAATTCATCAAATTCGATGCTTGGGCCAACACGCGTTGAACGACCAAAATTCGATGCGTCCGCATCGAACATGTCAAAATTCCACGTTTTTTCGTAAACTCAAGCATCGAATCCACCTGGTTCCATGCACATCATTATTTTCAAACAACAATTGCGAATTATAGCAAACCGTTTTGGAGAAACACATGATTAAGAATATCTCAAACCAGTGAATAAGCCTTATCAAACTGGTGCAATGCCGACCTATCACAAAGCACGTTATTTAAGTTTGGGAACCGCTCTCTAATCGACACCGTCTCCCAAACTGGGGGGACTATGTGATAGGGATATTTTAGGGTTGGCCCAGCACTATATATTGGACCGACCCATAGCCATATCGAACAAGCCCAATTCGATGTCTGCTACGCATCGAATGACCCTTATTCGATGCGCTTTACACATCTTCTCTAGGGTACTCACAGGACGAGGTCTATAAATACCCCACCCATTCACCTTCCACAAGGGGATCGAACCCAAGTTTAACCACTACCACATCGAACGAGGATATTCGATACGCTCACTCGTTCTATACCTTACTTCATTCGACACACTCCAATATTATTGTTTCATATTGACATCAAATCAATCAGATTCGAGTCACAACAGCATCGAATCACTAAAATTCGATATAATCACATCGAACCAACAATCATTGAATAAACTTGGCATCGAATCAGATCCGTTCGAGGCGCATATCGAACATCCAAAATTCGATACGCACGTTGATTTGTCATATTATGATATCTAGAGCAATTCAATATCTGTAATAGATAGTAGGTGTTCCGGACAAAGTTAGTCCGTTCATTTTATTGGATTAACATTATTTTGGTTATTTATGTTCATATTGTATTACTGTACCGTGTTCTGTTACATTGGCGAAATAAGACCAAAACAGTTGCGTAGCGAAAAAATACGAAGAATGAAAATCAGCAACAAACGACGAACAGACAAATTCACAGTACACGAGAAGCGATAAAACTGATGATGCAATATCGTCTGGCCTCACGAGTGAGACGCATCAAGGAATGTCGATCACCTTTATTTTGTTCAGAACGTTGTGGGGGAGGGGGGGGGAGGGGAGGGAGGGGGGGAAGGGGAGTCACATGCGACAAATATTGTTTTACACATACGACCTATTTTTTGTGTGAAACGGTGTGCCCGAATTGGTGTTAGAGAGTGCATGACTAAGTGTTGGAGCTAGGATGCTGAATGGAGGTGAGTGATAGTGTTATTTTTGCAAAGTTCTTTTTGTTGTGGGAGTGCCAACAAGCCCCATTTGTAGGACTTTGATGGGGGTCTTCAACTAATAAATGTGAGTCTTATGCTGGAAATTATTATCTTGACCAAGGATGCCAATGGCAGGAGATCTTCTCTGCCGGGCGTAGTTATCGGGGTATGTTCTCCCAATCAGGAGGGATCTTCTGCACCAATAGGACCGTGTGACGAAGACAACCAATGTTGTGGTTTCTTCTGCACAAATGTCGACCGTCGATTTAGGGAACCAACTGACTGAGATCTTCTGCCACCAATAGGAGTAGTTGACTTCTATGAGCCAATGAGTATGGTGGCCTTCTGGCACAATCGTCGGACCTTTGCGAGGGGTGACCAATCAGGCTCAAGCTTCCCCTTATTTATGGTATGAAGTTGGGGGGTGGAAAATAAATTCGCGCTGAGTCCCTATTGGTAACCTTTCGTAGTTATCCTTGGTTCTCGCTTCAATTGGCACCGAGGCTCCCTTTGTTCCTACCAAAAGGAAAGATAGAATGTTAGTGAGATATATTCTAAGTGTGGGCATACTCGTAGTGAGCTTCTGCCGAGAGATCTGTCCGAGTGGACGAAAATATGCTATTGAGCCCAATGAGGGCATGGATAGAAGAGGCGCGTTAGGTAAAGTGACCTCATAAAGTTGAGGTAATAACATTTTACGCGTGACTCAAGGCACAAGTGTTTTAGACGGGGTACCGTTAGGTAATCCATGTGTGCCCAGTTCTGTTGGGTCGTGCTTTTATGGAGGGGCGGGTATGACGAACGATATATGCGAAAGGCAAAAATGGGCTCGGTCCATCAGGTCCTACTGGCGTGCTCGTATATATCCTTTTTTGGGGTGGAGTCGTAGAGCATTGCCATGAGATGAACTCCGACGACCACACTTGTTGGGAGGAGGTCAAGGGGACTGCGAGGGGCGTGATTCGACACTCTTCGCTGGATGTGATCGTCGGTTGAGTTTCGAGCACATTATCCCCTTCTTTAGGATACCAATCATTATTCCCGGGTCACCCTCTCGTAATAGTTATATTAATATAAGATAATATGCATCATCATGAGTCCCTAGTTCAGAGTGTGCTTCGTAGAAGACACTCTGAATATAAAGTGTGTTTTGTCACGCGTTTTCTGCACAAATGTGGACCGTCGATTTAGGGAGCCAATTGAGTGAGATCTTCTGCCACCAATAGGAGTAGTTGACTTCTATGAGCCAATGAGTATGGTGGCCTTCTGGCACAATCGTCGGACCTTTGCGAGGGGTGACCAATCAGGTTGAAGATTCCCCTTATTTATGGTATGAAGTTGGGGGGTGGAAAATAAATTCGCGCTGAGTCCCTATTGGTAAGCTTTCATAGTTATCCTTGGTTCTCGCTTCAATTGGAACCGAGGCTCCCTTTGTTCCTGACAAAAGGAAAGATAGAATGTTAGTGAGATATATTCTAAGTGTGGGCATACTCGTAGTGAGCTTTTGCCGAGAGATCTGTCCGAGTGGACGAAAATATGCTACTGAGCCCAATGAGGGCATGGATAGAAGAGGCGCGTTAGGTAAAGTGACCTCATAAAGTTGAAGTAATAACATTTTACGCGTGACTCGAGGCACACGTGTTTTAGACGGGGTACCGTTAGGTAATCCATGTGTGCCCAGTTATGTTGGGGTCGTGCTTTTATGGAGGGGCGGGTATAACGAACGATATATGCGAAAGGCAAAAAGGGGCTCGGTCCATCAGGTCCTACTGGCGTGCTCGTATATATCCTTTGTTGGGGTGGAGTCGTAGAGCATTGCCACGAGATGAACCCCGACGACCACACTTGTTGGGAGAAGGTCAAGGGGACTGCGAGGGGCGTGATTCGACACTCTCCGCTGGATGTGATCGTCGGTTGAGTTTCGAGCACATTATCCCCTTCTTTAGGATGCCAATCATTATTCCCGGGTCACCCTCTCGTAATAGTAATATTAATTTAAGATAATATGCATCATCATGAGTCCCTAGTTCAGAGTGTGCTTCGTAGAAGACACTCTGAATATAAAGTGTGTTTTGTCACGCGTTTTCTGGTCTAAGGTTTCATGTTGACTACGTGGCTTTTCGCTATCCACGCGTTAGAAAGCGACGATTGCTCTTCCCTCGACTATAAATAGAGGACTCAGCCTTTTTGTCGTCATTCACTTTTCAACATATCTTTTTTCCCTCTCTTTTCTTCCTCAGCGAAATTGAAAGCCATTACACGAGAAATCTAGTTTTAATTCAAGAAATTTCTGGAAAATGCTGTCACCACCATCGAAAGCGTCGCGATGAGGATAAGATTCCGTGCAACTATAAGAATTCCGAAAAAAACATTCCGACAACCAGCCACTCCGCGCCATTGATAGCCAAAAACTTTTTGTTGAAGTTTTTTTTATTCCAACCGACTCTTGCACTCATCGAGACGGTTTCGATGGTGATGACAGTTCCGTAAAGTATGAAGAACACCTTGAAATTCTTCATATTATTTTCTGGAAATTCGAAGAACTAAAATTTATTTTTCCGTGTGACTTTGAATTTTGAAAAAAAAAATCGATCTGTCTCGATGAGGGGAAGATTCTGAAAAGAAAAGAAATTGGCGATTTTTTTTTCAGAAAATAGCTAGCGCTAATCGCACATGTTGGCAAATGTTA
The DNA here is from genome assembly GCA_948329865.1 of Linaria vulgaris. Classification (NCBI taxonomy): domain Eukaryota; kingdom Viridiplantae; phylum Streptophyta; class Magnoliopsida; order Lamiales; family Plantaginaceae; genus Linaria; species Linaria vulgaris. The sequence goes on from OX415250.1 coordinate 65,946,865, forward strand.
TGTGGGAGAGCGCTAATAAAAATTCTAGGTGGTGTAATTGCGAAACTGGTCATACATATATTTTGACTAATTATATACATATGCCGCTTATCAATCTCAGACTCCTGCTATAAATATTGAATAATTTCCCCTCAACACGAAACACACACACACTCTTAAGTACCTCTTATTAAGAGAGAAAATTAAGCGCGCTCAAGTGCTCAACGAGATGGAAAGCAATTCACAAGCACCTGTTTTCATAATCATATTCTTACTATCACTAAACATTATTTCTGCGGCACCCGCAACTTCCACCACCAACAACAAATTCATCAGAAAATCATGCTCCGCCACAACTTACCCTTCGCTGTGCTACTCCTCCCTGTCCGTCCACGCTGCCACCATCCAACAAAATGCTAAACTCCTCGCCCATGCTGCCCTCTCCGTCAGCCTCAACACCGCGGGGTCCACCTCCGCTGACATTGTCAGGATCTCGCGCGCCGCCAGCATGTCCGCACGTGAGGTCGGCGCAATGAGGGACTGCATGCAGGAGCTCGCTGACTCATTGGAGGAGCTACAGCGGTCTTTGGCGGAGATGAACCGAGTGATCAAAGGGAGCTCTGATTTCGGGATGATGATGAGCAACGTTCAGACATGGGTCAGCGCCGCGTTGACCGATGAAGACACGTGCATGGATGGGTTCGCTGGGAAAATTATGAATGGCGGCGTTAAGACGGAGGTCAGGCGGCGGATTTTGAATGTTGTGCATATGACTAGCAATGCCTTGGCTCTCATCAACAGTTACGCTGCCCTCCACGGTTAAACTTTCGCCGTTATAATTTTGATGAATATTATTTGTTATATAGTGAGAAAATTATATTGTGTGTAATTGCTACTGTTATCTGTCTTATAAAAGAGCCATTGCGGTTTTATTAAGGTAAAATATTGTCTATAGTTTATACCTAAGTGTGGCCTTACATATTTTTTTGTTTTGGACATATATAATTTAGTTTGTCCTTTTGTAAGACGTATTATTTAATTTACTGGTACTTGAGAAAACCGTATTTATTTGAGTGTCACTACAACAATGCTTCCATATACCAGGCAGAAATGGGAGGCGATTAAGGGCTACCAACAGTAGTTTGTGATATAGGAGCCGAATCCAGGCCTTCAAACGTCCAGGAGGCCCAAATTCGCCTCTTATCTCCATTAAGCTGACACCCCAATCAAATAGATCCACTCAAATCCCGCCACGTGGTGGGAGGCGAATATATGCCTCCCATAATTCGTAAATAAAAAAAAATATAAAAAATCACTTAATGGTCAAACTTGTTTTAAAATATATATATATATATATATATTATAATGTGGTGGGAGGCGACTAATTGCCGCCCATTTTAAAAAATAAAATAAAAATAATAATAATTTTTATATGTAGGCGCCAAAAACAGTAAGTACAAAATTTCAATTTTTCCCCAAGTCAATGAATATTTTATCTTTATAGTTAAATTAACAAAAACTATTAATACTTTGGTATAATTATATTTGGAATTACACGCTTAATTAGTGTTTTTATAGGATTGGTAAAAGAAAAAATCTAATTCGGATATTTCTTTAACTTTTTTATAATTACATAAACCCCCCGTTTATTTGTTTATCGTATTTCGTTACTTCGTTTTGGACGAGATTTGGAATGGCACGCTTAATTAGCGTTTTCAAAGGATTGGTAAAAGAAAAAACTTAATTGGATATTTCTTTAACTTTTCTATAATTACATATTCTTCCAGTTTATTTATTTATCGTATTTCGTTACTTCGTTTTAGACAAGATTTGGAATGACACGCTTAATTAGTGTTTTCAAAGGATTGGTAAAACGAAAGTCAGGCATATTGTGGACACAACAATGCGGCTGAAGGCCCAGAAATATTTCAAGACGACACACCTCCACTTTTCATATTGGATGTTGACCTAACCTCGTACCACATTCGTAATTTAGCAGACAATGAACTCGAAAACGTGGCCGAGGATCCGGTGATTCATCGAAATTAAGGTGAAGAAGAAGATGATGAAGGAGAAGAGGATGAGGAAGAACTTGATGAGGATGACACCGAAATGCAGGATGATTATAGTGATCCTTCTTATGAATAGTTTGTTTTGCTCTACTATGCAATAATAATCGTCATTTAAATTTGTAGTGCAACCGTTAATCTTTGATGACACTTTATTTTCATAAATGATTTTTACACCTTGAAAACAATTGGGGAATAAAATATAAATATACCAAAGTTTCAAAATACCTTAAAAACAACTCCAAATTCAATGATTTTTTTCCAAAATCCGAATTATGATAATTATGTGAATTCCATAAATTTTCATGAAAAACGGAGTAACGGTTGACGATAAAGAAATAATTGGGGGGAAAAATATAAATATACCAAAGTTTGAAAACACCTTAAAACAACTCAAAATTCAATGAAGTTTTTCCGAAATCCGAATTATGATAATTATGTGAGTCCCGTAAGTTTTCATGAAAAACGGAGTAACGGTTGACGATAAAGAAATAATGAGGGGGGGGGGGGGGGTATAAATATACCCAAGTTTGAAAACACCTTAAAAACAACTCCAAATTGAATGATTTTTTTCTGAAATCCGAATTGTGATAATTATGTGAGTCCCGTAAATTTTCATGGAAAACTATGAAAACACTAATTAAGCGTGTAATTCCAAATCTCGTCCAAAACGAAGTAACGAAATACGATAAACACATAAACGGTGGGTTTATGTAATTATAGAAAAGTTAAAGAAATATCCGAATTAAGTTCTTTCTTTCACCAATCATTTGAAAATACTAATTAAGCGTGTCATTCCAAATCTCGTCCAAAACGAAGTAACAAAATACGATAAACACATAAACGGGGGGTTTATGTAATTATAGAAAAAGTTAAGGAAATATACGGATTAAGTTCTTTCTATTACCAATCCTTTAAAAACACTAATTAAGCGTGTAATTCCAAATCTCGTCCAAAACGAAGTAACGAAATACGATAAAGAAATAAACGGGGGGGGGGGGGGGGGGGGAGTTATGTAATTATAAAAAAGTTAAAGAAATATCCGAATTAAATTTTTTCTTTTACCAATCCTTTGAAAACACTAATTAAGCGTGTCATTCCAAATCTCGTCCAAAACGAAGTAACGAAATACGATAAACAAATAAAGAGGGGGTTTATGTAATTATAGAAAAGTTAAAGAAATATTCGAATTAAGTTCTTTCTTTTACCAATCCTTTGAAAACACTTATTAAGCGTGTCATTCCAAATCTCGTCCAAAACGAAGTAACGAAATACGATAAATATATAAACGGGGGGTTTATGTCATTACAGAAAAGTTAAAGAAATATCCGGATTAAGTTCTTTCTTTTACCAATCCTTTGAAAACACTAATTAAGCGTGTCATTTCAAATCTCGTCCAAAACGAAGTAACGAAATACGATTAACATATAAATGGGGGGTTTATGTAATTATAGAAAAGTTAAAGAAATATCCGGATTAAGTTCTTTCTTTTAGCAATCCTTTGAAAACGCTAATTAAGCGTGTCATTCCAAATCTCGTCCAAAACGAAGTAACGAAATACGATAAACACATAAACGGGCGGTTTATGTAATTATAGAAAAGTTAATGAAATATCCGGATTAAGTTCTTTATATTACCAATCCTTTGAAAATACTAATTAAGCGTGTCATTCCAAATCTCGTCCAAAACGAAGTAACGAAATACGATAAACACATAAACGGGGGGTTTATGTAATTATAGAAAAGTTAAAGAAATATCCGAATTAAGTTTTTTCTTTTAGCAATCCTTTGAAAACACTAATTAAGCGCGTCATTCCAAATCTCGTCCAAAACGAAGTAACGAAATACGATAAACAAACATTATAATATAAAATACTATACCTCTTTTCAACCCTAAACCCTAAACCCTAAACCATATAAACCCTAAACCCTAAACCATATAAACCCTAAACCCTATCCTTAAAACCTATAGACAACATAGTTCTAACTTGTATTTTCATACATAAAGGTTGTAAAACACCTTCAATCCTTAATTTTTTAACCATACACTTAGATATGTAAAATAGGAGTGTTCCTCCAAATTTCGTACAAAACGGAATGTCGGATGATGTTTAAAAAAAATTGAGAAGAAAGCGCAATTATACAAAAGATGCAAAACAACTTCAAATTCAGTTTTTTCTTGAACAACTATTTTCACAACACTAATGAGGCATGTAAATTCAAATTTTATCGACAAATGGAGAAACAAAACACGTTTAAAATATATTTGTGGACAAAAATGTAATTAAGTTTTTTTATAAGTATGGGTTCTAATGGAAACCAATTAATGGGAACTAAATATTTAGTTCCCATTGGCACCAATAATTGAGGAAGGCGTACAAAAATAGCTAGCCAGTAACAAGAACCAAAATAGCAAGCAATGGGAACCGAAATTTCGTTCCCATTGCGGATACTTTTCTATATATACCAACCTATCTCTCCCACACATTTCAAACCAAATAAATAACATTACATACCTCTTAAAGTTCGAATTCTGCAGATCTAATGAAACACATATAATTTTGTTTTGATACAAAACAAGAGGCAATTTATGATTTTTTTTCTTCTTTGAGATGTGCAACAATGGAAGAAAATGAAATCTAAAATGGTGGATTGAGGCTAAGGTCAATGTTACAATTTTCATAATTTTTTTTTTTTTTTTTTAATTTGGGAGGCGAATTTTCGCCTCCCATCAACAAAACCACGATCCGCGTGACACTAAGATGTGCACATCTGTACCGTTAAACTTTCTCAATACGCAGATCTATACGGTTAGATTTCCACTATCCTGGTCAGAGATTGAAGGCGATTTTTCGCCTCCCACCTCTGATAAAAATTATAAATCTGCGATTTTCCCACAGAACATTCACAATCTTCCAACAATTTTCCCCACTCAAAAATTACAAATACATTTCTTTTGCTAGTTATTACAAATAATAGTTTCAATTTGTGGCATGTTACAAGGATTAATGCAAGATGAAGATGGAGTTCCTATTTTTTTTTTTATAGCTAGCTAGTTTATTCAAGACCACAATAAAAAGCTTTTCTAGGATTTAATATGTAATAAATTGGAATATAATGATGTATCTTGCAAACTAATTTGGCTTGTATTTTTTTATTTACATGTCATAGTATTTAATAAATGTAACTAATTAATTTGATGATATTATATGAATCTCGTCATTTTATTATGTTAATGATTATTTTTTGAAGAAATATATATGTTTGTAAATTAAACATGTGGTGTATTTTTTATTTTTAATTCTTAATTTCAAATATAATTCTTTCATTATCACAGAAGAATTAAAACAATTTTGGGGGAATATGAAATTTGCTGAAAATTTTAAGCGGCAAAATTAAAGAATTTTGGGGGAATGAAATTTGGTAAAAAAAAAATGAAGCGGCAAATTTTGCCGCTTTTTTTTTTTCACAAATCTGAAAACTGTTGGAGGCGATTAATCACCTCCAACATTTTTTATTTTTTTAAAAATAATTAAATATCCTCCAACCATTCTCATATTTTTACAATAATTAGAAGCCAAACTATATTTAAATGATAGATTAAATATAGGAGGCGAATAATCGCCTCCCACCGTTCTCACATTTTTGCATTATATTTAAATGATAAAATAATTATAAGAGGCGATAGATAGCCTTCCACCGCAATATAACATACTAAATAGACGTTTGACCACACTTAAACTGCAGTGGAGTAATCGCCTCCCATCCCTAAATATAGGAGGCGATTTATCCACTCCCACGCGCCTTCAGCGTTTTGATGGCAAATAATCGCCTCTTATATGGTAAAAGGCGCCCATATAAGAGGCAAGCGGTGGCTGGCACTTAATCGCCTCCTATTATTTATATAAGAGGCGATTACGGGGATATAGGAGGCCATTCCTCGCCTCCTATATACAAGAATTGTTGTAGTGTTGTGCATTTTATATACAAATTTTACTATTATATTTAAGAAGTTTGAATTGCATGCAAGCCTAATTATAATATCTCTAGAACATAATATCGTTTGTTTCTACATTCATATATATAGTTTAATTTTACTTATATATATATATATATATATATATATATATATATAAGCTGACATTCTAAATCAAAAGGCATAAAATACGAAAACTCGCTTTCTAAACTATTCGGATCCTAAAACATTAAGGACTCGTTTGTTTTCTTGAAAACGGGGAAAAGAAAAAATAAAAGAGAAAATGAGAGAAAACAAGAATTTTCATAAAATTTTGTAAGGAAAATTAAAAATTTCCTTTATTTTTCAGGTGTTTGGCTAATACTGATTTACCAGGAAAATTTTCTAGGCTTAGATAATTACGTTATACTTTCATCTCTTTTCCAAATATTTTCTTTCTTTGTCTGAAAAATCTCAAATTGCCAAACAGTGGGAAGAAAGATATTTTCTCATTTTTTTTTCTTTTCTCCCATGATTCTGGGAAACAAACGGGGCCTAAAATGGAAAAAAAGAGAAAAAAGACAATGGGATGCGATATTTTCGCATCCTATTCACTAGTTGTGGCCCGTTGCCTGAAAACGCCTTGTCCACTACAAGAAAATCATTTATGGTAACAAACGTCGATTTTGTTACAAAAACAAAGGTAATTGTAACAAAATTAGAGTTTTGTTACCAAAAACTATGATTCGGTAACAAAGTATATCGGTTTGTTACCAAAAGTTTAATTTTGTTACAGTAAGTGTAGTTTTGGTAACAAATTAAAGGATTTGTTACAAAAGGAAGAGTTTTGTTACCAAAAAATCCACCTTTGATAACAAGGTAAGAGTTTTGTTACCAAATCCAAACTTAGTTACAAGTGTATGTATTTACTATTTAGTACCATTTTTTTTTCATTAAAATCAATGAAGTTACTAAAAGTCCGACTTGAATAAAATGGAATAACTTTTTGGCAAAAAAAAAAAAATTTTTTTGCCCCAAAATTATAAGGTCGTCGCGTGGAGTGTGAGAATTCATGTATTTAAGTTAAAATGAAATACGTAAGAAATATAATATACATGAATAATATATAAAATCATAAAAGGCCCATGATTAACAAATAGAGGACCTATGAGTTGGTCGTTCTTGGACAATGAAATCCCCATATGAATCGTGTTGTTCTTGTTCTCAAGTATTACTATTAGGAGAGAGTTGCATGATACTAATATTGACGTTGAACCGAATCTTGTAAAGAAGAAAATTGGAATCCACGAGATAATTTTTTTATTTTATAAATATAATGTCAAAAGTCTAGTGAATGATGATGACCAATGATGTTTATACGGCTCTAGCGGGATCTGTCCTTTAAGTTTTTATAAGTCATTTCCTAAGACGGAAGCTTGACTAGAAAGATGCTTAGTGGGGCAAAGAGATTCGAAGATTGCTAGTTTAACGAAAAAAAAAGAAATAATCAATAATTGAAAACAGCTAATATAATTAGAAAAAGAAACAAAATGCCAACTTAAAAGGAAAATCTACTGCTAAAATTAACCCCGTGATAAAGCTAATTGACCTTGTAACTATGTTGAGAATAAGTTTTAGAGCATGATATTAGCACGTCGTGGGATCGCTTACAAATAGAGCACTCGGAGACGTTGAATATGATGTTATAGGCTAAAAATAGAAGGATCGAGTAAAGGCTAAAACAATTGTTCCTTGACTCTTTTTCTATCAAGTAGCAATAGAAGAAGCTATAAGAAACACGACCATACGCATAAACCTCTTCTAGGGGCGCTGCCGCAGAATTTCATTCAACATACGCACTGTTCTTATAGAACTACCCGCGCTTTCACATCTTCTTAACCCCAAATTGCGGGGGAGAGGACATGTTCTTTTTTCGCTGGGTACTCTGGAGCACAGATCTAATGCAGATGGAGTAGGGCCTGTAGATTATAGGATGAGATCACATGGCTACGAACCAAAATGTTGGGGTTTTGTATCCATCGTCGCCCACAACCGGTCTAAGAAGTATTAAAATAGGAAAATTATATAAAATTTACATGAACCAAAGTTGAAAGTTCCAATCATGATGATGTTAGGATTGTGGAGCCCGAATAGTGAAGACGAAGAGATGGACGTCGGGATTGGAGGACCTGAACAGCAAAAATATATGTTGTATGTTATTTGTAATCACTCATCATCATCATAGTTGAGATCTTGGCTTGGATCACCCCCATAGTTAATCGTAGACGAACTGAGTAAATAAATTGTGTCTAGTTTTCTTTCATTATTTATCACTTTATATGCATGTTGTGAATTACTCCGTTCGTGGTTAGTTCTCCTTCTTCTCTTAAAAATGCATACTTCAAGTGTGAATTCAAAGGTTTTAAATCTAATTTTGGTGGTTTTATCAATGATGGTTGTTTTTCTTCGCCTTCCAACTCAATTTGTTCTTTACTGTAAACCGAGTTAATTGATGTTGTGTCTTCTCAAAATTATTGACTTCCTCTCTATATTCTGCATTATCGTGTGCCTGTTCTATAGAACTTACAAGGCCTGCACGGAAAGGATCATCAATAATAATTTGGTTTTTGGGGGTTTCAATAGATTCATTGGCAACACCAACTACATAGCATTCCTCTAGAATGACTTGAGAACAATGTGATTAACACTCCCTAACATTTTACTTTCAATGTAATTAGCAATATCATTACTAGTGGTTAACCAAATCTGATTGGTCTTTTCTCATCAATTCCCTTATGAATATTACTTGTTGAACGGGATGCACTATCAACTGGTTTGCATCTGAATCTCTCTGATGTTAGATAGCAATTACATCACCTTTCCTTATTGTATCAACTCTTGGCTATTCTAGTTCTAGATGTAGATGGTGGTTCCCTAATATACACTATTTAAGGTGATGTCTGATATAATTTCCTTTACTCAAACTTCATTAAGTGGTAAACTACATCTTCTTATTTTCTTCCTCTAAATTTGTAGACAATTACTTTATCTTCCACGAGTCCTTGAACATGTGTAGGAAACCCGTCTGCCGAATCATCTACACAGTGTTCAAATCTGTTATTTCTTGATACTTATATTCTTCACAGTAGTTAAGCTCTCCACAATCCTTGATACATAGGTTGACCAAGATCTATTGATTATTGAGATGTACCTAACAATTTCGTCGATTCTTTTTGTGTCAGTCATCATCCACCTTTGGCCACTGCTCTTTGTTTGAGTAGATCCACTAACCTTTCCTCTAAGGCTGGTTTACGTGTTGCGTTGATGATCCCTCGTAGTTCTCCTTATTCTCTTAAAAAGGCATACATCAAGTGTGGCAAAAGTTTTAAATCTAGTTTTGGTGGTTTTACCAATGATGGTTGATTCTCTTCTTCTCTCAACACTATTGGTTCTTTCCTATAAACCAAGTGAATTGATGTGGTGTCTTCTCAAAATTATTGACATCCTCTCTATATTCTGTATTATCGTGTGCTCCTTCTATAGATATTACAAGATAAGCATTGAAAGGATCATCATAATAATGTCGTTTTTGGGTTTCTATAGCTTACTTGACAACGTCAACTACATAGCTTTCCTTATGCTCGATCAGGTGTTGGAATAACGGTATCATGTCAAAGTTAACAACTTAATCATTAACTCTTAACATGTTATTTTTAGCATAATTAGTAATAGCATTACTAGTGGCTAACCCAATATGATCGGCCTTTCCTTATCTCTCGTGTCAAGAATAACAATATCACCATGTACAATTCCTTTAACAAATTTAATTAAGTTGTCTTCAGCTCTACCGTTTGGTACTCTAGTTGATCTGCCAACTAGTTCTAATATAACCTTCGTAGGTTGCTAATTTTTAAGTCTTAAGCGTTTATAAGTTGTTAATGGCGTAACATTCACACTAGCTCCAAAATCGATTAAAGTAGAAGTATGAAAAAGTATCACTTGTATTGATGCCAGTATTTATTCCACATCATCTAAAAATTCTTCTTTGTAATATTGAACTTTCACTAGTTGTACTAAGATTTACTCATATGGTTGAAGAGGTGTTCACTGGTTGTAGTCAGCTAGGCCTTTCGCTTTGATGGAAGTCCTTGGGGCGTAAGAGATATCATACTCTGTTAGGTCTACGGCCCATTTTATTAGCCTCCCATAGGTCTCGGGTTTGTTGAGAATTGCCCGTAATGGGTGCTTGGTCAAGACAGTGATTGGATGGGAGAGGAAATACGGGCGCAATTTTTGTGCAGTGGTGATCAAAGTTAAAACAAGTTTTTTTGTCAGGGTATACCTGGTTTTGGCTCCGAGAAGGGTTTTGCTAACATAGTAGACCAGATGATGTTCCCCGTCTTGCTCTTTGACTAGGACCGCCCCGATGACTTCCTCTCCGACGGATAAGTACACGAAAAGCTCTTCTTGGGGTGAAGGCTTGACCAGTAGGGGTGGCCTCACCATGTAGCTTTTTAATTCTTTGAGAGCTTCCTCGCATTGCGCGGTCCAGTGAAATTCTTTAATATTCCGAAGGACTTTGAAGAAAGGGAGTCCCTTCTCCGCAGATTTAAAGACAAACCGGCTGAGGGAGGCCATTCGTCCGGCCAGCTTTTGCACATCTTTTTCTGTTTTCGGAGTGGGTAACCCTATGATTGCTTCGGCTTTCTCGGGGTTAATTTCTATTCCCTTTTCGGTAACCATGAATCCCAGGAATTTTCCTCCTCGAATGCCGAATGAGCATTTCCTCGGATTTATCTTCATTCTAAAGTGGTCCATAATAACCAGCGCTTTCCGCAGATCCTCGGGATGATCTTTCGCCGAGCGACTTTTGACGACCGTGTCATCCACGTACACTTCGACTGTTTTTCCGATGAGCCCCACAAACATGAGGCTTACCAACCGCTGATAGGTGGCTCCGGCATTCTAAAGTCCAAAAGGCATTACCAAATAGCAGAAGGTACCTGTGTCCGTAATAAAGCTGGTTTTGTCTTGGTCAAGAAATGCCATCGGAATTTGGTTGTACCCCTGGTCTCCGTCGAGGGTCGACAAGAGTGCACAGCCGGCGGTAGAGTCCACGAGTAAGTCTATGCTTGGTAGTGGATAGCAATCCTTCGGGCAAGCTACGTTGAGGTTGTTAAAATCCACGCACATCCTCCATCTTCCTCCCAACTTGGGGACTAGAACCACATAGGCTAGCCATTCGGGATATATGACTTCTCGGATTTGCCTTAGATTAAGGAGCCTCTGAATCTCCGATCGAATGATTTTGTTGCGCTCGAGGTCCCATTTTCCTCTTCTTTTGTTGAATATGTTTGGCCCCTGGCTTCACATTAAGGAAGTGCTGGCAAACTTTGTTGCTAATTCGCCCGGGCGGTCCTCCTTCCCATGCGAAGAGGTGGCAAAATTCTTTTAGGACTAAAGTCAGTTGGGTTTCCAGCTCAAGCTCCATATTTGTACCCATCTTGGCCACCCTTTCAGGGTTTCCTTCCACAAGTTCCACCATTTTGAGTTCTTCGATGGGTTGAACTCGGGCTTTTTCTGTTTTTTGCTTTTTGCTGCTGTCGGGGGGATTTCATCTTCCTCATGGGCCAGAGCATTCATACCGCATTCCCTGGCTCTAGCTTGATTTCCTCGGAGTTTTCCGATGCCGGATAAAGTAGGAAATTTTACCTTAAGGTGAAAGGTAGAGGGAATCGCTTTGAACGTCCGAATGGAAGGTCTTCCGCATATGGCGTTGTACGTCCTTGACGACACTTCCACCACCCAAAATCTGGTGGGTTCCGTTCTTCGAAGGGCTCCTTCTCCCCACGACATCGGGAGCATCACAGTCCAAAGGGTATTGCAGGCTTCTCCAGAAAAACCTACTAGAGGGACCTCAGCCACCTCCAATCGCTCCCTTTTTAATCCCATGGCAAGATATGTGGGCAGAAATAGGACGTCTACAGAGCTGCCAGTATCTATAAGGATATGTCGGATCTCGAATCCATAAATAGTGGTTTCAATGACCAAAGAGTCTTCGTGGGGGTAAATTATACCCTTTAGGTCTTCGGGCCCAAAAGTGATACTAGGTAGTCTTGCCCATTGAGCGGAGCATACAGGTAGCCCTTGCTCCATTCGTCTTGCTTCTTTCAGGTATTTCTTCTTCTTACCCTGGGGTTTCATTGAGATGTCTCCTCCCTAATCATGCTAATCGTCCGTCCCGATAGGGGGTTATCTTCGTACAATTCAGGGGGAAGAGGTAGGTTACGGTATCCAGTGGTCCTTTCTCGTGATCTTTGCTGATGCACGATAGTTCCTTCCTGGGATGATCTCTGATGCCCCATAGTTCTCTCTCGGGAGCTTCGCCGTCGTTCCACAGTCTTTTCTATTGAACGCCGGCTAGGGCCGGCTCATTCTGATTCTCATCGGGACCTTTTCCACACATTCGTCTTGGCTTCCCCGGAATTGTAGGGTATCTAGGAGGCAGAGTATCTCTCTTTGTAGGGTAGTACACTCCTCAGTGGTGTGTCCATATGTTTTATGGAATTTACAATACTTACCCGTGTCTTTGTCTTTGTTGGGGAATTTGGCCGATCGGGGCCAGCATAAGTCTTCGTTGCCTTTCATCGGAGGAAGGGGTACGGGTCTGAGAAATTTCTTGAATACCTCACCCTCGTCTTTCCGATGGGGTGGTTTTCCCTTCTTGCCCTTCTCTTTGGCCTTCGCCTCCCGTTCCACACGCTCGTTTTGTTCGTTGTCGTTGTTCTCCATACGTCTCTTCGTATTGTCTGCTTCTTCCATAGGAATGTACGTTTTGGCTTGCTGCATAAGTCCATTCATGTCCGCGACATGGTTCCCCATTAGCTATCGAAAGAATTCTCCAGCTCGGAGCCCCTACGTCAATATGTCGGCCATGATGGTCGGGCTGACAATCGAAACATCCAACGCTTCGTCTGTGAAACATTTTATGTATCCTCGCAGGGGTTCATCATGTGTGGCAGATTTAGGATACCGCCGATTACAGGAAAACTGCCTTACAAATAAGTGCGCCAATTGGTCGAAGTTAGCCACATAGTTAGGCAGGAGGTGAGTAAACCAAGCTTGGGCCCGTCCTCCGAGGGTAACAGGGAACACACGGCAAAGAACATGGTCAGGGGCGGAAGATAGGTCCATTCCGACCCGATATTGCTGGATGTGATCTCGTGGATCTCTTCCATCAACTTCACCGGTGCATAAAGGTACGTTAACAGGCCGCATCCCGGAGGGGATCGGGGCGGAGGCGATTTCAGGGATAAAGGGGGAGGTTTTAAACGTAGTATCCTCCTTAGGAACCATAGTTTTCTTGAGATCCCCCATCTCCCTTCGTAGACCTTCAAGTACTTCTCATAAGGTTTGGTCTTCATTCGGGAAGGAGAGGGGCGTAGGGCGGTACAAGGGGTGGGGTCATTCTTCCCTTTGAGCTACTTTTGGGGTCTCTGGGTAATCGTAGCGTGTCTGCGATCTTCGAGGGGTTTCCCAATACCACGAGACAAGGGGTAGGGCTCTCTCTTGTGTGGGGTTTACCTTCTTCTGAGGGATAATATCCTTGGTGTGGAGATTCTGGGATCCCTTCCCGAGGATTCTCCAACCCCCGCGGGTTGATCCGCGTTGTGGTCTCCACTAGTTTCTCGAAAACATATCGGGAAACATTTATAAAATCCCTTTCATCAGGCCAACGATTTGACACGGTTTCTTCCGAGTCGCCTTGATAGGCCGGGTGGCTTTCATTGTGGAATAAATTTTCCATAATAGGTTTCGCTTGGTTGAACACGCTCGAGGACAGATTCTATGGCGTTCTCACAGACGGCACCATTTTGTTAACTGGTTTGGAATTATACCTTAATTAACTGAATTATTTTTGGGTCGGAACGCCTCTGTCCGTGGCTCAAAAAAGTTGATGCTATTATGAGAAAAATTACGAGAATATCCTTCCTTTATTCACTGAACTTCACTCCCAAGTTTCATATGTGTGATTGTGTCTGTCTTTTTTCCAACTTACCCCCTCTCCTTATATAGGACTTTTTAGAAGTAGGTGTCGTTATGCATGTGTTTGCATGTCTGTACACGTGTCGAAATATGTGTAAAAGGATAAGATAAGGTATATCTTTAATCTACTAGGCGCTGACTAGGATGATCCTAGCTTCTTCTGAGGGCTCTTCTTTCCTCTGATAGGTATTATTCGTGGTTTCTGTCTTCCGAGGGGTCGTAGTTTTAACAGTGACTTGATGGGCAAGTTTAGGATGTTCTTCTGGTGATATTGCCACTCCGATAGGGGTTTATTCTTGCGTAGTTTTTTCTGAATATGTGCTCTGAGGAGTGTTTCCGTCCGTGATTTGGACTTCGAGGGCTGTTTTGTCCTCATGGAGTAGTGATTTCTTGTCCAGGTTCTCGTATTGTGCCTTCCAATGGCTTCTGTGTTTAGATCTGGCTTTGTTCTTTTGATTTGGCCTTTGCAGTGATGTTCCGAGGGCAGTGTATTCTCGTGTTGTCTTGAGTACGTTCTCTGAGGGGAAATTCTGTATGTGATGTGCGCTCTGAGGCATTGGTTGCCGTCATAGGGTAGTGCCTTCCCACTTGGGTTATCGCAATGAGCATCGTGGCCATTTCTGGGTTTCGGTAAGTCGTTATTCTTTAGTTTGGCCTTCGGGATTAATGCTCTGAGGGTATCTTCTGAGTGGGGAGTGTTCAGTAAGGAAGTATTCTCGTAATTTTTGGGACTCGGAAGTCCGTTGTGGTCCTGCTTGGCGCATTGATGGATATCGGATTCACGCGGGTCCATCGAGGTTCACTCTTTTTTCGATGCCGCGTTTCTTCATTCATCGTGACTTTCCAAGGGACATTTTAGTGCTTCTTCGGGTGCCACATCATGCTGCTTCAGGTTAGTGACCGAGCGGATTTAGTGACGTCTGAGCGGCTTTCTCATCGGGACGTATGCTCATCGTCGGGAGTGTGTCGATAATATCGCCTTAGGTTTAATCCCTAGATTAGGGTTAACCTTTTGTTTAATTCCCTTGATCCCTTATCTATTTATCCTAGGGTTAACACTAGTTCATTTTGTTAACAGGTTTGGAATTATACCCAAATTAACTGAATTATTTTTGGGTCAGAACGCCTCTGTCCGTGGCTCAAAAAAGTTGACGCTATTATGAGAAAATTTACGAGAATATCCTTCCTTTATTCACTGAACTTCACTCCCAAGTTTCATATGTGTGATTGTGTTTGTCTTTTTTCCAGCTTACCCACTCTCCTTATATTGGGCTTTTTAGGAGTAGGTGTCGTTATGCATGTGTTTGCATGTGTGTACACGTGTCGCAATATGTGTAAAAGGATAAGATAAGGTATATCTTTAATCTACCAGGCGCTGACTAGGATGATCTTAGCTCCTTCCGAGGGCTCTTCTTTCCTCCGATAGGTATTATTCGTGGTTTCTGTCTTCCAAGGGGTCGTAGCTTTAACAGTGACTTGATAGGCAAGTTTAGCATGTTCTTCTGGTGATATTACCACTCCGATAGGGGTTTATTCTTGCGTAGTTGTTTATGAATATGTGCTCCGAGGAGTGTTTCTGTCCGTGATTTGGACTTCGAGGGCTGTTTTGTCCTCGTGGAGTGGTGATTTCTTGTCCAGGTTCTCGTACTGTGCCTTCCAATGGCTTCTGTATTTAGATCTGGCTTTGTTCTTTTGATTCGGCCTTTGGAGTGATGTTCCGAGGGCAGTTTATTCTCGTGTTTTCTTGAGTACGTTCTCCGAGGGGAAATTCTGTCTGTGATGTGCGCTCTGAGGGATTGGTTGCTGTCATAGGGTAGTGCCTTCCCACTTGGGTTATCGCAATGAGCATCGTGGCCATTTCTGGGTTTCGGTAAGTCGTTATTCTTCAGTTTGGCCTTCGGGATTAATGCTCTGAGGGTATCTTCTGAGTGGGGAGTGTTCAGTAAGGAAGTATTCTCGTAATTTTTGGGACTCGGAAGTCCGTTGTGGTCCTGCTTAGCGCATTGATGGATATCGGATTCACGCGGGTCCATCGAGGTTCACTCTTTTTTCGATGCCGCGTTTCTTCATTCATCGTGACTTTCCAAGGGACATTTTAGTGCTTCTTCGGGTGCCACATCATGCTGCTTCAGGTCAGTGACCGAGCGGATTTAGTGACGTCTGAGCGGCTTCCTCATCGGGACGTATGCTCATCGTCGGGAGTGTGTCGATAATATCGCCTTAGGTTTAATCCCTAAATTAGGGTTAACCTTTTGTTTAATTCCCTTGATCCCTTATCTATTTATCCTAGGGTTAACACTAGCTCATTTTGTTAACAGGTTTGGAATTATACCCAAATTAACTGAATTATTTTTGGGTCAGAACGCCTCTGTCCGTGGCTCAAAAAAGTTGACGCTATTATGAGAAAATTTACGAGAATATCCTTCCTTTATTCACTGAACTTCACTCCCAAGTTTCATATGTGTGATTGTGTTTGTCTTTTTTCCAGCTTACCCACTCTCCTTATATTGGGCTTTTTAGGAGTAGGTGTCGTTATGCATGTGTTTGCATGTGTGTACACGTGTCGCAATATGTGTAAAAGGATAAGATAAGGTATATCTTTAATCTACCAGGCGCTGACTAGGATGATCTTAGTTCCTTCCGAGGGCTCTTCTTTCCTCCGATAGGTATTATTCGTGGTTTCTGTCTTCCAAGGGGTCGTAGCTTTAACAGTGACTTGATAGGCAAGTTTAGCATGTTCTTCTGGTGATATTCCCACTCCGATAGGGGTTTATTCTTGCGTAGTTGTTTATGAATATGTGCTCCGAGGAGTGTTTCTGTCCGTGATTTGGACTTCGAGGGCTGTTTTGTCCTCGTGGAGTGGTGATTTCTTGTCCAGGTTCTCGTACTGTGCCTTCCAATGGCTTCTGTATTTAGATCTGGCTTTGTTCTTTTGATTCGGTCTTTGGAGTGATGTTCCGAGGGCAGTTTATTCTCGTGTTTTCTTGAGTACGTTCTCCGAGGGGAAATTCTGTCTGTGATGTACGCTCTGAGGGATTGGTTGCCGTCATAGGGTAGTGCCTTCCCACTTGGGTTATCGCAATGAGCATCGTGGCCATTTCTGGGTTTCGGTAAGTCGTTATTCTTTAGTTTGGCCTTCGGGATTAATGCTCTGAGGGTATCTTCTGAGTGGGGAGTGTTTAGTAAGGAAGTATTCTCGTAATTTATGGGACTCGGAAGTCCATTGTGGTCCTACTTGGCGCATTAATGGATATTGGATTCACGCGGGTCCATCGAGGTTCACTCTTTTTCCGATGCCACGTTGATATCTTTTCTTCATTCATCGTGACTTTCCAAGGGACGTTTTAGTGCTTCTTCTGGTGCCACGTCATGCTGCTTCAGGTCAGTGACCGAGCGGATTTAGTGTCGTCCGAGGGCTTCCTCATCGTGGTGTATGCTCATCGTCGGGAGTGTGTCGATAATATCGCCTTAGGTTTAATCCCTAGATTAGGGTTAACCTTTTGTTTAATTCCCTTATCTATTTATCCTAGGGTTAACACTAGATCATTTTGTTAACAGGTTTGGAATTATACCCTAATTAATTGAATTATTTTTGGGTCAGAACGCCTCTGTCCGTGGCTCAAAAAAGTTGACTCTATTATGAGAAAAATTACGAGAATATCCTTCCTTTATTCACTGAACTTCACTCACAAGTTTCATATGTGTGATTGTGTCTGTCTTTTTTCCAGCTTACCCCCTCTCCTTATATAGGACTTTTTAGGAGTAGGTATTGTTATGCACGTGTTTGCATATGTGTACACGTGTCGCAATATGTGTAAAAGGATAAGATAAGGTATATCTTTAATCTACGAGGCGCTGACTAGGATGATCTTAGCTCCTTCCGAGGGCTCTTCTTTCCTCGGATAGATATTATTCGTGGTTTCGGTCTTCCGAGGGGTCGTAGCTTTAACAGTGACTTGATGGGCAAGTTTAGGATGTTCTTCTGGTGATATTGCCACTCCGATAGGGGTTTATTCTTGCGTAGTTGTTTCTGAATATGTGCTTCGAGGAGTGTTTCCGTCTGTGATTTGGACTTTGAGGGTTGTTTTGTCCTCGTGGAGTAGTGATTTCTTGTCCAGGTTCTCGTACTGTGCCTTCCAATGGCTTCTGTATTTAGATCTGGCTTTGTTCTTTTGATTCGGTCTTTGGAGTGATGTTCCGAGGGCAGTTTATTCTCGTGTTTTCTTGAGTACGTTCTCCGAGGGGAAATTCTGTCTGTGATGTGCGCTCTGAGGGATTGGTTGCCGTCATAGGGTAGTGCCTTCCCACTTGGGTTATCGCAATGAGCATCTTGGCCATTTCTGGGTTTCGGTAAGTCGTTATTCTTTAGTTTGGCCTTCGGGATTAATGCTCTGAGGGTATCTTCTGAGTGGGGAGTGTTCAGTAAGGAAGTATTCTCGTAATTTCTGGGACTCGGAAGTCCATTGTGGTCCTACTTGGCGCATTAATGGATATTGGATTCACGCGGGTCCATCGAGGTTCACTCTTTTTCCGATGCCACGTTGATATCTTTTCTTCATTCATCGTGACTTTCCAAGGGACGTTTTAGTGCTTCTTCGGGTGCCACGTCATGCTGCTTCAGGTCAGTGACCGAGCGGATTTAGTGTCGTCCGAGGGCTTCCTCATCGTGGTGTATGCTCATCGTCGGGAGTGTGTCGATAATATCGCCTTAGGTTTAATCCCTAGATTAGGGTTAACCTTTTGTTTAATTCCCTTATCTATTTATCCTAGGGTTAACACTAGATCATTTTGTTAACAGGTTTGGAATTATACCCTAATTAATTGAATTATTTTTGGGTCAGAACGCCTCTGTCCGTGGCTCAAAAACGTTGACGCTATTATGAGAAAAATTACGAGAATATCCTTCCTTTATTCACTGAACTTCACTCACAAGTTTCATATGTGTGATTGTGTCTGTCTTTTTTCCAGCTTACCCCCTCTCCTTATATAGGACTTTTTAGGAGTAGGTATTGTTATGCACGTGTTTGCATGTGTATACACGTGTCGCAATATGTGTAAAAGGATAAGATAAGGTATATCTTTAATCTACTAGGCGCTGACTAGGATGATCTTAGCTCCTTCCGAGGGCTCTTCTTTCCTCGGATAGATATTATTCGTGGTTTCGGTCTTCCGAGGGGTCGTAGCTTTAACAGTGACTTGATGGGCAAGTTTAGGATGTTCTTCTAGTGATATTGCCACTCCGATAGGGGTTTATTCTTGCGTAGTTGTTTCTGAATATGTGCTTCGAGGAGTGTTTCCGTCTGTGATTTGGACTTCGAGGGTTGTTTTGTCCTCGTGGAGTAGTGATTTCTTGTCCAGGTTCTTGTACTGTGCCTTCCAATGGCTTCTGTATTTAGATCTGGCTTTGTTCTTTTGATTCGGTCTTTGGAGTGATGTTCCGAGGGCAGTTTATTCTCGTGTTTTCTTGAGTACGTTCTCCGAGGGGAAATTCTGTCTGTGATGTACGCTCTGAGGGATTGGTTGCCGTCATAGGGTAGTGCCTTCCCACTTGGGTTATCGCAATGAGCATCGTGGCCATTTCTGGGTTTCGGTAAGTCGTTATTCTTTAGTTTGGCCTTCGGGATTAATGCTCTGAGGGTATCTTCTGAGTGGGGAGTGTTTAGTAAGGAAGTATTCTCGTAATTTATGGGACTCGGAAGTCCATTGTGGTCCTACTTGGCGCATTAATGGATATTGGATTCACGCGGGTCCATCGAGGTTCACTCTTTTTCCGATGCCACGTTGATATCTTTTCTTCATTCATCGTGACTTTCCAAGGGACGTTTTAGTGCTTCTTCGGGTGCCACGTCATGCTGCTTCAGGTCAGTGACCGAGCGGATTTAGTGTCGTCCGAGGGCTTCCTCATCGTGGTGTATGCTCATCGTCGGGAGTGTGTCGATAATATCGCCTTAGGTTTAATCCCTAGATTAGGGTTAACCTTTTGTTTAATTCCCTTATCTATTTATCCTAGGGTTAACACTAGATCATTTTGTTAACAGGTTTGGAATTATACCCTAATTAATTGAATTATTTTTGGGTCAGAACGCCTCTGTCCGTGGCTCAAAAAAGTTGACTCTATTATGAGAAAAATTACGAGAATATCCTTCCTTTATTCACTGAACTTCACTCACAAGTTTCATATGTGTGATTGTGTCTGTCTTTTTTCCAGCTTACCCCCTCTCCTTATATAGGACTTTTTAGGAGTAGGTATTGTTATGCACGTGTTTGCATGTGTGTACACGTGTCGCAATATGTGTAAAAGGATAAGATAAGGTATATCTTTAATCTACGAGGCGCTGACTAGGATGATCTTAGCTCCTTCCGAGGGCTCTTCTTTCCTCGGATAGATATTATTCGTGGTTTCGGTCTTCCGAGGGGTCGTAGCTTTAACAGTGACTTGATGGGCAAGTTTAGGATGTTCTTCTGGTGATATTGCCACTCCGATAGGGGTTTATTCTTGCGTAGTTGTTTCTGAATATGTGCTTCGAGGAGTGTTTCCGTCTGTGATTTGGACTTTGAGGGTTGTTTTGTCCTCGTGGAGTAGTGATTTCTTGTCCAGGTTCTCGTACTGTGCCTTCCAATGGCTTCTGTATTTAGATCTGGCTTTGTTCTTTTGATTCGGTCTTTGGAGTGATGTTCCGAGGGCAGTTTATTCTCGTGTTTTCTTGAGTACGTTCTCCGAGGGGAAATTCTGTCTGTGATGTGCGCTCTGAGGGATTGGTTGCCGTCATAGGGTAGTGCCTTCCCACTTGGGTTATCGCAATGAGCATCTTGGCCATTTCTGGGTTTCGGTAAGTCGTTATTCTTTAGTTTGGCCTTCGGGATTAATGCTCTAAGGGTATCTTCTGAGTGGGGAGTGTTCAGTAAGGAAGTATTCTCGTAATTTCTGGGACTCGGAAGTCCATTGTGGTCCTACTTGGCGCATTAATGGATATTGGATTCACGCGGGTCCATCGAGGTTCACTCTTTTTCCGATGCCACGTTGATATCTTTTCTTCATTCATCGTGACTTTCCAAGGGACGTTTTAGTGCTTCTTCGGGTGCCACGTCATGCTGCTTCAGGTCAGTGACCGAGCGGATTTAGTGTCGTCCGAGGGCTTCCTCATCGTGGTGTATGCTCATCGTCGGGAGTGTGTCGATAATATCGCCTTAGGTTTAATCCCTAGATTAGGGTTAACCTTTTGTTTAATTCCCTTATCTATTTATCCTAGGGTTAACACTAGATCATTTTGTTAACAGGTTTGGAATTATACCCTAATTAATTGAATTATTTTTGGGTCAGAACGCCTCTGTCCGTGGCTCAAAAACGTTGACGCTATTATGAGAAAAATTACGAGAATATCCTTCCTTTATTCACTGAACTTCACTCACAAGTTTCATATGTGTGATTGTGTCTGTCTTTTTTCCAGCTTACCCCCTCTCCTTATATAGGACTTTTTAGGAGTAGGTATTGTTATGCACGTGTTTGCATGTGTATACACGTGTCGCAATATGTGTAAAAGGATAAGATAAGGTATATCTTTAATCTACTAGGCGCTGACTAGGATGATCTTAGCTCCTTCCGAGGGCTCTTCTTTCCTCGGATAGATATTATTCGTGGTTTCGGTCTTCCGAGGGGTCGTAGCTTTAACAGTGACTTGATGGGCAAGTTTAGGATGTTCTTCTGGTGATATTGCCACTCCGATAGGGGTTTATTCTTGCGTAGTTGTTTCTGAATATGTGCTTCGAGGAGTGTTTCCGTCTGTGATTTGGACTTCGAGGGTTGTTTTGTCCTCGTGGAGTAGTGATTTCTTGTCCAGGTTCTTGTACTGTGCCTTCCAATGGCTTCTGTATTTAGATCTGGCTTTGTTCTTTTGATTCGGTCTTTGGAGTGATGTTCCGAGGGCAGTTTATTCTCGTGTTTTCTTGAGTACGTTCTCCGAGGGGAAATTCTGTCTGTGATGTGTGCTCTGAGGGATTGGTTGCCGTCATAGGGTAGTGCCTTCCCACTTGGGTTATCGCAATGAGCATCTTGGCCATTTCTGGGTTTCGGTAAGTCGTTATTCTTTAGTTTGGCCTTCGGGATTAATGCTCTGAGGGTATCTTCTGAGTGGGGAGTGTTCAGTAAGGAAGTATTCTCGTAATTTCTGGGACTCGGAAGTCCATTGTGGTCCTACTTGGCGCATTAATGGATATTGGATTCACGCGGGTCCATCGAGGTTCACTCTTTTTCCGATGCCGGGTTGATATCTTTTCTTCATTCATCGTGACTTTCCAAGGGATGTTTTAGTGCTTCTTCGGGTGCCACGTCATGCTGCTTCAGGTCAGTGACCGAGCGGATTTAGTGACGTCCGAGGGGCTTCCTCATCGGGCCGTATGCTCATCGTCGGGAGTGTGTCGATAATATCGCCTTAGGTTTAATCCCGAGATTAGGGTTAACCTTTTGTTTAATTCCCATAATCCCTTATCTATTTATCCTAGGGTTAACACTAGCTCATTTTGTTAACAGGTTTGGAATTATATCCTAATTAACTGAATTATTTTTGGGTCAGAACGCCTCTGTCCGTGGGTCAAAAAAGTTGACGTTATTTTGAGAAAATTTACGAGAATATCCTTCCTTTATTCACTAAACTTCACTCCCAAGTTTCATATGTGTGATTGTGTCAGTCTTTTTTCCAGCTTACCCACTCTCCTTATATAGGGCTTTTTAGGAGTAGGTGTCGTTATGCATGTGTTTGCATGTGTGTACACGTGTCGCAATATGTGTAAAAAGATAAGATAAGGTATATCGTTAATCTACTAGGCGCAGACTAGGATGATCTTAGCTCCTTCCGAGGGCTCTTCTTTCCTCCGATAGGTATTATTCGTGGTTTCTGTCTTCCAAGGGGTCGTAGCTTTAACAGTGACTTGATAGGCAAGTTTAGGATGTTCTTCTGGTGATATTGCCACTCCGATAGGGGTTTATTCTTGCGTAGTTGTTTCTGAATATGTGCTCCGAGGAGTGTTTCCGTCCGTGATTTGGACTTCGAGGGTTGTTTTGTCCTCGTGGAGTAGTTATTTCTTTTCCAGGTTCTCGTACTGTGCCTTCCAATGGCTTCTGTATTTAGATCTGGCTTTGTTCTTTTGATTCGGCTTTCGGAGTGATGTTTCGAGGGCAGTTTATTCTCGTGTTGTCTTGAGTACGTTCTCCGAGGAGAAATTATGTCTGTGATGTGCGCTCCGAGGGATTGGTTGCCGTCATAGGGTAGTGCCTTCCCACTTGGGTTATCGCAATGAGCATCGTGGCGAATTTTGGGTTTCGGTAAGTCGTTATTTTTCAATTTGGCCTTCGGGATTAATGCTCTGAGGGTATCTTCTGAGTGGGGAGTGTTCAGTAAAGAAGCATTCTCGTAATTTCTAGGACTCGGAAGTCCATTGTGGTCCTACTTGGCGCATTGATGGATATTGGATTCACGCGGGTCCATCGAGGTTCACTCTTTTTCCGATGCCACGTTGATATCTTTTCTTCATTCATCGTGACTTTCCAAGGGACGTTTTAGTGCTTCTTCGAGTGACACGTCCGAGGTGCTTCCTCATCGGGGCGTATGCTCATCGTTGGGAGTGTGTCGATAATATCGCCTTAGGTTAAATCCCTAGATTAGGGTTAACCTTTTGTTTAATTCCCTTAATCCCTTATCTATTTATCCTAGGGTTAACACTAGCTCATTTTGTTAACAGGTTTGGAATTATACCCTATTTAACTGAATTAATTTTGGGTCGAAACGCCTCTGTCCGTGGTTCAAAAAAGTTGACGCTATTAGGAGAAAAATTACGAGAATATCCTTCCTTTATTCACTGAACTTCACTCCCAAGTTTCATATGTGTGATTGTGTCTGTCTTTTTTCCAGCTTACCCCCTCTCCTTATATAGGACTTTTTAGGAGTAGGTATCGTTATGCACGTGTTTGCATGTGTGTACACGTGTCGCAATATGTGTAAAAGGATAAGATAAGGTATATCTTTAATCTAATAGGCGCTGACTAGGATGATCTTAGCTCCTTCAGAGGGCTCTTCTTTCCTCCGATAGATATTATTCGTGGTTTCTGTCTTCCGAGGGGTCGTAGCTTTAACAATGACTTGATGGGCAAGTTTAGGATGTTCTTCTGGTGATATTGCCACTCCAATAGGGGTTTATTCTTGCGTAGTTGTTTATGAATATGTGCTCCGAGGAGTGTTTCCGTTCGTGATTTGGACTTCGAGGGTTGTTTTGTCCTCGCGGAGTAGTGATTTCTTGTCCAGGTTCTCGTACTGTGCCTTCCAATGGCTTCTGTATTTAGATCTGGCTTTGTTCTTTTGATTCGGCCTTTGGAGTGATGTTCTGAGGGCAGTTTATTCTCGTGTTGTCTTGAGTACGTTCTCCAAGGGGAAATTCTGTCTGTGATGTGGGCTCCGAGGGATTGGTTGCCGTCATAGGGTAGTGCCTTTCCACTTGGTTATCGCAATGAGCATCGTGGCGATTTCTGGGTTTCGGTAAGTCGTTATTCTTCAGTTTGGCCTTCGGGATTAATGCTCCGAGGGTATCTTCTGAGTGGGGAGTGTTCAGTAAAGAAGTATTATCGTAATATTTGGGACTCGGAAGTCTGTTGTGGTCCTGCTTGGCGCATTGATGGATACCGGATTCACGCGGGTCCATCGAGGTTCACTCTTTTTCCGATGCCGCGTTGATATCTTTTCTTCATTCATCGTGACTTTCCAAGGGATGTTTTAGTGCTTCTTCGGGTGCCACGTTCGAGGTGCTTCCTCATCGGGGCGTATGCTAATCGTCGGGAGTGTGTCGATAATATCGCCTTAGGTTTAATCCCTAGATTAGGGTTAACCTTTTGTTTAATTCCCTTATCTATTTATCCTAGGGTTAACACTAGATCATTTTGTTAACAGGTTTGGAATTATACCCTAATTAATTGAATTATTTTTGGGTCAGAACGCCTCTGTCCGTGGCTCAAAAAAGTTGACGCTATTATGAGAAAAATTACGAGAATATCCTTCCTTTATTCACTGAACTTCACTCACAAGTTTCATATGTGTAATTGTGTCTGTCTTTTTTCTAGCTTACCCCATCTCCTTATATAGGACTTTTTAGGAGTAGGTATCGTTATGCACGTGTTTGCATGTGTGTACACGTGTCGCAATATGTGTAAAAGGATAAGATAAGGTATATCTTTAATCTACTAGGCGCTGACTAGGATGATCTTAGCTCCTTCCGAGGGCTCTTCTTTCCTCCGATAGATATTATTCGTGGTTTCTGTCTTCCAAGGGGTCGTAGCTTTAACAGTGACTTGATAGGCAAGTTTAGGATGTTCTTCTGGTGATATTGCCACTCCGATAGGGGTTTATTCTTGCGTAGTTGTTTCTGAATATGTGCTCCGAGGAGTGTTTCCGTCTGTGATTTGGACTTCGAGGGTTGTTTTGTCCTCGTGGAGTAGTTATTTCTTTTCCAGGTTCTCGTACTGTGCCTTCCAATGGCTTCTGTATTTAGATATGGCTTTGTTCTTTTGATTCGGCCTTTGGAGTGATGTTTCGAGGGCAGTTTATTCTCGTGTTGTCTTGAGTACGTTCTCCGAGGAGAAATTATGTCTGTGATGTGCGTTCCGAGGGATTGGTTGCCGTCATAGGGTAGTGCCTTCCCACTTGGGTTATCGCAATGAGCATCGTGGAGAATTTTGGGTTTCGGTAAGTCGTTATTTTTCAGTTTGGCCTTCGGGATTAATGCTCCGAGGGTATCTTCTGAGTGGGGAGTGTTCAGTAAGGAAGCATTCTCGTAATTTCTGGGACTCGGAAGTCCATTGTGGTCCTACTTGGCGCATTGATGGATATTGGATTCACGCGGGTCCATCGAGGTTCACTCTTTTTTCCGATGCCACGTTGATATCTTTTCTTCATTCATCGTGACTTTCCAAGGGACGTTTTAGTGCTTCTTCGAGTGACACGTCCGAGGTGCTTCCTCATCGGGGCGTATGCTCATCGTTGGGAGTGTGTCGATAATATCGCCTTAGGTTAAATCCCTAGATTAGGGTTAACCTTTTGTTTAATTCCCTTAATCCCTTATCTATTTATCCTAGGGTTAACACTAGCTCATTTTGTTAACAGGTTTGGAATTATACCCTATTTAACTGAATTATTTATGGGTCGAAACGCCTCTGTCCGTGGTTCAAAAAAGTTGACGCTATTAGGAGAAAAATTACGAGAATATCCTTCCTTTATTCACTGAACTTCACTCCCAAGTTTCATATGTGTGATTGTGTCTGTCTTTTTTCCAGCTTACCCCCTCTCCTTATATAGGACTTTTTAGGAGTAGGTATCGTTATGCACGTGTTTGCATGTGTGTACACGTGTCGCAATATGTGTAAAAGGATAGGATAAGGTATATCTTTAATCTAATAGGCGCTGACTAGGATGATCTTAGCTCCTTCTGAGGGCTCTTCTTTCCTCCGATAGATATTATTCGTGGTTTCTGTCTTCCGAGGGGTCGTAGCTTTAACAATGACTTGATGGGCAAGTTTAGGATGTTCTTCTGGTGATATTGCCACTCCAATAGGGGTTTATTCTTGCGTAGTTGTTTCTGAATATGTGCTCCGATGAGTGTTTCCGTTCGTGATTTGGACTTCGAGGGTTGTTTTGTCCTCGCGGAGTAGTGATTTCTTGTCCAGGTTCTCGTACTATGCCTTCCAATGGCTTCTGTATTTAGATCTGGCTTTGTTCTTTTGATTCGGCCTTTGGAGTGATGTTCCGAGGGCAGTTTATTCTCGTGTTGTCTTGAGTACGTTCTCCAAGGGGAAATTCTGTCTGTGATGTGGGCTCCGAGGGATTGGTTGCCGTCATAGGGTAGTGCCTTTCCACTTGGGTTATCGCAATGAGCATCGTGGCGATTTCTGGGTTTCGGTAAGTCGTTATTCTTCAGTTTGGCCTTCGGGATTAATGCTCCGAGGGTATCTTCTGAGTGGGGAGTGTTCAGTAAAGAAGTATTCTCGTAATATTTGGGACTCGGAAGTCTGTTGTGGTCCTGCTTGGCGCATTGATGGATACCGGATTCACGCGGGTCCATCGAGGTTCACTCTTTTTCCGATGCCGCGTTGATATCTTTTCTTCATTCATCGTGACTTTCCAAGCGATGTCTTAGTGCTTCTTCGGGTGCCACGTTCGAGGTGCTTCCTCATCGGGGCGTATGCTCATCGTCGGGAGTGTGTCGATAATATCGCCTTAGGTTTAATCCCTAGATTAGGGTTAACCTTTTGTTTAATTCCCTTGTCTATTTATGCTAGGGTTAACACTAGATCATTTTGTTAACAGGTTTGGAATTATACCCTAATTAATTGAATTATTTTTGGGTCAGAACGCCTCTGTCCGTGGCTCAAAAAAGTTGACGCTATTATGAGATAAATTACGAGAATATCCTTCCTTTATTCACTGAACTTCACTCACAAGTTTCATATGTGTAATTGTGTCTGTCTTTTTTCCAGCTTACCCCCTCTCCTTATATAGGACTTTTTAGGAGTAGGTATTGTTATGCACGTGTTTGCATGTGTGTACACGTGTCGCAATATGTCTAAAAGGATAAGAAAAGGTATATCTTTAATCTACTAGGCGCTGACTAGGATGATCTTAGCTCCTTCCGAGGGCTCTTCTTTCCTCGGATATATATTATTCGTGGTTTCGGTCTTCCGAGGGGTCGTAGCTTTAACAGTGACTAGATGGGCAAGTTTAGGATGTTCTTCTGGTGATATTTCCACTCCGATATGGGTTTATTCTTGCGTAGTTGTTTCTGAATATGTGCTTCTAGGAGTGTTTCCGTCCGTGATTTGGACTTCGAGGGTTGTTTTGTCCTCGCGGAGTAGTGATTTCTTGTCCAGGTTCTCGTACTGTGCCTTCCAATGGCTTCTGTATTTAGATCTGGCTTTGTTCTATTGATTCGGTCTTTGGAGTGATGTTCCGAGGGCAGTTTATTCTCGTGTTGTCTTGAGTACGTTCTCCGAGGGGATATTTTGTCTGTGATGTGCGCTCTGAGGTATTGGTTGCCGTCATAGGGTAGTGCCTTCCCACTTGGGTTATTGCAATGAGCATCGTGGCCATTTCTGGGTTTCGGTAAGTCGTTATTCTTCAGTTTGGCCTTCGGGATTAATGCTCCGAGGGTATCTTCTGAGTGGGGAGTGTTCAGTAAGGAAGTATTCTCGTAATATCTGGGACTCGAAAGTCCGTTGTGGTCCTGCTTGGCGCATTAATGGATATCGAATTCACGCGGGTCCATCGAGGTTCACCCTTTTTCCAATGCCGGGTTGATATCTTTTCTTCATTCATCGTGACTTTCTAAGGGACGTTTTAGTGCTTCTTCGGGTGCCACGTCATGCTGCTTCAGGTCAGTGACCGAGCGGATTTAGTGTCGTCTGAGGGCTTCCTCATCGGGGAGTATGCTCATCGTCGGGAGCGTGTCGATAATATCGCCTTAGGTTTAATCCCTAGATTAGGGTTAATCTTTTGTTTAATTCCCTTAATCCCTTATCTATTTATCCTAGGGTTAACACTAGATCATTTTGTTAACAGGTTTGTAATTATACCTTAATTAACTGAATTATTTTTGGGTCAGAATGCCTCTGTCCGTGGCTCAAAAATGTTGACGCTATTATGAGAAAAATTACGAGAATATCCTTCCTTTATTCACTGAACTTCACTCCTAAGTTTCATATGTGTGATTGTGTCTGTCTTTTTTCCAGCTTACCCCCTCTCCTTATATAGGACTTATTAGGAGTAGGTATCGTTATGCACGTGTTTGCATGTGTGTACACGTGTCGCAATATGTGTAAAAGGATAAGATAAGGTATATCTTTAATCTACTAGGCGCTGACTAGGATGATCTTAGCTCCTTCCGAGGGCTCTTCTTTCCTCCGATAGATATTATTCGTGGTTTCTGTCTTCCGAGGGGTCGTAGCTTTAACAATGACTTGATGGGCAAGTTTAGGATGTTCTTCCGGTGATATTGCCACTCCGATAGGGGTTTATTCTTGCGTAGTTGTTTCTGAATATGTGCTCCGAGGAGTGTTTCCGTCCGTAATTTGGACTTCGAGGGTTGTTTTGTCCTCGCGGATTAGTGATTTCTTGTCCAAGTTCTCGTACTGTGCCTTCCAATGGCTTTTGTATTTAGATCTGGCTTTGTTCTTTTGATTCGGCCTTTGGAGTGATGTTCCGAGGGCAGTTTATTCTCGTGTTGTCTTGAGTACGTTCTCCGAGGGGAAATTCTGTCTGTGATGTGCGCTCTGAGGGATTGGTTGCCGTCATAGGGTAGTGCCTTCCCACTTGGGTTATCGCAATGAGCATCGTGGCCATTTCTGGGTTTCGGTAAGTCGTTATTCTTCAGTTTGGCCTTCGGGATTAATGCTCCTAGGGTATCTTCTGAGCGGGGAGTGTTCAGTAAGGAAGTATTCTCGTAATTTCTGGGACTCGAAAGTCCGTTGTGGTCCTCCTTGGTGCATTAATGGATATCGGATTCACGCGGGTCCGCCGAGGTTCACCCTTTTTCCAATGCCGGGTTGATATCTTTTCTTCATTCATCGTGACTTTCCAAGGGACGTTTTAGTGCTTCTTCGGGTGCCACGTCATGCTGCTTCAGGTCAGTGACCGAGCGGATTTAGTGTCGTCTGAGGGCTTCCTCATCTGGGCGTATGCTCATCGTCGGGAGTGTGTCGATAATATCGCCTTAGGTTTAATCCCTAGATTAGGGTTAATCTTTTGTTTAATTCCCTTGATCCCTTATCTATTTATCCTAGGGTTAACACTAGATCATTTTGTTAACAGGTTTGTAATTATACCCAAATTAATTGAATTATTTTTGGGTCAGAACGCCTCTGTCCGTGGCTCAAAAATGTTGACGCTATTATGAGAAAAATTACGAGAATATCCTTCCTTTATTCACTGAACTTCACTCCCAAGTTTCATATGTGTGATTGTGTCTGTCTTTTTTCCAGCTTACCCTTTCTCCTTATATAGGACTTTTTAGGAGTAGGTATCGTTATGCACGTGTTTGCATGTGTGTACACGTGTCGCAATATGTGTAAAAGGATAAGATAAGGTATATCTTTAATCTACTACGCGCTGACTAGGATGATCTTAGCTCCTTTCGAGGGCTCTTCTTTCCTCCGATAGATATTATTCGTGGTTTCTGTCTTCCGAGGGGTTGAGCTTTAAAATGACTTGATGGGCAAGTTTAGGATGTTCATCTGGTGATATTGCCACTCCGATAGGGGTTTATTCTTGCGTAGTTGTTTCTGAATATGTGCTCTGAGGAGTGTTTCCGTCCGTGATTTGGACTTCGAGGGTTGTTTTGTCCTCGCGGAGTAGTGATTTCTTGTCCAGGTTCTCGTACTGTGCCTTCCATTGGCTTCTGTATTTAGATCTGGCTTTGTTCTTTTGATTCGGCCTTTGGAGTGATGTTCCGAAGGCAGTTTATTCTCGTATTGTCTTGAGTACGTTCTTCGAGGGGAAATTCAGTCTGTGATGTGCGCTCTGAGGGATTGGTTGCCGTCATAGGGTAGTGCCTTCCCACTTGGGTTATCGCAATGAGCATCGTGGCCATTTCTGGGTTTCGGTAAGTCGTTATTCTTCAGTTTGGCCTTCGGGATTAATGCTCTGAGGGTATCTTCTGAGTGAGGAGTGTTCAGTAAGGAAGTATTCTCGTAATTTATGGGACTCGGAAGTCCGTTGTGGTCCTGCTTGGCGCATTAATGGATATCGGATTCACGCGGGTCCATCGAGGTTCACTCTTTTTCCAATGCCGGGTTGATATCTTTTCTTCATTCATCGTGACTTTCCAAGGGACGTTTTAGTGCTTCTTCGGGTGCCTCGTCATGCTGCTTCAGGTCAGTAACCGAGCGGATTTAGTGTCGTCCGAGGGCTTCCTCATCGGGGCGTATGCTCATCGTCGGGAGTGTGTCGATAATATCGCCTTAGGTTTAATCCCTAGATTAGGGTTAACCTTTTGTTTAATTCCCTTAATCCCTTATCTATTTATCCTAGGGTTAACACTAGATCATTTTGTTAATAGGTTTGTAATTATACCCTAATTAACTGAATTATTTTTGGGTCAGAACGCCTCTGTCCGTGGCTCAAAAATGTTGACGCTATTATGAGAAAAATTACGAGAATATCCTTCCTTTATTCACTGAACTTCACTCCCAAGTTTCATATGTGTGATTGTGTCTGTCTTTTTTCCAGCTTACCCCCTCTCCTTATATAGGACTTTTTAGGAGTAGGTATCGTTATGCACGTGTTTGCATGTGTGTACACGTGTCGCAATATGTGTAAAAGGATAAGATAAGGTATATCTTTAATCTACTAGGCGCTGACTAGGATGATCTTAGCTCCTTTCGAGGGCTCTTCTTTCCTCCGATAGATATTATTCGTGGTTTCTGTCTTCCGAGGGGTTGAGCTTTAAAATGACTGGATGGGCAAGTTTAGGATGTTCTTCTGGTGATATTGCCACTCCGATATGGGTTTATTTTTGCGTAGTTGTTTCTGAATATGTGCTCCGAGGAGTGTTTCCGTCCGTGATTTGGACTTCGAGGGTTGTTTTGTCCTCGCGGAGTAGTGATTTCTTGTCCAGGTTCTCGTACTGTGCCTTCCATTGGCTTCTGTATTTAGATCTGGCTTTGTTCTTTTGATTCGGCCTTTGGAGTGATGTTCCGAAGGCAGTTTATTCTCGTATTGTCTTGAGTACGTTCTTCGAGGGGAAATTCTGTCTGTGATGTGCGCTCTGAGGGATTGGTTGCCGTCATAGGGTAGTGCCTTCCCACTTGGGTTATCGCAATGAGCATCGTGGCCATTTCTGGGTTTCGGTAAGTCGTTATTCTTCAGTTTCGCCTTCGGGATTAATGCTCTGAGGGTATCTTCTGAGTGGGGAGTGTTCAGTAAGGAAGTATTCTCGTAATTTATGGGACTCGGAAGTCCGTTGTGGTCCTGCTTGGCGCATTAATGGATATCGGATTCACGCGGGTCCATCGAGGTTCACTCTTTTTGCAATGCCGGGTTGATATCTTTTCTTCATTCATCGTGACTTTCCAAGGGACGTTTTAGTGCTTCTTCGGGTGCCACGTCATGCTGCTTCAGGTCAGTAACCGAGCGGATTTAGTGTCGTCCGAGGGCTTCCTCATCGGGGCGTATGCTCATCGTCGGGAGTGTGTCGATAATATCGCCTTAGGTTTAATCCCTAGATTAGGGTTAACCTTTTGTTTAATTCCCTTAATCCCTTATCTATTTAACCTAGGGTTAACACTAGATCATTTTGTTAACAGGTTTGTAATTATACCCTAATTAACTGAATTATTTTTGGGTCAGAACGCCTCTGTCCGTGGCTCAAAAAAGTTGACGCTATTATGAGAAAAATTACGAGAATATCCTTCCTTTATTCACTGAACTTCACTCCCAAGTTTCATATGTGTGATTGTGTCTGTCTTTTTTTCAGCTTACCCCCTCTCCTTATATAGGACTTTTTAGGAGTAGGTATCGTTATGCACGTGTTTGCATGTGTGTACACGTGTCGCAATATGTGTAAAAGGATAAGATAAGGTATATCTTTTATCTACTAGGCGCTGACTAGGATGATCTTAGCTCCTTCCGAGGGCTCTTCTTTCCTCCGATAGATATTATTCGTGGTTTCTGTCTTCCGAGGGGTCGTAGCTTTAACAATGACTTGATGGGCAAGATTAGGATGTTCTTCTGGTGATATTTCCACTCCGATAGGGGTTTATTCTTGCGTAGTTGTTTCTGAATATGTGCTCCGAGGAGTGTTTCCGTCCGTGATTTGGACTTCGAGGGTTGTTTTGTCCTCGCGGAGTAGTAATTTCTTGTCCAGGTTCTCGTACTGTGCCTTCCATTGGCTTCTGTATTTAGATCTGGCTTTGTTCTTTTGATTCGGCCTTTGGAGTGATGTTCAGAAGACAGTTTATTCTCGTGTTGTCTTGAGTACGTTCTTCGAGGGGAAATTCTGTCTGTGATGTGCGCTCTGAGGGATTGGTTGCCGTCATAGGGTAGTGCCTTCCCACTTGGGTTATCGCAATGAGCATCGTGGCCATTTCTGGGTTTCGGTAAGTCGTTATTCTTCAGTTTGGCCTTCGGGATTAATGCTCTGAGGGTATCTTCTGAGTGGGGAGTGTTCAGTAAGGAAGTATTCTCGTAATTTCTGGGACTCGGAAGTCCATTGTGGTCCTGCTTGGCGCATTAATGGATATCGGATTCACGCGGGTCCATCGAGGTTCACTCTTTTTCCGATGCCGGGTTGATATCTTTTCTTCATTCATCGTGACTTTCCAAGGGACGTTTTAGTGCTTCTTCAGGTGCCACGTCATGCTGCTTCAGGTCAGTAATCGAGCGGATTTAGTGTCGTCCGAGGGCTTCCTCATCGGGGCGTATGCTCATCGTTGGGAGTGTGTCGATAATATCGCCTTAGGTTTAATCCCTAGATTAGGGTTAACCTTTTGTTTAATTCCCTTAATCCCTTATCTATTTATCCTAGGGTTAACACTAGATCATTTTGTTAACAGGTTTGTAAACCCTAATTAACTGTATTATTTTTGGGTCAGAACGCCTCTGTCCGTGGCTCAAAAAAGTTGATGCTATTTTGAGAAAAATTACGAGAATATCCTTCCTTTACTCACTGAACTTCATTCCCAAGTTTCATACGTGTGATTGTGTCTGTCTTTTTTCCAGCTTACCCACTCTCCTTATATAGGCTTCTTAGGAGTAGGTGTCGTTATGCATGTGTTTGCATGTGTGTACACGTGTTGCAATATGTGTAAAAGGATAAGATAATGTATATATTTAATCTACTAGGCGCTGACTAGGATGATCTTAGCTCATTCCGAGGGCTCTTCTTTCCTCTGATAGATATTATTCGTGGTTTCTGTCTTCCGAGGGGTCGTAGCTTTGACAGTGACTTGATGGGCAAGTTTAGGATGTTCTTCTGGTGATATTGCCACTCCGATATGGGTTTAATCTTGCGTAGTTGTTTCTGAATATGTGCTCCGAGGAGTGTTTCCGTCCGTGATTTGGACTTCGAGGGTTGTTTTGTCCTCGCGGAGTAGTGATTTCTTGTCCAGGTTCTCGTACTGTGCCTTCCATTGGCTTCTGTATTTAGATCTGGCTTTGTTCTATTGATTCGGTCTTTGGAGTGATGTTCCGAGGGCAGTTTATTCTCGTGTTGTCTTGAGTACGTTCTCCGAGGGGATATTTTGTCTGTGATGTGCGCTCTGAGGTATTGGTTGCCGTCATAGGGTAGTCCCTTCCCACTTGGGTTATTGCAATGAGCATCGTGGCCATTTCTGGGTTTCGGTAAGTCGTTATTCTTCAGTTTGGCCTTCGGGATTAATGCTCCGAGGGTATCTTCTGAGTGGGGAGTGTTCAGTAAGGAAGTATTCTCGTAATATCTGGGACTCGAAAGTCCGTTGTGGTCCTGCTTGGCGCATTAATGGATATCGAATTCACGCGGGTCCATCGAGGTTCACCCTTTTTCCAATGCCGGGTTGATATCTTTTCTTCATTCATCGTGACTTTCTAAGGGACGTTTTAGTGCTTCTTCGGGTGCCACGTCATGCTGCTTCAGGTCAGTGACCGAGCGGATTTAGTGTCGTCTGAGGGCTTCCTCATCGGGGCGTATGCTCATCGTCGGGAGTGTGTCGATAATATCGCCTTAGGTTTAATCCCTAGATTAGGGTTAACCTTTTGTTTTATTCCCTTAATCCCTTATCTATTTATCCTAGGGTTAACACTAGATCATTTTGTTAACAGGTTTGTAATTATACCCTAATTAACTGAATTATTTTTGGGTCAGAACGCCTCTGTCCGTGGCTCAAAAAAGTTGACGCTATTATGAGAAAAATTACGAGAATATCCTTCCTTTATTCACTGAACTTCACTCCCAAGTTTCATATGTGTGATTGTGTCTGTCTTTTTTCCAGCTTACCCCCTCTCCCTATATAGGACTTTTTAGGAGTAGGTATCGTTATGCACGTGTTTGCATGTGTGTACACGTGTCGCAATATGTGTAAAAGGATAAGATAAGGTATATCTTTTATCTACTAGGCGCTGACTAGGATGATCTTAGCTCCTTCCGAGGGCTCTTCTTTCCTCCGATAGATATTATTCGTGGTTTCTGTCTTCCGAGGGGTCGTAGCTTTAACAATGACTTGATGGGCAAGATTAGGATGTTCTTCTGGTGATATTGCCACTCCGATAGGGGTTTATTCTTGCGTAGTTGTTTCTGAATATTTGCTCCGAGGAGTGTTTCCGTCCGTGATTTGGACTTCGAGGGTTGTTTTGTCCTCGCGGAGTAGTAATTTCTTGTCCAGGTTCTCGTACTGTGCCTTCCATTGGCTTCTGTATTTAGATCTGGCTTTGTTCTTTTGATTCGGCCTTTGGAGTGATGTTCCGAAGACAGTTTATTCTCGTGTTGTCTTGAGTACGTTCTTCGAGGGGAAATTCTGTCTGTGATGTGCGCTCTGAGGGATTGGTTGCCGTCATAGGGTAGTGCCTTCCCACCTGGGTTGATCGCAATGAGCATCGTGGCCATTTCTGGGTTTCGGTAAGTCGTTATTCTTCAGTTTGGCCTTCGGGATTAATGCTCTGAGGGTATCTTCTGAGTGGGGAGTGTTCAGTAAGGAAGTATTCTCATAATTTCTGGGACTCGCAAGTCCGTTGTGGTCCTGCTTGGCGCATTAATGGATATCGGATTCACGCGGGTCCATCGAGGTTCACTCTTTTTCCGATGCCGGGTTGATATCTTTTCTTCATTCATCGTGACTTTCCAAGGGACGTTTTAGTGCTTCTTCAGGTGCCACGTCATGCTGCTTCAGGTCAGTAATCGAGCGGATTTAGTGTCGTCCGAGGGCTTCCTCATCGGGGCGTATGCTCATCGTTGGGAGTGTGTCGATAATATCGCCTTAGGTTTAATCCCTAGATTATGGTTAACCTTTTGTTTAATTCCCTTAATCCCTTATCTATTTATCCTAGGGTTAACACTAGATCATTTTGTTAACAGGTTTGTAAACCCTAATTAACTGTATTATTTTTGGGTCAGAACGCCTCTGTCCGTGGCTCAAAAAAGTTGATGCTATTATGAGAAAAATTACGAGAATATCCTTCCTTTATTCACTGAACTTCACTCCCAAGTTTCATATGTGTGATTGTGTCTGTCTTTTTTCCGGCTTACCCACTTTCCTTATATAGGACTTTTTAGGAGTAGGTATCGTTATGCACGTATTTGCATGTGTGTACACGTGTCGCAATATGTGTAAAAGGATAACATAAGGTATGTCTATAATCTACTAGGCGCTGACTAGGATGATCTTAGCTCCTTCCGAGGGCTCTTCGTTCCTCCGATAGATATTATTCGTGGTTTCTGTCTTTCGAGGGGTCGTAGCTTTAACAGTGACTTGATGGGCAAGTTTAGAATGTTCTTCTGGTGATATTGCCACTCCGATAGGGGTTTATTCTTGCGTAGTTGTTTCTGAATATACGCTCCGAGCAGTGTTTCCGTCCGTGATTTGGATTTCGAAGGTTGTTTTGTCCTCGCGGAGTAGTGATTTCTTGTCTAGGTTCTCGTACTGTGCCTTCCATTGGCTTCTGTATTTAGATCTGGCTTTGTTCTTTTGATTCGGCCTTTGGAGTGATGTTCCGAGGGCAGTTTATTCTCGTGTTGTCTTGAGTACGTTCTCTGAGGGGAAATTTTGTCTGTGATGTGCGCTCTGAGGGATTGGTTGCTGTCATAGGGTAGTGCCTTCCCACTTGGGTTATCGCAATGAGCATCGTGGCCATTTCTAGGTTTCGGTAAGTCGTTATTCTTCAGTTTGGCCTTCGGGATTAATGCTCCGAGGGTATCTTCTGAGTGGGGAGTGTTCAGTAAGGAAGTATTCTCGTAATTTCTGGGACTCGGAAGTCCATTGTGGTCCTACTTGGGGCATTAATGGATATCGGATTCACGCGGGGTCCATCGAGGTTCACTATTTTTCCGATGCCGTGTTGATATCTTTTCTTCATTCATCGTGACTTTCCAAGGGACGTTTTAGTGCTTCTTCGGGTGCCACGTCATGCTGCTTCAGGTCAGTGACCGAGCGGATTTAGTGACGTCCGAGGGGCTTCCTCATCGGGGCGTATGCTCATCGTCGGGAGTGTGTCGATAATATCGCCTTAGGTTTAATCCCTAGATTAGGGTTAACCTTTTGTTTAATTCCCTTAATCCCTTATCTATTTATCCTAGGGTTAACACTAGATCATTTTGTTAACATATTTGTAATTATACCCGAATTAACTGAATTATTTTTGGGTCAGAACGCCTCTGTCCGTGGCTCAAAAAAGTTGACGCTATTATGAGAAAAATTACGAGAATATCCTTCCTTTACTCACTGAACTTCATTCCCAAGTTTCATACGTGTGATTGTGTCTGTCTTTTTTCCAGCTTACCCACTCTCCTTATATAGGGCTTCTTAGGAGTAGGTGTCGTTATGCATGTGTTTGCATGTGTGTACACGTGTTGCAATATGTGTAAAAGGATAAGATAATGTATATTTTTAATCTACTAGGCGCTGACAAGGATGATCTTAGCTCATTCCGAGGGCTCTTCTTTCCTCCGATAGATATTATTCGTGGTTTCTGTCTTCCGAGGGGTCGTAGTTTTGACAGTGACTTGATGGGCAAGTTTAGGATGTCCTTCTGGTGATATTGCCACTCCGATAGGGGTTTATTCTTGCGTAGTTGTTTCTGAATATGTGCTCCGAGGTGTATTTCCGTCCGTGATTTGGACTTCGAGGGTTGTTTTGTCCTCGCGGAGTAGTAATTTCTTGTCCAGGTTCTCGTACTGTGCCTTCCATTGGCTTCTGTATTTAGATCTGGCTTTGTTCTTTTGATTCGGCCTTTGGAGTGATGTTCCGAAGACAGTTTATTCTCGTGTTGTCTTGAGTACGTTCTTCGAGGGGAAATTCTGTCTGTGATGTGCGCTCTGAGGGATTGGTTGCCGTCATAGGGTAGTGCCTTCCCACCTGGGTTGATCGCAATGAGCATCGTGGCCATTTCTGGGTTTCGGTAAGTCGTTATTCTTCAGTTTGGCCTTCGGGATTAATGCTCTGAGGGTATCTTCTGAGTGGGGAGTGTTCAGTAAGGAAGTATTCTCGTAATTTCTGGGACTCGGAAGTCCGTTGTGGTCCTGCTTGGCGCATTAATGGATATCGAATTCACGCGGGTCCATCGAGGTTCACTCTTTTTCCGATGCCGGGTTGATATCTTTTCTTCATTCATCGTGACTTTCCAAGGGACGTTTTAGTGCTTCTTCAGGTGCCACGTCATGCTGCTTCAGGTCAGTAATCGAGCGGATTTAGTGTCGTCCGAGGGCTTCCTCATCGGGGCGTATGCTCATCGTTGGGAGTGTGTCGATAATATCGCCTTAGGTTTAATCCCTAGATTAGGGTTAACCTTTTGTTTAATTCCCTTAATCCCTTATCTATTTATCCTAGGGTTAACACTAGATCATTTTGTTAACAGGTTTGTAAACCCTAATTAACTGTATTATTTTTGGGTCAGAACGCCTCTGTCCGTGGCTCAAAAAAGTTGATGCTATTATGAGAAAAATTACGAGAATATCCTTCCTTTATTCACTGAACTTCACTCCCAAGTTTCATATGTGTGATTGTGTCTGTCTTTTTTCCGGCTTACCCACTTTCCTTATATAGGACTTTTTAGGAGTAGGTATCGTTATGCACGTGTTTGCATGTGTGTACACGTGTCGCAATATGTGTAAAAGGATAACATAAGGTATGTCTATAATCTACTAGGCGCTGACTAGGATGATCTTAGCTCCTTCCGAGGGCTCTTCGTTCCTCCGATAGATATTATTCGTGGTTTCTGTCTTCCGAGGGGTCGTAGCTTTAACAGTGACTTGATGGGCAAGTTTAGAATGTTCTTCTGGTGATATTGCCACTCCGATAGGGGTTTATTCTTGCGTAGTTGTTTCTGAATATACGCTCCGAGGAGTGTTTCCGTCCGTGATTTGGACTTCGAAGGTTGTTTTATCCTCGCGGAGTAGTGATTTCTTGTCTAGGTTCTCGTACTGTGCCTTCCATTGGCTTCTGTATTTAGATCTGGCTTTGTTCTTTTGATTCGGCCTTTGGAGTGATGTTCCGAGGGCAGTTTATTCTCGTGTTGTCTTGAGTACGTTCTCTGAGGGGAAATTTTGTCTGTGATGTGCGCTCTGAGGGATTGGTTGCTGTCATAGGGTAGTGCCTTCCCACTTGGGTTATCGCAATGAGCATCGTGGCCATTTCTAGGTTTCGGTAAGTCGTTATTCTTCAGTTTGGCCTTCGGGATTAATGCTCCGTGGGTATCTTCTGAGTGGGGAGTGTTCAGTAAGGAAGTATTCTCGTAATTTCTGGGACTCGGAAGTCCATTGTGGTCCTACTTGGGGCATTAATGGATATCGGATTCACGCGGGATCCATCGAGGTTCACTATTTTTCCGATGCCGCGTTGATATCTTTTCTTCATTCATCGTGACTTTCCAAGGGACGTTTTAGTGCTTCTTCGGGTGCCACGTCATGCTGCTTCAGGTCAGTGACCGAGCGGATTTAGTGACGTCCGAGGGGCTTCCTCATCGGGGCGTATGCTCATCGTCGGGAGTGTGTCGATAATATCGCCTTAGGTTTAATCCCTAGATTAGGGTTAACCTTTTGTTTAATTCCCTTAATCCCTTATCTATTTATCCTAGGGTTAACACTAGATCATTTTGTTAACATATTTGTAATTATACCCGAATTAACTGAATTATTTTTGGGTCAGAACGCCTCTGTCCGTGGCTCAAAAAAGTTGACGCTATTATGAGAAAAATTACGAGAATATCCTTCCTTTACTCACTGAACTTCATTCCCAAGTTTCATACGTGTGATTGTGTCTGTCTTTTTTCCAGCTTACCCACTCTCCTTATATAGGGCTTCTTAGGAGTAGGTGTCGTTATGCATGTGTTTGCATGTGTGTACACGTGTTGCAATATGTGTAAAAGGATAAGATAATGTATATTTTTAATCTACTAGGCGCTGACAAGGATGATCTTAGCTCATTCCGAGGGCTCTTCTTTCCTCCGATAGATATTATTCGTGGTTTCTGTCTTCCGAGGGGTCGTAGTTTTGACAGTGACTTGATGGGCAAGTTTAGGATGTCCTTCTGGTGATATTGCCACTCCGATAGGGGTTTATTCTTGCGTAGTTGTTTCTGAATATGTGCTCCGAGGTGTATTTCCGTCCGTGATTTGGACTTCGAGGGTTGTTTTGTCCTCGCGGAGTAGTAATTTCTTGTCCAGGTTCTCGTACTGTGCCTTCCATTGGCTTCTGTATTTAGATCTGGCTTTGTTCTTTTGATTCGGCCTTTGGAGTGATGTTCCGAAGACAGTTTATTCTCGTGTTGTCTTGAGTACGTTCTCTGAGGAGAAATTATGTCTGTGATGTGCGCTCCGAGGGATTGGTTGCCGTCATAGGGTAGTGCCTTCCCACTTGGGTTATCGCAATGAGCATCGTGGCGAATTTTGGGTTTCGGTAAGTCGTTATTTTTCAATTTGGCCTTCGGGATTAATGCTCTGAGGGTATCTTCTGAGTGGGGAGTGTTCAGTAAAGAAGCATTCTCGTAATTTCTAGGACTCGGAAGTCCATTGTGGTCCTACTTGGCGCATTGATGGATATTGGATTCACGCGGGTCCATCGAGGTTCACTCTTTTTCCGATGCCACGTTGATATCTTTTCTTCATTCATCGTGACTTTCCAAGGGACGTTTTAGTGCTTCTTCGAGTGACACGTCCGAGGTGCTTCCTCATCGGGGCGTATGCTCATCGTTGGGAGTGTGTCGATAATATCGCCTTAGGTTAAATCCCTAGATTAGGGTTAATCTTTTGTTTAATTCCCTTAATCCCTTATCTATTTATCCTAGGGTTAACACTAGCTCATTTTGTTAACAGGTTTGGAATTATACCCTATTTAACTGAATTAATTTTGGGTCGAAACGCCTCTGTCCGTGGTTCAAAAAAGTTGACGCTATTAGGAGAAAAATTACGAGAATATCCTTCCTTTATTCACTGAACTTCACTCCCAAGTTTCATATGTGTGATTGTGTCTGTCTTTTTTCCAGCTTACCCCCTCTCCTTATATAGGACTTTTTAGGAGTAGGTATCGTTATGCACGTGTTTGCATGTGTGTACACGTGTCGCAATATGTGTAAAAGGATAAGATAAGGTATATCTTTAATCTAATAGGCGCTGACTAGGATGATCTTAGCTCCTTCCGAGGGCTCTTCTTTCCTCCGATAGATATTATTCGTGGTTTCTGTCTTCCGAGGGGTCGTAGCTTTAACAATGACTTGATGGGCAAGTTTAGGATGTTCTTCTGGTGATATTGCCACTCCAATAGGGGTTTATTCTTGCGTAGTTGTTTATGAATATGTGCTCCGAGGAGTGTTTCCGTTCGTGATTTGGACTTCGAGGGTTGTTTTGTCCTCGCGGAGTAGTGATTTCTTGTCCAGGTTCTCGTACTGTGCCTTCCAATGGCTTCTGTATTTAGATCTGGCTTTGTTCTTTTGATTCGGCCTTTGGAGTGATGTTCCGAGGGCAGTTTATTCTCGTGTTGTCTTGAGTACGTTCTCCAAGGGGAAATTCTGTCTGTGATGTGGGCTCCGAGGGATTGGTTGCCGTCATAGGGTAGTGCCTTTCCACTTGGTTATCGCAATGAGCATCGTGGCGATTTCTGGGTTTCGGTAAGTCGTTATTCTTCAGTTTGGCCTTCGGGATTAATGCTCCGAGGGTATCTTCTGAGTGGGGAGTGTTCAGTAAAGAAGTATTATCGTAATATTTGGGACTCGGAAGTCTGTTGTGGTCCTGCTTGGCGCATTGATGGATACCGGATTCACGCGGGTCCATCGAGGTTCACTCTTTTTCCGATGCCGCGTTGATATCTTTTCTTCATTCATCGTGACTTTCCAAGGGATGTTTTAGTGCTTCTTCGGGTGCCACGTTCGAGGTGCTTCCTCATCGGGGCGTATGCTAATCGTCGGGAGTGTGTCGATAATATCGCCTTAGGTTTAATCCCTAGATTAGGGTTAACCTTTTGTTTAATTCCCTTATCTATTTATCCTAGGGTTAACACTAGATCATTTTGTTAACAGGTTTGGAATTATACCCTAATTAATTGAATTATTTTTGGGTCAGAACGCCTCTGTCCGTGGCTCAAAAAAGTTGACGCTATTATGAGAAAAATTACGAGAATATCCTTCCTTTATTCACTGAACTTCACTCACAAGTTTCATATGTGTAATTGTGTCTGTCTTTTTTCTAGCTTACCCCATCTCCTTATATAGGACTTTTTAGGAGTAGGTATCGTTATGCACGTGTTTGCATGTGTGTACACGTGTCGCAATATGTGTAAAAGGATAAGATAAGGTATATCTTTAATCTACTAGGCGCTGACTAGGATGATCTTAGCTCCTTCCGAGGGCTCTTCTTTCCTCCGATAGATATTATTCGTGGTTTCTGTCTTCCAAGGGGTCGTAGCTTTAACAGTGACTTGATAGGCAAGTTTAGGATGTTCTTCTGGTGATATTGCCACTCCGATAGGGGTTTATTCTTGCGTAGTTGTTTCTGAATATGTGCTCCGAGGAGTGTTTCCGTCTGTGATTTGGACTTCGAGGGTTGTTTTGTCCTCGTGGAGTAGTTATTTCTTTTCCAGGTTCTCGTACTGTGCCTTCCAATGGCTTCTGTATTTAGATCTGGCTTTGTTCTTTTGATTCGGCCTTTGGAGTGATGTTTCGAGGGCAGTTTATTCTCGTGTTGTCTTGAGTACGTTCTCCGAGGAGAAATTATGTCTGTGATGTGCGTTCCGAGGGATTGGTTGCCGTCATAGGGTAGTGCCTTCCCACTTGGGTTATCGCAATGAGCATCGTGGAGAATTTTGGGTTTCGGTAAGTCGTTATTTTTCAGTTTGGCCTTCGGGATTAATGCTCCGAGGGTATCTTCTGAGTGGGGAGTGTTCAGTAAGGAAGCATTCTCGTAATTTCTGGGACTCGGAAGTCCATTGTGGTCCTACTTGGCGCATTGATGGATATTGGATTCACGCGGGTCCATCGAGGTTCACTCTTTTTTCCGATGCCACGTTGATATCTTTTCTTCATTCATCGTGACTTTCCAAGGGACGTTTTAGTGCTTCTTCGAGTGACACGTCCGAGGTGCTTCCTCATCGGGGCGTATGCTCATCGTTGGGAGTGTGTCGATAATATCGCCTTAGGTTAAATCCCTAGATTAGGGTTAACCTTTTGTTTAATTCCCTTAATCCCTTATCTATTTATCCTAGGGTTAACACTAGCTCATTTTGTTAACAGGTTTGGAATTATACCCTATTTAACTGAATTATTTATGGGTCGAAACGCCTCTGTCCGTGGTTCAAAAAAGTTGACGCTATTAGGAGAAAAATTACGAGAATATCCTTCCTTTATTCACTGAACTTCACTCCCAAGTTTCATATGTGTGATTGTGTCTGTCTTTTTTCCAGCTTACCCCCTCTCCTTATATAGGACTTTTTAGGAGTAGGTATCGTTATGCACGTGTTTGCATGTGTGTACACGTGTCGCAATATGTGTAAAAGGATAAGATAAGGTATATCTTTAATCTAATAGGCGCTGACTAGGATGATCTTAGCTCCTTCTGAGGGCTCTTCTTTCCTCCGATAGATATTATTCGTGGTTTCTGTCTTCCGAGGGGTCGTAGCTTTAACAATGACTTGATGGGCAAGTTTAGGATGTTCTTCTGGTGATATTGCCACTCCAATAGGGGTTTATTCTTGCGTAGTTGTTTCTGAATATGTGCTCCGATGAGTGTTTCCGTTCGTGATTTGGACTTCGAGGGTTGTTTTGTCCTCGCGGAGTAGTGATTTCTTGTCCAGGTTCTCGTACTATGCCTTCCAATGGCTTCTGTATTTAGATCTGGCTTTGTTCTTTTGATTCGGCCTTTGGAGTGATGTTCCGAGGGCAGTTTATTCTCGTGTTGTCTTGAGTACGTTCTCCAAGGGGAAATTCTGTCTGTGATGTGGGCTCCGAGGGATTGGTTGCCGTCATAGGGTAGTGCCTTTCCACTTGGGTTATCGCAATGAGCATCGTGGCGATTTCTGGGTTTCGGTAAGTCGTTATTCTTCAGTTTGGCCTTCGGGATTAATGCTCCGAGGGTATCTTCTGAGTGGGGAGTGTTCAGTAAAGAAGTATTCTCGTAATATTTGGGACTCGGAAGTCTGTTGTGGTCCTGCTTGGCGCATTGATGGATACCGGATTCACGCGGGTCCATCGAGGTTCACTCTTTTTCCGATGCCGCGTTGATATCTTTTCTTCATTCATCGTGACTTTCCAAGCGATGTCTTAGTGCTTCTTCGGGTGCCACGTTCGAGGTGCTTCCTCATCGGGGCGTATGCTCATCGTCGGGAGTGTGTCGATAATATCGCCTTAGGTTTAATCCCTAGATTAGGGTTAACCTTTTGTTTAATTCCCTTGTCTATTTATCCTAGGGTTAACACTAGATCATTTTGTTAACAGGTTTGGAATTATACCCTAATTAATTGAATTATTTTTGGGTCAGAACGCCTCTGTCCGTGGCTCAAAAAAGTTGACGCTATTATGAGAAA
Source organism: Linaria vulgaris (assembly GCA_948329865.1). Classification (NCBI taxonomy): domain Eukaryota; kingdom Viridiplantae; phylum Streptophyta; class Magnoliopsida; order Lamiales; family Plantaginaceae; genus Linaria; species Linaria vulgaris. The sequence continues at coordinate 65,991,630 of OX415250.1, forward strand.
AATTACGAGAATATCCTTCCTTTATTCACTGAACTTCACTCACAAGTTTCATATGTGTAATTGTGTCTGTCTTTTTTCCAGCTTACCCCCTCTCCTTATATAGGACTTTTTAGGAGTAGGTATTGTTATGCACGTGTTTGCATGTGTGTACACGTGTCGCAATATGTCTAAAAGGATAAGAAAAGGTATATCTTTAATCTACTAGCCGCTGACTAGGATGATCTTAGCTCCTTCCGAGGGCTCTTCTTTCCTCCGATAGATATTATTCGTGGTTTCTGTCTTCCGAGGGGTCGTAGCTTTAACAATGACTTGATGGGCAAGTTTAGGATGTTCTTCCGGTGATATTGCCACTCCGATAGGGGTTTATTCTTGCGTAGTTGTTTCTGAATATGTGCTCCGAGGAGTGTTTCCGTCCGTAATTTGGACTTCGAGGGTTGTTTTGTCCTCGCGGATTAGTGATTTCTTGTCCAAGTTCTCGTAATGTGCCTTCCAATGGCTTTTGTATTTAGATCTGGCTTTGTTCTTTTGATTCGGCCTTTGGAGTGATGTTCCGAGGGCAGTTTATTCTCGTGTTGTCTTGAGTACGTTCTCCGAGGGGAAATTCTGTCTGTGATGTGCGCTCTGAGGGATTGGTTGCCGTCATAGGGTAGTGCCTTCCCACTTGGGTTATCGCAATGAGCATCGTGGCCATTTCTGGGTTTCGGTAAGTCGTTATTCTTCAGTTTGGCCTTCGGGATTAATGCTCCTAGGGTATCTTCTGAGCGGGGAGTGTTCAGTAAGGAAGTATTCTCGTAATTTCTGGGACTCGAAAGTCCGTTGTGGTCCTCCTTGGTGCATTAATGGATATCGGATTCACGCGGGTCCGCCGAGGTTCACCCTTTTTCCAATGCCGGGTTGATATCTTTTCTTCATTCATCGTGACTTTCCAAGGGACGTTTTAGTGCTTCTTCGGGTGCCACGTCATGCTGCTTCAGGTCAGTGACCGAGCGGATTTAGTGTCGTCTGAGGGCTTCCTCATCTGGGCGTATGCTCATCGTCGGGAGTGTGTCGATAATATCGCCTTAGGTTTAATCCCTAGATTAGGGTTAATCTTTTGTTTAATTCCCTTGATCCCTTATCTATTTATCCTAGGGTTAACACTAGATCATTTTGTTAACAGGTTTGTAATTATACCCTAATTAATTGAATTATTTTTGGGTCAGAACGCCTCTGTCCGTGGCTCAAAAATGTTGACGCTATTATGAGAAAAATTACGAGAATATCCTTCCTTTATTCACTGAACTTCACTCCCAAGTTTCATATGTGTGATTGTGTCTGTCTTTTTTCCAGCTTACCCTTTCTCCTTATATAGGACTTTTTAGGAGTAGGTATCGTTATGCACGTGTTTGCATGTGTGTACACGTGTCGCAATATGTGTAAAAGGATAAGATAAGGTATACCTTTAATCTACTAGGCGCTGACTAGGATGATCTTAGCTCCTTTCGAGGGCTCTTCTTTCCTCCGATAGATATTATTCGTGGTTTCTGTCTTCCGAGGGGTTGAGCTTTAAAATGACTTGATGGGCAAGTTTAGGATGTTCATCTGGTGATATTGCCACTCCGATAGGGGTTTATTCTTGCGTAGTTGTTTCTGAATATGTGCTCTGAGGAGTGTTTCCGTCCGTGATTTGGACTTCGAGGGTTGTTTTGTCCTCGCGGAGTAGTGATTTCTTGTCCAGGTTCTCGTACTGTGCCTTCCATTGGCTTCTGTTTTTAGATCTGGCTTTGTTCTTTTGATTCGGCCTTTGGAGTGATGTTCCGAAGGCAGTTTATTCTCGTATTGTCTTGAGTACGTTCTTCGAGGGGAAATTCAGTCTGTGATGTGCCCTCTGAGGGATTGGTTGCCGTCATAGGGTAGTGCCTTCCCACTTGGGTTATCGCAATGAGCATCGTGGCCATTTCTGGGTTTCGGTAAGTCGTTATTCTTCAGTTTGGCCTTCGGGATTAATGCTCTGAGGGTATCTTCTGAGTGAGGAGTGTTCAGTAAGGAAGTATTCTCGTAATTTATGGGACTCGGAAGTCCGTTGTGGTCCTGCTTGGCGCATTAATGGATATCGGATTCACGCGGGTCCATCGAGGTTCACTCTTTTTCCAATGCCGGGTTGATATCTTTTCTTCATTCATCGTGACTTTCCAAGGGACGTTTTAGTGCTTCTTCGGGTGCCTCGTCATGCTGCTTCAGGTCAGTAACCGAGCGGATTTAGTGTCGTCCGAGGGCTTCCTCATCGGGGCGTATGCTCATCGTCGGGAGTGTGTCGATAATATCGCCTTAGGTTTAATCCCTAGATTAGGGTTAACCTTTTGTTTAATTCCCTTAATCCCTTATCTATTTATCCTAGGGTTAACACTAGATCATTTTGTTAATAGGTTTGTAATTATACCCTAATTAACTGAATTATTTTTGGGTCAGAACGCCTCTGTCCGTGGCTCAAAAATGTTGACGCTATTATGAGAAAAATTACGAGAATATCCTTCCTTTATTCACTGAACTTCACTCCCAAGTTTCATATGTGTGATTGTGTCTGTCTTTTTTCCAGCTTACCCCCTCTCCTTATATAGAACTTTTTAGGAGTAGGTATCGTTATGCACGTGTTTGCATGTGTGTACACGTGTCGCAATATGTGTAAAAGGATAAGATAAGGTATATCTTTAATCTACTAGGCGCTGACTAGGATGATCTTAGCTCCTTTCGAGGGCTCTTCTTTCCTCCGATAGATATTATTCGCGGTTTCTGTCTTCCGAGGGGTTGAGCTTTAAAATGACTGGATGGGCAAGTTTAGGATGTTCTTCTGGTGATATTGCCACTCCGATATGGGTTTATTTTTGCGTAGTTGTTTCTGAATATGTGCTCCGAGGAGTGTTTCCGTCCGTGATTTGGACTTCGAGGGTTGTTTTGTCCTCGCGGAGTAGTGATTTCTTGTCCAGGTTCTCGTACTGTGCCTTCCATTGGCTTCTGTATTTAGATCTGGCTTTGTTCTTTTGATTCGGCCTTTGGAGTGATGTTCCGAAGGCAGTTTATTCTCGTATTGTCTTGAGTACGTTCTTCGAGGGGAAATTCTGTCTGTGATGTGCGCTCTGAGGGATTGGTTGCCGTCATAGGGTAGTGCCTTCCCACTTGGGTTATCGCAATGAGCATCGTGGCCATTTCTGGGTTTCGGTAAGTCGTTATTCTTCAGTTTCGCCTTCGGGATTAATGCTCTGAGGGTATCTTCTGAGTGGGGAGTGTTCAGTAAGGAAGTATTCTCGTAATTTATGGGACTCGGAAGTCCGTTGTGGTCCTGCTTGGCGCATTAATGGATATCGGATTCACGCGGGTCCATCGAGGTTCACTCTTTTTGCAATGCCGGGTTGATATCTTTTCTTCATTCATCGTGACTTTCCAAGGGACGTTTTAGTGCTTCTTCGGGTGCCACGTCATGCTGCTTCAGGTCAGTAACCGAGCGGATTTAGTGTCGTCCGAGGGCTTCCTCATCGGGGCGTATGCTCATCGTCGGGAGTGTGTCGATAATATCGCCTTAGGTTTAATCCCTAGATTAGGGTTAATCTTTTGTTTAATTCCCTTGATCCCTTATCTATTTATCCTAGGGTTAACACTAGATCATTTTGTTAACAGGTTTGTAATTATACCCTAATTAATTGAATTATTTTTGGGTCAGAACGCCTCTGTCCGTGGCTCAAAAATGTTGACGCTATTATGAGAAAAATTACGAGAATATCCTTCCTTTATTCACTGAACTTCACTCCCAAGTTTCATATGTGTGATTGTGTCTGTCTTTTTTCCAGCTTACCCTTTCTCCTTATATAGGACTTTTTAGGAGTAGGTATCGTTATGCACGTGTTTGCATGTGTGTACACGTGTCGCAATATGTGTAAAAGGATAAGATAAGGTATACCTATAATCTACTAGGCGCTGACTAGGATGATCTTAGCTCCTTTCGAGGGCTCTTCTTTCCTCCGATAGATATTATTCGTGGTTTCTGTCTTCCGAGGGGTTGAGCTTTAAAATGACTTGATGGGCAAGTTTAGGATGTTCATCTGGTGATATTGCCACTCCGATAGGGGTTTATTCTTGCGTAGTTGTTTCTGAATATGTGCTCTGAGGAGTGTTTCCGTCCGTGATTTGGACTTCGAGGGTTGTTTTGTCCTCGCGGAGTAGTGATTTCTTGTCCAGGTTCTCGTACTGTGCCTTCCATTGGCTTCTGTATTTAGATCTGGCTTTGTTCTTTTGATTCGGCCTTTGGAGTGATGTTCCGAAGGCAGTTTATTCTCGTATTGTCTTGAGTACGTTCTTCGAGGGGAAATTCAGTCTGTGATGTGCGCTCTGAGGGATTGGTTGCCGTCATAGGGTAGTGCCTTCCCACTTGGGTTATCGCAATGAGCATCGTGGCCATTTCTGGGTTTCGGTAAGTCGTTATTCTTCAGTTTGGCCTTCGGGATTAATGCTCTGAGGGTATCTTCTGAGTGAGGAGTGTTCAGTAAGGAAGTATTCTCGTAATTTATGGGACTCGGAAGTCCGTTGTGGTCCTGCTTGGCGCATTAATGGATATCGGATTCACGCGGGTCCATCGAGGTTCACTCTTTTTCCAATGCCGGGTTGATATCTTTTCTTCATTCATCGTGACTTTCCAAGGGACGTTTTAGTGCTTCTTCGGGTGCCTCGTCATGCTGCTTCAGGTCAGTAACCGAGCGGATTTAGTGTCGTCCGAGGGCTTCCTCATCGGGGCGTATGCTCATCGTCGGGAGTGTGTCGATAATATCGCCTTAGGTTTAATCCCTAGATTAGGGTTAACCTTTTGTTTAATTCCCTTAATCCCTTATCTATTTATCCTAGGGTTAACACTAGATCATTTTGTTAATAGGTTTGTAATTATACCCTAATTAACTGAATTATTTTTGGGTCAGAACGCCTCTGTCCGTGGCTCAAAAATGTTGACGCTATTATGAGAAAAATTACGAGAATATCCTTCCTTTATTCACTGAACTTCACTCCCAAGTTTCATATGTGTGATTGTGTCTGTCTTTTTTCCAGCTTACCCCCTCTCCTTATATAGGACTTTTTAGGAGTAGGTATCGTTATGCACGTGTTTGCATGTGTGTACACGTGTCGCAATATGTGTAAAAGGATAAGATAAGGTATATCTTTAATCTACTAGGCGCTGACTAGGATGATCTTAGCTCCTTTCGAGGGCTCTTCTTTCCTCCGATAGATATTATTCGCGGTTTCTGTCTTCCGAGGGGTTGAGCTTTAAAATGACTGGATGGGCAAGTTTAGGATGTTCTTCTGGTGATATTGCCACTCCGATATGGGTTTATTTTTGCGTAGTTGTTTCTGAATATGTGCTCCGAGGAGTGTTTCCGTCCGTGATTTGGACTTCGAGGGTTGTTTTGTCCTCGCGGAGTAGTGATTTCTTGTCCAGGTTCTCGTACTGTGCCTTCCATTGGCTTCTGTATTTAGATATGGCTTTGTTCTTTTGATTCGGCCTTTGGAGTGATGTTCAGAAGACAGTTTATTCTCGTGTTGTCTTGAGTACGTTCTTCGAGGGGAAATTCTGTCTGTGATGTGCGCTCTGAGGGATTGGTTGCCGTCATAGGGTAGTGCCTTCCCACTTGGGTTATCGCAATGAGCATCGTGGCCATTTCTGGGTTTCGGTAAGTCGTTATTCTTCAGTTTGGCCTTCGGGATTAATGCTCTGAGGGTATCTTCTGAGTGGGGAGTGTTCAGTAAGGAAGTATTCTCGTAATTTCTGGGACTCGGAAGTCCATTGTGGTCCTGCTTGGCGCATTAATGGATATCGGATTCACGCGGGTCCATCGAGGTTCACTCTTTTTCCGATGCCGGGTTGATATCTTTTCTTCATTCATCGTGACTTTCCAAGGGACGTTTTAGTGCTTCTTCAGGTGCCACGTCATGCTGCTTCAGGTCAGTAATCGAGCGGATTTAGTGTCGTCCGAGGGCTTCCTCATCGGGGCGTATGCTCATCGTCGGGAGTGTGTCGATAATATCGCCTTAGGTTTAATCCCTAGATTAGGGTTAACCTTTTGTTTAATTCCCTTAATCCCTTATCTATTTAACCTAGGGTTAACACTAGATCATTTTGTTAACAGGTTTGTAATTATACCCTAATTAACTGAATTATTTTTGGGTCAGAACGCCTCTGTCCGTGGCTCAAAAAAGTTGACGCTATTATGAGAAAAATTACGAGAATATCCTTCCTTTATTCACTGAACTTCACTCCCAAGTTTCATATGTGTGATTGTGTCTGTCTTTTTTCCAGCTTACCCCCTCTCCTTATATAGGACTTTTTAGGAGTAGGTATCGTTATGCACGTGTTTGCATGTGTGTACACGTGTCGCAATATGTGTAAAAGGATAAGATAAGGTATATCTTTTATCTACTAGGCGCTGACTAGGATGATCTTAGCTCCTTCCGAGGGCTCTTCTTTCCTCCGATAGATATTATTCGTGGTTTCTGTCTTCCGAGGGGTCGTAGCTTTAACAATGACTTGATGGGCAAGATTAGGATGTTCTTCTGGTGATATTGCCACTCCGATAGGGGTTTATTCTTGCGTAGTTGTTTCTGAATATGTGCTCCGAGGAGTGTTTCCGTCCGTGATTTGGACTTCGAGGGTTGTTTTGTCCTCGCGGAGTAGTAATTTCTTGTCCAGGTTCTCGTACTGTGCCTTCCATTGGCTTCTGTATTTAGATATGGCTTTGTTCTTTTGATTCGGCCTTTGGAGTGATGTTCAGAAGACAGTTTATTCTCGTGTTGTCTTGAGTACGTTCTTCGAGGGGAAATTCTGTCTGTGATGTGCGCTCTGAGGGATTGGTTGCCGTCATAGGGTAGTGCCTTCCCACTTGGGTTATCGCAATGAGCATCGTGGCCATTTCTGGGTTTCGGTAAGTCGTTATTCTTCAGTTTGGCCTTCGGGATTAATGCTCTGAGGGTATCTTCTGAGTGGGGAGTGTTCAGTAAGGAAGTATTCTCGTAATTTCTGGGACTCGGAAGTCCATTGTGGTCCTGCTTGGCGCATTAATGGATATCGGATTCACGCGGGTCCATCGAGGTTCACTCTTTTTCCGATGCCGGGTTGATATCTTTTCTTCATTCATCGTGACTTTCCAAGGGACGTTTTAGTGCTTCTTCAGGTGCCACGTCATGCTGCTTCAGGTCAGTAATCGAGCGGATTTAGTGTCGTCCGAGGGCTTCCTCATCGGGGCGTATGCTCATCGTTGGGAGTGTGTCGATAATATCGCCTTAGGTTTAATCCCTAGATTAGGGTTAACCTTTTGTTTAATTCCCTTAATCCCTTATCTATTTATCCTAGGGTTAACACTAGATCATTTTGTTAACAGGTTTGTAAACCCTAATTAACTGTATTATTTTTGGGTCAGAACGCCTCTGTCCGTGGCTCAAAAAAGTTGATGCTATTATGAGAAAAATTACGAGAATATCCTTCCTTTATCCACTGAACTTCACTCCCAAGTTTCATATGTGTGATTGTGTCTGTCTTTTTTCCCGCTTACCCACTTTCCTTATATAGGACTTTTTAGGAGTAGGTATCGTTATGCACGTGTTTGCATGTGTGTACACGTGTCGCAATATGTGTAAAAGGATAACATAAGGTATGTCTATAATCTACTAGGCGCTGACTAGGATGATCTTAGCTCCTTCCGAGGGCTCTTCGTTCCTCCGATAGATATTATTCGTGGTTTCTGTCTTCCGAGGGGTCGTAGCTTTAACAGTGACTTGATGGGCAAGTTTAGAATGTTCTTCTGGTGATATTGCCACTCCGATAGGGGTTTATTCTTGCGTAGTTGTTTCTGAATATACGCTCCGAGGAGTGTTTCCGTCCGTGATTTGGACTTCGAGGGTTGTTTTGTCCTCGCGGAGTAGTGATTTCTTGTCCAGGTTCTCGTACTGTGCCTTCCATTGGCTTCTGTATTTAGATCTGGCTTTGTTCTTTTGATTCGGCCTTTGGAGTGATGTTCCGAGGGCAGTTTATTCTCGTGTTGTCTTGAGTACGTTCTCTGAGGGGAAATTTTGTCTGTGATGTGCGCTCTGAGGGATTGGTTGCTGTCATAGGGTAGTGCCTTCCCACTTGGGTTATCGCAATGAGCATCGTCGCCATTTCTAGGTTTCGGTAAGTCGTTATTCTTCAGTTTGGCCTTCGGGATTAATGCTCCGAGGGTATCTTCTGAGTGGGGAGTGTTCAGTAAGGAAGTATTCTCGTAATTTCTGGGACTCGGAAGTCCGTTGTGGTCCTACTTGGGGCATTAATGGATATCGGATTCACGCCGGATCCATCGAGGTTCACTCTTTTTCCGATGCCGCGTTGATATCTTTTCTTCATTCATCGTGACTTTCCAAGGGACGTTTTAGTGCTTCTTCGGGTGCCACGTCATGCTGCTTCAGGTCAGTGACCGAGCGGATTTAGTGACGTCCGAGGGGCTTCCTCATCGGGGCGTATGCTCATCGTCGGGAGTGTGTCGATAATATCGCCTTAGGTTTAATCCCTAGATTAGGGTTAACCTTTTGTTTAATTCCCTTAATCCCTTATCTATTTATCCTAGGGTTAAAACTAGATCATTTTGTTAACATGTTTGTAATTATACCCTAATTAACTGAATTATTTTTGGGTCAGAACGCCTCTGTCCGTGGCTCAAAAAAGTTGACGCTATTATGAGAAAAATTACGAGAATATCCTTCCTTTACTCACTGAACTTCATTCCCAAGTTTCATACGTGTGATTGTGTCTGTCTTTTTTCCAGCTTACCCACTCTCCTTATATAGGCTTCTTAGGAGTAGGTGTCGTTATGCATGTGTTTGCATGTGTGTACACGTGTTGCAATATGTGTAAAAGGATAAGATAATGTATATATTTAATCTACTAGGCGCTGACTAGGATGATCTTAGCTCATTCCGAGGGCTCTTCTTTCCTCCGATAGATATTATTCGTGGTTTCTGTCTTCCGAGGGGTCGTAGCTTTGACAGTGACTTGATGGGCAAGTTTAGGATGTTCTTCTGGTGATATTGCCACTCCGATAGGGGTTTATTCTTGCGTAGTTGTTTCTGAATATGTGCTCCGAGGAGTGTTTCCGTTCGTGATTTGGACTTCGAGGGTTGTTTTGTCCTCGCGGAGTAGTAATTTCTTGTCCAGGTTCTCGTACTGTGCCTTCCATTGGCTTCTGTATTTAGATCTGGCTTTGTTCTTTTGATTCGGCCTTTGGAGTGATGTTCCGAAGACAGTTTATTCTCGTGTTGTCTTGAGTACGTTCTTCGAGGGGAAATTCTGTCTGTGATGTGCGCTCTGAGGGATTGGTTGTCGTCATAGGGTAGTGCCTTCCCACTTGGGTTATCGCAATGAGCATCGTGGCCATTTCTGGGTTTCGGTAAGTCGTTATTCTTCAGTTTGGCCTTCGGGATTAATGCTCTGAGGGTATCTTCTGAGTGGGGAGTGTTCAGTAAGGAAGTATTCTCGTAATTTCTGGGACTCGGAAGTCCGTTGTGGTCCTGCTTGGCGCATTAATGGATATCGGATTCACGCGGGTCCATCGAGGTTCACTCTTTTTCCAATGCCGGGTGGATATCTTTTCTTCATTCATCGTGACTTTCCAAGGGACGTTTTAGTGCTTCTTCGGGTGCCACGTCATGCTGCTTCAGGTCAGTAACCGAGCGGATTTAGTGTCGTCCGAGGGCTTCCTCATCGGGGCGTATGCTCATCGTCGGGAGTGTGTCGATAATATCGCCTTAGGTTTAATCCCTAGATTAGGGTTAACCTTTTGTTTAATTCCCTTAATCCCTTATCTATTTATCCTAGGGTTAACACTAGATCATTTTGTTAACAGGTTTGTAATTATACCCTAATTAACTGAATTATTTTTGGGTCAGAACGCCTCTGTCCGTGGCTCAAAAATGTTGACGCTATTATGAGAAAAAATACGAGAATATCCTTCCTTTATTCACTGAACTTCACTCCCAAGTTTCATATGTGTGATTGTGTCTGTCTTTTTTCCAGCTTACCCCCTCTCCTTATATAGGACTTTTTAGGAGTAGGTATCGTTATGCACGTGTTTGCATGTGTGTACACGTGTCGCAATATGTGTAAAAGGATAAGATAAGGTATATCTTTAATCTACTAGGCGCTGACTAGGATGATCTTAGCTCCTTTCGAGGGCTCTTCTTTCCTCCGATAGATATTATTCGTGGTTTCTGTCTTCCGAGGGGTTGAGCTTTAAAATGACTGGATGGGCAAGTTTAGGATGTTCTTCTGGTGATATTGCCACTCCGATATGGGTTTAATCTTGCGTAGTTGTTTCTGAATATGTGCTCCGAGGAGTGTTTCCGTCCGTGATTTGGACTTCGAGGGTTGTTTTGTCCTCGCGGAGTAGTGATTTCTTGTCCAGGTTCTCGTACTGTGCCTTCCATTGGCTTCTGTATTTAGATCTGGCTTTGTTCTTTTGATTCGGCCTTTGGAGTGATGTTCCGAAGGCAGTTTATTCTCGTATTGTCTTGAGTACGTTCTTCGATGGGAAATTCTGTCTGTGATGTGCGCTCTGAGGGATTGGTTGCCGTCATAGGGTAGTGCCTTCCCACTTGGGTTATCGCAATGAGCATCGTGGCCATTTCTGGGTTTCGGTAAGTCGTTATTCTTCAGTTTGGCCTTCGGGATTAATGCTCTGAGGGTATCTTCTGAGTGGGGAGTGTTCAGTAAGGAAGTATTCTCGTAATTTATGGGACTCGGAAGTCCGTTGTGGTCCTGCTTGGCGCATTAAGGGATATCGGATTCACGCGGGTCCATCGAGGTTCACTCTTTTTGCAATGCCGGGTTGATATCTTTTCTTCATTCATCGTGACTTTCCAAGGGACGTTTTAGTGCTTCTTCGGGTGCCACGTCATGCTGCTTCAGGTCAGTAACCAAGCGGATTTAGTGTCGTCCGAGGGCTTCCTCATCGGGGCGTATGCTCATCGTCGGGAGTGTGTCGATAATATCGCCTTAGGTTTAATCCCTAGATTAGGGTTAACCTTTTGTTTTATTCCCTTAATCCCTTATCTATTTATCCTAGGGTTAACACTAGATCATTTTGTTAACAGGTTTGTAATTATACCCTAATTAACTGAATTATTTTTGGGTCAGAACGCCTCTGTCCGTGGCTCAAAAAAGTTGACGCTATTATGAGAAAAATTACGAGAATATCCTTCCTTTATTCACTGAACTTCACTCCCAAGTTTCATATGTGTGATTGTGTCTGTCTTTTTTCCAGCTTACCCCCTCTCCCTATATAGGACTTTTTAGGAGTAGGTATCGTTATGCACGTGTTTGCATGTGTGTACACGTGTCGCAATATGTGTAAAAGGATAAGATAAGGTATATCTTTTATCTACTAGGCGCTGACTAGGATGATCTTAGCTCCTTCCGAGGGCTCTTCTTTCCTCCGATAGATATTATTCGTGGTTTCTGTCTTCCGAGGGGTCGTAGCTTTAACAATGACTTGATGGGCAAGATTAGGATGTTCTTCTGGTGATATTGCCACTCCGATAGGGGTTTATTCTTGCGTAGTTGTTTCTGAATTTTTGCTCCGAGGAGTGTTTCCGTCCGTGATTTGGACTTCGAGGGTTGTTTTGTCCTCGCGGAGTAGTAATTTCTTGTCCAGGTTCTCGTACTGTGCCTTCCATTGGCTTCTGTATTTAGATCTGGCTTTGTTCTTTTGATTCGGCCTTTGGAGTGATGTTCCGAAGACAGTTTATTCTCGTGTTGTCTTGAGTACGTTCTTCGAGGGGAAATTCTGTCTGTGATGTGCGCTCTGAGGGATTGGTTGCCGTCATAGGGTAGTGCCTTCCCACCTGGGTTGATCGCAATGAGCATCGTGGCCATTTCTGGGTTTCGGTAAGTCGTTATTCTTCAGTTTGGCCTTCGGGATTAATGCTCTGAGGGTATCTTCTGAGTGGGGAGTGTTCAGTAAGGAAGTATTCTCGTAATTTCTGGGACTCGGAAGTCCGTTGTGGTCCTGCTTGGCGCATTAATGGATATCGGATTCACGCGGGTCCATCGAGGTTCACTCTTTTTCCGATGCCGGGTTGATATCTTTTCTTCATTCATCGTGACTTTCCAAGGGACGTTTTAGTGCTTCTTCAGGTGCCACGTCATGCTGCTTCAGGTCAGTAATCGAGCGGATTTAGTGTCGTCCGAGGGCTTCCTCATCGGGGCGTATGCTCATCGTTGGGAGTGTGTCGATAATATCGCCTTAGGTTTAATCCCTAGATTAGGGTTAACCTTTTGTTTAATTCCCTTAATCCCTTATCTATTTATCCTAGGGTTAACACTAGATCATTTTGTTAACAGGTTTGTAAACCCTAATTAACTGTATTATTTTTGGGTCAGAACGCCTCTGTCCGTGGCTCAAAAAAGTTGATGCTATTATGAGAAAAATTACGAGAATATCCTTCCTTTATTCACTGAACTTCACTCCCAAGTTTCATATGTGTGATTGTGTCTGTCTTTTTTCCGGCTTACCCACTTTCCTTATATAGGACTTTTTAGGAGTAGGTATCGTTATGCACGTGTTTGCATGTGTGTACACGTGTCGCAATATGTGTAAAAGGATAACATAAGGTATGTCTATAATCTACTAGGCGCTGACTAGGATGATCTTAGCTCCTTCCGAGGGCTCTTCGTTCCTCCGATAGATATTATTCGTGGTTTCTGTCTTCCGAGGGGTCGTAGCTTTAACAGTGACTTGATGGGCAAGTTTAGAATGTTCTTCTGGTGATATTGCCACTCCGATAGGGGTTTATTCTTGCGTAGTTGTTTCTGAATATACGCTCCGAGGAGTGTTTCCGTCCGTGATTTGGACTTCGAAGGTTGTTTTGTCCTCGCGGAGTAGTGATTTCTTGTCTAGGTTCTCGTACTGTGCCTTCCATTGGCTTCTGTATTTAGATCTGGCTTTGTTCTTTTGATTCGGCCTTTGGAGTGATGTTCCGAGGGCAGTTTATTCTCGTGTTGTCTTGAGTACGTTCTCTGAGGGGAAATTTTGTCTGTGATGTGCGCTCTGAGGGATTGGTTGCTGTCATAGGGTAGTGCCTTCCCACTTGGGTTATCGCAATGAGCATCGTGGCCATTTCTAGGTTTCGGTAAGTCGTTATTCTTCAGTTTGGCCTTCGGGATTAATGCTCCGTGGGTATCTTCTGAGTGGGGAGTGTTCAGTAAGGAAGTATTCTCGTAATTTCTGGGACTCGGAAGTCCATTGTGGTCCTACTTGGGGCATTAATGGATATCGGATTCACGCGGGATCCATCGAGGTTCACTATTTTTCCGATGCCGCGTTGATATCTTTTCTTCATTCATCGTGACTTTCCAAGGGACGTTTTAGTGCTTCTTCGGGTGCCACGTCATGCTGCTTCAGGTCAGTGACCGAGCGGATTTAGTGACGTCCGAGGGGCTTCCTCATCGGGGCGTATGCTCATCGTCGGGAGTGTGTCGATAATATCGCCTTAGGTTTAATCCCTATATTAGGGTTAACCTTTTGTTTAATTCCCTTAATCCCTTATCTATTTATCCTAGGGTTAACACTAGATCATTTTGTTAACATATTTGTAATTATACCCGAATTAACTGAATTATTTTTGGGTCAGAACGCCTCTGTCCGTGGCTCAAAAAAGTTGACGCTATTATGAGAAAAATTACGAGAATATCCTTCCTTTACTCACTGAACTTCATTCCCAAGTTTCATACGTGTGATTGTGTCTGTCTTTTTTCCAGCTTACCCACTCTCCTTATATAGGGCTTCTTAGGAGTAGGTGTCGTTATGCATGTGTTGGCATGTGTGTACACGTGTTGCAATATGTGTAAAAGGATAAGATAATGTATATTTTTAATCTACTAGGCGCTGACTAGGATGATCTTAGCTCCTTTCGAGGGCTCTTCTTTCCTCCGATAGATATTATTCGTGGTTTCTGTCTTCCGAGGGGTTGAGCTTTAAAATGACTGGATGGGCAAGTTTAGGATGTTCTTCTGGTGATATTGCCACTCCGATATGGGTTTAATCTTGCGTAGTTGTTTCTGAATATGTGCTCCGAGGAGTGTTTCCGTCCGTGATTTGGACTTCGAGGGTTGTTTTGTCCTCGCGGAGTAGTGATTTCTTGTCCAGGTTCTCGTACTGTGCCTTCCATTGGCTTCTGTATTTAGATCTGGCTTTGTTCTTTTGATTCGGCCTTTGGAGTGATGTTCCGAAGGCAGTTTATTCTCGTATTGTCTTGAGTACGTTCTTCGATGGGAAATTCTGTCTGTGATGTGCGCTCTGAGGGATTGGTTGCCGTCATAGGGTAGTGCCTTCCCACTTGGGTTATCGCAATGAGCATCGTGGCCATTTCTGGGTTTCGGTAAGTCGTTATTCTTCAGTTTGGCCTTCGGGATTAATGCTCTGAGGGTATCTTCTGAGTGGGGAGTGTTCAGTAAGGAAGTATTCTCGTAATTTATGGGACTCGGAAGTCCGTTGTGGTCCTGCTTGGCGCATTAAGGGATATCGGATTCACGCGGGTCCATCGAGGTTCACTCTTTTTGCAATGCCGGGTTGATATCTTTTCTTCATTCATCGTGACTTTCCAAGGGACGTTTTAGTGCTTCTTCGGGTGCCACGTCATGCTGCTTCAGGTCAGTAACCAAGCGGATTTAGTGTCGTCCGAGGGCTTCCTCATCGGGGCGTATGCTCATCGTCGGGAGTGTGTCGATAATATCGCCTTAGGTTTAATCCCTAGATTAGGGTTAACCTTTTGTTTTATTCCCTTAATCCCTTATCTATTTATCCTAGGGTTAACACTAGATCATTTTGTTAACAGGTTTGTAATTATACCCTAATTAACTGAATTATTTTTGGGTCAGAACGCCTCTGTCCGTGGCTCAAAAAAGTTGACGCTATTATGAGAAAAATTACGAGAATATCCTTCCTTTATTCACTGAACTTCACTCCCAAGTTTCATATGTGTGATTGTGTCTGTCTTTTTTCCAGCTTACCCCCTCTCCCTATATAGGACTTTTTAGGAGTAGGTATCGTTATGCACGTGTTTGCATGTGTGTACACGTGTCGCAATATGTGTAAAAGGATAAGATAAGGTATATCTTTTATCTACTAGGCGCTGACTAGGATGATCTTAGCTCCTTCCGAGGGCTCTTCTTTCCTCCGATAGATATTATTCGTGGTTTCTGTCTTCCGAGGGGTCGTAGCTTTAACAATGACTTGATGGGCAAGATTAGGATGTTCTTCTGGTGATATTGCCACTCCGATAGGGGTTTATTCTTGCGTAGTTGTTTCTGAATTTTTGCTCCGAGGAGTGTTTCCGTCCGTGATTTGGACTTCGAGGGTTGTTTTGTCCTCGCGGAGTAGTAATTTCTTGTCCAGGTTCTCGTACTGTGCCTTCCATTGGCTTCTGTATTTAGATCTGGCTTTGTTCTTTTGATTCGGCCTTTGGAGTGATGTTCCGAAGACAGTTTATTCTCGTGTTGTCTTGAGTACGTTCTTCGAGGGGAAATTCTGTCTGTGATGTGCGCTCTGAGGGATTGGTTGCCGTCATAGGGTAGTGCCTTCCCACCTGGGTTGATCGCAATGAGCATCGTGGCCATTTCTGGGTTTCGGTAAGTCGTTATTCTTCAGTTTGGCCTTCGGGATTAATGCTCTGAGGGTATCTTCTGAGTGGGGAGTGTTCAGTAAGGAAGTATTCTCGTAATTTCTGGGACTCGGAAGTCCGTTGTGGTCCTGCTTGGCGCATTAATGGATATCGGATTCACGCGGGTCCATCGAGGTTCACTCTTTTTCCGATGCCGGGTTGATATCTTTTCTTCATTCATCGTGACTTTCCAAGGGACGTTTTAGTGCTTCTTCAGGTGCCACGTCATGCTGCTTCAGGTCAGTAATCGAGCGGATTTAGTGTCGTCCGAGGGCTTCCTCATCGGGGCGTATGCTCATCGTTGGGAGTGTGTCGATAATATCGCCTTAGGTTTAATCCCTAGATTAGGGTTAACCTTTTGTTTAATTCCCTTAATCCCTTATCTATTTATCCTAGGGTTAACACTAGATCATTTTGTTAACAGGTTTGTAAACCCTAATTAACTGTATTATTTTTGGGTCAGAACGCCTCTGTCCGTGGCTCAAAAAAGTTGATGCTATTATGAGAAAAATTACGAGAATATCCTTCCTTTATTCACTGAACTTCACTCCCAAGTTTCATATGTGTGATTGTGTCTGTCTTTTTTCCGGCTTACCCACTTTCCTTATATAGGACTTTTTAGGAGTAGGTATCGTTATGCACGTGTTTGCATGTGTGTACACGTGTCGCAATATGTGTAAAAGGATAACATAAGGTATGTCTATAATCTACTAGGCGCTGACTAGGATGATCTTAGCTCCTTCCGAGGGCTCTTCGTTCCTCCGATAGATATTATTCGTGGTTTCTGTCTTCCGAGGGGTCGTAGCTTTAACAGTGACTTGATGGGCAAGTTTAGAATGTTCTTCTGGTGATATTGCCACTCCGATAGGGGTTTATTCTTGCGTAGTTGTTTCTGAATATACGCTCCGAGGAGTGTTTCCGTCCGTGATTTGGACTTCGAAGGTTGTTTTGTCCTCGCGGAGTAGTGATTTCTTGTCTAGGTTCTCGTACTGTGCCTTCCATTGGCTTCTGTATTTAGATCTGGCTTTGTTCTTTTGATTCGGCCTTTGGAGTGATGTTCCGAGGGCAGTTTATTCTCGTGTTGTCTTGAGTACGTTCTCTGAGGGGAAATTTTGTCTGTGATGTGCGCTCTGAGGGATTGGTTGCTGTCATAGGGTAGTGCCTTCCCACTTGGGTTATCGCAATGAGCATCGTGGCCATTTCTAGGTTTCGGTAAGTCGTTATTCTTCAGTTTGGCCTTCGGGATTAATGCTCCGTGGGTATCTTCTGAGTGGGGAGTGTTCAGTAAGGAAGTATTCTCGTAATTTCTGGGACTCGGAAGTCCATTGTGGTCCTACTTGGGGCATTAATGGATATCGGATTCACGCGGGATCCATCGAGGTTCACTATTTTTCCGATGCCGCGTTGATATCTTTTCTTCATTCATCGTGACTTTCCAAGGGACGTTTTAGTGCTTCTTCGGGTGCCACGTCATGCTGCTTCAGGTCAGTGACCGAGCGGATTTAGTGACGTCCGAGGGGCTTCCTCATCGGGGCGTATGCTCATCGTCGGGAGTGTGTCGATAATATCGCCTTAGGTTTAATCCCTATATTAGGGTTAACCTTTTGTTTAATTCCCTTAATCCCTTATCTATTTATCCTAGGGTTAACACTAGATCATTTTGTTAACATATTTGTAATTATACCCGAATTAACTGAATTATTTTTGGGTCAGAACGCCTCTGTCCGTGGCTCAAAAAAGTTGACGCTATTATGAGAAAAATTACGAGAATATCCTTCCTTTACTCACTGAACTTCATTCCCAAGTTTCATACGTGTGATTGTGTCTGTCTTTTTTCCAGCTTACCCACTCTCCTTATATAGGGCTTCTTAGGAGTAGGTGTCGTTATGCATGTGTTGGCATGTGTGTACACGTGTTGCAATATGTGTAAAAGGATAAGATAATGTATATTTTTAATCTACTAGGCGCTGACAAGGATGATCTTAGCTCATTCCGAGGGCTCTTCTTTCCTCCGATAGATATTATTCGTGGTTTCTGTCTTCCGAGGGGTCGTAGTTTTGACAGTGACTTGATGGGCAAGTTTAGGATGTCCTTCTGGTGATATTGCCACTCCGATAGGGGTTTATTCTTGCGTAGTTGTTTCTGAATATGTGCTCCGAGGTGTATTTCCGTCCGTGATTTGGATTTCGAGGGTTGTTTTGTCCTCGCGGAGTAGTAATTTCTTGTCCAGGTTCTCGTACTGTGCCTTCCATTGGCTTCTGTATTTAGATCTGGCTTTGTTCTTTTGATTCGGCCTTTGGAGTGATGTTCCGAAGACAGTTTATTCTCGTGTTGTCTTGAGTACGTTCTTCGAGGGGAAATTCTGTCTGTGATGTGCGCTCTGAGGGATTGGTTGCCGTCATAGGGTAGTGCCTTCCCACCTGGGTTGATCGCAATGAGCATCGTGGCCATTTCTGGGTTTCGGTAAGTCGTTATTCTTCAGTTTGGCCTTCGGGATTAATGCTCTGAGGGTATCTTCTGAGTGGGGAGTGTTCAGTAAGGAAGTATTCTCGTAATTTCTGGGACTCGGAAGTCCGTTGTGGTCCTGCTTGGCGCATTAATGGATATCGGATTCACGCGGGTCCATCGAGGTTCATTCTTTTTCCGATGCCGGGTTGATATCTTTTCTTCATTCATCGTGACTTTCCAAGGGACGTTTTAGTGCTTCTTCAGGTGCCACGTCATGCTGCTTCAGGTCAGTAATCGAGCGGATTTAGTGTCGTCCGAGGGCTTCCTCATCGGGGCGTATGCTCATCGTTGGGAGTGTGTCGATAATATCGCCTTAGGTTTAATCCCTAGATTAGGGTTAACCTTTTGTTTAATTCCCTTAATCCCTTATCTATTTATCCTAGGGTTAACACTAGATCATTTTGTTAACAGGTTTGTAATTATACCCTAATTAACTGTATTATTTTTGGGTCAGAACGCCTCTGTCCGTGGCTCAAAAAAGTTGATCCTATTATGAGAAAAATTACGAGAATATCCTTCCTTTATTCATTGAACTTCACTCCCAAGTTTCATATGTGTGATTGTGTCTGTCTTTTTTCCCGCTTACCCCCTTTCCTTATATAGGACTTTTTAGGAGTAGGTATCGTTATGCACGTGTTTGCATGTGTGTACACGTGTCGCAATATGTGTAAAAGGATAAGATAAGGTATATCTTTAATCTACTAGGCGCTGACTAGGATGATCTTAGCTCCTTCCGAGGGCTCTTCGTTCCTCCGATAGATATTATTCGTGGTTTCTGTCTTCCGAGGGGTCGTAGCTTTAACAGTGACTTGATGGGCAAGTTTAGAATGTTCTTCTGGTGATATTGCCACTCCGATAGGGGTTTATTCTTGCGTAGTTGTTTCTGAATATACGCTCCGAGGAGTGTTTCCGTCCGTGATTTGGACATTGAGGGTTGTTTTGTCCTCGCGGAGTAGTGATTTCTTGTCCAGGTTCTCGTACTGTGCCTTCCAATGGCTTCTGTATTTAGATCTGGCTTTGTTCTTTTGATTCGGCCTTTGGAGTGATGTTCCGAGGGCAGTTTATTCTCGTGTTGTCTTGAGTACGTTCTCTGAGGGGAAATTTTGTCTGTGATGTGCGCTCTGAGGGATTGGTTGCCGTCATAGGGTAGTGCCTTCCCACTTGGGTTATCGCAATGAGCATCGTGGCCATTTCTAGGTTTCGGTAAGTCGTTATTCTTCAGTTTGGCCTTCGGGATTAATGCTCCGAGGGTATCTTCTGAGTGGGGAGTGTTCAGTAAGGAAGTATTCTCGTAATTTCTGGGACTCGGAAGTCCGTTGTGGTCCTACTTGAGGCATTAATGGATATCGGATTCACGCGGGATCCATCGAGGTTCACTCTTTTTCCGATGCCGCATTGATATCTTTTCTTCATTCATCGTGACTTTCCAAGGGACGTTTTAGTGCTTCTTCGGGTGCCACGTCATGCTACTTCAGGTCAGTGACCGAGCGGATTTAGTGACGTCCAAGGGGCTTCCTCATCGGGGCGTATGCTCATCGTCGGGAGTGTGTCGATAATATCGCCTTAGGTTTAATCCCTAGATTAGGGTTAACCTTTTGTTTAATTCCCTTAATCCCTTATCTATTTATCCTAGGGTTAACACTAGATCATTTTGTTAACAGGTTTGTAATTATACCCTAATTAACTGAATTATTTTTGGGTCAGAACGCCTCTGTCCGTGGCTCAAAAAAGTTGACGCTATTATGAGAAAAATTACGAGAATATCCTTCCTTTACTCACTGAACTTCATTCCCAAGTTTCATACGTGTGATTGTGTCTGTCTTTTTTCCAGCTTACCCACTCTCCTTATATAGGGCTTTTTAGGAGTAGGTGTCGTTATGCATGTGTTTGCATGTGTGTACACGTGTTGCAATATGTGTAAAAGGATAAGATAATGTATATATTTAATCTACTAGGCGCTGACTAGGATGATCTTAGCTTCTTCTGAGGGCTCTTCTTTCCTCCGATAGATATTATTCGTGGTTTCTGTCTTCCGAGGGGTCGTAGCTTTGACAGTGACTTGATGGGCAAGTTTAGGATGTTCTTCTGGTGATATTGCCACTCCGATAGGGGTTTATTCTTGCGTAGTTGTTTCTGAATATGTGTTCCGAGGAGTGTTTCCGTCCGTGATTTGGACTTCGAGGGTTGTTTTGTCCTCGCGGAGTAGTGATTTCTTGTCCAGGTTCTCGTACTGTGCCTTCCAATGGCTTCTGTATTTAGATCTGGCTTTGTTCTTTTGATTCGGCCTTTGGAGTGATGTTCCGAGGGCAGTTTATTCTCGTGTTGTCTTGAGTACGTTCTCTGAGGGGAAATTCTGTCTGTGATGTGCGCTCTGAGGGATTGGTTGCCGTCATAGGGTAGTGCCTTCCCACTTGGGTTATCGCAATGAGCATCGTGGCCATTTCTGGGTTTCGGTAAGTCGTTATTCTTCAGTTTGGCCTTCGGGATTAATGCTCCGAGGGTATCTACTGAGTGGGGAGTGTTCAGTAAGGAAGTATTCGAGTAATTTCTGGGACTCGGAAGTCCGTTGTGGTCCTACTTGGCGCATTAATGGATATCGGATTCACGCGGGTCCATCGAGGTTCACTCGTTTTCCGATGCCGCGTTGATATCTTTTCTTCATTCATCGTGACTTTCCAAGGGACGTTTTAGTGCTTCTTCGGGTGCCACGTCATGCTTCTTCAGGTCAGTGACCGAGCGGATTTAGTGACGTCCGAGGGGCTTCCTCATCGGGGCGTATGCTCATCGTCGGGAGTGTGTCGATAATATCGCCTTAGGTTTAATCCCTAGATTAGGGTTAACCTTTTGTTTAATTTCCTTAATCCCTTATCTATTTATCCTAGGGTTAACACTAGATCATTTTGTTAACAGGTTTGGAATTATACCCTAATTAACTGAATTATTTTTGGGTCAGAACGCCTCTGTCCGTGGCTCAAAAAGTTGACGCTATTATGAGAAAAATTACGAGAATATCCTTCCTTTACTCACTGAACTTCATTCCCAAGTTTCATACGTGTGATTGTGTCTGTCTTTTTTCCAGCTTACGCACTCTCCTTATATAGGGCTTTTTAGGAGTAGGTGTCGTTATGCATGTGTTTGCATGTGTGTACACGTGTTGCAATATGTGTAAAAGGATAAGATAATGTATATATTTAATCTACTAGGCGCTGACTAGGATGATCTTAGCTCCTTCCGAGGGCTCTTCTTTCCTCCGATAGATATTATTCGTGGTTTCTGTCTTCCGAGGGGTCGTAGCTTTGACATTGACTTGATAGGCAAGTTTAGGATGTTCTTCTGGTGATATGGCCACTCCGATAGGGGTTTATTCTTGCGTAATTGTTTCTGAATATGTGCTCCGAGGAGTGTTTTCGTCCGTGATTTGAACTTCGAGGGTTGTTTTGTCCTCGCGGAGTAGGGATTTCTTGTCCAGGTTCTCGTACTGTGCCTTCCAATGGCTTCTGTATTTAGATCTGGCTTTGTTCTTTTGATTCGGCCTTTGGAGTGATGTTCCGAGGGCAGTTTATTCTCGTGTTGTCTTGAGTACGTTCTCTTAGGGGAAATTTTGTCTGTGATGTGCGCTCTGAGGGATTGGTTGCCGTCATAGGGTAGTGCCTTCCCACTTGGGTTATCGCAATGAACATCGTGGCCATTTCTGGGTTTCGGTAAGTCGTTATTCTTCAGTTTGGCCTTCTGGATTAATGCTCCGAGGGTATCTTCTGAGTGGGGAGTGTTCAGTAAGGAAGTATTCGCGTAATTTCTGGGACTCGGAAGTCTGTTGTGGTCCTGCTTGGCGCATTAATGGATATTGCATTCACGCGGGTCCATCGAGGTTCACTCTTTTTCCGATGCCGGGTTGATATCTTTTCTTCATTCATCGTGACTTTCCAAGGGACGTTTTAATGCTTCTTCGGGTGCCACGTCGTGCTGCTTCAGGTCAGTGACCGAGCGAATTTAGTGACGTTCGAGGGGCTTCCTCATCGGGGCGTATACTCATCGTCGGGAGTGTGTCGATAATATCGCCTTAGGTTTAATCCCTAGATTAGGGTTAACCTTTTGTTTAATTTCCTTAAACCCTTATCTATTTATCCTAGGGTTAACACTAGATCATTTTGTTAACAGGTTTGGAATTATAGCCTAATTAACTGAATTATTTTTGGGTCAGAACGCCTCTGTCCGTGGCTCAAAAAAGTTGACGCTATTATGAGAAAAATTACGAGAATATCCTTCCTTTACTCACTGAACTTCATTCCCAAGTTTCATACGTGTGATTGTGTCTGTCTTTTTTCCAGCTTACCCACTCTCCTTATATAGGGCTTTTTAGGAGTAGGTGTCGTTATGCATGTGTTTGCATGTGTGTACACGTGTTGCAATATGTGTAAAAGGATAAGATAATATATATATATATTTAATCTACTAGGCGCTGACTAGGATGATCTTAGCTCCTTCCGAGGGCTCTTCTTTCCTCCGATAGATATTATTCGTGGTTTCTGTCTTCCGAGGGGTCGTAGCTTTGACATTGACTTGATAGGCAAGTTTAGGATGTTCTTCTGGTGATATGGCCACTCCGATAAGGGGTTTATTCTTGCGTAGTTGTTTCTGAATATGTGCTCCGAGGAGTGTTTACGTCCGTGATTTGAACTTCGAGGGTTGTTTTGTCCTCGCGGAGTAGTGATTTCTTGTCCAGGTTCTCGTACTGTGCCTTCCAATGGCTTCTGTATTTAGATCTGGCTTTGTTCTTTTGATTCGGCCTTTGGAGTGATGTTCCGAGGGCAGTTTATTCTCGTGTTGTCTTGAGTACGTTCTCTGAGGGGAAATTCTGTCTGTGATGTGCGCTCTGAGGGATTGGTTGCCGTCATAGGGTAGTGCCTTCCCACTTGGGTTATCGCAATGAGCATCGTGGCCATTTCTTGGTTTCGGTAAGTCGTTATTCTTCAGTTTGGCCTTCGGGATTAATGCTCTGAGGGTATCTACTGAGTGGGGAGTGTTCAGTAAGGAAGTATTCGAGTAATTTCTGGGACTCGGAAGTCCGTTGTGGTCCTGCTTGGCGCATTAATGGATATCGGAGTCACGCGGGTCCATCGAGGTTCACTCTTTTTCCGATGCCGGGTTGATATCTTTTCTTCATTCATCGTTACTTTCCAAGGGACGTTTTAGTGCTTCTTCGGGTGCCACGTCATGCTGCTTCAGGTCAGTGACCGAGCGGATTTAGTGACGTCCGAGGGGCTTCCTCATCGGGGCGTATGCTCATCGTCGGGAGTGTGTCGATAATATCGCCTTAGGTTTAATCCCTAGATTAGGGTTAACCTTTTGTTTAATTTCCTTAATCCCTTATCTATTTATCCTAGGGTTAACACTAGATCATTTTGTTAACAGGTTTGTAATTATACCCTAATTAACTGAATTATTTTTGGGTCAGAACGCCTCTGTCCGTGGCTCAAAAAAGTTGATGCTATTATGAGAAAATTTTACGAGAATATCCTTCCTTTATTCACTGAACTTCACTCCCAAGTTTCATATGTGATTGTGTCTGTCTTTTTTCCAGCTTACCCACTCTCCTTATATAGGGCTTTTTAGGAGTAGGTGTCGTTATGCATGTGTTTGCATGTGTGTACACGTGTCGCAATATGTGTAAAAGGATAAGATAAGGTATATCTTTAATCTACTAGGCGCTGACTAGGATTATCTTAGCTCCTTCCGAGGGCTCTTCTTTCCTCCGATAGATATTATTCGTGGTTTCTGTCTTCCGAGGGGTCGTAGCTTTGACATTGACTTGATAGGCAAGTTTAGGATGTTCTTCTGGTGATATGGCCACTCCGATAGGGGTTTATTCTTGCGTAGTTGTTTCTGAATATGTGCTCCGAGGAGTGTTTACGTCCGTGATTTGAACTTCGAGGGTTGTTTTGTCCTCGCGGAGTAGTGATTTCTTGTCCAGGTTCTCGTACTATGCCTTCCAATGGCTTCTGTATTTAGATCTGGCTTTGTTCTTTTGATTCGGCCTTTGGAGTGATGTTCCGAGGGCAGTTTATTCTCGTGTTGTCTTGAGTACGTTCTCCGAGGGAAAATTTTGTCTGTGATGTGCGCTCTGAGGGATTGGTTGCCGTCATAGGGTATTTCCTTCCCACTTGGGTTATCGCAATGAACATCGTGGCCATTTCTGGGTTTCGGTAAGTCGTTATTCTTCATTTTGGCCTTCGGGATTAATGCTCCGAGGGTATCTTCTGAGTGGGGAGTGTTCAGTAAGGAAGTATTCTCGTAATTTCTGGGACTCGGAAGTCCGTTGTGGTCCTACTTGGGGCATTAATGGATATCGGATTCACGCGGGATCCATCGAGGTTCACTCTTTTTCCGATGCCGCGTTGATATCTTTTCTTCATTCATCGTGACTTTCCAAGGGACGTTTTAGTGCTTCTTCGGGTGCCACGTCATGCTGCTTCAGGTCAGTGACCGAGCGGATTTAGTGACGTCCGAGGGGCTTCCTCATCGGGGCGTATGCTCATCGTCGGGAGTGTGTCGATAATATCGCCTTAGGTTTAATCCCTAGATTAGGGTTAACCTTTTGTTTAATTCCCTTAATCCCTTATCTATTTATCCTAGGGTGAACACTAGATCATTTTGTTAACAGGTTTGGAATTATACCCTAATTAACTGAATTATTTTTGGGTCAGAACGCCTCTGTCCGTGGCTCAAAAAAGTTGACGCTATTATGAGAAAATTTACGAGAATATCCTTCCTTTATTCACTGAACTTCACTCCCAAGTTTCATATGTGATTGTGTCTGTCTTTTTTCCAGCTTACCCACTCTCCTTATATAGGGCTTTTTAGGAGTAGGTGTCGTTATGCATGTGTTTGCATGTGTGTACACGTGTCGCAATATGTGTAAAAGGATAAGATAAGGTATATCTTTAATCTACTAGGCGCTGACTAGGATTATCTTAGCTCCTTCCGAGGGCTCTTCTTTCCTCCGATAGATATTATTCGTGGTTTCTGTCTTCCGAGGGGTCGTAGCTTTGACATTGACTTGATAGGCAAGTTTAGGATGTTCTTCTGGTGATATGGCCACTCCGATAGGGGTTTATTCTTGCGTAGTTGTTTCTGAATATGTGCTCCGAGGAGTGTTTACGTCCGTGATTTGAACTTCGAGGGTTGTTTTGTCCTCGCGGAGTAGTGATTTCTTGTCCAGGTTCTCGTACTGTGCCTTCCAATGGCTTCTGTATTTAGATCTGGCTTTGTTCTTTTGATTCGGCCTTTGGAGTGATGTTCCGAGGGCAGTTTATTCTCGTGTTGTCTTGAGTACGTTCTCTGAGGGGAAATTCTGTCTGTGATGTGCGCTCTGAGGGATTGGCTGCCGTCATAGGGTAGTGCCTTCCCACTTGGGTTATCGCAATGAGCATCGTGGCCATTTCTGGGTTTCGGTAAGTCGTTATTCTTCAGTTTGGCCTTCGGGATTAATGCTCCGAGGGTATCTACTGAGTGGGGAGTGTTCAGTAAGGAAGTATTCGAGTAATTTCTGGGACTCGGAAGTCCGTTGTGGTCCTGCTTGGCGCATTAATGGATATCGGATTCACGCGGGTCCATCGAGGTTCACTCTTTTTCCGATGCCGCGTTGATATCTTTTCTTCATTCATCGTGACTTTCCAAGGGACGTTTTAGTGCTTCTTCGGGTGCCACGTCATGCTGCTTCAGGTCAGTGACCGAGCGGATTTAGTGACGTCCGAGGGGCTTCCTCATCGGGGCGTATGCTCATCGTCAGGAGTATGTCGATAATATCGCCTTAGGTTTAATCCCTAGATTAGGGTTAACCTTTTGTTAAATTTCCTTAATCCCTTATCTATTTATCCTAGGGTTTACACTAGATCATTTTGTTAACAGGTTTGGAATTATACCCTAATTAACTGAATTATTTTTGGGTCAGAACGCCTCTGTCCGTGGATCAAAAAAGTTGACGCTATTATGAGAAAATTTACGAGAATATCCTTCCTTTATTCACTGAACTTCACTCCCAAGTTTCATATGTGATTGTGTCTGTCTTTTTTCCAGCTTACCCACTCTCCTTATATAGGGCTTTTTAGGAGTAGGTGTCGTTATGCATGTGTTTGCATGTGTGTACACGTGTCGCAATATGTGTAAAAGGATAAGATAAGGTATATCTTTAATCTACTAGGCGTTGACTAGGATGATCTTAGCTCCTTCCGAGGGCTCTTCTTTCCTCCGATAGGTATTATTCGTGGTTTCTGTCTTCCAAGGGGTCGTAGCTTTGACATTGATTTGATAGGCAAGTTTAGGATGTTCTTCTGGTGATATGGCCACTCCGATAGGGGTTTATTCTTGCGTAGTTGTTTCTGAATATGTGCTCCGAGGAGTGTTTCCGTCCGTGATTTGAACTTCGAGTGTTGTTTTGTCCTCGCGGAGTAGTGATTTCTTGTCCAGGTTCTCGTACTGTGCCTTCCAATGGCTTCTGTATTTAGATCTGGCTTTGTTCTTTTGATTCGGCCTTTGGAGTGATGTTCCGAGGGCAGTTTATTCTCGTGTTGTCTTGAGTACGTTCTCCGAGGGGAAATTTTGTCTGTGATGTGCGCTCTGAGTGATTGGTTGCAGTCATAGGGTATTTCCTTCCCACTTGGGTTATCGCAATGAGCATCGTGGCCATTTCTAGGTTTCGGTAAGTCGTTATTCTTCATTTTGGCCTTCGGGATTAATGCTCCGATGGTATCTTCTGAGTGGGGAGTGTTCAGTAAGGAAGTATTCTCGTAATTTCTGGGACTCGGAAGTCCGTTGTGGTCCTACTTGGGGCATTAATGGATATCGGATTCACGCGGGATCCATCGAGGTTCACTCTTTTTCCGATGCCGCGTTGATATCTTTTCTTCATTCATCGTGACTTTCCAAGGGACGTTTTAGTGCTTCTTCGGGTGCCACGTCATGCTGCTTCAGGTCAGTGACCGAGCGGATTTAGTGACGTCCGAGGGGCTTCCTCATCGGGGCGTATGCTCATCGTCGGGAGTGTGTCGATAATATCGCCTTAGGTTTAATCCCTAGATTAGGGTTAACCTTTTGTTTAATTCCCTTAATCCCTTATCTATTTATCCTAGGGTTAACACTAGATCATTTTGTTAACAGGTTTGGAATTATACCCTAATTAACTGAATTATTTTTGGGTCAGAACGCCTCTGTCCGTGGCTCAAAAAAGTTGACGCTATTATGAGAAAATTTACGAGAATATCCTTCCTTTATTCACTGAACTTCACTCCCAAGTTTCATATGTGATTGTGTCTGTCTTTTTTCCAGCTTACCCACTCTCCTTATATAGGGCTTTTTAGGAGTAGGTGTCGTTATGCATGTGTTTGCATGTGTGTACACGTGTCGCAATATGTGTAAAAGGATAAGATAAGGTATATCTTTAATCTACTAGGCGCTGACTAGGATGATCTTAGCTCCTTCCGACGGCTCTTCTTTCCTCCGATAGGTATTATTCGTGGTTTCTGTCTTCCAAGAGGTCGTAGCTTTGACATTGATTTGATAGGCAAGTTTAGGATGTTCTTCTGGTGATATGGCCACTCCGATAGGGGTTTATTCTTGCGTAGTTGTTTCTGAATATGTGCTCCGAGGAGTGTTTCCGTCCGTGATTTGAACTTCGAGTGTTGTTTTGTCCTCGCGGAGTAGTGATTTCTTGTCCAGGTTCTCGTACTATGCCTTCCAATGGCTTCTGTATTTAGATCTGGCTTTGTTCTTTTGATTCGGCCTTTGGAGTGATGTTCCGAGGGCAGTTTATTCTCGTGTTGTCTTGAGTACGTTCTCCGAGGGGAAATTTTGTCTGTGATGTGCGCTCTGAGGGATTGGTTGCCGTCATAGGGTATTTCCTTCCCACTTGGGTTATCGCAATGAGCATCGTGGCCATTTCTGGGTTTCGGTAAGTCAGTATTCTTCATTTTGGCCTTCGGGATTAATGCTCCGAGGGTATCTTCTGAGTGGGGGGTGTTCAGTAAGCAAGTATTCTCGTAATTTCTGGGACTCGGAAGTCCGTTGTGGTCCTACTTGGGGCATTAATGGATATCGGATTCACGCGAGATCCATCGAGGTTCACTCTTTTTCCGATGCCGCGTTGATATCTTTTCTTCATTCATCGTGACTTTCCAAGGGACGTTTTAGTGCTTCTTCGGGTGCCACGTCATGCTGCTTCAGGTCAGTGACCGAGCGGATTTAGTGACGTCCGAGGGGCTTCCTCATCGGGGCGTATGCTCATCGTCGGGAGTGTGTCGATAATATCGCCTTAGGTTTAATCCCTAGATTAGGGTTAACCTTTTGTTTAATTCCCTTAATCCCTTATCTATTTATCCTAGGGTTAACACTAGATCATTTTGTTAACATGTTTGTAATTATACCCTAATTAACTGAATTATTTTTGGGTCAGAACGCCTCTATCCGTGGCTCAAAAAAGTTGACGCTATTATGAGAAAAATTACGAGAATATCCTTCCTTTACTCACTGAACTTCATTCCCAAGTTTCATACGTGTGATTGTGTCTGTCTTTTTTCCAGCTTACCCACTCTCCTTATATAGGGCTTTTTAGGAGTAGGTGTCGTTATGCATGTATTTGCATGTGTGTACACGTGTTGCAATATGTGTAAAAGGATAAGATAATGTATATATTTAATCTACTAGGCGCTGACTAGGATGATCTTAGCTCCTTCTGAGGGCTCTTCTTTCCTCCGATAGATATTATTCGTGGTTTCTGTCTTCCGAGGGGTCGTAGCTTTGACATTGACTTGATAGGCAAGTTTAGGATGTTCTTCTGGTGATATGGCCACTCCGATAGGGGTTTATTCTTGCGTAGTTGTTTCTGAATATGTGCTCCGAGGAGTGTTTACGTCCGTGATTTGAACTTCGAGGGTTGTTTTGTCCTCGCGGAGTAGTGATTTCTTGTCCAGGTTCTCGTACTGTGCCTTCCAATGGCTTCTGTATTTAGATCTGGCTTTGTTCTTTTGATTCGGCCTTTGGAGTGATGTTCCGAGGGCAGTTTATTCTCGTGTTGTCTTGAGTACGTTCTCTGAGGGGAAATTCTGTCTGTGATTTGCGCTATGAGGGATTGGTTGCCGTCATAGGGTAGTGCCTTCCAACTTGGGTTATCGCAATGAGCATCGTGGCCATTTCTAGATTTCGGTAAGTCATTATTCTTCATTTTGGCCTTCGGGATTAATGCTCCGAGGGTATCTTCTGAGTGGGGGGTGTTCAGTAAGCAAGTATTCTCGTAATTTCTGGGACTCGGAAGTCCGTTGTGGTCCTACTTGGGGCATTAATGGATATCGGATTCACGCGAGATCCATCGAGGTTCACTCTTTTTCCGATGCCGCGTTGATATCTTTTCTTCATTCATCGTGACTTTCCAAGGGACGTTTTAGTGCTTCTTCGGGTGCCACGTCATGCTGCTTCAGGTCAGTGACCGAGCGGATTTAGTGACGTCCGAGGGGCTTCCTCATCGGGGCGTATGCTCATCGTCGGGAGTGTGTCGATAATATCGCCTTAGGTTTAATCCCTAGATTAGGGTTAACCTTTTGTTTAATTCCCTTAATCCCTTATCTATTTATCCTAGGGTTAACACTAGATCATTTTGTTAACATGTTTGTAATTATACCCTAATTAACTGAATTATTTTTGGGTCAGAACGCCTCTGTCCGTGGCTCAAAAAAGTTGACGTTATTATGAGATAAATTACGAGAATATCCTTCCTTTACTCACTGAACTTCATTCCCAAGTTTCATACGTGTGATTGTGTCTGTCTTTTTTCCAGCTTACCCACTCTCCTTATATAGGGCTTTTTAGGAGTAGGTGTCGTTATGCATGTGTTTGCATGTGTGTACACGTGTTGCAATATGTGTAAAAGGATAAGATAATGTATATATTTAATCTACTAGGCGCTGACTAGGATGATCTTAGCTCCTTCTGAGGGCTCTTCTTTCCTCCGATAGATATTATTCGTGGTTTCTGTCTTCCGAGGGGTCGTAGCTTTGACATTGACTTGATAGGCAAGTTTAGGATGTTCTTCTGGTGATATGGCCACTCCGATAGGGGTTTATTCTTGCGTAGTTGTTTCTGAATATGTGCTCCGAGGAGTGTTTACGTCCGTGATTTGAACTTCGAGGGTTGTTTTGTCCTCGCGGAGTAGTGATTTCTTGTCCAGGTTCTCGTACTGTGCCTTCCAATGGCTTCTGTATTTAGATCTGGCTTTGTTCTTTTGATTCGGCCTTTGGAGTGATGTTCCGAGGGCAGTTTATTCTCGTGTTGTCTTGAGTACGTTCTCTGAGGGGAAATTCTGTCTGTGATTTGCGCTCTGAGGGATTGGTTGCCGTCATAGGGTAGTGCCTTCCAACTTGGGTTATCGCAATGAGCATCGTGGCCATTTCTAGATTTTGGTAAGTCATTATTCTTCATTTTGGCCTTCGGGATTAATGCTCCGAGGGTATCTTCTGAGTGGGGGGTGTTCAGTAAGCAAGTATTCTCGTAATTTCTGGGACTCGGAAGTCCGTTGTGGTCCTACTTGGGGCATTAATGGATATCGGATTCACGCGAGATCCATCGAGGTTCACTCTTTTTCCGATGCCGCGTTGATATCTTTTCTTCATTCATCGTGACTTTCCAAGGGACGTTTTAGTGCTTCTTCGGGTGCCACGTCATGCTGCTTCAGGTCAGTGACCGAGCGGATTTAGTGACGTCCGAGGGGCTTCCTCATCGGGGCGTATGCTCATCGTCGGGAGTGTGTCGATAATATCGCCTTAGGTTTAATCCCTAGATTAGGGTTAACCTTTTGTTTAATTCCCTTAATCCCTTATCTATTTATCCTAGGGTTAACACTAGATCATTTTGTTAACATGTTTGTAATTATACCCTAATTAACTGAATTATTTTTGGGTCAGAACGCCTCTGTCCGTGGCTCAAAAAAGTTGACGTTATTATGAGATAAATTACGAGAATATCCTTCCTTTACTCACTGAACTTCATTCCCAAGTTTCATACGTGTGATTGTGTCTGTCTTTTTTCCAGCTTACCCACTCTCCTTATATAGGGCTTTTTAGGAGTAGGTGTCGTTATGCATGTGTTTGCATGTGTGTACACGTGTTGCAATATGTGTAAAAGGATAAGATAATGTATATATTTAATCTACTAGGCGCTGACTAGGATGATCTTAGCTCCTTCTGAGGGCTCTTCTTTCCTCCGATAGATATTATTCGTGGTTTCTGTCTTCCGAGGGGTCGTAGCTTTGACATTGACTTGATAGGCAAGTTTAGGATGTTCTTCTGGTGATATGGCCACTCCGATAGGGGTTTATTCTTGCGTAGTTGTTTCTGAATATGTGCTCCGAGGAGTGTTTACGTCCGTGATTTGAACTTCGAGGGTTGTTTTGTCCTCGCGGAGTAGTGATTTCTTGTCCAGGTTCTCGTACTGTGCCTTCCAATGGCTTCTGTATTTAGATCTGGCTTTGTTCTTTTGATTCGGCCTTTGGAGTGATGTTCCGAGGGCAGTTTATTCTCGTGTTGTCTTGAGTACGTTCTCTGAGGGGAAATTCTGTCTGTGATTTGCGCTCTCAGGGATTGGTTGCCGTCATAGGGTAGTGCCTTCCAACTTGGGTTATCGCAATGAGCATCGTGGCCATTTCTAGATTTCGGTAAGTCATTATTCTTCATTTTGGCCTTCGGGATTAATGCTCCGAGGGTATCTTCTGAGTGGGGGGTGTTCAGTAAGCAAGTATTCTCGTAATTTCTGGGACTCGGAAGTCCGTTGTGGTCCTACTTGGGGCATTAATGGATATCGGATTCACGCGAGATCCATCGAGGTTCACTCTTTTTCCGATGCCGCGTTGATATCTTTTCTTCATTCATCGTGACTTTCCAAGGGACGTTTTAGTGCTTCTTCGGGTGCCACGTCATGCTGCTTCAGGTCAGTGACCGAGCGGATTTAGTGACGTCCGAGGGGCTTCCTCATCGGGGCGTATGCTCATCGTCGGGAGTGTGTCGATAATATCGCCTTAGGTTTAATCCCTAGATTAGGGTTAACCTTTTGTTTAATTCCCTTAATCCCTTATCTATTTATCCTAGGGTTAACACTAGATCATTTTGTTAACATGTTTGTAATTATACCCTAATTAACTGAATTATTTTTGGGTCAGAACGCCTCTGTCCGTGGCTCAAAAAAGTTGACGTTATTATGAGAAAAATTACGAGAATATCCTTCCTTTACTCACTGAACTTCATTCCCAAGTTTCATACGTGTGATTGTGTCTGTCTTTTTTCCAGCTTACCCACTCTCCTTATATAGGGCTTTTTAGGAGTAGGTGTCGTTATGCATGTGTTTGCATGTGTGTACACGTGTTGCAATATGTGTAAAAGGATAAGATAATGTATATATTTAATCTACTAGGCGCTGACTAGGATGATCTTAGCTCCTTCTGAGGGCTCTTCTTTCCTCCGATAGATATTATTCGTGGTTTCTGTCTTCCGAGGGGTCGTAGCTTTGACATTGACTTGATAGGCAAGTTTAGGATGTTCTTCTGGTGATATGGCCACTCCGATAGGGGTTTATTCTTGCGTAGTTGTTTCTGAATATGTGCTCCGAGGAGTGTTTACGTCCGTGATTTGAACTTCGAGGGTTGTTTTGTCCTCGCGGAGTAGTGATTTCTTGTCCAGGTTCTCGTACTGTGCCTTCCAATGGCTTCTGTATTTAGATCTGGCTTTGTTCTTTTGATTCGGCCTTTGGAGTGATGTTCCGAGGGCAGTTTATTCTCGTGTTGTCTTGAGTACGTTCTCTGAGGGGAAATTCTGTCTGTGATTTGCGCTCTCAGGGATTGGTTGCCGTCATAGGGTAGTGCCTTCCAACTTGGGTTATCGCAATGAGCATCGTGGCCATTTCTAGGTTTCGGTAAGTCATTATTCTTCAGTTTGGCCTTCTGGATTAATGCTCCGAGGGTATCTTCTGAGTGGGGAGTGTTCAGTAAGGAAGTATTCGTGTAATTTCTGGGACTCGGAAGTCTGTTGTGGTCCTGCTTGGCGCATTAATGGATATCGGATTCACGCGGGTCCATCGAGGTTCACTCTTTTTCCGATGCCGGATTGATATCTTTTCTTCATTCATCGTGACTTTCCAAGGGACGTTTTAGTGCTTCTTCGGGTGCCACGTCATGCTGCTTCAGGTCAGTGACCGAGCGGATTTAGTGACGTCCGAGGGGCTTCCTCATCGGGGCGTATGCTCATCGTCGGGAGTGTGTCGATAATATCGCCTTAGGTTTAATCCCTAGATTAGGGTTAACCTTTTGTTTAATTTCCTTAATCCCTTATCTATTTATCCTAGGGTTAACACTAGATCATTTTGTTAACAGGTTTAGAATTATACCCTAATTAACTGAATTATTTTTGGGTCTGAACGCCTCTGTCCGTGGCTCAAAAAAGTTGACGCTATTATGAGAAAATTTACGAGAATATCCTTCATTTATTCACTGAACTTCACTCCCAAGTTTCATATGTGATTGTGTCTGTCTTTTTTCCAGCTTACCCACTCTCCTTATATAAGGCTTTTTAGGAGTAGGTGTCGTTATGCATATGTTTGCATGTGTGTACACGTGTCGCAATATGTGTAAAAGGATAAGATAAGGTATATCTTTAATCTACTAGGCGCTGACTAGAATGATCTTAGCTCCTTCCGAGGGCTCTTCTTTCCTCCGATAGGTATTATTCGTGGTTTCTGTCTTCCAAGGGGTCGTAGCTTTGACATTGACTTGATAGGCAAGTTTAGGATGTTCTTCTGGTGAAATGGCCACTCCGATAGGGGTTTATTCTTGCGTAGTTGTTTCTGAATATGTGCTCCGAGGAGTGTTTCCGTCCGTGATTTGAACTTCGAGTGTTGTTTTGTCCTCGCGGAGTAGTGATTTCTTGTCTAGGTTCTCGTACTGTGCCTTCCAATGGCTTCTGTATTTAGATCTGGCTTTGTTCTTTTGATTCGGCCTTTGGAGTGATGTTCCGAGGGCAGTTTATTCTCGTGTTCTCTTGAGTACGTTCTTCGAGGGGAAATTTTGTCTGTGATGTGCGCTCTGAGGGATTGGTTGCCGTCATAGTGTATTTCCTTCCCACTTGGGTTATCGCAATGAGCATCGTGGCCATTTCTGAGTTTCAGTAAGTCGTTATTCTTCATTTTGGCCTTCGGGATTAATGCTCCGAGGGTATCTTCTGAGTGGGGAGTGTTCAGTAAGGAAGTATTCTCGTAATTTCTGGCACTCGAAAGTCCGTTATGGTCCTGCTTGGCGCATTAATGGATATCAGATTCACGTGGGTCCATCGAGGTTCACTCTTTTTCCGATGCCAGGTTGATATCTTTTCTTCATTCATCGTGACTTTCCAAGGGACGTTTTAGTGCTTCTTCGGGTGCCACGTCATGCTGCTTCAGGTCAGTGACCGAGCGGATTTAGTGACGTCCGAGGGGCTTCCTCATCGGGCCGTATGCTCATCGTCGGGAGTGTGTCGATAATATCGCCTAAGGTTTAATCCCTAGATTAGGGTTAACCTTTTGTTTAATTCCCATAATCCCTTATCTATTTATCCTAGGGTTAACACTAGCTCATTTTGTTAACAGGTTTGGAACTATACCCTAATTAACTGAATTATTTTTGGGTCAGAACGCCTTTGTCCGTGGGTCAAAAAAGTTGACGTTATTATGAGAAAATTTACGAGAATATCCTTCCTTTATTCACTGAACTTCACTCCCAAGTTTCATATGTGTGATTGTGTCAGTCTTTTTTCCAGCTTACCCACTCTCCTTATATAGGGCTTTTTAGGAGTAGGTGTCGTTATGCATGTGTTTGCATGTGTGTACACGTGTCGCAATATGTGTAAAAGGATAAGATAAGGTATATCTTTAATCTACTAGGCGCAGACTAGGATGTTCTTAACTCCTTCCGAGGGCTCTTCTTTCCTCCGATAGGTATTATTCGTGGTTTCTGTCTTCCAAGGGGTCGTAGCTTTAACAGTGACTTGATAGGCAAGTTTAGGATGTTCTTCTGGTGATATTGCCACTCCGATAGGGGTTTATTCTTGCGTAGTTGCTTCTGAATATGTGCTCCGAGGAGTGTTTCCGTCCGTGATTTGGACTTCGAGGGCTGTTTTGTCCTCGTGGAGTAGTTATTTCTTTTCCAGGTTCTCGTACTGTGCCTTCCAATGGCTTCTGTATTTAGATTTGGCTTTGTTCTTTTGATTCGGCCTTTGGAGTGATGTTTCGAGGGCAGTTTATTCTCGTGTTGTCTTGAGTACATTCCCCGAGGAGAAATTATGTCTGTGAAGTGCGCTCCGAGTGATTGGTTGCCATCATAGGGTAGTGCCTTCCCACTTGGGTTATCGCAATGAGCATCGTGGCGATTTTTGGGTTTTGGTAAGTCGTTATTTTTCAGTTTGGCCTTCGGGATTAATGCTCCGAGGGTATCATCTGAGTGGGGAGTGTTCAGTAAGGAAGCATTCTCGTAATTTCTGGGACTCGGAAGTCCATTGTGGTCCTACTTGGCGCATTGATGGATATTGAATTCACGCGTGTCCATCGAGGTTCACTCTTTTTCCGATGCCACGTTGATATCTTTTCTTCATTCATCGTGACTTTCCAAGGGACGTTTTAGTGCTTCTTCGAGTGACACGTCCTACGTGCTTCCTCATCGGAGCGTATGCTCATCGTCGGGAGTGTGTCGATAATATCGCCATAGGTTAAATCCCTAGATTAGGGTTAACCTTTTGTTTAATTCCCTTAATCCCTTATCTATTTATCCTAGGGTTAACACTAGCTCATTTTGTTAACAGGTTTGGAATTATACCCTATTTAACTGAATTATTTTTGGGTCGGAAAGCCTCTGTCCGTGGCTCAAAAAAGTTGACGCTATTAGGAGAAAAAATATGAGAATATCCTTCCTTTATTCACTGAAATTCACTGCCAAGTTTCATATGTGTGATTGTGTCTGTCTTTTTTCCAGCTTACCCCCTCTCCTTATATAGGACTTTTTAGGAGTAGGTATCGTTATGCACGTGTTTGCATGTTTGTATCGTTATGCACGTGTTTGCACGTGTCACAATATGTGTAATATGATAAGATAAGGTATATCTTTAATCTACTAGGTGCTGACTAGGATGATCTTAGCTCCTTCCGAGGGCTCTTCTTTCCTCCGATAGATATTATTCGTGGTTTCTGTCTTCCGAGGGGTCGTAGCTTTAACAATGACTTGATGGGCAAGTTTAGGATGTTCTTCTGGTGATATTGCCACTCCGATAGGGGTTTATTCTTGCGTAGTTGTTTCTGAATATGTGCTCCGAGTAGTGTTTCCGTTCGTGATTTGGACTTCAAGGGTTGTTTTGTCCTCGCGGAGTAGTGATTTCTTGTCCAGGATCTCGTACTGTGCCTTCCAATGGCTTCTGTATTTAGATCTGGCTTTGTTCTTTTGATTCGGCCTTTGGAGTGATGTTCCGAGGGCAGTTTATTCTCGTGTTGTCTTGAGTACGTTCTCCAAGGGGAAATTCTGTCTGTGATGCGTGGTCCGAGGGATTGGTTGCCGTCATAGGGTAGTGCCTTTCCACTTGGGTTATCGCAATGAGCATCGTGGCGATTTCTGGGTTTCGGTAAGTCGTTATTCTTCAGTTTGGCCTTCGGGATTAATGCTCCGAGGGTATCTTCTGAGTGGGGAGTGTTCAGTAAACAAGTATTCTCGTAATATTTGGGACTCGGAAGTCTGTTGTGGTCCTGCTTGGCGCATTGATGGATACCAGATTCACGCGGGTCCATCGAGGTTCACTCTTTTTCCGATGCCGCGTTGATATTTTTTATTCATTCATCGTGACTTTCCAAGAGACGTTTTAGTGCTTCTTCGGGTGCCACGTTCGAGGTGCTAACTCATCGGGGCGTATGCTCATCGTCGGGAGTGTGTCGATAATATCGCCTTAGGTTTAATCCCTAGATTAGGGTTAACCTTTTGTTTAATTCCCTTATCTATTTATCCTAGGGTTAACACTAGATCATTTTGTTAAGAGGTTTGGAATCATACCCTAATTAATTGAATTATTTTTGGGTCAGAACGCCTTTGTCCGTGGCTCAAAAAAGTTGACGCTATTATGAGAAAAATTACGAGAATATCCTTCCTTTATTCACTGAACTTCACTCACAAGTTTCATATGTGTGATTGTGTCTGTCTTTTTTCCAGCTTACCCCATCTCCTTATATAGGACTTTTTAGGAGTAGGTATTGTTATGCACGTGTTTGCATATGTGTACACGTGTCGCAATATGTGTAAAAGGATAAGATAAGGTATATCTTTAATCCACTAGGCGCTGACTAGGATGATCTTAGCTCCTTCCGAGGGCTCTTCTTTCCTCCGATAGATATTATTCGTGGTTTCGGTCTTCCGAGGGGTCGTAGCTTTAACAGTGACTTGATGGGCAAGATTAAGATGTTCTTCTGGTGATATTGCCACTCCGATAGGGGTTTATTGTTGCATAGTTGTTTCTGAATTTGTGCTTCGAGGAGTGTTTTCGTCCGTGATTTGGACTCCGAGGGTTGTTTTGTCCTCGCGGAGTAGTGATTTCTTGTCCAGGTTCTCGTACTGTGCCTTCCAATGGCTTCTGTATTTAGATCTGGCTTTATTCTTTTGATTTGGTCTTTGGAGTGATGTTTCGAGGGCAGTTTATTCTCGTGTTGTCTTGAGTACGTTCTCCGAGGGGAAATCTTGTCTGTGATGTGCGCTCTGAGGGATTGGTTGCCGTCATAGGGTAGTGCCTTCCCACTTGGGTTATTGCAATGAGCTTCATGGCCGTTTCTGGGTTTCGGTAAGTCGTTATTCTTCAGTTTGGCCTTCGAGATTAATGCTCCGAGGGTATTCTCTGAGTGGGGAGTGTTTAGCAAGGAAGTATTCTTGTAATTTCTAGGACTCGGAAGTCCGTTGTGGTCCTGCTTGGCGCATTAATGGATATCTGATTCACGCGGGTCCATCGAGGTTCACTCTTTTTCCGATGCCGGGTTGATATCTTTTCTTCATTCATCGTGACTTTCCAAGGGACGTTTTAGTGCTTCTTCGGGTGCCACGTCATGCTGCTTCAGGTCAGTGACCGAGCGGATTTAGTGACGTCCGAGGGACTTCCTCATCGGGGCGTATGCTCATCGTCGGGAGTGTGTCGATAATATCGCCTTAGGTTTAATCCCTAGATTAGGGTTAACCTTTTGTTTAATTCCCTTATCTATTTATCCTAGGGTTAACACTAGATCATTTTGTTAAGAGGTTTGGAATTATACCCTAATTAATTGAATTATTTTTGGGTCAGAACGCCTTTGTCCGTGGCTCAAAAAAGTTGACGCTATTATGAGACAAATTATGAGAATATCATTCCTTTATTCACTGAACTTCACTCACAAGTTTCATATGTGTGATTGTGTCTGTCTTTTTTCCAGCTTACCCCCTCTTCTTATATAGGACTTTTTAGGAGTAGGTATTGTTATGCACGTGTTTGCATATGTGTACACGTGTCGCAATATGTGTAAAAGGATAAGATAAGGTATATCTTTAATCTACTAGGCGCTGACTAGGATGATCTTAGCTCCTTCCGAGGGCTCTTCTTTCCTCCGATAGATATTATTCGTGGTTTCGGTCTTTCGAGGGGCGTAGCTTTAACAGTGACTTGATGGGCAAGTTTAAGATGTTCTTCTGGTGATATTGCCACTCCGATAGGGGTTTATTCTTGCGTAGTTGTTTCTGAATTTGTGCTTCGAGAAGTGTTTCCGTCCGTGATTTGGACTTCGAGGGTTGTTTTGTCCTCGCGCAGTAGTGATTTCTTGTCCAGGTTCTCGTACTGTGCCTTCCAATGGCTTCTGTATTGTGATCTGGCTTTGTTCTTTTGATTCGGTCTTTGGAGTGATGTTCCGAGGGCAGTTTATTCTCGTGTTGTCTTGAGTACGTTCTCCGAGGGGAAATTCTGTCTGTGATGTGCGCTCTGAGGGATTGGTTGCCGTCATAGGGTAGTGCCTTCCCACTTGGGTTATCGCAATGAGCATCGTGGCCGTTTCTGGGTTTCGGTAAGTCGTTATTCTTCAGTTTGGCCTTCGAGATTAATGCTCCGAGGGTATCTTCTGAGTGGGGAGTGTTCAGTAAAGAAGTATTCTCGTAATATTTGGGACTCGGAAGTCTGTTGTGGTCCTGCTTGGCGCATTGATGGATACCGGATTCACGCGGGTCCATCGAGGTTCACTCTTTTTCCGATGCCGCGTTGATATTTTTTATTCATTCATCGTGACTTTCCAAGGGACGTTTTAGTGCTTCTTCGGGTGCCACGTTCGAGGTGCTAACTCATCGGGGCGTATGCTCATCGTCGGGAGTGTGTCGATAATATCGCCTTAGGCTTAATCCCTAGATTAGGGTTAACCTTTTGTTTAATTCCCTTATCTATTTATCCTAGGGTTAACACTAGATCATTTTGTTAAGAGGTTTGGAATTATACCCTAATTAATTGAATTATTTTTGGGTCAGAACGCCTTTGTCCGTGGCTCAAAAAAGTTGACGCTATTATGAGAAAAATTATGAGAATATCATTCCTTTATTCACTGAACTTCACTCACAAGTTTCATATGTGTGATTGTGTCTGTCTTTTTTCCAGCTTACCCCCTCTCCTTATATAGGACTTTTTAGGAGTAGGTATTGTTATGCACGTGTTTGCATATGTGTACACGTGTCGCAATATGTGTAAAAGGATAAGATAAGGTATATCTTTAATCTACTAGGCGCTGACTAGGATGATCTTAGCTTCTTCCGATGGCTCTTCTTTCCTCCGATAGATATTATTCGTGGTTTCGGTGTTCCGAGGGGCGTAGCTTTAACAGTGACTTGATGGGCAAGTTTAAGATGTTCTTCTGGTGATATTGCCACTCCGATAGGGGTTTATTCTTGCGTAGTTGTTTCTGAATTTGTGCTTCGAGAAGTGTTTCCGTCCGTGATTTGGACTTCGAGGGTTGTTTTGTCCTCGCGGAGTAGTGATTTCTTGTCCAGGTTCTCGTACTGTGCCTTCCAATGGCTTCTGTATTGTGATCTGGCTTTGTTCTTTTGATTCGGTCTTTGGAGTGATGTTCCGAGGGCACTTTATTCTCGTGTTGTCTTGAGTACGTTCTCCGAGGGGAAATTCTGTCTGTGATGTGCGCTCTGAGGGATTGGTTGCCGTCATAGGGTAGTGCCTTCCCACTTGGGTTATCGCAATGAGCATCGTGGCCATTTCTGGGTTTTGGTAAGTCGTTATTCTTCAGTTTGGCCTTCGAGATTAATGCTCCGAGGGTATCTTCTGAGTGGGGAGTGTTCAGTAAAGAAGTATTCTCGTAATATTTGGGACTCGGAAGTCTGTTGTGGTCCTGCTTGGCGCATTGATGGATACCGGATTCACGCGGGTCCATCGAGGTTCACTCTTTTTCCGATGCCGCGTTGATATTTTTTATTCATTCATCGTGACTTTCCAAGGGACGTTTTAGTGCTTCTTCGGGTGCCACGTTCGAGGTGCTAACTCATCGGGGCGTATGCTCATCGTCGGGAGTGTGTCGATAATATCGCCTTAGGTTTAATCCCTAGATTAGGGTTAACCTTTTGTTTAATTCCCTTATCTATTTATCCTAGGGTTAACACTAGATCATTTTGTTAAGAGGTTTGGAATTATACCCTAATTAATTGAATTATTTTTGGGTCAGAACGCCTTTGTCCGTGGCTCAAAAAAGTTGACGCTATTATGAGAAAAATTATGAGAATATCATTCCTTTATTCACTGAACTTCACTCACAAGTTTCATATGTGTGATTGTGTCTGTCTTTTTTCCAGCTTACCCCCTCTCCTTATATAGGACTTTTTAGGAGTAGGTATTGTTATGCACGTGTTTGCATATGTGTACACGTGTCGCAATATGTGTAAAAGGATAAGATAAGGTATATCTTTAATCTACTAGGCGCTGACTAGGATGATCTTAGCTCCTTCCGAGGGCTCTTCTTTCCTCCGATAGATATTATTCGTGGTTTCGGTCTTCCGAGGGGCGTAGCTTTAACAGTGACTTGATGGGCAAGTTTAAAATGTTCTTCTGGTGATATTGCCACTCCGATAGGGGTTTATTCTTGCGTAGTTGTTTCTGAATTTGTGCTTCGAGAAGTGTTTCCGTCCGTGATTTGGACTTCGAGGGTTGTTTTGTCCTCGCGGAGTAGTGATTTCTTGTCCAGGTTCTCGTACTGTGCCTTCCAATGGCTTCTGTATTGTGATCTGGCTTTGTTCTTTTGATTCGGTCTTTGGAGTGATGTTCCGAGGGCAGTTTATTCTCGTGTTGTCTTGAGTACGTTCTCCGAGGGGAAATTCTGTCTGTGATGTGCGCTCTGAGGGATTGGTTGCCGTCATAGGGTAGTGCCTTCCCACTTGGGTTATCGCAATGAGCATCGTGGCCATTTCTGGGTTTCGGTAAGTCGTTATTCTTCAGTTTGGCCTTCGAGATTAATGCTCCGAGGGTATCTTCTGAGTGGGGAGTGTTCAGTAAAGAAGTATTCTCGTAATATTTGGGACTCGGAAGTCTGTTGTGGTCCTGCTTGGCGCATTGATGGATACCAGATTCACGCGGGTCCATCGAGGTTCACTCTTTTTCCGATGCCGCGTTGATATTTTTTATTCATTCATCGTGACTTTCCAAGGGACGTTTTAGTGCTTCTTCGGGTGCCACGTTCGAGGTGCTAACTCATCGGGGCGTATGCTCATCGTCGGGAGTGTGTCGATAATATCGCCTTAGGTTTAATCCCTAGATTAGGGTTAACCTTTTGTTTAATTCCCTTATCTATTTATCCTAGGGTTAACACTAGATCATTTTGTTAAGAGGTTTGGAATTATACCCTAATTAATTGAATTATTTTTGGGTCAGAACGCCTTTGTCCGTGGCTCAAAAAAGTTGACGCTATTATGAGAAAAATTATGAGAATATCATTCCTTTATTCACTGAACTTCACTCACAAGTTTCATATGTGTGATTGTGTCTGTCTTTTTTCCAGCTTACCCCCTCTCCTTATATAGGACTTTTTAGGAGTAGGTATTGTTATGCACGTGTTTGCATATGTGTACACGTGTCGCAATATGTGTAAAAGGATAAGATAAGGTATATCTTTAATCTACTAGGCGCTGACTAGGATGATCTTAGCTCCTTCCGAGGGCAATTCTTTCCTCCGATAGATATTATTCGTGGTTTCGGTGTTCCGAGGGGCGTAGCTTTAACAGTGACTTGATGGGCAAGTTTAAGATGTTCTTCTGGTGATATTG
The DNA here is from genome assembly GCA_948329865.1 of Linaria vulgaris. Classification (NCBI taxonomy): domain Eukaryota; kingdom Viridiplantae; phylum Streptophyta; class Magnoliopsida; order Lamiales; family Plantaginaceae; genus Linaria; species Linaria vulgaris. Next base: position 66,034,183 of record OX415250.1, read on the forward strand.
CCACTCCGATAGGGGTTTATTCTTGCGTAGTTGTTTCTGAATTTGTGCTTCGAGAAGTGTTTCCGTCCGTGATTTGGACTTCGAGGGTTGTTTTGTCCTCGCGGAGTAGTGATTTCTTGTCCAGGTTCTCGTACTGTGCCTTCCAATGGCTTCTGTATTGTGATCTGGCTTTGTTCTTTTGATTCGGTCTTTGGAGTGATGTTCCGAGGGCAGTTTATTCTCGTGTTGTCTTGAGTACGTTCTCCGAGGGGAAATTCTGTCTGTGATGTGCGCTCTGAGGGATTGGTTGCCGTCATAGGGTAGTGCCTTCCCACTTGGGTTATCGCAATGAGCATCGTGGCCATTTCTGGGTTTCGGTAAGTCGTTATTCTTCAGTTTGGCCTTCGAGATTAATGCTCCGAGGGTATCTTCTGAGTGGGGAGTGTTTAGCAAGGAAGTATTCTTGTAATTTTTGGGACTCGGAAATCCGTTGTGGTCCTGCTTGGCGCATTAATGGATATCTGATTCACGCGGGTCCATCGAGGTTCACTCTTTTTCCGATGCGGGGTTGATATCTTTTCTACATTCATCGTGACTTTCCAAGGGACGTTTTAGTGCTTCTTCGGGTGCCACGTCATGCTGCTTCAGGTCAGTGACCGAGCAGATTTAGTGACGTCCGAGGGACTTCCTCATCGGGGTGTATGCTCATCGTCGGGAGTGTGTCGATAATATCGCCTTAGGTTTAATCCCTAGATTAGGGTTAACCTTTTGATTAATTCCCTTAATCCCTTATCTATATATCCTAGGGTTAACACTAGATCATTTTGTTAACAGGTTTGGAATTATACCCTAACTAATTGAATTATTTTTGGGTCAGAACGCCTCTGTCCGTGGCTCAAAAAATTTGACGCTATTATGAGAAAAATTACGAGAATATCCTTCCTTTATTCACTGAACTTCACTCACAAGTTTCATATGTGTGATTGTGTCTGTCTTTTTTCCAGCTTACCTCCTCTCCTTATATAGGACTTTTTAGGAGTAGGTATTGTTATGCACGTGTTTGCATGTGTGTACACGTGTCGCAATATGTGTAAAAGGATAAGATAAGGTATATCTTTAATCTACTAGCCGTTGACTAGGATGATCTTAGATCCTTCCGAGGGCTCTTCTTTCCTCCGATAGATATTATTCGTGGTTTCTGTCTTCCGAGGGGTCGTAGCTTTAACAATGACTTGATGGGCAAGTTTAGGATGTTCTTCTGGTGATATTGCCACTCCGATAGGGGTTTATTCTTGCGTAGTTGTTTCTGAATATGTGCTCCGAGGAGTGTTTCCGTCCGTGATTTGGACTTCGAGGGTTGTTTTGTCCTCGCGGAGTAGTGATTTCTTGTCCAGGTTCTCGTATTGTGCCTTCCATTGGCTTCTGTATTTAGATCTGGCTTTCTTCTTTTGATTCGGCCTTTGGAGTGATGTTCCGAGGGCAGTTTATTCTCGTGTTGTCTTGAGTACGTTCTCCGAGGGGAAATTCTGTCTGTGATGTGCGCTCTGAGGGATTGGTTGCCGTCATAGGGTAGTGCCTTCCCACTTGGGTTATCGCAATGAGCATCGTGGCCATTTCTGGGTTTCGGTAAGTCGTTATTCTTCAGTTTGGCCTTCGGGATTAATGCTCTGAGGGTATCTTCTGAGTGGGGAGTGTTCAGTAAGGAAGTATTCTCGTAATTTATGGGACTCGAAAGTCTGTTGTGGTCCTGCTTGGCGCATTAATGGATATCGGATTCACGCGGGTCCATCGAGGTTCACTCTTTTTCCGATGCCGGGTTGATATCTTTTCTTCATTCATCGTGACTTTCCAAGGGACGCTTTAGTGCTTCTTCGGGTGCCACGTCATGCTGCTTTAGGTCAGTGACTGAGCGGATTTAGTGTCGTCCGATGGCTTCCTCATCTGGGCGTATGCTCATCGTCGGGAGTGTGTCGATAATATCGCCTTAGGTTTAATCCCTAGATTAGGGTTAACCTTTTGTTTAATTCCCTTAATCCCTTATCTATTTATCCTAGGGTTAACACTAGATCATTTTGTTAACAAGTTTGTAATTATACCCTAATTAACTGAATTATTTTTGGGTCAGAACGCCTCTGTCCGTGGCTCAAAAATGTTGACGCTATTATGAGAAAAATTACGAGAATATCCTTCCTTTATTCACTGAACTTCACTCCCAAGTTTCATATGTGTGATTGTGTCTGTCTTTTTTCTAGCTTACCCCCTCTCCTTATATAGGACTTTGTAGGAGTAGGTATCGTTATGCACGTGTTTGCATGTGTGTACACGTGTCGCAATATGTGTAAAAGGATAAGATAAGGTATATATTTAATCTACTAGGCGCTGACTAAGATGATCTTAGCTCCTTTCGAGGGCTCTTCTTTCCTCCGATAGATATTATTGGTGGTTTCTGTCTTCCGAGAGGTCGTAGCTTTAACAATGACTTGATGGGCAAGTTTAGGATGTTCTTCTGGTGATATTGCCACTCCGATAGGGGTTTATTCTTGCGTAGTTGTTTCTGAATATGTGCTCCGAGGAGTGTTTCCGTCCGTGATTTGGAATTCGAGGGTTGTTTTGTCCTCGCGGAGTAGTGATTTCTTGTCCAGGTTCTCGTACTGTGCCTTCCATTGGCTTCTGTATTTAGATCTGGCTTTGTTCTTTTGATTCGGCCTTTGGAGTGCTGTTCCAAGGGCAGTTTATTCTCGTGTTGTCTTGAGTACGTTCTTCGAGGGGAAATTCTGTCTGTGATATGCAATCTGAGGGATTGGTTGCCGTCATAGGGTAGTGCCTTCCCACTTGGGTTATCGCAATGAGCATCGTGGCCATTTCTGGGTTTCGGTAAGTCGTTATTCTTCAGTTTGGCCTTCGGGATTAATGCTCCGAGGGTATCTTCTGAGTGGGGAGTGTTCAGTAAGGAAGTATTCTCGTAATTTCTGGGACTCGGAAGTCCGTTGTGGTCCTACTTGGGGCATTAATGGATATCGGATTCACGCGGGTCCATCGAGGTTCACCCTTTTTCTGATGCCGCGTTGATATCTTTTCTTCATTCATCGTGACTTTCCAAGGGACGTTTTAGTGCTTCTTCGGGTGCCACGTCATGCTGCTTCAGGTCAGTGACCGAGCGGATTTAGTGACGTCCGAGGGGCTTCCTCATCGGGGCGTATGCTCATCGTCGGGAGTGTGTCGATAATATCGCATTAGGTTTAATCCCTAGATTAGGATTAACCTTTTGTTTAATTCCCTTAATCCCTTATCTATTTATCCTAGGGTTAACACTAGATCATTTTGTTAACAAGTTTGTAATTATACCCTAATTAACTGAATTATTTTTGGGTCAGAACGCCTCTGTCCGTGGCTCAAAAATGTTGACGCTATTATGAGAAAAATTACGAGAATATCCTTCCTTTATTCACTGAACTTCACTCCCAAGTTTCATATGTGTGATTGTGTCTGTCTTTTTTCCAGCTTACCCCCTCTCCTTATATAGGACTTTTTAGGAGTAGGTATCGTTATGCACGTGGTTGCATGTGCGTACACGTGTCGCAATATGTGTAAAAGGATAAGATAAGGTATATATTTAATCTACTAGGCGCTGACTAGGATGATCTTAGCTCCTTTCGAGGGCTCTTCTTTCCTCCGATAGATATTATTGGTGGTTTCTGTCTTCCGAGGGGTCGTAGCTTTAACAATGACTTGATGGGCAAGTTTAGGATGTTCTTCTGGTGATATTGCCACTCCGATAGGGGTTTATTCTTGCGTAGTTGTTTCTGAATATGTGCTCCGAGGAGTGTTTCCGTCCGTGATTTGGAATTCGAGGGTTGTTTTGTCCTCGCGGAGTAGTGATTTCTTGTCCAAGTTATCGTACTGTGCCTTCCATTGGCTTCTGTATTTAGATCTGGCTTTGTTCTTTTGATTCGGCCTTTGGAGTGATGTTCCGAGGGCAGTTTATTCTCGTGTTGTCTTGAGTACGTTCTCCGAGGGGAAATTCTGTCTGTGATGTGCAATCTGAGGGATTGGTTGCCGTCATAGGGTAGTGCCTTCCCACTTGGGTTATCGCAATGAGCATCGTGGCCATTTCTGGGTTTCGGTAAGTCGTTATTCTTCAGTTTGGCCTTCGGGATTAATGCTCCGAGGGTATTTTCTGAGTGGGGAGTGTTCAGTAAGGAAGTATTCTCGTAATTTCTGGGACTCGGAAGTCCGTTGTGGTCCTGCTTGGCGCATTAATGGATATCGGATTCACGCGGGTCCATCGAGGGTCACTCTTTTTCCGATGCCGCGTTGATATCTTTTCTTCATTCATCGTGACTTTCCAAGGGACGTTTTAGTGCTTCTTCGGGTGCCACATCATGCTGCTTCAGGTCAGTGACCGAGCGGATTTAGTGACGTCCGAGGGGCTTCCTCATCGGGGCGTATGCTCATCGTCGGGAGTGTGTCGATAATATCGCCTTAGGTTTAATCCCTAGATTAGGGTTAACCTTTTGTTTAATTCCCTTAATCCCTTATCTATTTATCCTAGGGTTAACACTAGATCATTTTGTTAACAAGTTTGTAATTATACCCTAATTAACTGAATTATTTTTGGGTCAGAACGCCTCTGTCCGTGGCTCAAAAATGTTGACGCTATTATGAGAAAAATTACGAGAATATCCTTCCTTTATTCACTGAACTTCACTCCCAAGTTTCATATGTGTGATTGTGTCTATCTTTTTTCCAGCTTACCCCCTCTCCTCATATAGGACTTTTTAGGAGTAGGTATCGTTATGCACGTGTTTGCATGTGCGTACACGTGTCGCAATATGTGTAAAAGGATAAGATAAGGTATATATTTAATCTACTAGGCGCTGACTAGGATGATCTTAGCTCCTTTCGAGGGCTCTTCTTTCCTCCGATAGATATTATTGGTGGTTTCTGTCTTCCGAGGGGTCGTAGCTTTAACAATGACTTGATGGGCAAGTTTAGGATGTTCTTCTGGTGATATTGCCACTCCGATAGGGGTTTATTCTTGCGTAGTTGTTTCTGAATATGTGCTCCGAGGAGTGTTTCCGTCCGTGATTTGGAATTCGAGGGTTGTTTTGTCCTCGCGGAGTAGTGATTTCTTGTCCAGGTTATCGTACTGTGCCTTCCATTGGCTTCTGTATTTAGATCTGGCTTTGTTCTTTTGATTCGGCCTTTGGAGTGATGTTCCGAGGGCAGTTTATTCTCGTGTTGTCTTGAGTACGTTCTCCGAGGGGAAATTCTGTCTGTGATGTGCAATCTGAGGGATTGGTTGCCGTCATAGGGTAGTGCCTTCCCACTTGGGTTATCGCAATGAGCATCGTGGCCATTTCTGGGTTTCGGTAAGTCGTTATTCTTCAGTTTGGCCTTCGGGATTAATGCTCCGAGGGTATTTTCTGAGTGGGGAGTGTTCAGTAAGGAAGTATTCTCGTAATTTCTGGGACTCGGAAGTCCGTTGTGGTCCTGATTGGCGCATTAATGGATATCGGATTCACGCGGGTCCATCGAGGGTCACTCTTTTTCCGATGCCGCGTTGATATCTTTTCTTCATTCATCGTGACTTTCCAAGGGACGTTTTAGTGCTTCTTCGGGTGCCACATCATGCTGCTTCAGGTCAGTGACCGAGCGGATTTAGTGACGTCCGAGGGGCTTCCTCATCGGGGCGTATGCTCATCGTCGGGAGTGTGTCGATAATATCGCCTTAGGTTTAATCCCTAGATTAGGGTTAACCTTTTGTTTAATTCCCTTAATCCCTTATCTATTTATCCTAGGGTTAACACTAGATCATTTTGTTAACAAGTTTGTAATTATACCCTAATTAACTGAATTATTTTTGGGTCAGAACGCCTCTGTCCGTGGCTCAAAAATGTTGACGCTATTATGAGAAAAATTACGAGAATATCCTTCCTTTATTCACTGAACTTCACTCCCAAGTTTCATATGTGTGATTGTGTCTATCTTTTTTCCAGCTTACCCCCTCTCCTCATATAGGACTTTTTAGGAGTAGGTATCGTTATGCACGTGTTTGCATGTGCGTACACGTGTCGCAATATGTGTAAAAGGATAAGATAAGGTATATATTTAATCTACTAGGCGCTGACTAGGATGATCTTAGCTCCTTTCGAGGGCTCTTCTTTCCTCCGATAGATATTATTGGTGGTTTCTGTCTTCCGAGGGGTCGTAGCTTTAACAATGACTTGATGGGCAAGTTTAGGATGTTCTTCTGGTGATATTGCCACTCCGATAGGGGTTTATTCTTGCGTAGTTGTTTCTGAATATGTGCTCCGAGGAGTGTTTCCGTCCGTGATTTGGAATTCGAGGGTTGTTTTGTCCTCGCGGAGTAGTGATTTCTTGTCCAGGTTATCGTACTGTGCCTTCCATTGGCTTCTGTATTTAGATCTGGCTTTGTTCTTTTGATTCGGCCTTTGGAGTGATGTTCCGAGGGCAGTTTATTCTCGTGTTGTCTTGAGTACGTTCTCCGAGGGGAAATTCTGTCTGTGATGTGCAATCTGAGGGATTGGTTGCCGTCATAGGGTAGTGCCTTCCCACTTGGGTTATCGCAATGAGCATCGTGGCCATTTCTGGGTTTCGGTAAGTCGTTATTCTTCAGTTTGGCCTTCGGGATTAATGCTCCGAGGGTATTTTCTGAGTGGGGAGTGTTCAGTAAGGAAGTATTCTCGTAATTTCTGGGACTCGGAAGTCCGTTGTGGTCCTGCTTGGCGCATTAATGGATATCGGATTCACGCGGGTCCATCGAGGGTCACTCTTTTTCCGATGCCGCGTTGATATCTTTTCTTCATTCATCGTGACTTTCCAAGGGACGTTTTAGTGCTTCTTCGGGTGCCACATCATGCTGCTTCAGGTCAGTGACCGAGCGGATTTAGTGACGTCCGAGGGGCTTCCTCATCGGGGCGTATGCTCATCGTCGGGAGTGTGTCGATAATATCGCCTTAGGTTTAATCCCTAGATTAGGGTTAACCTTTTGTTTAATTCCCTTAATCCCTTATCTATTTATCCTAGGGTTAACACTAGATCATTTTGTTAACAAGTTTGTAATTATACCCTAATTAACTGAATTATTTTTGGGTCAGAACGCCTCTGTCCGTGGCTCAAAAATGTTGACGCTATTATGAGAAAAATTACGAGAATATCCTTCCTTTATTCACTGAACTTCACTCCCAAGTTTCATATGTGTGATTGTGTCTATCTTTTTTCCAGCTTACCCCCTCTCCTCATATAGGACTTTTTAGGAGTAGGTATCGTTATGCACGTGTTTGCATGTGTGAACACGTGTCGCAATATGTGTAAAAGGATAAGATAAGGTATATCTTTAATCTACTAGGCGCTGACTAGGATGATCTTAGCTCCTTCCGAGGGCTCTTCTTTCCTCCGATAGATATTATTCGTGGTTTCTGTCTTCCGAGGGGTCGTAGCTTTAACAATGACTTGATGGACAAGTTTAGGATGTTCTTCTGGTGATATTGCCACTCCGATAGGGGTTTATTCTTGCGTAGTTGTTTCTGAATATGTGCTCCGAGGAGTGTTTCCGTCCGTGATTTGGACTTCGAGGGTTGTTTTGTCCTCGCGGAGTAGTGATTTCTTGTCCAGGTTCTCGTACTGTGCCTTCCATTGGCTTCTATATTTAGATTTGGCTTTGTTATTTTGATTTGGCCTTTGGAGTGATGTTCCGAGGGCAGTTTATTCTCGTGTTGTCTTAAGTACGTTCTCCGAGGGGAAATTCTGTCTGTGATGTGCGCTCTGAGGGATTAGTTGCCGTCATAGGGTAGTGCCTTCCCACTTGGGTTATCGCAATGAGCATCGTGGCCATTTATGGGTTTCGGTAAGTCGTTATTGTTCAGTTTGGCCTTAGGGATTAATGCTCCGAGGGTATCTTCTGAGTGGGGAATGTTCAGTAAGGAAGTATTCTCGTAATTTCTGGGACTCGGAAGTCCGTTGTGGTCCTGCTTGGCGCATTAATGGATATCGGATTCACGCGGGTGCATCGAGGTTCACTCTTTTTCCGATGCTGGGTTGATATCTTTTCTTCATTCATCGTGACTTTCCAAGGGACGTTTTAGTGCTTCTTCGGGTGCCACGTCATGCTGCTTCAGGTCAGTGACCGAGCGGATTTAGTGTCGTCCGAGGGCTTCCTCATCAGGGCGTATGCTCATCGTCGGGAGTGTGTCGATAATATCGCCTTAGGTTTAATCCCTAGATTAGGGTTAACCTTTTGTTTAATTCCCTTAATCCCTTATCTATTTATCCTAGGGTTAACACTAGATCAATTTGTTAACAGGTTTGTAATTATACCCTAATTAACTGAATTATTTTTGGGTCAGAACGCCTCTGTCCGTGGCTCAAAAATGTTGACGCTATTATGAGAAAAATTACGAGAATATCCTTCATTTATTCACTGAACTTCACTCCCAAGTTTCATATGTGTGATTGTGTCTGTCTTTTTTCCAGCTTACCCCCTCTCCTTATATAGGACTTTTTAGGAGTAGGTATCGTTATGCACATGTTTGCATGTGTGTACACGTGTCGCAATATGTGTAAAAGGAAAAGATAAGGTATATCTTTAATCTACTAGGCGCTGACTAGGATGATCTTAGCTCCTTCTAAGGGCTCTTCTTTCCTCCGATAGATATTATTCGTGGTTTCTGTCTTCCGAGGGGTCGTAGCTTTAACAGTGACTTGATGGGCAAGTTTAGAAAGTTCTTCTGGTGATATTGCCACTCCGATAGGGGTTTATTCTTGCGTAGTTGTTTCTGAATATACGCTCCGAGGAGTGTTTCCGTCTGTGATATGGACTTCGAGGGTTGTTTTGTCCTCGCGGAGTAGTGATTTCTTGTCCAGGTTCTCGTAATGTGCCTTCCAATGGCTTCTGTATTTAGATCTGGCTTTGTTCTTTTGATTCGGCCTTTGGAGTGATGTTCCGAGGGCAGTTTATTCTCGTGTTGTCTTGAGTACGTTCTCTGAGGGGAAATTCTGTCTGTGATGTGCGCTCTGAGGGATTGGTTGCCGTCATAGGGTAGTGCCTTCCCACTTGGGTTATCGCAATGAGCATCGTGGCCATTTCTGGGTTTCGGTAAGTCGTTATTCTTTAGTTTGGCCTTCGGGATTAATGCTCCGAGGGTATCTTCTGAGTGGGGAGTGTTCAGTAAGGAAGTATTCTCGTAATTTCTGGGACTCGGAAGTCCGTTGTGGTCCTACTTGGGGCATTAATGGATATCTGATTCACGCGGGTCCATCGAGGTTCACCCTTTTTTCGATGCCGCGTTGATATCTTTTCTTCATTCATCGTGACTTTCCAAGGGACGTTTTAGTGCTTCTTCGGGTGCCACGTCATGCTGCTTCAGGTCAGTGACCGAGCGGATTTAGTGACGTCCGAGGGTGTTCCTCATCGGGGCGTATGCTCATCGTCGGGAGTGTGTCGATAATATCGCCTTAGGTTTAATCCCTAGATTAGGGTTAACCTTTTGTTTAATTCTCTTAATCCCTTATCTATTTATCCTAGGGTTAACACTAGATCATTTTGTTAACAGGTTTGGAATTATACCCTAATTAACTGAATTATTTTTGGGTCAGAACGCCTTTGTCCGTGGCTCAAAAATGTTGACGCTATTATGAGAAAATTTACGAGAATATCCTTCCTTTATTCACTGAACTTCACTCCCAAGTTTCATATGTGTGATTGTGTCTGTCTTTTTTCCAGCTTACCCACTCTCCTTATATAGGGCTTTTTAGGAGTAGGTGTCGTTATGCATGTGTTTGCATGTGTGTACACGTGTCGCAATATGTGTAAAAGGATAAGATAAGGTATATCTTTAATCTACTAGGCGCTGACTAGGATTATCTTAGCTCCTTCCGAGGGCTCTTCTTTCCTCCGATAGATATTATTCGTGGTTTCTGTCTTCCGAGGGGTCGTAGCTTTAACAGTGACTTGATGGGCAAGTTTAGAAAGTTCTTCTGGTGATATTGCCACTCCGATAGGGGTTTATTCTTGCGTAGTTGTTTCTGAATATACGCTCCGAGGAGTGTTTCCGTCCGTGATTTGGACTTCGAGGGTTGTTTTGTCCTCGCGGAGTAGTGATTTCTTGTCCAGGTTCTCGTACTGTGCCTTCCATTGGCTTCTGTATTTAGATCTGGCTTTGTTCTTTTGATTCGGCCTTTGGAGTGATGTTCCGAGGGCAGTTTAATCTCGTGTTGTCTTGAGTACGTTCTCCGAGGGGAAATTCTGTCTGTGATGTGCGCTCTGAGGGATTAGTTGCCGTCATAGGGTAGTGCCTTCCCACTTGGGTTATCGCAATGAGCATCGTGGCCATTTCTGGGTTTCGGTAAATCGTTATTCTTTAGTTTGGCCTTCGGGATTAATGCTCTGAGGGTATCTTCTGAGTGGGGAGTGTTCAGTAAGGAAGTATTCTCGTAATTTCTGGGACTCGGAAGTCCGTTGTGGTCCTGCTTGGCGCATTAATGGATATCGGATTCACGCGGGTCCATCGAGGTTCACTATTTTTCCGATGCCGGGTTGATATCTTTTCTTCATTCATCGTGACTTTCCAAGGGACGTTTTAGTGCTTCTTCGGGTGCCACGTCATGCTGCTTCAGGTCAGTGACCGAGCGGATTTAGTGTCGTCTGAGGGCTTCCTCATCGGGGTGTATGCTCATCGTCGGGAGTGTGTCGATAATATCGCCTTAGGTTTAATCCCTAGATTAGGGTTAACCTTTTGTTTAATTCCCTTAATCCCTTATCTATTTATCCTAGGGTTAACACTAGATCATTTTGTTAACAGGTTTGTAATTATACCCTAATTAACTGAATTATTTTTGGGTCAGAACGCCTCTGTCCGTGGCTCAAAACAGTTGACGCTATTATGAGAAAATTTACGAGGATATCCTTCCTTTATTCACTGAACTTCACTCCCAAGTTTCATATGTGTGATTGTGTCTGTCTTTTTTCCAGCTTACCCCTTCTCCTTATATAGGACTTTTTAGGAGTAGGTATCGTTATGCACGTGTTTGCATGTGCGTACACGTGTCGCAATATGTGTAAAAGGATAAGATAAGGTATATCTTTAATCTACTAGGCGCTGACTAGGATGATCTTAGCTCCTTCCGAGGGCTCTTCTTTCCTCCGATAGATATTATTCGTGGTTTCGGTCTTCCGAGGGGTCGTAGCTTTAACAGTGACTTGATGGGCAAGTTTAGAAAGTTCTTCTGGTGATATTGCCACTCTGATAGGGGTTTATTCTTGCGTAGTTGTTTCTGAATATACGCTCCGAGGAGTGTTTCCGTCCGTGATTTGGACTTCGAGGGTTGTTTTGTCCTCGCGGAGTAGTGATTTCTTGTCCAGGTTCTCGTACTGTGCCTTCCATTGGCTTCTGTATTTAGATCTGGCTTTGTTCTTTTGATTCGGCCTTTGGAGTGATGTTCCGAGGGCAGTTTAATCTCGTGTTGTCTTGAGTACGTTCTCCGAGGGGAAATTCTGTCTGTGATGTGCGCTCTGAGGGATTAGTTGCCGTCATAGGGTAGTGCCTTCCCACTTGGGTTATCGCAATGAGCATCGTGGCCATTTCTGGGTTTCGGTAAGTCGTTATTCTTTAGTTTGGCCTTCGGGATTAATGCTCCGAGGGTATCTTCTGAGTGGGGAGTGTTCAGTAAGGAAGTATTCTCGTAATTTCTGGGACTCGGAAGTCCGTTGTGGTCCTACTTGGGGCATTAATGGATATCTGATTCACGCGGGTCCATCGAGGTTCACCCTTTTTTCGATGCCGCGTTGATATCTTTTCTTCATTCATCGTGACTTTCCAAGGGACGTTTTAGTGCTTCTTCGGGTGCCACGTCATGCTGCTTCAGGTCAGTGACCGAGCGGATTTAGTGACGTCCGAGGGTGTTCCTCATCGGGGCGTATGCTCATCGTCGGGAGTGTGTCGATAATATCGCCTTAGGTTTAATCCCTAGATTAGGGTTAACCTTTTGTTTAATTCTCTTAATCCCTTATCTATTTATCCTAGGGTTAACACTAGATCATTTTGTTAACAGGTTTGGAATTATACCCTAATTAACTGAATTATTTTTGGGTCAGAACGCCTTTGTCCGTGGCTCAAAAATGTTGACGCTATTATGAGAAAATTTACGAGAATATCCTTCCTTTATTCACTGAACTTCACTCCCAAGTTTCATATGTGTGATTGTGTCTGTCTTTTTTCCAGCTTACCCACTCTCCTTATATAGGGCTTTTTAGGAGTAGGTGTCGTTATGCATGTGTTTGCATGTGTGTACACGTGTCGCAATATGTGTAAAAGGATAAGATAAGGTATATCTTTAATCTACTAGGCGCTGACTAGGATTATCTTAGCTCCTTCCGAGGGCTCTTCTTTCCTCCGATAGATATTATTCGTGGTTTCTGTCTTCCGAGGGGTCGTAGCTTTAACAGTGACTTGATGGGCAAGTTTAGAAAGTTCTTCTGGTGATATTGCCACTCCGATAGGGGTTTATTCTTGCGTAGTTGTTTCTGAATATACGCTCCGAGGAGTGTTTCCGTCCGTGATTTGGACTTCGAGGGTTGTTTTGTCCTCGCGGAGTAGTGATTTCTTGTCCAGGTTCTCGTACTGTGCCTTCCATTGGCTTCTGTATTTAGATCTGGCTTTGTTCTTTTGATTCGGCCTTTGGAGTGATGTTCCGAGGGCAGTTTAATCTCGTGTTGTCTTGAGTACGTTCTCCGAGGGGAAATTCTGTCTGTGATGTGCGCTCTGAGGGATTAGTTGCCGTCATAGGGTAGTGCCTTCCCACTTGGGTTATCGCAATGAGCATCGTGGCCATTTCTGGGTTTCGGTAAATCGTTATTCTTTAGTTTGGCCTTCGGGATTAATGCTCTGAGGGTATCTTCTGAGTGGGGAGTGTTCAGTAAGGAAGTATTCTCGTAATTTCTGGGACTCGGAAGTCCGTTGTGGTCCTGCTTGGCGCATTAATGGATATCGGATTCACGCGGGTCCATCGAGGTTCACTATTTTTCCGATGCCGGGTTGATATCTTTTCTTCATTCATCGTGACTTTCCAAGGGACGTTTTAGTGCTTCTTCGGGTGCCACGTCATGCTGCTTCAGGTCAGTGACCGAGCGGATTTAGTGTCGTCTGAGGGCTTCCTCATCGGGGTGTATGCTCATCGTCGGGAGTGTGTCGATAATATCGCCTTAGGTTTAATCCCTAGATTAGGGTTAACCTTTTGTTTAATTCCCTTAATCCCTTATCTATTTATCCTAGGGTTAACACTAGATCATTTTGTTAACAGGTTTGTAATTATACCCTAATTAACTGAATTATTTTTGGGTCAGAACGCCTCTGTCCGTGGCTCAAAACAGTTGACGCTATTATGAGAAAATTTACGAGGATATCCTTCCTTTATTCACTGAACTTCACTCCCAAGTTTCATATGTGTGATTGTGTCTGTCTTTTTTCCAGCTTACCCCTTCTCCTTATATAGGACTTTTTAGGAGTAGGTATCGTTATGCACGTGTTTGCATGTGCGTACACGTGTCGCAATATGTGTAAAAGGATAAGATAAGGTATATCTTTAATCTACTAGGCGCTGACTAGGATGATCTTAGCTCCTTCCGAGGGCTCTTCTTTCCTCCGATAGATATTATTCGTGGTTTCGGTCTTCCGAGGGGTCGTAGCTTTAACAGTGACTTGATGGGCAAGTTTAGAAAGTTCTTCTGGTGATATTGCCACTCTGATAGGGGTTTATTCTTGCGTAGTTGTTTCTGAATATACGCTCCGAGGAGTGTTTCCGTCCGTGATTTGGACTTCGAGGGTTGTTTTGTCCTCGCGGAGTAGTGATTTCTTGTCCAGGTTCTCGTACTGTGCCTTCCATTGGCTTCTGTATTTAGATCTGGCTTTGTTCTTTTGATTCGGCCTTTGGAGTGATGTTCCGAGGGCAGTTTAATCTCGTGTTGTCTTGAGTACGTTCTCCGAGGGGAAATTCTGTCTGTGATGTGCGCTCTGAGGGATTAGTTGCCGTCATAGGGTAGTGCCTTCCCACTTGGGTTATCGCAATGAGCATCGTGGCCATTTCTGGGTTTCGGTAAGTCGTTATTCTTTAGTTTGGCCTTCGGGATTAATGCTCCGAGGGTATCTTCTGAGTGGGGAGTGTTCAGTAAGGAAGTATTCTCGTAATTTCTGGGACTCGGAAGTCCGTTGTGGTCCTGCTTGGCGCATTAATGGATATCGGATTCACGCGGGTCCATCGAGGTTCACTATTTTTCCGATGCCGGGTTGATATCTTTTCTTCATTCATCGTGACTTTCCAAGGGACGTTTTAGTGCTTCTTCGGGTGCCACGTCATGCTGCTTCAGGTCAGTGACCGAGCGGATTTAGTGTCGTCTGAGGGCTTCCTCATCGGGGTGTATGCTCATCGTCGGGAGTGTGTCGATAATATCGCCTTAGGTTTAATCCCTAGATTAGGGTTAACCTTTTGTTTAATTCCCTTAATCCCTTATCTATTTATCCTAGGGTTAACACTAGATCATTTTGTTAACAGGTTTGTAATTATACCCTAATTAACTGAATTATTTTTGGGTCAGAACGCCTCTGTCCGTGGCTCAAAACAGTTGACGCTATTATGAGAAAATTTACGAGGATATCCTTCCTTTATTCACTGAACTTCACTCCCAAGTTTCATATGTGTGATTGTGTCTGTCTTTTTTCCAGCTTACCCCTTCTCCTTATATAGGACTTTTTAGGAGTAGGTATCGTTATGCACGTGTTTGCATGTGTGTACACGTGTCGCAATATGTGTAAAAGGATAAGATAAGGTATATCTTTAATCTACTAGGCGCTGACTAGGATGATCTTAGCTCCTTCCGAGGGCTCTTCTTTCCTCCGATAGATATTATTCGTGGTTTCTGTCTTCCGAGGGGTCGTAGCTTTAACAGTGACTTGATGGGCAAGTTTAGAAAGTTCTTCTGGTGATATTGCCACTCCGATAGGGGTTTATTCTTGCGTAGTTGTTTCTGAATATACGCTTCGAGGAGTGTTTCCGTTCGTGATTTGGACTTCGAGGGTTGTTTTGTCCTCGCGGAGTAGTGATTTCTTGTCCAGGTTCTCGTACTATGCCTTCCAATGGCTTCTGTATTTAGATCTGGCTTTGTTCTTTTGATTCGGCCTTTGGAGTGATGTTCCGAGGGCAGTTTATTCTCGTGTTGTCTTGAGTACGTTCTCTGAGGGGAAATTATGTCTGTGATGTGCGCTCTGAGGGATTGGTTGCCGTCATAGGGTAGTGCCTTCCCACTTGGGTTATCGCAATGAGCATCGTGGCCATTTATGGGTTTCGGAAAGTCGTTATTCTTCAGTTTGGCCTTCGGGATTAATGCTCCGAGGGTATCTTCTGAGTGGGAAGTGTTCAGTAAGGAAGTATTCTCATAATTTCTGGGACTCGGAAGTCCGTTGTGGTCCTGCTTGGCGCATTAATGGATATCAGATTCACGCGGGTCCATCGAGGTTCACTCTTTTTCCGATGCCGGGTTGATATCTTTTCTTCATTCATCGTGACTTTCCAAGGGACGTTTTAGTGCTTCTTCGGGTGCCACGTCATGCTGCTTCAGGTCAGTGACCGAGCGGATTTAGTGACGTCCGAGGGTGTTCCTCATCGGGGCGTATGCTCATCGTCGGGAGTGTGTCGATAATATCGCCTTAGGTTTAATCCCTAGATTAGGGTTAACCTTTTGTTTAATTCTCTTAATCCCTTATCTATTTATCCTAGGGTTAACACTAGATCATTTTGTTAACAGGTTTGTAATTATACCCTAATTAACTGAATTATTTTTGGGTCAGAACGCCTCTGTCCGTGGCTCAAAACAGTTGACGCTATTATGAGAAAATTTACGAGGATATCCTTCCTTTATTCACTGAACTTCACTCCCAAGTTTCATATGTGTGATTGTGTCTGTCTTTTTTCCAGCTTACCCCTTCTCCTTATATAGGACTTTTTAGGAGTAGGTATCGTTATGCACGTGTTTGCATGTGTGTACACGTGTCGCAATATGTGTAAAAGGATAAGATAAGGTATATCTTTAATCTACTAGGCGCTGACTAGGATGATCTTAGCTCCTTCCGAGGGCTCTTCTTTCCTCCGATAGATATTATTCGTGGTTTCGGTCTTCCGAGGGGTCGTAGCTTTAACAGTGACTTGATGGGCAAGTTTAGAAAGTTCTTCTGGTGATATTGCCACTCCGATAGGGGTTTATTCTTGCGTAGTTGTTTCTGAATATACGCTCCGAGGAGTGTTTCCGTCCGTGATTTGGACTTCGAGGGTTGTTTTGTCCTCGCGGAGTAGTGATTTCTTGTCCAGGTTCTCGTACTGTGCCTTCCATTGGCTTCTGTATTTAGATCTGGCTTTGTTCTTTTGATTCGGCCTTTGGAGTGATGTTCCGAGGGCAGTTTAATCTCGTGTTGTCTTGAGTACGTTCTCCGAGGGGAAATTCTGTCTGTGATGTGCGCTCTGAGGGATTAGTTGCCGTCATAGGGTAGTGCCTTCCCACTTGGGTTATCGCAATGAGCATCGTGGCCATTTCTGGGTTTCGGTAAGTCGTTATTCTTTAGTTTGGCCTTCGGGATTAATGCTCCGAGGGTATCTTCTGAGTGGGGAGTGTTCAGTAAGGAAGTATTCTCGTAATTTCTGGGACTCGGAAGTCCGTTGTGGTCCTGCTTGGCGCATTAATGGATATCGGATTCACGCGGGTCCATCGAGGTTCACTATTTTTCCGATGCCGGGTTGATATCTTTTCTTCATTCATCGTGACTTTCCAAGGGACGTTTTAGTGCTTCTTCGGGTGCCACGTCATGCTGCTTCAGGTCAGTGACCGAGCGGATTTAGTGTCGTCTGAGGGCTTCCTCATCGGGGTGTATGCTCATCGTCGGGAGTGTGTCGATAATATCGCCTTAGGTTTAATCCCTAGATTAGGGTTAACCTTTTGTTTAATTCCCTTAATCCCTTATCTATTTATCCTAGGGTTAACACTAGATCATTTTGTTAACAGGTTTGTAATTATATCCTAATTAACTGAATTATTTTTGGGTCAGAACGCCTCTGTCCGTGGCTCAAAACAGTTGACGCTATTATGAGAAAATTTACGAGGATATCCTTCCTTTATTCACTGAACTTCACTCCCAAGTTTCATATGTGTGATTGTGTCTGTCTTTTTTCCAGCTTACCCCTTCTCCTTATATAGGACTTTTTAGGAGTAGGTATCGTTATGCACGTGTTTGCATGTGTGTACACGTGTCGCAATATGTGTAAAAGGATAAGATAAGGTATATCTTTAATCTACTAGGCGCTGACTAGGATGATCTTAGCTCCTTCCGAGGGCTCTTCTTTCCTCCGATAGATATTATTCGTGGTTTCTGTCTTCCGAGGGGTCGTAGCTTTAACAGTGACTTGATGGGCAAGTTTAGAAAGTTCTTCTGGTGATATTGCCACTCCGATAGGGGTTTATTCTTGCGTAGTTGTTTCTGAATATACGCTTCGAGGAGTGTTTCCGTTCGTGATTTGGACTTCGAGGGTTGTTTTGTCCTCGCGGAGTAGTGATTTCTTGTCCAGGTTCTCGTACTATGCCTTCCAATGGCTTCTGTATTTAGATCTGGCTTTGTTCTTTTGATTCGGCCTTTGGAGTGATGTTCCGAGGGCAGTTTATTCTCGTGTTGTCTTGAGTACGTTCTCTGAGGGGAAATTATGTCTGTGATGTGCGCTCTGAGGGATTGGTTGCCGTCATAGGGTAGTGCCTTCCCACTTGGGTTATCGCAATGAGCATCGTGGCCATTTATGGGTTTCGGAAAGTCGTTATTCTTCAGTTTGGCCTTCGGGATTAATGCTCCGAGGGTATCTTCTGAGTGGGAAGTGTTCAGTAAGGAAGTATTCTCATAATTTCTGGGACTCGGAAGTCCGTTGTGGTCCTGCTTGGCGCATTAATGGATATCGGATTCACGCGGGTCCATCGAGGTTCACTCTTTTTCCGATGCCGGGTTGATATCTTTTCTTCATTCATCGTGACTTTCCAAGGGACGTTTTAGTGCTTCTTCGGGTGCCACGTCATGCTGCTTCAGGTCAGTGACCGAGCGGATTTAGTGTCGTCCGAGGGCTTCCTCATCGGGGTGTATGCTCATCGTCGGGAGTGTGTCGATAATATCTCCTTAGGTTTAATCCCTAGATTAGGGTTAACCTTTTGTTTAATTCCCTTAATCCCTTATCTATTTATCCTAGGGTTAACACTAGATCATTTTGTTAACAGGTTTGTAATTATACCCTAATTAACTGAATTATTTTTGGGTCAGAACGCCTCTGTCCGTGGCTCAAAAATGTTGACGCTATTATGAGAAAAATTACGAGAATATCCTTCATTTATTCACTGAACTTCACTCCCAAGTTTCATATGTGTGATTGTGTCTGTCTTTTTTCCAGCTTACCCCCTCTCCTTATATAGGACTTTTTAGGAGTAGGTATCGTTATGCACGTGTTTGCATGTGTGTACACGTGTCGCAATATGTGTAAAAGGATAAGATAAGGTATATCTTTAATCTACTAGGCGCTGACTAGGATGATCTTAGCTCCTTCCGAGGGCTCTTCTTTCCTCCGATAGATATTATTCGTGGTTTCTGTCTTCCGAGGGGTCGTAGCTTTAACAGTGACTTGATGGGCAAGTTTAGAAAGTTCTTCTGGTGATATTGCCACTCCGATAGGGGTTTATTCTTGCGTAGTTGTTTCTGAATATACGCTTCGGGGAGTGTTTCCGTTCGTGATTTGGACTTCGAGGGTTGTTTTGTCCTCGCGGAGTAGTGATTTCTTGTCCAGGTTCTCGTACTGTGCCTTCCAATGGCTTCTGTATTTAGATCTGGCTTTGTTCTTTTGATTCGGCCTTTGGAGTGATGTTCCGAGGGCAGTTTATTCTCGTGTTGTCTTGAGTACGTTCTCTGAGGGGAAATTATGTCTGTGATGTGCGCTCTGAGGGATTGGTTGCCGTCATAGGGTAGTGCCTTCCCACTTGGGTTATCGCAATGAGCATCGTGGCCATTTATGGGTTTCGGAAAGTCGTTATTCTTCAGTTTGGCCTTCGGGATTAATGCTCCGAGGGTATCTTCTGAGTGGGAAGTGTTCAGTAAGGAAGTATTCTCATAATTTCTGGGACTCGGAAGTCCGTTGTGGTCCTGCTTGGCGCATTAATGGATATCGGATTCACGCGGGTCCATCGAGGTTCACTCTTTTTCCGATGCCGGGTTGATATCTTTTCTTCATTCATCGTGACTTTCCAAGGGACGTTTTAGTGCTTCTTCGGGTGCCACGTCATGCTGCTTCAGGTCAGTGACCGAGCGGATTTAGTGTCGTCCGAGGGCTTCCTCATCGGGGTGTATGCTCATCGTCGGGAGTGTGTCGATAATATCTCCTTAGGTTTAATCCCTAGATTAGGGTTAACCTTTTGTTTAATTCCCTTAATCCCTTATCTATTTATCCTAGGGTTAACACTAGATCATTTTGTTAACAGG
This sequence comes from Linaria vulgaris, assembly GCA_948329865.1. Taxonomy (NCBI): domain Eukaryota; kingdom Viridiplantae; phylum Streptophyta; class Magnoliopsida; order Lamiales; family Plantaginaceae; genus Linaria; species Linaria vulgaris. Next base: position 66,053,724 of record OX415250.1, read on the forward strand.
TTTGTAATTATACCCTAATTAACTGAATTATTTTTGGGTCAGAACGCCTCTGTCCGTGGCTCAAAAATGTTGACGCTATTATGAGAAAAATTACGAGAATATCCTTCATTTATTCACTGAACTTCACTCCCAAGTTTCATATGTGTGATTGTGTCTGTCTTTTTTCCAGCTTACCCCCTCTCCTTATATAGGACTTTTTAGGAGTAGGTATCGTTATGCACGTGTTTGCATGTGTGTACACGTGTCGCAATATGTGTAAAAGGATAAGATAAGGTATATCTTTAATCTACTAGGCGCTGACTAGGATGATCTTAGCTCCTTCCGAGGGCTCTTCTTTCCTCCGATAGATATTATTCGTGGTTTCTGTCTTCCGAGGGGTCGTAGCTTTAACAGTGACTTGATGGGCAAGTTTAGAAAGTTCTTCTGGTGATATTGCCACTCCGATAGGGGTTTATTCTTGCGTAGTTGTTTCTGAATATACGCTTCGGGGAGTGTTTCCGTTCGTGATTTGGACTTCGAGGGTTGTTTTGTCCTCGCGGAGTAGTGATTTCTTGTCCAGGTTCTCGTACTGTGCCTTCCAATGGCTTCTGTATTTAGATCTGGCTTTGTTCTTTTGATTCGGCCTTTGGAGTGATGTTCCGAGGGCAGTTTATTCTCGTGTTGTCTTGAGTACGTTCTCTGAGGGGAAATTATGTCTGTGATGTGCGCTCTGAGGGATTGGTTGCCGTCATAGGGTAGTGCCTTCCCACTTGGGTTATCGCAATGAGCATCGTGGCCATTTCTGGGTTTCGGTAAGTCGTTATTCTTCAGTTTGGCCATCGGGATTAATGCTCCGAGGGTATCTTCTGAGTGGGAAGTGTTCAGTAAGGAAGTATTCTCATAATTTCTGGGACTCGGAGGTCCGTTGTGGTCCTGCTTGGCGCATTAATGGATATCGGATTCACGCGGGTCCATCGAGGTTCACTCTTTTTCCGATGCCGGGTTGATATCTTTTCTTCATTCATCGTGACTTTCCAAGGGACGTTTTACTGCTTCTTCGGGTGCCACGTCATGCTGCTTCAGGTCAGTGACCGAGCGGATTTAGTGTCGTCCGAGGGCTTCCTCATCGGGGTGTATGCTCATCGTCCGGAGTGTGTCGATAATATCGCCTTAGGTTTAATCCCTAGATTAGGGTTAACCTTTTGTTTAATTCCCTTAATCCCTTATCTATTTATCCTAGGGTTAACACTAGATCATTTTGTTAACAGGTTTGTAATTATACCCTAATTAACTGAATTATTTTTGGGTCAGAACGCCTCTGTCCGTGGCTAAAAAATGTTGACGCTATTATGAGAAAAATTACGAGAATATCCTTCCTTTATTCACTGAACTTCACTCCCAAGTTTCATATGTGTGATTGTGTCTGTCTTTTTTCCAGCTTACCCCCTCTCCTTATATAGGACTTTTTAGGAGTAGGTATCGTTATGCACGTGTTTGCATGTGTGTACACGTGTCGCAATATGTGTAAAAGGATAAGATAAGGTATATCTTTAATCTACTAGGCGCTGACTAGGATGATCTCAGCTCCTTCCGAGGGCTATTCTTTCCTCCGATAGATATTATTCGTGGTTTCTGTCTTCCGAGGGGTCGTAGCTTTAACAGTGACTTGATGGGCAAGTTTAGAAAGTTCTTCTGGTGATATTGCCACTCCGATAGGGGTTTATTCTTGCGTAGTTGTTTCTGAATATACGCTTCGAGGAGTGTTTCCGTCCGTGATTTGGACTTCGAGGGTTGTTTTGTCCTCGCGGAGTAGTGATTTCTTGTCCAGGTTCTCGTACTGTGCTTTCCAATGGCTTCTGTATTTAGATCTGGCTTTGTTCTTTTGATTCGGCCTTTGGAGTGATGTTCCGAGGGCAGTTTATTCTCGTGTTGTCTTGAGTACGTTCTCTGAGGGGAAATTATGTCTGTGATGTGCGCTCTGAGGGATTGGTTGCCGTCATAGGGTAGTGCCTTCCCACTTGGGTTATCGCAATGAGCATCGTGGCCATTTCTGGGTTTCGGTAAGTCGTTATTCTTCAGTTTGACCTTCGGGATTAATGCTCCGAGGGTATCTTCTGAGTGGGGAGTGTTCAGTAAGGAAGTATTCTCGTAATTTCTGGGACTCGGAAGTCCGTTGTGGTCCTCCTTGGGGCATTAATGGATATCGGATTCACGCGGCTCCATCGAGGTTCACTCTTTTTCCGATGCCGCGTTGATATCTTTTCTTCATTCATCGTGACTTTCCAAGGGACGTTTTAGTGCTTCTTCGGGTGCCACGTCATGCTGCTTCAGGTCAGTGACCGAGCAGATTTAGTGTCGTCCGAGGGCTTCCTCATCGGGGTGTATGCTCATCGTCGGGAGTGTGTCGATAATATCGCCTTAGGTTTAATCCCTAGATTAGGGTTAACCTTTTGTTTAATTCCCTTAATCCCTTATCTATTTATCCTAGGGTTAACACTAGATCATTTTGTTAACAGGTTTGTAATTATACCCTAATTAACTGAATTATTTTTGGGTCAGAACGCCTCTGTCCGTGGCTCAAAAATGTTGACGCTATTATGAGAAAAATTACGAGAATATCCTTCCTTTATTCACTGAACTTCACTCCCAAGTTTCATATGTGTGATTGTGTCTGTCTTTTTTCCAGCTTACCCCCTCTCCTTATATAGGACTTTTTAGGAGTAGGTATCATTATGCACGTGTTTGCATGTGTGTACACGTGTCGCAATATGTGTAAAAGGATAAGATAAGGTATATCTTTAATCTACTAGGCGCTGACTAGGATGATCTTAGCTCCTTCCGAGGGCTCTTCTTTCCTCCGATAGATATTATTCGTGGTTTCTGTCTTCCGAGGGGTCGTAGCTTTAACAGTGACTTGATGGGCAAGTTTAGAAAGTTCTTCTGGTGATATTGCCACTCCGATAGGGGTTTATTCTTGCGTAGTTGTTTCTGAATATACGCTTCGAGGAGTGTTTCCGTCCGTGATTTGGACTTCGAGGGTTGTTTTGTCCTCGCAGAGTAGTGATTTCTTGTCCAGGTTCTCGTACTGTGCCTTCCAATGGCTTCTGTATTTAGATCTGGCTTTGTTCTTTTGATTCGGCCTTTGGAGTGATGTTCCGAGGGCAGTTTATTCTCGTGTTGTCTTGAGTACGTTCTCTGAGAGGAAATTATGTCTGTGATGTGCGCTCTGAGGGATTGGTTGCCGTCATAGGGTAGTGCCTTCCCACTTGGGTTATCGCAATGAGCATCGTGGCCATTTCTGGGTTTCGGTAAGTCGTTATTCTTCAGTTTGGCCTTCGGGATTAATGCTCCGAGGGTATCTTCTGAGTGGGGAGTGTTCAGTAAGAAAGTATTCTCGTAATTTCTGGGACTCGGAAGTCCGTTGTGGTCCTACTTGGGGCATTAATGGATATCGGATTCACGCGGGTCCATCGAGGTTCACTCTTTTTCCGATGCCGCGTTGATATCTTTTCTTCATTCATCGTGACTTTCCAAGGGACGTTTTAGTGCTTCTTCGCGTGCCACGTCATGCTGCTTCAGGTCAGTGACCGAGCGGATTCAGTGTCGTCCGTGGGCTTCGTCATCGGGGTGTATGCTCATCGTCGGGAGTGTGTCGATAATATCGCCTTAGGTTTAATCCCTAGATTAGGGTTAACCTTTTGTTTAATTCCCTTAATCCCTTATCTATTTATCCTAGGGTTAACACTAGATCATTTTGTTAGCAGGTTTGGAATTATACCCTAATTAACTGAATTATTTTTGGGTCAGAACGCCTCTGTCCGTGGCTCAAAAATGTTGACGCTATTATGAGAAAAATTACGAGAATATCCTTCCTTTATTCACTGAACTTCACTCCCAAGTTTCATATGTGTGATTGTGTCTGTCTTTTTTCTAGCTTACGCCCTCTCCTTATATAGGACTTTTTAGGAGTAGGTATCGTTATGCACGTGTTTGCATGTGTGTACACGTGTCGCAATATGTATAAAAGGATAAGATAAGGTATATCTTTAATCTACTAGGCGCTGACTAGGATGATCTTAGCTCCTTCCGAGGGCTCTTCTTTCCTCCGATAGATATTATTCGTGGTTTCTGTCTTCCGAGGGGTCGTAGCTTTAACAGTGACTTGATGGGCAAGTTTAGAAAGTTCTTCTGGTGATATTGCCACTCCGATAGGGGTTTATTCTTGCGTAGTTGTTTCTGAATATACGCTTCGAGTAGTGTTTCCGTTCGTGATTTGGACTTCGAGGGTTGTTTTGTCCTCGCGGAGTAGTGATTTCTTGTCCAGGTTCTCGTATTGTGCCTTCCAATGGCTTCTGTATTTAGATCTGGCTTTGATCTTTTGATTCGGCCTTTGGAGTGATGTTCCGAGGGCGGTTTATTCTCGTGTTGTCTTGAGTACGTTCTCTGAGGGGAAATTCTGTCTGTGATGTGCGCTCTGAGGTGGTTGCCGTCATAGGGTAGTGCCTTCCCACTTGGGTTATCGCAATGAGCATCGTGGCCATTTCTGGGTTTCGGTAAGTCGTTATTCTTCAGTTTGGCCTTCGGGATTAATGCTCCGAGGGTATCTTCTGAGTGGGGAGTGTTCAGTAAGGAAGTATTCTCGTAATTTCTGGACTCGGAAGTCCGTTGTGGTTCTACTTGGGGCATTAATGGATATCGGATTCACGCGGGTCCATCGAGGTTCACTCTTTTTCTGATGCCGCGTTGATATCTTTTCTTCATTCATCGTGACTTTCCTAGGGACGTTTTAGTGCTTCTTCGGGTGCCACGTCATGCTGCTTCAGGTCAGTGACCGAGCGGATTTAGTGACGTCCGAGGGGCTTCCTCATCGGGGCGTATGCTCATCATCGGGAGTGTGTCGATAATATCACCTTAGCTTTAATCCCTAGATTAGGGTTAACCTTTTGTTTAATTCCCTTAATCCCTTATCTATTTATCCTAGGGTTAACACTAGATCATTTTGTTAACAGGTTTGGAATTATACCCTAATTAACTGAATTATTTTTGGGTCAGAACGCCTCTGTCCGTGGCCCAAAAAAGTTGACGCTATTATGAGAAAATTTACGAGAATATCCTTCCTTTACTCACTGAACTTCATTCCCAAGTTTCATACGTGTGATTGTGTCTATCTTTTTTCCAGCTTACCCACTCTCCTTATATAGGGCTTTTTAGGAGTAGGTGTCGTTATGCATGTGTTTGCATGTGTGTACACGTGTCGCAATATGTGTAAAAGGATAAGATAATGTATATCTTTAATCTACTAGGCGCTGACTAGGATGATCTTAGCTCCTTCCGAGGGCTCTTCTTTCCTCCGATAGATATTATTCGTGATTTCTGTCTTCCGAGGGGTCGTAGCTTTAACAGTGACTTGATGGGCAAGTTTAGGATGTTCTTCTAGTGATATTGCCACTCCGATAGGGGTTTATTATTGCGTAGTTGTTTCGGAATATGTGCTCCGAGGAGTGTTTCCGTCCGTGATTTAGACTTCGAGGGTTGTTTTGTCCTCGCGGAGTAGTGATTTCTTGTCCAGGTTCTCGTACTGTGCCTTCCAATGGCTTCTGTATTTAGATCTGGCTTTGTTCTTTTGATTCGGCCTTTGGAATGATGTTCCGAGGGCAGTTTATTCTCGTGTTGTCTTGAGTACGTTCTCTGAGGGGAAATTTTGTCTGTGATGTGCGCTCTGAGGGATTGGTTGCCGTCATAGGGTAGTGCCTTCCCACTTGGGATATCGCAATGAGCATCGTGGCCATTTCTGGGTTTCGGTAAGTCGTTATTCTTCAGTTTGGCCTTCGGGATTAATGCTCCGAGGGTATCTTCTGAGTGGGGAGTGTTCAGTAAAGAAGTATTCGCGTAATTTCTGGGACTCAGAAGTCCGTTGTGGTTCTGCTTGGCGCATTAATGGATATCGGATTCACGCGGGTCCATCGAGGTTCACTCTTTTTTCGATGTCGCGTTGAAATGTTTTCTTCATTCATCGTGACTTTCCAAGGGACGTTTTAGTGCTTCTTCGGGTGCCACGTCATGCTGCTTCAGGTCAGTGACCCAGCGGATTTAGTGACGTCCGAGGGGCTTCCTCATCGGGGCGTATGCTCATCGTCGGGAGTGTGTCGATAATATCGCCTTAGGTTTAATCCCTAGATTAGGGTTAACCTTTTGTTTAATTTCCTTAATCCCTTATCTATTTATCCTAGGGTTAACACTAGATCATTTTGATAACAGGTTTGGAATTATACCCTAATTAACTGAATTATTTTTGGGTCAGAACGCCTCTGTCCGTGTCTCAAAAAAGTTGACGCTATTATGAGAAAATTTACGAGAATATCCTTCCTTTATTCACTGAACTTCACTCCGAAGTTTCATATGTGTGATTGTGTCTGTCTTTTTTCCAGCTTACCCACTCTCCTTATATAGGGCTTTTTAGGAGTAGGTGTCGTTATGCATGTGTTTGCATGTGTGTACACGTGTCGCAATATGTGTAAAAGGATAAGATAAGGTATATCTTTAATCTACTAGTCGCTGACTAGGATGATCTTATCTCCTTCCGAGGGCTCTTCTTTCCTCCGATAGGTATTATTCATGGTTTCTGTCTTCCAAGGGGTCGTAGCTTTGACATTGACTTGATAGGCAAGTTTAGGATGTTCTTCTGGTGATATGGCCACTCCGATAGGGGATTATTCTTGCGTAGTTGTTTCTGAATATGTGCTCCGAGGAGTGTTTCCGTCCGTGATTTGGACTTCGAGGGCTGTTTTGTCCTCGTGGAGTAGTGATTTCTTGTCCAGATTCTCGTACTGTGCCTTCCAATGGCTTCTGTATTTAGATCTGGCTTTGTTCTTTTGATTCGACCTTTGGAGTGATGTTCCGAGGGCAGTTTATTCTCGTGTTGTCTTGAGTACGTTCTCCAAGGGGAAATTCTGTCCGTGATGTGTGCTCCGAGGGATTGGTTGCCGTCATAGGGTAGTGCCTTTCCACTTGGGTTATCGCAATGAGCATCGTGGCGATTTCTGGGTTTCGGTAAGTCGTTATTCTTCAGTTTGGCCTTCGGGATTAATGCTTCGAGGGTATCTTCTGAGTGGGGAGTGTTCAGTAAGGAAGTATTCTCGTAATATTTGGGACTCGGAAGTCTGTTGTGGTCGTGCTTGGCGCATTGATGGATACCGGATTCACGCGGGTCCATCGAGGTTCACTTTTTTTCCGATGCCGCGTTGATATCTTTTCTTCATGCATCGTGACTTTCCAAGGGACGTTTTAGTGCTTCTTCGGGTGCCACGTCCGAGGTGCTTCCTCATCGGGGCGTATGCTCATCGTCGGGAGTGTGTCGATAATATCGCCTTAGGTTTAATCCCTAGATTAGGGTTAACCTTTTGTTTAATTCCGTTAATCCCTTATCTATTTATCCTAGGGTTAACACTAGATCATTTTGTTAACAGATTTGGCATTATACCCTAATTAACTGAATTATTTTTGGGTCAGAACGCCTCTGTCCGTGGCTCAAAAACGTTGACGCTATTAGGAGAAAAAGTACGAGAATATCCTTCCTTTATTCACTGAACTTCACTCCCAAGGTTCATATGTGTGATTGTGTCTGTCTTTTTTCCAGCTTACCCCCTCTCCTTATATAGGACTTTTTAGGAGTAGGTATCGTTATGCACGTGTTTGCATGTGTGTACACGTGTCGCAATATGTGTAAAAGGATAAGAAAAGGTATATCTTTAATCTACTAGGCAGTGACTAGGATAATCTTAGCTCCTTCCGAGGGCTCTCCTTTCCTCCGATAGATATTATTCGTGGTTTCTGTCTTCCGAGGGGTCGTAACTTTAACAGTTACTTGATGGGCAAGTTTAGGATGTTCTTCTGGTGATATTACCACTCCGATAGGGGTTTATTCTTGCGTAGTTGTTTCTGAATATGTGCTCCGATGAGTGTTTCGGTCCGTGATTTGGACTTCGAGGGTTGTTTTGTCCTCGTGGAGTAGTGATTTCTTGTCCAGGTTCTCGTACTGTGCCTTCCAATGGCTTCTGTATTTAGATCTGGCTTTGTTCTTTTAATTCGGCCTTTGGAGTGATGTTCCGATGGCAGTTTATTCTCGTGTTGTCTTGAGTACATTCTCTGAGGGGAAATTCTGTCTGTGATGTGCGCTCTGAGGGATTGGTTGCCGTCATAGGGTAGTGCCTTCCCACTTGGGTTATTGCAATGAGCATCGTGGCCATTTCTGGGTTTCGGTAAGTCGTTATTCTTCAGTTTGGCCTTCGGGATTAATGCTCCGAGGGTATCTTCTGAGTGGGGAGTGTTCAGTAAGGAAGTATTCTCGTAATTTATGGGACTCAGAAGTCCGTTGTGGTCCTGCTCGGCGCATTAATGGATATCGGATTCACGCGGGTCCATCGAGGTTCACTCTTTTTCCGATGCCGGGTTGATATCTTTTCTTCATTCATCGTGACTTTCCAAGTTACGTTTTAGTGCTTCTTCGGGTGCCACGTCATGCTGCTTCAGGTCAATGACCGAGCAGATTTAAGGACCTCCGAGGGGCTTCCTCATCGGGGCGTATGCTCATCGTCGGGAGTGTGTCGATTATATCGCCTTAGGTTTAATCCCTAGATTAGGGTTAACCTTTTGTTTAATTTCCTTAATCCCTTATCTATTTATCCTAGGGTTAACACTAGATCATTTTGTTAATAGGTTTGGAATTATACCCTAATTAACTGAATTATTTTTGGGTCAGAACGCCTCTGTCCGTGGCTCAAAAAAGTTGACGCTATTATGAGAAAATTTACGAGAATATCCTTCCTTTATTCACTGAACTTCACTTCCAAGTTTCATATGTGTGATTGTGTCTTTCTTTTTTCTAGCTTACCCACTCTCCTTATATAGGGCTTTTTAGGAGTAGGTGTCGTTATGCATGTGTTTGCATGTGTGTACACGTGTCGCAATATGTGTAAAAGGATAAGATAAGGTATATTTTTAATCTACTAGGCGCTGACTAGGATGATCTTAGCTCCTTCCGAGGGCTCTTCTTTCCTCCGATAGGAATTATTCGTGGTTTCTGTCTTCCAAGGGGTCGTAGCTTTGACATTGACTTGATAGGCAAGTTTAGGATGTTCTTCTGGTGATATTGCCACTCCGATAGGGGTTTATACTTGCGTAGTTGTTTCTGAATATGTGCTCCGAGGAGTGTTTCCGTCCGTGATTTGGACTTCGAGGGCTGTTTTGTCCTCGTGGAGTAGTGATTTCTTGTCCAGGTTCTCGTACTGTGCCTTCCAATGGCTTCTGTATTTAGATCTGGCTTTGTTCTTTTAATTCGGCCTTTGGAGTGATGTTCCGAGGGCAGTTTATTCTCGTGTCGTCTTGAGTACGTTCTCCAAAGGGAAATTCTGTATATGATGTGTGCTCCGAGGGATTGGTTGCAGTCATAGGGTAGTGCCTTTCCACTTGGGTTATTGCAATGAGCATCGTGGCGATTTCTGGGTTTCGGTAAGTCGTTATTCTTCAGTTTGGCCTTCGGGATTAATGCTCCGAGGGTATCTTCTGAGTGGGGAGTGTTCAGTAAGGAAGTATTCTCGTAATATTTGGGACTCGGAAGTCTGCTGTGGTCCTGCTTGGCGCATTGATGAATACCGAATTCACGCGGGTCCATCGAGGTTCACTCTTTTTCCGATGCCGCGTTGATATCTTTTCTTCATTCATCGTGACTTTCCAACGGACGTTTTAGTGCTTCTTCGGGTGCCACGTCATGCTGCTTCAGGTCAGTGACCGAGCGGATTTAGTGACGTCCGAGGGGCTTCCTCATCGGGGCGTATGCTCCTCGTTGGGAGTGTGGCGATAGTATTGCCTAAGGTTTAATCCAAAGATTAGGGTTAACCTTTTGTTTAATTCCCTTAATCCCTTATTTGTTTTTCCTAGGGTTAACACTAGCTCATTTTGTTAACAGGTTTGGAATTATACCCTAATTAACTGAATTATTTTTGGGTCAGAACGCCTCTGTCTGTGGCTCAAAAAAGTTGACGTTATTATGAGAAAAATTACGAGAATATCCTTCATTTATTCACTGAACTTCACTCCCAAGTTTCATATGTGTGATTGTGTCTGTCTTTTTTCCAACTTACCCCCTCTCCTTATATAGGACTTTTTAGGAGTAGGTGTCGTTATGCATGTGTTTGCATGTGTGTACACGTGTCGCAATATGTGTAAAAGCATAAGATAAGGTATATTTTTAATCTACTAGGCGCTGACTAGGATGATCTTAGCTCCTTCCGAGGGCTCTTCTTTCCTCCGATTGGAATTATTCGTGGTTTCTGTCTTCCAAGGGGTCGTAGCTTTGACATTGACTTGATAGGCAAGTTTAGGATGTTCTTCTGGTGATATTGCCACTCCGATAGGGGTTTATACTTGCGTAGTTGTTTCTGAATATGTGCTCCGAGGAGTGTTTCCGTCCGTGATTTGGACTTCGAGGGCTGTTTTGTCCTCGTGGAGTAGTGATTTCTTGTCCAGGTTCTCGTACTGTGCCTTCCAATGGCTTCTGTATTTAGATCTGGCTTTGTTCTTTTAATTCGGCCTTTGGAGTGATGTTCCGAGGGCAGTTTATTCTCGTGTCGTCTTGAGTACGTTCTCCAAGGGGAAATTCTGTATATGATGTGTGCTCCGAGGGATTGGTTGCAGTCATAGGGTAGTGCCTTTCCACTTGGGTTATTGCAATGAGCATCGTGGCGATTTCTGGGTTTCGGTAAGTCGTTATTCTTCAGTTTGGCCTTCGGGATTAATGCTCCGAGGGTATCTTCTGAGTGGGGAGTGTTCAGTAAGGAAGTATTCTCGTAATATTTGGGACTCGGAAGTCTGCTGTGGTGCTGCTTGGCGCATTGATGAATACCGAATTCACGCGGGTCCATCGAGGTTCACTCTTTTTCCGATGCCGCGTTGATATCTTTTCTTCATTCATCGTGACTTTCCAACGGACGTTTTAGTGCTTCTTCGGGTGCCACGTCATGCTGCTTCAGGTCAGTGACCGAGCGGATTTAGTGACGTCCGATGGGCTTCTTCATCGGGGCGTATGCTCCTCGTTGGGAGTATGGCGATAGTATTGCCTAAGGTTTAATCCAAAGATTAGGGTTAACCTTTTGTTTAATTCCCTTAATCCCTTATTTGTTTTTCCTAGGGTTAACACTAGCTCATTTTGTTAACAGGTTTGGAATTATACCCTAATTAACTGAATTATTTTTGGGTCAGAACGCCTCTGTCTGTGGCTCAAAAAAGTTGACGTTATTATGAGAAAAATTACGAGAATATCCTTCATTTATTCACTGAACTTCACTCCCAAGTTTCATATGTGTGATTGTGTCTGTCTTTTTTCCAGCTTACCCCCTCTCCTTATATAGGACTTTTTAGGAGTAGGTGTCGTTATGCATGTGTTTGCATGTGTGTACACGTGTCGCAATATGTGTAAAAGCATAAGATAAGGTATATCTTTAATCTACTAGGCGCTGACTAGGATGATCTTAGCTCCTTCCGAGGGCTCTTCTTTCCTCCGATAGGTATTATTCGTGGTTTCTGTCTTTCGAGGGGTCGTAGCTTTAACAGTGACTTGATGGGCAAGTTTAGGATGTTCTTCTGGTGATATTGCCACTCCGATAGGGGTTTATACTTGCGTAGTTGTTTCTGAATATGTGCTCCGAGGAGTGTTTCCGTCCGTGATTTGGACTTCGAGGGCTATTTTGTCCTCGTGGAGTAGTGATTTCTTGTCCAGGTTCTCGTACTGTGCCTTCCAATGGCTTCTCTATTTTGATCTGGATTTGTTCTTTTGATTCGGCCTTCTGAGTGATGTTCCGAGGGCAGTTTATTCTCGTGTTGTCTTGAGTACGTTCTCATTGAAGAGGTGGTATGGGTGATTCTGTAGCATCGACACTTTGTAATGTAATGGCTTATACTAGTTCCCTTATGAATATTGCTTATTGTACGGGATACATTATCAACTAGTTCGCATCTCAATCTCTCTTATGTAATATAGCCTTTATATCACCTCTCATTATTGTATCAACTCTCGGATGTTCTAGTTCTAGATGTGGATAGTGGTTCCCTAATATACAATATTGGTCATATTTGATATAATTTCCCTTTCTCAAACTTCATTAAGAGGTAAACTACATTGTCTCATTTTTTTCCTCTGAATTTGAAGAATATTACTTTATCTTCCACGTGTCTTTGAACATGTATAGAAAACCCATATGCCGAATCATCTACACAATGTTTAAATCTCTTATATCTTGATACTTCTATTCTTCACAATAGATATGCTCTCCACGATCCTTGATACATAGGTTGCCCAAGATCCATCGATTTTTGAGATGTACCTGAGAATTTTGTCGATTCCTTTTATGTCGGTCATCATCTATCCTATTGCTACTGCTCTTTGTTTGAGTGGATCCACTAACATTTGATTTTCGTCTGTTTTACGTGTTGCATTGATGATCCCTGGAAGTTCTCTTTATTCTCTTAAAAAGGCATACTTCAAGAGTGGCAAAGGTTTTAAATCTAGTTTTGGTGGTTTCACCAATGATGGTTGTTTCTCTTCTTCTCCCAACTCTATCGGTTCTTTACTGTAAAACCGAGTGAATTGATATGGTGTCTTCTCAAAATTATTGACTTCCTCTCTATATTCTTCATTATCATGTGGCCCTTCTATAGATCTTACAAGGCATGCATTGAAAATATCATCAATAATAATCACTTCGTTCGCGAAGGAACAAGAGTTTTGATCTCATCATTGGGTATTTTATAGCCTCTTTCACAACGTCAACTACATAACATTACTCTTGCTCGGTCAGAAGTTGGAACACCCGTTTCATGCCAAAGTTAATCATTTTATCATTGACACTCCCTAAGATTTTACTTTCAACGTAATTAGCAATAGCATTACTAGTGGTTAGCCCAATATGATTGGCCTTTTCTCATCTTCCGTGTCAAGAATGACAAAATCATCATGTACAATTCCTTTTACAAATTTAATAATGGTGTCTTCTACTATACCATTTGGTACTCTAGTTGATCTTTCAACTAGTTGTAATATCACATTCTTAGGATGCAAATTGTCGAGTCTTAAGCTTTTTAAAGTTCTAAATGGCGTAACATTCACAGTAGCTCTTAAATTAATTATTATACAAGTATGAAAAAATATATTTTGTATAGATGCCAGTGTCTCTTCAACATCATCTTCCAATTCTTCATATTCATGTTGAACATTCACTAGTTGTACAAACATTTCCTTAGATGGTTGAACGACTGGTACGGGTGATTGTGTAGCATGGCCACTTCGTAATGTAATAGCTTATACTAGTTCCCTTATGAATATTGCTTATTGTACGGGATACACTATAACCTATTTTGCATCTAAATCTCTCTGATGTTAGATAGCCTTTACAACACATTTCCTTATTGTATCAACTCTCGACTGTTCTAGTTCTAGATGTAGATGGTTGTACACAAATATACACTATTTAAGACGATGTCTGATATATTTTCCTTTACTCAAACTTCATTAAGTGGTAAACTACATCTTCTCAATTTCTTCCTCTAAATTTGAAGAGAATTACTTTATCTTCCACGTATCTTTAAACTTGTGTTGGAAACTTGTGTTGGAAACCCATCTGCCGAATCAACTACACAATCTTGAAATCTCTCATATCTTGATACTTCTATTCTTCATAGTAGATAAGCTCTCCATGATCCTTGATACATAGGTTGCCTAAGATCCATCGATTATTGAGATGTACTTGAGAATTTTGTCGATTCCTTTTGTGTCGCTCATCATCCATCCTATGGCTCCTGCTCTTTGTTTAAGTAGATCCACTAACCTTTCCACTTCATCTGGTTTGCGTGTTGCATTGATGATCCCTGGTAGTTCTCATTATTCTCTTCAAAAGGAAAACTTCAACTGTGGCAGAGGTTTTAAATCTAGGTTTGGTGCTTTTACTAATGATGGTTGTTTCTCTTCTTCTTACAACTCTATTGGTTCTTTACTGTACAACATAGTGAATGGATGTGGTCTCTTCTCAAAATTATTGACTTACGCTGTATATTCTGCATTATCGTGTGCCCCTTCCATAGATCTTACAAGGCATGCATTGAAAATATCGTCGATAATAAACACTTCGTTTGCGAAGGAACCAAACTTTTGATCTCGCCATTGGGTATTTTATAGCCTCCTTGACAACGTCAACTCCATAACATTACTCTTGCTCGATCAGGAGTGTGAATACCCGTTTCTTGCCAAAGTTAATAATTTTATTATTAACACTCCCCACAAATTTATTTTCAATGTAATTAGCAATAGCATTACTAGTGGTTAACCCAATATGATTGGTCTCTTCTCATCTCCCGTGTCAAGAATGACAAAATCAACATGTACAGTTCCTTTAACAAATTTAATAAAGGTGTCTTCTACTATACCGTTTGGTATTCTAGTTGATCTGTCAACTACTTGTAATATCACATTCTTAGGTTGCAAATTGTCGAGTCTTAAGGTTTTATAAGTTCTTAATGGCGTAGCATTCACACTAGCTCCTAAATCAATTAACGTAGAAGTATGAAAAACTATCTTTTGTATAGATGACAGTATTTCTTCAACATTATCTTCAAATTCTTCATCTTCATGTTGAATATTCCCAGGTTCTACAAACATTTCCTTAGATGGTTGAACGGGAGGTACAGGTGATTGTGTAGCATGGCCACTTCGTAATGTAGTGGCTTCTACAAGTTCCCCTATGAATATTGCTTGTTGTACGAGAAGCACTATCAAGTGGTTTGCATCTAAATCTCTCTGATGTCAGATGGCAGTTACATCACCTTTCCTTATTGTATCAACTCTTAGCTATTCTAGTTCTAGATTTAGGTGGTGGTTCCCTAATATACCCTATTTAAGGTGATATCTGTTATAATTTCCTTTACTCAAACTTCATTAAGTGGTAAACTACATCTTTTTATTTTCTTCCTCTAAATTTGTAGACAAATACTTTATCTTCCATGTGTCCTTGAAGATGTGTAGGAAACCCGTCTGCGGAATCATCTACAAAATGTTCTAATCTGTTATATCTTGATACTTCTATTCTTCGAAGTAGATAAGCTCTCCACGATCCTTGATACATGGGTTGCCCAAGATCCCTTGATTATTGTGATGTACCTGAGAATTTCGTCGATTCCTTTTGTGTAAGTTATCATCCACCTTTGGCTACTGCTCTTTGTTTCAGTAGATCCACTAACATTTCCTTTAAGGATGGTTTACGTGTTGCATTGGTGATCCCTCGTAGTTCTCCTTATTCTCTTACAAAGGCATACATCAAGTGTGGCAAAGGTTTTAAATCAAGTTTTAGTGGTTTTACCAATGATGGTTGTTTCACTTTTTCTCCCAACACTATTGGTTCTTTAATATAAATCGAGTGAATTGATGTGGTGTCTTCTCAAAATTATTGACGTCCTCTCTATATTCTGTATTATCGTGTGCTCCTTCTATATATCTTACGAGATAAGCACTGAAAGGATCATCATAATAATGACATTTTTAGGTTTCTATAGACTACTTCAGAACGTCAACTACATAGCTTTCCTCTTGCTCGATCAGATGTTAGAATAACGGTATCATGTCAAAGTTAATAACTTCATCATTATCTCTTAACATGTTATTTTCAGCATAATTAGTAATAGCATTACTAGTGGCTAACCCAATATGATTGGCCTTTCCTCATCTCTCGTGTCAAGAATAACAAAATCACCATGTACAATTCCTTTAACATATTTAATTAAGGTGTCTTCAGCTCTACCGTTTGGTATTCTAGTTGATCTGTCAACTAGTTGTAATATGACTTTCGTAGGTTGCTAATTTTTAAGTCTTAAGTGTTTATAAGTTGTTAATGGGGTAACATTCACACTAGCTCCAAAATCGATTAAACTAGAAGTATGAAAAAGTATCTCTTGTATTGATGCCATTATTTATTCAACATCATCTAAAAATTCTTCATCCTAATATCGAACTTTCACTGGTTGTACTAAGATTTACTCAGCTGGTTGAAGAGGTGGTACGGTTGATTGTGTAGCATGGACACTTTGTAATGTAATTGCTTATACTAGTTCCCTTATGAATATTGCTTATTGTGTGGGATACACTTTCAACTAGTTCGCAACTCAATCTCTCTCATGTGAGGTAGCATTTACATCACCTTTCCCTATTAAAGCAACTCTTGGCACTTCTAGTTCTAGATGTAGATGGTGGTTCCCTAATATACACTGTAAAAGGTGATGTTTGATATATCTTCCTTTGCTCAAACTTCATTAAGTGCTAAATTGCATATTCTCATTTTCTTCCTCCTAATTTGAAGACAGTTACTTCATCTTCCTCGTGTCTTGGAACATGTATAGGAAACCCGTGCGCCGAATCATCTACACAATGTTCAAATCTCTTAGATCTGGATACTTCTATTCTTCACAGTAGATAAGCTTTCCACGATCCTTTATACATAGGTTGCCTAAGATCCATCGATTATTGAGTTGTACTTGAGAGTTTTGTCGATTCCTTTTGTGTCGGTCATCATCCATCTTATGGCTCATGTTCTTTGTTTGAGTAGATCCACTAACCTGGACACTTCGTCTGGTTTACGTGTTGCATTGATGATCCCTGGTAGTTCTCCTGATTCTCTTCAAATCGAAAACTTCAAGTGTGACAGTGGTTTTAAATCTAGGCTTGGTTCTTTTACCAATGATGGTTGTTTCTCTTCTTCTTACAACTCTATTGGTTTTTTACTGTAAAACCTAGTGAATGGATGTAGTCTCTTCTCAAAATTATTGACTTACTCTGTATATTCTGCATTATCGTGTGCACTTTCCATAGATCTTTCAAGGCATGCATTGAAAATATCATCGATAATTATCACTTCGTTCGCGAAGGAACTAGACTTTTCATCTCGTCGTTAGGTATTTTATAGTCTCCTTGAGAACGTCAACTACATAACATTACTCTTGCTCGATCTGGAGTTGGAATACCCGTTTCATGCCGAAGTTAATAATTATATTATTAACACTCCCTTACATTTTACTCTCAATGTAATTAGCAATAGCATTACTAGCGGTTAACCCAATATTATTGGTCTTTTCTCATCTCCCGTGTCAAGAATGACAAAATCAACATGTACAGTTCCTTTAACAAATTTAATAAAGGTGTCTTCTACTATACCATTTGGTATTCTAGTTGATTTCTCAACTAGTTGTAATATCACATTCGATGTGACAAATTGTCGAGTCTTAAGCTTTTATAAGTTCCTAATGGCGTAGCATTCAAACTAGCTGCTAATTAAATTAACGTACTATTATGAAAAACTATCTTTTGTATAGATGACAGTATCTCTTCAACATTATCTTCTATATCTTCATCTTCATATTGAACATTCACGGGTTCTACAAACATTTCCTTAGATGGTTAAACGGGAGGTACGGGTGATTGTGTAGCATGGCCACTTCGTAATGTAGTGGCTTATACTAGTTCCCTTATGAATATTGCTTGTTGTATGGGATGCACTATCAACTGGTTTGCATATGAATCTCTCTGATGTTAGATAGCAATTACATCACCTTTCCTTATTGTATTAACTCTTGGCTATTCTAGTTCTAGATGTAGATGGTGGTTCCCTAATAAACACTATTTAAGATGATGTCTGATATAGTATCCTTTACTTAAACTTCATTAAGTGGTAAACTACATCTTCTTATTTTCTTCCACTAAATTTGTAGACAATTACTTTATCTTCCACGTGTCCTTGAACATGTGTAGGAACCCCGTATGCCGAATCATCTACACAATGTTCAAATATGTTATGTCTTGATACTTCTAGTCTATACAGTAGATAAGCTCTCCACGATCCTTGATACATAGGTTGCCGAAGACCCATCGATTATTGAGATGTACCTGAGAATTTCGTCGATTCCTTCTGTGTCAGTCATCATCCACCTTTGGCTACTGCTCTTTGTTTGAGTAGATCCACTAACCTTTCCTCTTAAGGCTGGTTTACGTGTTGCATTGACGATCCCTCGTAGTTCTCCTTATCCTCTTAAAAAGGCATACATCAAGTGTGGCAAAGGTTTTAAATCTAGTTTTGCTGGTTTTAGCAATGATGGTTGTTTTTCTTTTTCTCCCAACACTATTGGTTCTTTACTATAAACCGAGTGAATTGATGTGGTGACTTCTCAAAATTATTGACATCCTCTCTATATTCTGTATTATCGTGTGCTCCTTCTATAGATCTTACAAGATAAGCACTGAAAGGATCATCATAATAATGTCGTTTTTGGGTTTCTATAGCTTACTTGACAACGTCAACTACATAGCTTTCCTTTTGCTCGATCAGGTGTTGGAATAACGGTATCATGTCAAAGTTAATAACTTAATCATTAACTTTTAACATGTTATTTTTAGCATAATTAGTAATAGAATTACTAGTGGCTAACCCAATAGGATTGGCCTTTCCTCATCTCTCGTGTCAAGAATAACAAAATCACCATGTACAATTACTTTAACAAATTTAATTGAGGTGTCTTCAGCTCTAACGTTTGGTACTCTAGTTGATCTATCAAGTAGTTGTAATATGGCATTCGTAGGTTGCTAATTTTTAAGTTTTAAGCGCGTATAAGTCGTTAATAGGGTAACATTCACACTGGCTCAAAAATCGATTAAAGTGGAAGTATGAAATAGTATCTCTTGTATTGATGCCAGTATTTATGCATCATCATCATCATCTTAAAGTTCTTCATCTTCATATTGAACGTTCACTTGTTGTACTAATATTTACTCAGATGGTTGAACAGGTGGTATGGGTGATTGTGTAGCATGGACACTTGGTAATGTAATGGCTTATACTAGTTCCCTTATGAATATTGTTATTGTGCGGGATACACTTTCAACTAGTTTTCAACTCAATCTCTCTCATGTGAGGTAGCATTTAGATGGTGGTTCCCTAATATACACTGTTTAAGGTGATGTTTGATATATTTTCCTTTGGTCAAACTTCATTAAGTGGTAAAATGCATATTCTCATTTTCTTCCTCCTAATTTGAAGACAATTATTTCATCTTCCACGTGTCTTGGAACATGTATCGGAAACCCGTCCGCCGAATCGTCTACACAATGTTCAAGTCTCTTTTATCTTGATACTTCTATTCTTCACGGTAGATAAGCTCTCCACGATCTTTGATATATAGGTTTCCCAAGATCCATCGATTATTGAGATGTACCTGAGAATTTCGTCGAGTCGTTTTGTGTCAGTCATCATCCATCATATGGCTTCTGCTCTTTGTGTGAGTAGATCCACTAACCTTTCTTCTTCGTGTGATTTACGTGTTGCATTGATGATCCCTGCTTATTCTCTTCAAAAGGTAAACTTCAAGTGTGGTAAAAGTTTTAAATCTAGTTTTGGTGCTTTTACAAATATCGGTTGTTTTAATCTCGTCTTTGGGATTTTTCTAGCCTCCTTGTCAACGTCAACTACATAGCATTCCTCTTGCTCGATCAGGTGTTGGAATACCCGTTTTATAAGTTAATAACTTTATCATTAACACTCCCTGGCATTTTACTTTCAACGTAAATAGCAATAGCATTACCATTGGTTAACCTAATATGATTGGTCTTTCCTCATCTTCCGTGTCAAGAATAACAAAATCAACATGTAGAATTACTTTAAAAAATTTAACTAGAGTGTCTTCTACTTTACCGTTTGGTACTCTAGTTGATCTGTCAACTAGTTGTAATATCACATTCGTAGGTTGCAAATTTTCAAGTCTAAAGCTTTTATAAGTTCTTAATGGCGTAACATTCACACTAGCTCCAAAATCAATTAATGCAGAAGTATGGAAAAGTATCCCATGATGCTGTATTTCTTCAACATCATCTTCCAATACTTCATCTTCATGTTGAACATTCATTGGTTGTACAAACCTTTCCTCATATGGTTGAGCGGGTAGTACGGGTGATTGTGTAGCATGGCCACTTTGTAATGTAATGGCTTATACTAATTCCGTTATGAATATTGCTTATTGTATGGTGTGCACTGGTTTGCCTCTTAATCTCTCTGATGTCAGATAGCATTTTCATCACCTTTCCTTATTGTATCAACTCTCGGATGTTCTAGTTCTAGATGTAGATGGTTGTACACTAATATACTCTATTTAAGGTGAACTACATCTTCTCCTTTCTTTCTCTGAATTTGAATATAGTTACTTTATCTTCCACGTGTCTTAGAACTTGTATAGAAAACCAGTTTGCCGAACCATTTACACAATATATAAATCACTTGTATCTTGATACTTCTATTCTTCATAGTAGATAAACTCTCCACGATCATTGATACATAGGTTTCCCAAGATCCATGGATTCTTGAGATGTATCTGAGAATTTTGTCAATTCCTTTTGTGTCGGTCATCATCCATCCTATGGCTCATGCTCTTTGTTTAAGTAGATGCACTAACCTTTCCTCTTCGTCTGATTCTCTTCAAAAGGCAAACTTCAAGTGTGGCAAAGGTTTTAAATCTATTTTTGGTGCTTTTACCAATCATGGTAGTTTCTCTTCTTCTCCCAACTCTATTGGTTCTTTACGGTAAAACCGAGTGAATTGATGTCTTCTTAAAATTATTGACTTCCTCTCTATATTATGCATTATTGTGTGCCCCTTCTATAGATCTTACAAGGCATGCATTGAAAATATCATCAATAATAATCTCATCTTTGGGATTTTTATAGCCTCCTTGACAACGACAACTACATAACATTCCTCTTGCTCGATCAGGTGTTGGAATACCCATTTCATGTCAAAGTTAATAATTTTATCATAAACACTCCCTAACATTTTACTTTCAACGTAACTAGTAATAGCATTACTATTGGTTAACCCAATATAATTGGTCTTTCCTCGTCTCCCGTGTCAAGAATAACCAAATCAACATGTACAATTCCTTTAACAAATTTAATTAAGGTGTCATCTACTATATTATTTGGTACTCTAGTTGATCTGTCAACTAGTTGTAATATCACATTCCTAGGTTGCAAATTGTCAATTATTAAGCTTTTATAAGTTCTTAATGGTGTAACATTCACACTAGCTCCTAAATCAATTAATGTTGAATTATGAAAAAGTATCCGTGTACATATGCCAGTATCTCTTCAACATCATCTTCCAAATCTTTATCTTCATGTTGAACGTTCATTGGTTGTAGAAACGTTTCCTCAGATGGTTGAACGAGTGGAATAGGTGACTGTGTAGCACTACTAGTGGCTAACCCAATATGATTGGCCTTTCCTCATCTCTCGTGTCAAGAATAAAAAATGAACAAGTACAATTTCCTCAACAAATTTAATTAAGGTGTCTTCTGCTATACCGTTTGGTACTCTAGTTGATCTGTCAACTAGTTGTGATATGGCATTCGTAGTTTGCAAATTTTAAGTCTTAATCATTTATAAGTTCTTAATGGCACAACATTCACACTAGCTACTAATTCGATTACTGTAGAAGTATTAAAAGTATCTCTTGTATTGATGCCAATATTTATTCAACATCATCTTAAAATTCTTTATCTTCATATTGAACGTTCACTGGTTGTACTAATATTTACTCAGATGGTTGAACAGGTGGTACGGGTGATTTTGTAGCATGGACACTTTGTAATGTAATGTCTTACACTAGTTCCCTTATGCATATTGCTTACTAGTTCGCAACTCAATCTCTTTTTTGTGAGATAGCATTTACATCACCTTTCCTTATTTTATAAAATCTCGGCTGCTCTAGTTCTAGACGTAGATGGTGGTTCCCAAATATACACTTTTTAAGATGATGTTTGATATATTTTCCTTTGCTCAAACTTTATTAAATGGTAAACTGCATCTGCTCATTTTTTTTTCATTTTTTTCCTCCAAATTTGAAGACAGTTACTTCATTTTCTACGTGTTTCGGAACATGTATAGGAAACCCGTTTGCCGAATCATCTACACATCGTTCAAATCTCTTATATCTTGATACTTCTGTTCTTCACAGTAGATAAGCTTTCTACAATCATTGATACATAGGTTGCCCAAAATCCATCGATTATTGAGATGTACATGAGAATTTCGTTGATTCCTTGTGTGTCGGTCAGCATCTATCCTATGGGTCCTGCTCTTTGTTTGAGTAGATCCATTACCTTTCGTCTTAGTTTGGTTTACGTGTTGCATTGATGTTCTGTGGTAATTCTCCATATTCTCTTAAAAATCCATACTTCAAGTGTGGCAAAGGTTTTAAATCTAGTTTTGGTTGTTTTACCAATGACGGTTGTCCCTCTTCTTCTCCCAACTCTATTTGTTCTTTACTGTAAAATCGAGTGAATTGATGTGGTGTCTTCTCAAAATTATTGGCTTCCTCTCTATATTATGCATTATCGTGTGCCCCTTCAACAGATCTTACAATGCATGCATTGAAAATATCAATAATCTCGACTTTGGGATTTTTATAGCCTCCCTGACAACGTTAGCTACATAACATTCTTCTTGCTCGATCAAGTGTTGGAATACCTATTCAATGTCAAAGTTAATAAATTAATCACTAACTCTCCTTAACATTTTATTTTCAGCATAATTAGTAATATCATTACTATGGGCTAACCCAATATTATTGGCCTTTCCTCGTCTCTCGTGTCCAGAGTAACAAAATCAACATGTACAATTCCTTTAAAAAAACTAATTAAGGTGTCATCTGCTATAACGTTTGGTACTCTAGTTGATCTGTCAACTAGTTGTAATATGGCATTCGTAGGTTGCAAATTTTTAAGTCTTAAGCGTTTATGAGTTCTTAATGGCGTAACATTCACAATAGCTCCTAAATAGATTACTATAGAAGTATGAAATAGTATATCTTGTATTGATGCCAGTATTTATGCATCATCATCTTAAAGTTCTTCATCTTCATATTGAACATTCACTTGTTGTACTAATATTTACTCAGATGGTTGAACAGTCGGTATGGGTGATTGTGTAGCATGGACACTTTGTAATGTAATGGCTTATACTAGTTCCCTTATGAATATTGTTATTGTGCGGGATACACTTTCAACTAGTTTGCAACTCAATCTCTCTCATGTGAGGTAGCATTTAGATGGTGGTTCCCTAATATACACTGTTTAAGGTGATGTTTGATATATTTTCCTTTGGTCAAACTTCATTTAGTGGTAAAATGCATATTCTCATTTTCTTCCTCCTAATTTCAAGACAGTTATTTCATCTTCCACGTGTCTTGGAACATGTATCGGAAACCCGTCCGCCGAATCGTCTACACAATGTTCAAGTCTCTTTTATCTTGATACTTATATTCTTCACGGTAGATAAGCTCTCCACGATCTTTGATATATAGGTTTCCCAAGATCCATCGATTATTGATTATGTACATTTATGTTAACATGATTCGAATGAGTAAATCGAATTGCAGATTTAATATCTCTACTAAAACAACTAACAATTGGGTTGAACATGCTAACGCGGTAGGTTATTAGAGACTCATAGATTCTATAGTTAGGATAGGTCCAACTATAGGTCACGGATCCATTAGACATACGAGCTGCAAACTATCATCAAGCATCTCAAGTAAATATAGGTAGTTTGTCTGTGAACTACTACGATTAAATTAGTAGTGAAACCCAACCTCCTCTAAACAATCTTTTCATTTATTGTTTACAACCTAAGCATTCACCCCATCAACCTCCTTAAATTCTGTTTTGTTAGTTATATTAATTATTAGCATTCATTCTTAGTTTAATAAACAAATCTGTTTGCATACATCTCTAGTTAATTATTAGCTTAGGTCATTAGTAGTTTAAATCATTCTTTGCATCAAAATTGTTTTCTTTGCATTAAAATCATTCCCTTTTCATTCAAAGCATTCTTATTGTGTGTATTGCATATTAGTTTAGTAATCTTCTTCATTCAAAATTGTTTTCATAAAGCCTACATTCATTAGTTTTTTGCATCAAAAGCATTCGGCATACATTACTCATTCATCTTGCAAAAACAAAGATAGTAACCGTGGCAACCATCAGTGTTTTTTATTTAAGTGATTTAATCATACATCCACAACTCTCTTGGGACACGATGCTTACCATTTTATTATTACTTGATTCTTACACTTGCGAGAATAGGAATTTAGGTGTAACAATTGATTTGATAACTTTATATTATTTGTTCTCTACACCAAAGTTCCCATCATGTTGTTTTCCCGAATTTCTCATGTATCCACTCACATCTCCCAATGCATGTGCAATGTCTTGTATAGTACACACCATAGCACACATAAGACTGTTGACTACCAATGTATACATAGTCTTCTTCATTTCAACATGCTTCCACTCATTACTAGGAAACTCTTTCTTATATAGTTTAAATTGGCTACCCAATAGATTATTTATCAGCTTTGCACCGTCCATGATGAATCTCTTCAAAACCTTTTCAATATATTTAGCCTGCAAAAGATACAACTTCCCACCCACTTTGACTCGTGATACCCGCAGGCCCAACACTACTTTTCCGCACCAAGAACTTCATAGAAAATCGTTCGGACAATTGCTTGTTCAACTTGTTTACCTCTTTAACACAAGCGCTCGTTATCAACATGTCATCAACGTATAATAGCAATATAATGAAGGAATTGTTGAATCTCTTGAAATAGCAGTAATGATCCTCATTGCATCTACTAAAATAAATATCATGCATGAAACCATCAAATTTCATGTACCATTGGTGTGGAGCTTGTTTAAGACCATACAAGCTTCTTTCCAGTTTACAAACAACCTCAGTGTTACCTTCAGCCAAGTATCCTTCTGGTTTCTTCATGTAGATGTCTTCTTCAAGGTTCCCATGAAGGAAAGTTGTCTTGACATCCATGTGGTATAGCAATAAATTCTCCACCACATCTGTACTCAGAACCTCTTCATAATACATGTAATCAACGCCCTTCTTTTATAGAAAACCCTTCCCAACTAGTCTTGCTTTGTAATGATTACTTCCACCAGCTTCTTCTTTAATTCTAAACACCCATTTTTTATGTAAGGCCTTATTTTCCTTTATAATATCCATAAGTTCCCATGTGTTACTCATCTTCAAGTAGTTCATCTCATCTTCCATGGGAGGCTCCCACTTGCGCGAATCAAAACTTTGCATCTTCTGTGCATAATTCTATGGCTCGCCACTATCAATCAATAGAAGATAGTGTATGGAGAAGCCATATCTCTCCAGAGCCCGACGTTGTCTACTTGATATCTTCAAGGTAGACTATGGTGTACGAGGTTATAGAACAACATCCTCATGTTCTTTCAAAACCTTCCATTCATCCGGATTGGACAAATCCAATTCCACAACATTCGATTTGTCATCCCGGACATCATCACTACAAGTAATTGGTGGACCAAACCTATCTTTGTACACTACATGATTATTAAATATGACATCTCAATTACGATCTACTTTCTGGTTATAATCATCCCAAAACCTATGACCATGATCATCACCACCATATGCAATAAACATAAACTTCATGGATACATGAATCCAACTTACTTCTAGCAGCTGCATCAATATGAACATACGACACACAATCAAATACTCGTAGATACGACAGATTTCCCTCTTTATCACTCAAAGCTTCCTTTAAAATGCTATACTCCAAAGGAACGACTGGTTTTCAATTGATCAAGAAAGCTACAGTATTAATTGCATCCACCAAAAACATCTCCAATAATCCACACTTCAGTCTCGTGCATATAGCTCACTCATTCAATGTTTTGTTCATATGTTCTGCAACCCCATTCTCTTGAGGGGTTCCCTTGACCGTCCTCCCCATGTTAATATCGTTCTTTACACAATATTATTGGAACTCCATAAGTCCTACTCACCATCCTTGTCTGACCTCAAACACATCAAATTGAGGCTAGTGTCAGTTTCTACTCGTG